>JAWLST010000006.1:0-600000 GCA_037043885.1 Penicillium goetzii | reverse complement strand
TTTTCATTTGGCGGATATCATGGGACCTTTTTACGCCAAGCGGCAGCACAAGAATCCCCCGGGCTTATACTGTATGTTTTTTCATGTTGGTTGTATATGAGACTAGGATTAGAACTACCAATGTACCATCTCATCTCCTAGACCACAACAATCGGATATCAACGCATAATTTTGACAAAATTAGACTAGCAACACAAATCTTTCCATGGTAATACATTGATGAATGGGGTATCACTGAAGGCTCACGCCGTCCAAGAACTTCCTTACTGCTTCTTCTTCCGGCTCCCCTCCTCGGCTGCCCGAAGGTCAATTTCACGACATTGGACGATCAAATTCCACATACACCAGAGGTAGGCAAGCCCAAACCCGGCCGCACCGATCAGGGCATTGAGAACCACCCACAGATCCGGTTTGCCGGCAGGCGGAGGCACAAACGCTTCCAGAATGTGCCAACCAATCATAGCCAGGTAGAAGGCCAGATGCAAGAGCTTGCTCAAGAGGTGTGGCTCGAGTGGGGTCTCTTCAGGAGAGGCCCGGCTCCGGAAGATCTCGAATGAAGTTGGAGGAAGACCCATCAGGTAGGCCCAAAGGAGAGTCATGACAATATAGGGCAACCGCAGCTCTTCGCGCTTCAAAAGCGGATACATGGTCCACGATCCAAGAATATTAGCCCAGCCAATCCACGCACGATTCTGCTTGCTGAGACCACCATCGCTAGCCAAGGTAAGGGTCATGGGAAGGAGAGGAAGCAGAACGCTCTTCTCATGCACTTGGAAGGAGAAGAGGAAGAAGCCCCACGAGACACAAGAAAGAGCAGGGAGAAGGAGGGAGGCCCGAGGGTGGCGGAATATAATGGCACATGGGACAATGATCGAAGCCAGTGTAGCGCCGAGAGACGCCCGCTGTAGCAGAGAAGCCTCAAAGCGATTGAGCTTGTAGAAAGTGTGAATGGCGCACCAGGCATTGGCCACCTTGTCCTCGAACAGACCGCGAGCGAATGGGAACACGCGGTGGATGGTCTGTGTCATCTGGAAGAGTAGAGCATACGCCATTGAGTTCTTATCAAGAGAAATCGGTAGCGATTGCAGCAGAGGAGGCTGTGCCGAGGACGCAAAGAGCTCTCGAGCCTCCGTGGTTGTAGCTCCATACAGAAGGGGGGCAAACAACAGGGCGAACGCGGCGAGCGTAATGAGAGCGATGTTGAGGAGCCGGAGGATACGAATGCGCGGGAAAACACACACGCCCAGCAGATAGGCGAACATGACGGGCGCATAGTATAGAGCCATCTGCTTGAATCCCAATGCGCCGACAAAGAAAATACACGCCCAGAGCATCCGTCCGGCCAATATAGCGTCCAGACTTGCAACCATAAGACCCAGCATCACCGTATTGTATTGGAAGTGGCCATGGTCTATCAGAATGGTGGCCGGTTGGAGGAGGATGGCAACGAGGGCAATCGAGGCTGACCACGCGTGCACTCCGTGCATGCGGGTATAACGGCGAAGGAAGTTGACAACAGCGGGGACGTAGACTAAATACTCGGAAATGAGCACGGTAGCACGCATATAGACCTTCAAGTCCGGACCCTCAATTCCCCGGGACTCGTCCAAGGCAAACCAAGCAGGATCAAAGGCCGAACCGCTTCGTCCGTTAGCAGGGGTGCCATTGTAAAAACCACGCATTCAATGCAGGAGAGGACTTACATCTTGCCGCATAGCCAGCTGTGGTATGCCGTCAATGGGGGATAATCCAAGCCCCAGTATTGCAGATCATAAAGATACCATTTGGCCATTGGCAGATGGGTAGTGATTTCCATCCAGTGTCTTTGTGCCTCGAAGTCACCGTGCATTGGGGGGACATTGAATCCTATATTTCGTTAGACGTGAAAAGACACATACAACAAGACCAATTCTCATACCGGAGTAACCCCACAGACTGACAGCCCATCGAAAGAGGCCAACGGCCATGAGCGTCAGAGGCAGGATCAGCCATTGCGAGACACCAGCCCGTGCCGCCCACAAAAACGAGACCAGGGGGAACGCAGGTGATTGTTTCCCATCTCCGAAATCCACGATCAGGCTGTTGTTCGAGCCTGGTGAAGTCGGGTTCTTTCTCTTCTTGCGGGGGCGGTGCGACGAGGGAGTTGGAGGGGCCATCACGATACTGGCCAGGTGGCTTCAACACGGCCCATTGAACTCGAGAGCCGATAAAGTGGGAGCACGCGAGACGGAAAGAGTCCGGAGGCGAGACGCTTTGGTTCCAAAGACGTTCAAGAGTATAGAGAAACTAATTGGACCAGTAGTCGATGCAGGATGATCAGTACGGGAGACGATAAGTACCACTGGGTGACATGTCAAGTGCCGCTCGCAGGGCGACATGCGAGTGGAAGAGAAGTTGCCCCGAGGTACCCGCCATGTCTCCACCGAGTGTCCACCGCATTTGCTGGGCAGTGCCTGAGCCTAACGGTTTTAGGGAGGCGGAGAGCTGTTCTGCCAGCCTCTGATTTTTTTTTTCTGCAGAATTTTTTTTTCTTATCAGAAGCTTCCCCCAGCCGCGCATCACTTTTTTTTTCTTCCTTCTTCTTCATCCACTTCACCCTTTCTACCCTTTCTGCTATCACTTCCCTGTGTTAGCATTTCCTCTTCGAAGCATCGTACTACCGCTTCTATCTCAATAAGTACATATCTCCCCTTCCCCTCCCCCCAACTAACTGACGCAGCTGCGTGGGTTCCGTACTTTCAAAGTACTTCAACAGACATTTTAAGTGGGCTTTTCACATCGAGGGCTGTGGGCTTCAAAATACTGCACATCTTGTGGGCTCTGTGGGACATTTTACATTCCTCGTGGGTTTCATTTCAGATCAGTTGCGTATCTGTGCCGGTCTCTGTGGGCTTGAACTCTGTCGGTTGCGGGTTACTTGTTGGGCATCTACCAGCTGTGATCAGATCACTCCTGGCTGTTTCTATCTCCTGAGGGTTTATCACATTTTTCTTTTCACATCCAAAATACTTACACGGGTTGGTTATTGAGGGATTTGTTGGCTCTGCCGCACAAGAAAAAAAAACAAAACAAAAAACCACAAACCACTTGATATCATCTGCCAACCACTGTATGTGGGATGTGAACAGACCCCAGGGCCTCTTTACACAATGCTAACATGATTTTCCTCCCTCTAGATCACAATGTCGAAGACCAAGGTTTCCTCCAAGGTTGACAAGAAGGCCGCCAAGGCTCTGTCCAAGGTCAAGGACGCTGGTGTCACCAAGGCTGCTGCCTCCCCCGCTGCCAAGTCCAAGGACGTTGCCCGCAAGGTCGCTGCTAAGGAGGCTAAGGCTTCCCGCAAGAACAAGAAGAAGGAGCCCACTCCCAGCTCCTCCGAGTCCGAGTCCGACAGCGATGAGGACATGAAGGATGCTTCCTCCTCTTCCGAGAGCGAGTCCGAGGATGAGAAGCCCGTCAAGAAGGAGTCCAAGAAGGTCGAGAAGAAGGAGGAGTCCTCTTCCGAGGAGTCTTCCTCCGAGTCCGAGTCTGAGTCCGAGGACGAGAAGCCCGCTCCCAAGAAGGCTGCCAAGAAGGAGGAGTCTTCCTCCGAGTCTGAGTCTGAGTCTGAGTCCGAGTCCGAGGATGAGAAGCCCGCCCCCAAGAAGGCCGAGAAGGCCGCTAAGAAGGAGGAGAGCTCTGACTCTTCCGACTCTTCCGACTCCGAGTCTGAGTCTGAGGATGAGGCTCCCGCTAAGGCTGAGAAGGCCGAGAAGGTATGTTTACATAATGCTATCCAAACGTATTTCATTACCCAAACACATCACTAACTTCTCTTCTTACAATAGGAGTCCTCCGATTCCGATTCCGATTCCGAGTCCGAGTCCGGCTCTGACAGCTCCGACAGCTCTGACTCCGAGTCCGAGGCTGAGGAGAAGCCCTCCAAGAAGCGCAAGGCCGAGGAGGAGCCCGCCGCCGCTGCTAAGAAGTCCAAGACCGAGGCTGCCCCCGAGGGTGCTTCCGCCAACCTGTTCGTTGGTAACCTGTCCTGGAACGTTGACGAGGAGTGGCTCCAGCGCGAGTTCGCCGAGTTCGGTGAGCTCACTGGCTGCCGTATCGTCACTGACCGTGAGTCTGGTCGCTCCCGTGGGTAAGTTATCACAGACATTCTAGTCCGCATTACAGATTTTTCCAGATTGCTAATCCTTTCCCCTACAGCTTCGGTTACGTCGAGTACGCCAACGCTGCCGATGCCGCCAAGGCCTTCGAGGCCAAGAAGGGTGCCGAGATCGACGGCCGTCCCATCAACCTGGATTACGCCACTGGCCGCCAGAACAACCAGCAGCAGGGTGGCCGTGACCGTGCCCAGAGCCGTGCCAAGAGCTTCGGTGACTCTACCAGCCCCGAGAGCGACACTCTGTTCGTTGGCAACCTGCCCTTCAGCGCCTCCGAGGATGCTCTCCGTGACGTCTTCGGTGAGCAGGGTACCATCCTGGGTATCCGTCTGCCCACCAACCCCGACGATGGCCGCCCCAAGGGCTTCGGCTACGTCCAGTTCTCGTCCGTCGATGAGGCTCGCAACGCTCACTCCCAGCTCCAGGGTGTCGATGTTGAGGGCCGTCCTCTCCGTCTGGACTTCAGCACTCCCCGTCCTCCTCGTGAGGGTGGTGGTGGCTTCGGTGGCCGTGGTGGTGGTCGCGGTGGTTTCGGTGGCCGTGGTGGTGGCCGTGGTGGTCGTGGTGGCTTCGGTGGCCGCGGCGGCGGCCAGGGTGGCTACAACAAGGCCAAGGGCAGCATCCCTGAGTTCAAGGGCACCAAGGTTACCTTCTAAGCTAGGAGCCTTTTTGCCTTTGCTTCGTTCTTGCTACTGACATGATCATCATTTGCACTTTTCTGCGTGTAATATGGGCCTAGGTTTTTTTAAAAGTTTCT
The DNA here is from genome assembly GCA_037043885.1 of Penicillium goetzii. Lineage (NCBI taxonomy): Eukaryota > Fungi > Ascomycota > Eurotiomycetes > Eurotiales > Aspergillaceae > Penicillium > Penicillium goetzii. Next base: position 595,089 of record JAWLST010000006.1, on the reverse strand, counting down.
GTATTCTGGATAGTCTGCGCGATAGGCTAAATTGTAATTTCATACATTATCTCATTCAAATTATCTTGCTCTTCCTTGTAAGCATCAGTCAATTTTTCTGTAGTACATACGGAGTACGAAGTACATTGTTATGTGTTGCCCGTCCTCCTAGAAAAGCTGAATACTGCCGTGTTACACCGCCCAATTTCCCCGCAATTCGCGCTTTGTTATGGTGGCCGTCATACTACTCCGTACTACTTCTTGCGATCGCAAAAGAAAGTATCCCAGTTGGTTTCACTTTACCCTGTCCGATTCCAGTTAGATCTCCTTCTTCCATTTTAACTTTTATTTCTTCCTTAGTTTGACATCATTTCTTTAATCTTGTTCTTCTTCGATTATATCATCGCTTTATCCTGCCTACTCCTCCCCCCCTAGGCTTCCCCCCCCTCGCATCTGTCGGTGGTTTCCGTCACGGGCTACGAATCACCTGTCCCATCTGCTGATCACCTCATCATCCACTCTTCAACCTCCTCTTCTTTTACCCCCCCCCCCCCCCCCCCCTTTCTTCTCTCTCGCCGTCCAAGTTGGTGGTTTCTCTATCTTCATATCGATTCCTCTCTTCTCTTCTTACTCTTCCTCGCTGGAGTCAGCGGCAAAGAGAAATAAAGTCGAAAGGAATTATAGGCAGCCAAGGTCCAGGGTTGGGCCTCAGTGATGAGGTGGATCGTCGCATCTCCACTTTGATAAGATAACCTCATTGATTGTCCTTTTCCCCACGCTTGACCGCTCTTGTTCCTCGCACCGGGTGGCCTGACCCCATCATCGTCCCTCTCCTTTTATCATCTCCTCTTCTTATATTCTCGCTATCCCCTCCTCTCCCTTTCTCCCCCTCCTTTATTCTCTTCCTCTAAGGCCATGCAACCAAATCACTGCGACCTGCTCGGTCAGGTGCGCGAGCCCAGAGCCGCAAGTCAACTGATGCGCGATGGCCAGCCGCGCGACCAACATGGCCACGGTGGTCAGCCCCGATCATCTGGTGCGGTACCCATGAGATCAGAGGGTAGGTTGTAGTCCTTTTATATCCAGTTCCTGCATGAAATTATCCTTTGTTTCCCCTTCCCTGCCGATCTGATTTCGTCATGTATCAATTGTTTCGCCTCGCTCCTGTACTTCGCAATGTACTCACTACGATATTACATAGACTCTTGGATCGAAGTATCATCCCAACCCTCCTCCTCATCACTGTCCTCAGCGGCGACAAACGACGATATAATCACGACGGGGCTCCGAGTGGAACACCGTGAGGCAGGCATGTATCAGCACCGCAGTCGCCGACGGCGCATGCAGCATTTGGCTGCCGTGGCTACCGCCCAAGTGGATTACTCGTCGAGGGAGGCTAGTCTGGCAAGTAGTAGCCAAGAGGAATATGAAGAGAGCGAAAGCGAGTCAGACCCGCCGATGAGCAGCTCAAACGAAGATATCAACCGTCCCGTCCGGCCTAGTTTGCTGCCTATGCCCCCTTCACCCCACTCCGATGAAGCCGACAGCGATGATGATGAAGACGATACCTCTACTGCCTTGGGAATGGGCATCAGTCCATCACCGTTTGTCCCACAACCCAACGTCTTCTCCCATCCCCCTCCCACGTCCGACCCGTCATGGAATCGTCCAACCGAATCTCGACGCTCCCAGCCCAGCGTCTTGTCGAACTCTAGCCGGCGCACTGCGATCCGCCGGGAGTCCTATCCCAGTACACGAGGATCTCGCAGATCCCAACAATCCCAGCACAGCCCTTACAATATGATCTCGCCTTCTCATCACGCCGATCACGACGCAGCTCTTCGCGCCAGTCTCTCCACTCTTCTATCCTGCGCAGCCGCCGCCCGAGGGCTCCCCAAGACCGATTCTCCACGAGTGCAAACCGGCCCTCCAGCTGCAGCTCCACCAGCATCGTTCAGGCTGGTCGGCGAATCTGTCGCGATGGGTGATGAAGACAGCGGCGAAGAAGGCCCGTCCTCGCCCCGGTATATGGAGACTAGCCCCTCAGTGGGTCCGCCCCGCCGCAGACACCCAGCGGCTCCATCAGGCCCATCTGTGTCCAAAGCAAAACGTCGATCTGCCTCGCCTAAAGACCGCAGCGTTGCAAAGAAGAGTCGCCGGGCTAGCCTGTCTGACTCCACGGCTCCTGTCAGTCCCACCGTCATGACGTGGGTGATCAGTGCAGGTGTCGTCGTTCTCTTCTCAGCTATCAGTTTCTCGGCCGGATACATGCTTGGCCGAGAAGTTGGACGGGCCGAGATGGGCGTTATGGGAGATGGCAGCGTTCCCGGAGCGCGGTCATCGGCGGCTTGTGGGCAAGAAGCAGTGCGAGGCGGTCTTAAGAGACTGCGATGGGGCACTGCTGCCGCTGGATCAGCCAGCTTGGCTTGAATGATCATATCAGGTGATGCTCTTACTGACCATAGAATGGCCTACGATATAATATGTTGATGACCAGAACTGTTATGACAATGACGGGAGGTGATGGCATGATGCCTATACACCCTGCTCTTCCCTTGTTTTTTTTTCATATGATGATATCCTCTCTTTCTTTCTGGTTTTGTGGGGAGACAACACACGTTCCTGTCTCACCTTCATTCCTCTCATTTTGGTCTTTGACTTTTTCCATGATTGATGCCCTATTGTTGATTCGACAGTCCTGTTTCCAGCAGCCAGTGTGTCCCAGGTCAATGATTATCTGATGAGCTCCTGCCTGCCAAAACTTGGGTGATGCTTTTCATTTTGTCGTTAGGTGGCTTATCCACCGTGGTGTCGTGGCGTTGTCTTTCTTCATTGCATTTGGGTTAGGGGATGGTTAGTTTTGGTGGTTGAGTTGATACTGAAGTTGATGTTAATTGGTTGATTTCAAATTTATACCCTCTTTTGAAGTGATTCCTATCGAACTGATCAGTTCTATTAGTATAGAAATGGTAAACCCAGGGATTATAACTAGATGTTAGTGGAGAGTAAGTACTAGATCCATATCTTACCAGGAATGATAGTCTAGGAAGCAGGGTGTCAATCAAGTTGGAAGAAAGACTGACAGAAGGTTAGACTGTTCAGACTGAACTGGAGAGTCTCTCACTACAGAACACGCGAAGGACATCTTTCATCTCTGAAGCCCAGCTTCAATCCCAATTCTAATCTGCCTCCCCTGGACAACTCATGACAATCCAATTTCTTTCGCTTCCTCTTTCGCCTCGTTATCAATTGCACTCTCGATACCACTCTGCCGTCCATAAAAACCTAAATCCAAAATCTAAATCATCTACCCCTGCATATCTACCCACACCGTAGCACGAGTACTCCGTACACCATCACGCAACCATACCATTTCAACCTAAATAAAGCCAATTCAACATAATCATTAAAACTTTCAATGCAACCATCCCCGACCCGCACTCCCAAGGCAGGAACGTGTAGATCATGCCCATCAAAACAGACTCCACAACGCTACGGCACATACACCCTGCGAATAACTCATGCTCCTCATATTCCTCGCCACGGTTCTAGTCATGGTTCTGCTTAAATACGGGTACAAATATGCAACGCAACGGAGCGAGCCGTAGTAAGCGGATACCTACTGTGCCTCATGCGGAGGGGGGGAAGTGGGTGCACGAGGCCTCTAGCGGGGAATCATCACCATTATACCTGGTTTCTGATAGGTCGATCACATCAATGCTTATCATATAATATGCAATATGCAACCCTCGAATTTCGTGGTTGGTCGCCGAAGAGAAAAAGAAAATCAAGCCCGTTGTGTAAATGGAGGGTTGCACCGCAGGATTGAATTGAATTGAGTCTTGAACGGTTTCTGCAGGTACGTCCACTACAGTACGGCATTTGCTAGCGTGGTAGTTTAGTTACTTATTGGGGTCCTAGATGGGGCTCTCATGACAACCAAGGAGGGCGATAGACCAATGATCAGAGGTCATCAGTGCAATATGCAGGAACGGTAAGCTTCGACTAGCAAAGGGCAAAGTTATCTCAAATACCCTGCCTTGTTTCTAAACACCACCCACTGTCTCTAGTCGTGAATTCGCCCTGATTGAGCGAACGATCAGAGGTCATCCGTACAATATGCAGGGACGGTAAGCTTTCGGCTAGTAAAGGCAGAGTTATCTCAAATACCCTACCCTGTTTCTACCCACCACTAAGTTACTAACTGTCTATAGTCATGAATTCGCCCTGATGGGGCCGCACTATTGGATCTGCACGGGTCGGCCCTCGCACGTAACCGAGTGCACGGGGTTGGGGTAATAATGGGCCTGCCTTCCTGGGCCTGAGGAGATATAGGTTGCATTACGAGTCATGTTGCTTTCTTGGAAGTCAATTCCAATTCTTATGTCTGTCCCTACCTATTACTATTCTGATTGAACCGTGGATAGAAAAACCAATATGCGATGGCGTCAGCTGCAGGGGCCCGGCCGGTAATGGATCGTCTATTCGGTGCAGATGCAGGTTACCAGCGGCTGTCGCAGTGTCGTGCGAGATACGCGGTTCTCGACTCTATTGTACTCCGTCCTCCGTCCTCCGTACTGGACTGTAGGTAGCCTTATCCTGCCTGTGGTTCGTAGATCCAGATCCCCTCGACCAATAAAACCCTCGCCTGGTGCAGATCCCTGACCCCTGGTAGACCCGTGACCCGTTCACTCCTGTGGGGATTCAGGCCCGCAACAATAGGATAAGTAAATTAGTAATTATCAATCGCGAAATGTAACCCCATACAGTACCAAATATCGACGATCGCTTCTTCCCCGGAACGATGAAGAAAAGAAATCACGTATGAGGTCATTGCTCTAAGTGATATGCCTGTGCAAAACAAACTATAGTCTACCCTCCACCCTCTCCCCTCCCCATCCGCGCAGGGACCACTACGAATCATGGGGTCACTAGCTATTGCTTTTTCTGGGGGAAGTCCGGTCCTGACCCCTGGGGTTGGTTCCCGGTTTCCGGGTTAGCAAAGTTCCCTACTACCGTGTAACCGTAGCACTTGCGTTGGGATGGGGCGAGCTAATTGACCCTGGGCTAGGGTCGGGGGTGGGATCCGCCCGGGAAGGATTCGTGTTAGGTAGGTACCCGGGTCCCAAGTCCCAAGGTTGAGGGACGGACGTTGTAGATCCGTGAGGAGGTTGGGGTAGACCCTGGATCATGGACCCATCCAAGCCCAGTGAAGTACGGCGAGGAGGTAGTGATGAGTGGAAAGAAACTGTATTCGAGGAAGAACCTGGAGATCATACAGCCCGAGGGAGAAGTAACGAGGATTATGTGGTAGTAAATGACATTTGTATGTATACCTAATTAGGGTGGACAATCTCCCTTTGTTGCCATGACTATATACAGTACATCTCGAATATCTCGATCTCCCTATTCCAACCTCCCATTAATGCAATGCCCGTATGTTAGAAAAGAACAAATCCCAAATGACGTAGAAACCAAACTCCTCGCTAACCCATCGCTATAACACAAAAATGACAAATCAATATCAACACAGAAAGAGAAAGAGTCAACGGCAAAAAAAAAAAGACAAAAAAGTAAAGTCAGGAGATCCCCCGCTCGTTGGGGCCTGTGGTGTGGTCGTATCTGCCAGTAGTGTCCATCATTGCAAGGACGGTTGTAGATCGACAAAGATTTGTAATTGAACAGAAGAAGAGGAGATAGTCAAAGGATCGCAGGTCGTGTATATATGTTTCGATGGTCGAATGATAGTAGTGTCGAGGCCAAATCAAATCAAAGAAATGAAAAATGATAGAGAGTGTTATTGAATCGGGTCATCCGATTCGATGTTAAGTAGTCGCCTGAGACCGTCGACGATTCTTTAGGTCCTCACGACTAAGAAAGCGACGCAGTTTGGAGAGTTTGGAGACAAAGCGACAGGGGATCTCTGCAGAGCCGTTAGTAAAAGACAAGAAGACAAAAGAGTTTGACAATAAGAATGAGTGAAACGTACCACTACCTCGTCGTGGCGTGAATGGCGGCTCTTCAAGCGGTTGGGTTGTATAGGCGGAAGCCCAGTAGCCCGTGTCACGGTAGCCGGTGAAAGTGCAACTATCGGGATTGTATTGTGGCTGCAATGCTGTGACATGCGGGTAGAGCGTTGCGAGCGGGGAGAGTAGGAGCTCGTCTGGGGGTGGCGAGCGTCGACTATCGATGCTGTCGCGGGTAGTCTGTGAATGTAGAAAGGGAATTGATTAGAGAATGCACTCGTAGGAAGGTATCGGTGTTGTCCGAACGTACATAGAGTTCGTAGTTGGTCTTGTAGATCATGTTGGGCGTAGAAGGAGTTTGCGGATAGGCAAGTATGTATGGGATGGATGTGGAATGCGGACGGGACGGAGACCGCCGAGAACGAATGATTGTTCGAGTAGGTTGAGAGTTTTGTTGTATGTAGAGAAAAGGTGTAATTGATGCACCGAAGGGCCAGTTTGGAACAGGGCCAATGCCAATGCAGGCTGTGTTGCAGGCTTTCGAGCAAGTAGGATCCTGGGAGTTTAGGCCTTAAGATTCGGAGCTTGCGATGCGGGTTGAAATGTTGAGATGCAAGATGCAAGCGCGGCGAGGATGCATTTAAAGTAAAGAAGCGAGATCCAAGTCATTGTTGGGGGCCGTGTGGTCAGGGATCCTCAGCCGCAGGGCGGGGCCGGGGGGGGGGGACTGGCAGCCTGGCAGGGATGTCGAGAGTGATTTGCATTTCTGAGCGGGGCTAGTCGATATCCACAATTAGTAGAATAATACAGAATTAAAATGTTCTCGGTAGGTGAAGTGTTAAAAAAATGACTAGGACCCAGGTAACCGGGAAGAGACAAGCGAGATGCGACCATCGAGACATCAAGACGAGCACTGATGATTGGATATGCGGGAGGGGGCTTGGGGCGTAAGCGTCGATGGCAGCCGATCTGTCGGAGAGCCCGATGGAATGGGGAACGGGATCAGGGAAGGACAAGGTTGATTGTCATTTTTATTGGGCATGATTTTGAAATTATTTTTGGAGGATTATGATTGGTTGATTATCCTGGTTCCTGTGGTGCGAGTGGGGTTAATATAATTTAATCTGACGTCGTATATGGAACAGGCTATTATTGGTGTTTGGTCTGCAATACGAAATCTGATCGCATGTATGGAGTCATCCATTATAGAGGTTGGTGTCAGGTCGGCCTTGCTGGCAGTTCTAAGTAGGGTATACTACAGTAAGTATGGAGTATGAAGCACTATGTTGAACGTAGGAGGTAGGAATTAGGAAGTAGGGAGATCCCTGCCAGGGCGCATCGTATAGTTACAGCCCCCCCCCCAACACATCCATCTCGTTTTCCCCTCCCCCCCTTGCAGCAATGTTGCAGCTGGCCACGTTATGGAGGGTGTTATCGGGGCCGCAAGTATGTATGTTCCTCCCACGGGTCCTACGTCAGACTTCCGGGATTCGAATTGAGTTGGCTACAGTAATAATGAGAATAATTAGGATTAGGATAAGAATTAGGCCTCTCATTGTCACGATAGGATCTTAGGGTCACAATGGTTCACCATACACAATTCATATTATGATGATCAATGATTATAATATCATGATTACTATGATTTATCATCTGATTTCATTGTGATTTCACCCTTTTATTGTTTTCCCCTTCGCGACGGTTCCTGATTCAGGCACCCCATCTTTATCACTGTCGATCTCAGCCCTCCAACCTTGACCCGGATCTCTCTAACCTTACTACCCTACGGACTAAGCACTTTCCAAAAGCCGAGATGAGGTGAGATGTGCGATCGCCCGAACACATCCGTTGGAGGGGCAGATTCTTGCCTAGTCCAAGAGTCAAACTATGCCGGCTAGTTCTTCCTGGGTAGAGTGGGGCGGTCTCAGGAATGTTGCACAGGTCAATCGTCGCGAGGCGCCCCAGAGGAAAGAGTTTATTCTTGATGCATTCTCCAACCTTAATAATCCCCAGTCTCTACCACGCATGGTTCAAAGTATGCAGGCCTCGCCGACAAGATCAGATGCCTGACGCCAGAATATGTCAAGACGGGAAGATGTTAAGAGGCGAGAATGTCAATGTGGAAGATCTGTATGATTCACTCTTACTCCGCTTTCTCTGTATAGACCAGACCAGCCACGCGAGAGGCATGACAAGATGGGGCGGATGAATGGAGTAGCCAATTTCGCAAAAGACGGAGATCCCCCGATCTTCACCATCTCTCAAGTCTTCCAAATCATTCCGGTTCCCAGATCCTGGTCATTGCTCACTTTTTTCACTTTATGATTACCATAGTTAGTAACTTAGTGGGTGTCTGACCCCGACTATTGGGGCGCTAATCGGCTGTGATCTGATGCACGCGGCTGATTGGCGAAGAGCCAGGGGCATCAACGCTGCTAGACTCTAGTGCACAACCTCATTGTCGGGGGGTTCCACTAGGGCAGGTGGGTGTCTAACTCGGTCAAGAATAGCGTTGGTGAAGAGGAAAGAATTGACCGGACTAAACCAGGACAGGAAAAGATTGAGACCAGTACAGAACAGGCAGGGATAGGCACAGGAGTGCCACAGACAAGCCAGACAAGTTGACATCATCAGGCACAAGCCATGCACGGACCAGGTATGGCCACAGCCACACTACCCATTGCTATTTAGGGATAAGCGCACGAGCCACACGCTCGGCCACGCCGTGGCTAGTGCGTCCACTCGACCGGTCCAACCGAGGCACAAAAAACTATAGTTTCCTTAGTTTACTTACTCAAAACATAGTTGATCAACTAAACTTGAAAAAAAAAAAATCAGAAATTAAAAAGAATAAAAAAAAAAAAAAAAAAAAAAACCTTAGCCGCCAAACAAACTGTGGCTCAAGCTGGTTCTGTGGCTTGACCATTTGTCGCCTTACTCGATAGTCTCTCCTCAATACTCAGATCCACCCGTCAACTCCGAACTAGTCCGCCCTTGATCTTCAGATGTGATCATGTTTGGCATCACACCGACCCTGATGGGGGGGGGGGGGGCCCTCCCTTCTCGGCCTGGCCGTCTCCATGTCTCCGGGGAGCTATAAGGCCTCGTTGGCCGCCACCCTTCGATGGTGTTTTTTGGCATCACAGGCCTCCCCTCCTTCTATTCTATTCCATTATCGATCTGTCAATTTGTCTCGAAAAGCTATTATCATAGCTAAAGCTATAGCTCGCTAGTGTCAAATCAATTGCGCTACGAGCGACTCTTTACTTTTCTCCAACACATGTCGAGTGCCGACCATGTCACTGAGCATGCAGGGTTCCGGAAGAGAGTGCTGGGAAAACTCTCCACGTATGGACCTACGCGATCACTGCTCGCGAGAGCAGCATCCTGCTACAAGTATGTCTTTACTGTCTGCCATTGAAGCTATTACTCTCCTTTCCTTCTTTCATCGTCTTCCTCATCCTATCACCAACCCCAATATCATCATACCATACTATATCTATAGACAACATACTCTATATCCATGTCTATATCACACTCCTCAACCCTCTACACCCCTACACCCATAACATGCATTCTGAGACCACTCTCCCACCCAGGATCCATCCCGCTCGACGCTGAACGCTCCTCCGACAGGCGCGAGCTCCATCCCACCACCCAAGACTCGGGCATGATCGATGCCGAACCATCTCCCCTCCCAGACACCGAATTCGGCCGCCTCGACACCACAGGCTGGTACCCGCACTACAAGCAATGCGTCCACTACTTCCTCGAAGCTGGCCAACACAATCCCAACGTCCAATCAATCGCCGCATTCATCAACATCCGTCTCCCCTTCCAACGCCCCGAAGACCAGCAGCAGCTCCAACAATCTCAATCGACCTCCTTCATCTCTCTACGACCTTACGTGCGCCGCTTGATCATCACCGCGCAAGACTCCCCACCCGTCATGACAGCTTTCTTTGGACCGGATTGGCTCGCCGGCGTTGGGGTGCTTTACAAGCAGGAGCGCGCGAATTACCTCTTCACGGCGAAGAGTAGTGGTTGGGCGCAGACGAAGGCTGCTTATGATATTCTTCCGGATGAACAGGCGCCATTCCTGCGGCCGCTACGCGATCCGGAGGAGGAGGAGATTCGGGCTGCGGAGGCGAGGTGGAGTGAGTGGCTTGCTATGGAGGATTGGATGGTTGGCGCCAGGAGTCCCTGGTAAGCAAAGCAACCTTGACTTGGTACTCCGTACTTTCTCCCCGAGGGGATGGGTGGTGATGGCCCGCGTGGGAGAAGACGGGGGGTTCGGGTTGGGATGGTACTATTGTTCAGGGATACCCTGGAACCCTGCGATGATGATGGCTCCGGCTATTTGGTTCCTGGGGGCTTGGGCTAATTATGAGACATGACTTTGAATTTTTTTTGGTTATTTTTCTTATGTTGCTCTTTTCATTTGTTGGTGGTTGTGTTTCTTTTTGTCTCCTATGTCATTTTCCTTTTGTTTGTTTTCTCCTTTTTTTTTTCTTTTGTTCTTCCCCTTCCCGTGACGAATGATCGTGATGTGATGGCTCCAAAAAGGATTCGGCCTCGTGCCGTCTGGCGTATTCTCCGGAGTTGCAGATGGTTTTTTTTTTGATTCTTCTTTATCGGCGGTGGATGTTAATTTCTCGTGGAAAATACTAGTCATTCATTTGATGATTTCGGATAATTACTATTATCATAGTACATACTGTAGAACCTGTTCACAGATCGTAGTTGGATACGTCGTGAGTGTGAATCTACTAGCTTGTATTATGTTGATGCTACTCTATATCCGGCTTCTATGTGGACTACTACTACTCGAGGTGATCGCCCGAATGACAAGTGATCGTCGGCGGATCGCCTGTCAGAATCAATAGTCGCGCACCGCCACAGGCACAGACCAGCCGTGACAAATACCTGCAATGGGGATAGCGTTGATGGAGAGTAGATCATTGATGATATTCTTAATATGGTTAGTACAGTAATATACTCTGTACTCGGAAGTTAATCTCGTTTATTTAGTGAAAGTGAATCTTGTTTTAAAATCCTCCCCCTGACTGGAGTTTCTCCTCGCCTGTCTTTTCTTACTTCGTACTATACGTAGGGGGTGCTATAGTACTACTCCGTCCCCTTGTCAATTCTGCCTGAAACTAGTGTCATTTTCACCCTGTCACTAGTCAGTAGTCAGGAGTTAAGTATACACTCTGTACTCTGTGAAAAAGTGACATTTTACCCATAGCGGTTTAGCTCCGTTGATGGATCGTATCTTCCAACTCCACTTTCTCCGTGCCTGACTCATTAATTCCTCCAGCCAAGACGTGTCAACCTGTCACGGTGGATTTTTGCTTTTATTCTCATTGCTGAGATTGCCCGCTACTGTAACTATTTTTCTCCCCTCTCCACTCGTCGCTTCGACTCCTGCAATTCCTTGCCAATAGTTCTCATTCTGGAAGCTCCCGATCGCCGGGTTCTTGCGTCGTGACACATCCCACGTCCAGGGAGTCGGCTTCCGCGCCCGCCAGAATCAGAATCAGAGTCAGAGTCAGCACTTGAAGCACAAAGGACGGAGTACAAGCAACAGAAGCTCAATCGGAGCTTCCGTGCAGAATCAAAAGTCGATCTCGAAAATAGACAACTACTGTACATCCACAATGGCCCAATCCACACCTCCACCTCCACCAGCGCCGTGCTTCTACGAGCACACCGCGCAATCAATCATCCCCCATCTGGCCCAGCAAATGCCCTACACAAGCTCGCTCCTCCGACGTATCCAACACGCCCTCGCGTATCCCTCCTCCACCGCCAAGATCCTGGCAACTTTCCCGCCAGGATCGACCCCTGGATCATCATCAGCAGCAGCCCCTGGATCGGGATCCCCTAACCCTGGCCTTGGCCCTGGCCCCTCCACGCCGTGGCTGGCTGCGCGGGTGGATCTCTTTCGCGGCCGCGAGACCCAGATCATCCTCTACTCCAGCCTCGAAGCGGAGTGCACCTCCCTCCCGCTGATCGACCCTGTCACTGTCGACCTGTCCAGGTACTCGGGTCCAGCTTTACCTTCAGCTGCAGGAGCAAGTCCCGCCCTCGCTAACGCGAACGCCAACGCTAACGCGGATCCTCACGCGAGCGCTATTCATGTATCCGCATCGGAAGAAGTACGCCCCAGCCCGAGCTACGCCGTGTCCACCATCACGGCCGCCCCGGCCAGGCTGGATACAGTCCGCGCGCAATTATTGGCTTTCCTCGCGTATGTCAAGGCCCAATTGCTGCCTGAGTACCTGTCATCCCTGTCAGACACGGATTCTGGGTCTAGACCCCCAGGTTCATCTTCAGAATCAGCTTCAGCTGGCGTCACCATAATCCCAGCACCGGACCCACGCGCCTTCCTCATCGGCTCCTTCCACACAGGTCTTTTCGAATTATTACTGCAATCGGGAAAATTCCCTCTCGTGGACGGGGATGTAAAAGGCCCTGTTGATGCGGACCCGCTACCTGGTCTGCGGGTTCATCGATTCGATAATCCGCCTTATTATAAGTATTTCTTCACGAGGGCTATCTTTAGTCCCGGTGTCGTGGGTGAGACAGACACTGAGACTGAGAATCCATTGCCGGATGGGTACAGGTATCATGATCGGCGTGGCCGTGTCGGTGTGTTGCCATGCCAGTTGGATCTTGTGCAGAGCCGGACACATATCCCCCGGCCGCGGAAGCAATTGGAGTCGATACCTAGTGTGGCGATTTATCAAGAGAATGGTTCACTCCCGGAGCAAGAGCAGGATGAGATGCCCATTGCATGGGCCTTCCTGGGTGTAGACGGTGCAGTGGCGACGTTACATGTTGAACCTGAGCATCGCGGACGTGGGCTAGCGCTTTCATTGTCGAAGGAGGTGATGCGACGCGGGATGGAGGCGGAGGGCGTCTTTGGGGCTAAGAAGGTTGGACTTGAGGATGGGGAGATGAGGGGGCTTGTGGAGGATTGGGTGCATGCGGAGGTTGCTGGGTATAATAAGGCGAGTAGGAGGGTTATGGAGAAGGCTGGGGGGAAGGTTTTGACGACGGTTTTGTGGACGGTTATTGAGATGACTGACTGATTGATTGATGAATTTATGGAGGGGCATTTGGATAGATTTTGGGGAGGACATAGTGGTTTGTAGATTATATAGAGTAGATGACGATTGATAGATGAGGTTTTGGTTTGATGATGGATAGATCTGATGCTATCTAGGATGGAAATGTCTCGAGAATTTATGGTATCGAGCAACTGAGGTAGAAAGTGTATCAATCTATGTAAAACTGAACTATCAAAAATCGTAGGCACAAATCAATTCATGTACTTACCCGCCTAAGTTGAATAGCTACCTTCTAGGTAGCCTATGCCTAAAATAGCATCATGCCTGGAGCCATCCATGGGTCCATCAAGCAGGGCTATTATTTCGTATGAGCCGGGTCGGCCTCCTTTCCTCCAAATGTTGAAGATAGGGCAAGGCTTCAGCGGCCGTCATCCGAGAATCTGGGTCCAACTGCAACATAGCCAAAGCACACACGTTCAGCGGCGATTCCGAGGGCCGCAGACAGTCCTGATACTGAGCCAGTCTGTGACCAGGTAGAATCCTCGACCCAACTGCTTTGCCTAGGACAAGCTCCAATCCAACCACCCCGCAGCTCCAGTAATCAACGGCTCGACCGTGTGTCTGTCCCTCAACCTGTTCCGGGGCAAGATACGATATAGTGCCCGGACAGTCATAGGGAATCTGGGTTCTGTCGGACGCACACCCAAAGTCGGTCAACATGGCCTCGGGCGGGTCATAGCTTCTCACCAGGATATTGTCTGGTTTTACATCCCTGTGGCATATACCATGCTCATGAAGAAAGGCAATTCCTTCTAAAAGCTGACGGAAAAATATAGATCGGCCGACATGAGACACGTTTGAGGTGTATAACGAGCGGAACGTTGCATTCAGTAGAGGGGATATAATAATATATTCGTCTGTGATGTTGTCGGCAGTAGGCATCCAATTCTCATCGAGGAAGTTTCGGATTCGTTGCTAGGTACCGTTAGTATTTCATCATGCCTAGATGAACAAATGAGGGGTTTTTATACCAGCTCAACCGTTGTTCGTGCTTGTCGGTGGCAAATCTCGATTGCGCTTGCAATCCGACGCTAGTGTTCATGATCAGAGACAATCTCTTAGAATCAGAAAGAAAAAAGAAGTGCACCACTCACATGAGTTAATTTGGATATACGTGAAGTCATTTCGATTTCTTGATCCACGGCATATGCATTCCGGCGCGATTTCAAAATTCGTTTTGCGGCTGCTGGTAGACCAGTCCGGGCATTGACTACCATGTAAACAACGCCATACGACCCCCGCGAGATCGGGTTCTGGAATACCCAGTCCCCAAATCGCATTTCGCTATCATTGGGCAAAGGCAGTACCAGTGGATTTGCATCGTTGTGGAATACGCGGAAGAACTCGGCCAATTCCACCTGAAATTGTTCCTCTTCCTCGGGCGTTCGAGGAAAGTAACGCAAAGTGAAGACGCATTCTCCGATCATGATACTGTTCTTGAGTTGAATAGAGCGCTGAACATTTTTGTATATCTCGCCGTCCAACATCACAGCTTCTCCTCTCTTATTGTCAGCAATAAGAAAGAAGCCACCGGCTCCCTTGACCCAATTCAGTCGGGCATGGATACCGGCAATGCGATTTTCCTCCGAGTCTTGATCGACTCGGCGATCCTCAATGGTGAGGAGGAGATCTACCCCTCGGTTTTTCAGTGAATCGCGACCCCTGCCAATTCTCCATCCAATCTGAGCAAATTCGGGTAGGTTGCCCAAAGAAAGGGTGAAGCATTTTGTGACCCTGTCGCCAACGACTGTCTGGCCGATAAATTGTTGGTGATAAGCCGATCCTGATCGGGAAGTTGCTTCTATAGCAGATCGTGCCACCGCATTCATAGGAATGAGCATGGCAAACCGACCATAGTGATCGAGATTGTCATCTGGGACGGGTTCCAGATGGTCGAGCTCCATCTGTACACCGTAAGGGCCTTCCATAAGTTGGGTTGACTGGGTTAACATAGCTGTGGTTTTCGATCTCTACTCTTTGGGTGGGTGGAGGAATGTAGAGGGCTGTTTAGTTAATAATAGAATGTATATAACCGACTTTGAATAATATGAAACATGGGGTTTGAGAATGGCAAGCAAGTCTTAACACTTATAAGCAAATGGGTTCTGCCTGTTTGCCGCGCGCGATAGAACCAACTGCGTACCAGCCCCACTCCATCCTGAGGGACCTATGACAAACGAGTGAGGCTCAAGACTACTTAATCGAGAGGTGAATTTGGTGTTTATCATCTATGGCCTGTTCCTAGTCTGCGGGAAATTCAGGTCGAGTGAAAATTTGAGATGTTTAAGTTTTGATACACGCAAAATACCGACCATCCACAACGAGAAGATCGGATGCAACGTTCATCATAATCATTCATTATCCTTCCAGTCATCTCGCTCATCCTCAAATTCTTCAATCTCCTTCTCACAGAATGTTGACAAACTTCTCAATTGTGCAAAGACACGGTCAATCTGAGACCCACTGGCGTCATAGAAAACACCCTGTATTCCACCTTTGCTGTCTTCGATAAGACGATTCAAGGTAACAAGTAGCTTTGATAACTCCCCTATCATCGTGCCTTTCTCCTGTTGGTCGAAGACCGGGGGAGAGACATGTAACTGCTCCGACAGATCCCCAAGCCTGGATACCCAGGCTACGATGTCAGTCTGTAGGTCATTGTTTGTTGTCATCCGGTCAATTTCTGGCACATTAAATGTCTGAAAAATATTTTCAATCTGTCGGCTCATTTTGTCGACTGCTAGGACACCTTTTCTTGGCGGACTGGCCTGCAGTATAGGCAGCTGACGATCCGATGGACCGAAACCGAGTTGCCGTTGACGCTCTTCGAATTCCTTCTGGCCCACTACCCGACGGGACTCATTTATGGCTTGAATGCTCTCCGGTAGTTTGAAGTATTGCCCGGTCTGCCATGTTTTGTGTGCCGACACTGGTGGTTCCGCTTTTTGCGAACCTGCTGCAGACCGTAAAGGGAGTGCCGTGAGGGCTCGGGGTGTAGGGTTGGGAACTCGACTAGGCCCATGAGAGACCCCTTCACATTCAGATTCAACCAATGGAGCTTGATCAGCACCTGGCAGAGCTAGCTGTTCATGCCTCTGCGGTCTAAAGGAATGCGTTGGACGATACGAGCCGAAGGTAGGTTGGGGTTGTGAAGCAATCATGTTGGCATATAGTGCCTGCACTAGTTGAAACACATTGTTGTTGAACTGAGACGCTTCTTGTAGGACTTCATCCAGCTTTTGAGATTGATGTATGTTATCTTTTTCTATGCGGTCGGTAGCGGACCTGAGCAGACGGAATTAGTCCCAGTCTTGATATGGAAGAAAGCTCAGAGCGATACTTGCCAGATGAAGGTACTCAGAAGCAGATTGATAGCATCAGTATGCGACTGCAGCTTATATCGATATTTACTCAACGATTCGCCGCGTAGGTCCCATAAAACCCTCTTCCATTGAATCTTCAACGACGTCTTGGCCGGTTGGGAAGATGGTAGTCCGGAGATACTGAGCTGATTGCCAGATACAGGACGTGAGGATTCGGGGGCTGCTTCATGGTATTTCTTTGTGACATTATCGAGTTCTTCTAATGTCTCCAGACATGCCTTGATCATGTAGCCTAGTTGCACATGCACCTGCCCCGTATTATCCCCGGGGTTGATGGAGACTTTTGCCAAAATGATTTCATGATCTCTTCTGAGATGGTTGAGGGCACAGTAGAGACTGAATAGAGTATCCTCGAGCTCTTTCAAATCGCGAGAGGCTTTCTTGCGCCCGTCAGTGACGGACGAGAATAAGCGATAGGCGATCTGAGAGCAGAGAATGATATCGCCGACCGAGAAGCCAAATGACATGATGATTGGTTTCAATCAGTATCATTGAAAAAAGCTGTAGGATAGAACCTCCCACATTACACACTTGAAGCGTGGAGGTTGACGTGTAATGTGTTCTCCTGTTCAGCCGCAAAGAGAAGCCCGACTAGTGAAGATGGGAAGGCCTTTGTGGGTTGGGTGCACTGCGACGCTAGCCAATTGAGCGTCGCAGAGAGCGTTCCTCAATGAACGCCCTCAGACACTACGGAGCAGAGAACTATCAATGGGAATGATCTCTGATGCGAGATGTTTGCCCAGCACCCGGGTTGCAGCTGAAAACTGCGGGGCTGAACGATACTACAAAATTCGCGCTACTTTATAGTATGTACCGTCCAAAGTACAAGCCGTACAAGCCCGGGCAACGCCTAAGTTTCAATGCCAACGCGGCTGACAGTGTCTGGAACGAATAGAGCTAGAAGTGGCATGGACTCAGCCAATAATCTCGCAACGCGTTGGTCCCAAGCCTTCCATTCGGGCGAGGGATGCTCGGACCTGTCGATTGAGCCCCTCGCGAGGATGAACTGTCCGATGATAAACCCCACACCTCGCTCACTCATGAACCACAGCAATAGTTGAAGACAAAACAACATGACTACCGAGGTAAAAGGCAAAGACCAGTTTATCAAAGTCGTTGTGGGAAAGTTGAAGTCGAAGAAAAGCAACGACAGTCAGAAAAAAGATACATTTGAGACCTATGTCACCAGCGAGTATAGACTTGAAGAGCTTTGGCGCACACTTGAAGAAGGTCGGTTCTTTGTGAATCTATACTGTTAAGCGGACTGACTGACGTCAATACTGCTAGAATATGGATATTTCCCACCAGATCACCTGATAAACACCAGAGATGGTCGATTACGGCACAGATTCGAGATCAAGTCTTACTTTCATCCATATACAGAGTTTGAGATTGTTGGCGACAAGTCTGCGGCTGATGAAACGCACATATACGTCAATGAGCCGCTCCACGCTGGAACAAATCGCGACCAGGATGTCAAATTTGACATTCAGTATGATGGGCAAGGTGAAGCTGCTCTGAATATCGGTGAAGCCCTTCAACTCATATTTCACCGAACTGTGCGCATGCCAGATGATGATCGACTTCATTCTCTTCCCGCTTCGCTAGGGACCTTTCCGCTCTATAACACCGAGGACTATGCGGACAGACTTCCCCAGCATATTCTCGAGAAAGGAGGACTCTTTTTGCCGATGTGGCAACGGGAGGCTCTATGGCTTGAGCTCAGCCAACGAATGAGATTCCTTGATAGTGAGAACTACGCTATCCGAGTCTACGTGGGCCAAATCAATGCAATTACAGGAAAGAACATGATGGAGGAAAGGGGTACCCAGTGTGAACAAGACTACCTTATCTTCCCCGGGCAGGCGTGGATCGACGGCATCTGCGTAGCACCCGGGGTTGTCAGGCAGTTTGTCGCCATGCCATGTAAGTGGTGGATAGCTAATATCTTAATATGACTCATGGATCACTGATGCATGTG
The DNA here is from genome assembly GCA_037043885.1 of Penicillium goetzii. Classification (NCBI taxonomy): domain Eukaryota; kingdom Fungi; phylum Ascomycota; class Eurotiomycetes; order Eurotiales; family Aspergillaceae; genus Penicillium; species Penicillium goetzii. The sequence continues at coordinate 576,644 of JAWLST010000006.1, read as the reverse complement.
TCAGTGGGCTCTGGATACACCGTCGAGAGCCAGAAGACCGGCGAGGAAAAGCACGGAGGCCTCCAGATTGAAATCATCCCAGCATACCGACGAGCAGCGCAAAATTGGCTCGCTGCAACAGAAGAAGAAGCTCTCGAGGATCCTCGTCTATACCTTGATGAATCAAAGACTCCAGCTGAGCTTGGACTGGAAGCTGGTGCTAAGGTTCGACTGTATCCTTCACCACCCACTTATGGCAAAATGATGGAGGTCGGTGACTTTTTCCTGGAGAAAGAAGATTCTTGCATTGGCGTTGCGTATCTTGAGGTAAGACCCCAGGTACAAATCAGGCACAGGGAAAGTCTAACCAAGAGACTGGCAGGCCTTTTACTGGGATTCTTTGGGCCTTTCAGACTGGAGCGGTGCCCCTATAGACCAAGAGGCACCAGAGGGTTCTAGGAAGCTAAAATCGAGCGGCCGGAGTTTTCAGTGTTCATCCAGCACACCTCCTGCCACTCAGTCCGATGATATTCCAGGTCATCCTACAGTTCACTTGTTCGATTTTGGAGAGGTTCCGAGTGATCCTCGCTCAGAGGAGTCAAGCAGTGCTATCACGCCGAGAAGACCGCCTTCGAGGTCATCAGAAATGTTGTCCGCCAAGCCAGCCGTCATTAAGCCTCAACGCTCGAAACCAAAAGACCTTCCACCCCAGTTGAATGTCAAGGCCATGGGATTGGCAGCCGGAGGAAAGCTAGGTAGGTACATAGCTTCTTTTTCCCTCTCACTATTCATCATTTCTTGTTTTTTTACCTACTTTTTGAAAGCTGCTAACATGATGCAAAGTGCAGGATATTGTGGCTGACCGCAATCCTCCCACAGTGTGGAATGTCGACGCCGCTCGTCTGATCAATGTTCACATTCTAGATCCAGTCAGCTGCGAGTCAGTCACACACATTGTGCCTCCGCCTATTCCGATGAGTGCCTATGAGGCCGTACAGGCTGAATTGCCTTTCTTTGTTCTCGATGAGCAGATCGATAACCGCCTCGAGGGCGGTGATTTTAACAATGTAAAGTCTGTCAGTAAGATGGATGAGACAAAGGGGGTTTCCTCCGAGCCCTCGTTGGATCCAAATCAGCCTACCATGTGTAGTGGCTGTGCGAAGAGATTGTGTGATTGCGTGTATGTGAACCACATTCCCTGATGTCTTCTCAGTCAAGCGCTCAAAGGGATATGCTAATATGTGTTGTTTTTCTCATAGTGTGCGACCTTGCGATCATCAATTCTGCAATATATGCATTCGAGCAATAGAGCCAGCCATGGAAGGCTCTGGTTCCAGTGGCACGCGTTGTCCTCAGTGTCAAGAAGAGATTTCTCGAGTAGCAGGCTTTTCTGCGCCCATGAATCTGCCTGGAGAGGAATCGATCCGTACCAAGATGCCGGTGCGCATCCTCAAGATAGATGACGGTCGGGTCAAGTTTCAATCTATCAGGCAGACCAGAGTTTGAGCAGACTGTTTGCAGTCTCGTTATCATCGTTGATTGTTGTTTTGTTCTATTGTTGTGGGCGTTCTTTTTCACTGCGATAAGGGCCCCGTATAGTTCCGATCTCCATGAAGCCAATTATCGCGGTCATAATATCCTATTGATCAGCCAATTTGTTCTCCTAAATTAAAATTGATATATCACGCAGTATTCCTCATCTCAACAATCTTCTTTCTATATAATGCTTCCTAATGTTCACGTCAAAGATTGCTCACTATAAATTCTCCACTGTCGATCTCACCCAAAACGGCTTAGCGCTCCGATAATCGGTTGAGCCACAGATTAGCAGTCGTTCGAGTCATCCCCAATTATTGTCTTCCTCCTTCCTACACCCACATTACACTCTATTTTCGCCAATTGACCATTAAAAAAGCTGTCAATATGAGCAATTCCAAGGGAGTCGCCGAGAACATGCTCTGGGGAGGCCGGTTCACCCGTGAGTATTCCCCTTCACTCCCCGTTGACTCCCACCGCTCCATTCAAATGACTGACTCAGAATCAATTGAATCACAGAGGGCCTCGACCCCCTCATGCACCAGTACAACCAGTCCCTGCCCTATGACCGCATCATGTGGAAGCAGGACATCGCCGGCTCCATTGCCTTCGCCCGCGCCAACATGAAGACCGGTATCCTGACCCCGCAAGAATTCGCCGAGATCGAGCGCGGCTTCAAGGTGATTGCCGAGGAGTGGCGCACCAACACCTTCGAGGCCAAGGAGAACGACGAGGATATTCACACTGCCAACGAGCGCCGCTTGAGCGAAATCATTGGCAAGGAGATTGGTGGAAAGTTGCACACTGGTCGCTCGCGCAACGAGCAGGTCGCTACGGACATGCGCCTGTGGCTGCGCGACGAGCTGCGCACCCTGGACTCTCAGCTGTCCGACCTGGTCAAGGTCTCGATTGCCCGCGCCGAGAAGGAGATCGACATTATCATGCCCGGCTACACCCACTTGCAGAAGGCCCAGCCCGTTCGCTGGTCTCACTGGATGCTGTCGCACGCGACCGCCTTTGCCAGCGAGCTGCAGCGCCTGCGCGAGGTTATCCGCCGTGTCAACCGCAGCCCGCTCGGCTGTGGTGCTCTGGCTGGAAACCCCTTCCAGATTGACCGCGAGGCCATGGCCAAGGAGCTTGGCTTCGACGATCTGCTGTACAACTCGATGAACACCGTTGGTGACCGCGACTTCGCTATGGAGACTATGCAGTGGGGCAGCTCGTTCATGCTCAAGATCTCTCGCTGGGCTGAGGACTTGATCATCTACAGCAGTCTGGAGTTCGGCTTCGTCCGCCTATCTGATGCTTACTCGACTGGCTCGTCGCTCATGCCCCAGAAGAAGAACGCGGACAGCCTGGAGCTGCTCCGTGGTAAGTCTGGTCGTGCTTTCGGCCAGATGGCCGGCCTCATGATGACTATCAAGGGTCTGCCTACTACCTACAACAAGGATCTGCAGGAGAGTATCGAGCCCCTGCTCGACCACATCAAGACTGTCAGCGACAGCATCCTGATCGCCACCGGCGTTCTGTCCACTCTGACCACCATCCCCGAGAAGATGACCGCCGCCCTGGCTCCTGAGATGCTGGCCACCGAGATTGCTGACTACCTGGTCCGCAAGGGTGTTCCGTTCCGTGAGGGCCACCACATCTCCGGTCGTGTTGTCCAGCTCGCCGAGCAGACCAATGTCCCCATGGACACTCTGTCTCTGGAGCAGTTGAAGACTGTCGACGCTCGTTTCGACGAGGATGTTCAATCTTGCCTTGACTATGAGCGTGCCGTGGAGCTCAAGGACGCTATCGGTGGTACCAGCAAGCGGGCTGTTCTGGAGCAGACTGCTGTGCTGAAGAAGCTGCTGTAAATATATGAAAAAAAAGGCTACGAGATATGAGGGACATGGAGGTGTTCCAGTTGGACGGACACTATGAAGAAAATACCAGCGTTTTCGGGTGTATATTTTGGCTAGACAAAAATGACATTATTTCTTTTTCTCTTCACTAGCGGACTCGTATTCCTGACCGTGTCTTCCAAACAAAGAAAAGATATAGTAAAGACCGTTTAAAATACATACTCATAAACCTTCAACACAGCACTCAGCACTAACCGTGCCCATCACCCCCTCCTATTGATTCCCAACCCTATAGTCCCCGACGGAGACTTATCATCCTGCTTCGGCGATGATACACCCCCAGCATCATAAGCAGGCGGAGCCTCCCCAATCGGCGAAGCACCCACATCCTCAAGAACAATCCCAGGCCCCGATCTCGGTCCACTCCTAACTTCTCTCTCATTACTTCCAACCGACCCACCATTCCCCGGCCCAGGACTGCTAGATCCCCTCCTCTGTACCATCTCAAATTGACTTCCCCCAAAAGTCATAAAACTCATAACATGTTCCTGTCCAGAATCACTCTTCTTCCCTCCCTTCTCCCCATCACGCTCCGGATCAAGATTCGCGCCCATGACAACGCCATCCCTCGTAACGACTCTCCGGGCTGTATGTCGACTCATAAGCGGTAAGCTTCCATTCTTATCAACAGCGGATCTGGGGCTAGAGTCGCTGCTGCCGCTGCCGCTGCCGCTCGAAGATGAAGGGGAAGAACCGGGGTTCAGTGGACTTTTACGTCTTCTTCTTTCGAGGGGAACGTTTATAAGCTCACTTTGAGAATGGGCTGCTAGTTCGGCGCGCTGTCTGTAGAAGCCTGTATCTGAGAGTTCGGCGGCGGCGTGGGATTCGCTTTGGGGGATACTGGCTGGCATTTCGGTGGTGGATGTTGGTGTTGGCATTCGTAGAGGTGGGAGTCGAACGAATCCGCCTGAGGAGGTGGTGAGGACTCCCGAGCTAAGGGTTGAGAATTCGGATGGATCGGGTGAGATGGTCGGCGCAGTCAAGCTTAAGGCTGTTGTTGAACCGGGGGTTGAAAGAGTGGAATGCGTGGTTGAGTTTGTTGGTGGTGAAGTTGATTCGCTGCTATGTTGAGACTCTGTATATTGGTTAATTTGTATGCTTTTAGGATTGATTATGATGGTCATTGAAATACGCACCAGTCGGCGGTTTGGTTGAATTTGTCTCCAAAAGTGCCAGTTCTGTCCTGGAGACTGAAGCCATTTCGCGGTTATGCAGGGGCTTCGTAGATGGGGAGCGTCGCAAATGGATTGTATACGATTTTCCATGTCTCTTTCTCCGTCGCCTGCAGAACCACAAGAGCAGAATGAAGAGTATCAGAGCGGCCAGTCCTCCGACTACTCCACCGATGATGGGCCCTTTGCTGGACGATTGCGTCCCGCTGGACGCAGCCGCTGCTGCTACTTCGCTCGTAGCTGTAGTAGTCGTGGTAGAGCTCGAAGTCTCCGTGCTATCGGCTACAGTTGCTGTAGAGGGAGGCTCCGAAGGCGCTGGGGTCGTTGTTGAAGAGGAAGTATCCGAGACGGTGGTAGAAGGTATAGCAGAGCTTGTGTTTGCAATCGTACTCGTGCTTGTCATCATAATCGTGCTCGTACTCGTACTCGCGGTTGTAGACGTAGTAGAACTCGCTGCACTCGTCAAGTGCAACAAGCTCAGGTTATCGTCGAAACAGATTCCCGAAGTGCAAGGATCGCTCGCACAGCAGCCGCGAAAACCACCAGCTGAGCAGACATACCATTGCTTCGACCCCTCGCAACTCGTATCTACTCGACGAGCTAAGGCGTCCATCTTGAGAGCAGGTTCATCTAGGAGGGAATATAGCTGCGAACACGATCAACGTGCAGAGCAATAGGATGGTATGTGATCCCTCGGACTGAATGAGTGGAAGCGAGGAAATCCTCGAGAGTCAAAGTAAAGCAAGAGTCCTACAGTAGATCAGAACGTGTCCGCCATGGCCTTCGCAGATAATGCTGACAGGGGCAGACTCGATGCAGGTATGTCACGTCTTCAAAGATGGTCATTTCTTTGTTCCTTGAGTGCTGGAGCCCAAGGTTGCGGTGGCAAAGACTCCAATAATAGAAATATGTGGATGAGGATGGGTTCAGGGCAGACGGTTCTTTGTGAGTTGAGACCCTGGCAAGGCCGCTGCTATTGGCTCGAGGATAACAATATACACCTTGGCTGTGTCTTCAAACACGCTATGGGCTTGAAAGACAAGAAATAGTACTTCGTATTATGTTTGATGAAGTTTGAAAAATGTAAGAGATGTGCAGGGCAGGTATGAAGGAGGTTAAGGAGGAGGCTGAGGCAAAAGGCTCTTTGTTACTCGCGGAGGCCAGTGTCTTCACCCGAAATGTGCATAGATAGTGCTCATGATTAAAAGACAACAAGGGCACAGAATCATTCAATCGATGGTCATTCCTGTGATGAAATATGGTGTCTTCTCAAGTTAAGGTTCAAAGGATGAGACTCACCTAGTGATAGCTGTACCGCCTCGCTATAGAGTCCCTAAGTGTAACTCTCGTATAAGATAGCAGCAGTGAAAAGGTTACTACAATGTACAGATGGTGGCACTGGGTGTAAACAAAAAGAAAACTTCAAGTGATATGAGACAACTGAGAGAATAAAACTCAGTACACCGACACTTCGCCTGTAGGATAAAGGAAATCAAGAAATATGGCTATACAGGATGGTAAATAACACACAGTCAAATAGAAAACATGCTCTTTTCATGGACTCCTCCCTCGACGCCACGACAAGTCACCTAGCCTCATCCCATTCATTACAAGGGCATGAGACCAGGTGCTTTGTTCTGTCGATCGTCTGAAACAAATCCGTGGTATTCTCGCCCCCACTTAGACAGACACCCGTTTGGTGACAGGTTTAGTAGACACGCTTGAAAGGAGGAACAGGCTTGCACTCGTTCTCGTCCAGGGTCTTGGCCTCAACAGCACGGTAGCCGAGATCGACCTTGCCGTGAGCCTCCTTCTGCCAGGTGAGGGTGTGCTTCATCCAGTTCTCGTCATCACGGTCGGGGAAGTCCTCACGGGCGTGAGCACCACGAGACTCCTTACGGTTGGAGGCAGCCAGGGCGGTTTGGGTACTGTAGAGGTCAAATGGTTAGCAAGTCTTCTTTCACAAATCCAATAATTCAGGGTGGTACATACGCGCAAGTCAGCAGGTTGCGGAGCTCAAGGGTCTCAACAAGATCGGAGTTCCAGATCATGCTGCGATCCTTGGTGCCAACCTGGCCGTACCACTGGTCAATCTCGTTCACACGCTTGACACCCTCGTCCAAGCTCTCCTGGGTGCGGAAGACGGAGACATCAGTCTGCATGGCCTTCTGCATGGCGCTGCGGACCTCGTTGGTGGACTTGGGGCCCTCGGCGGTACGAGCGAAGTCAAGGTCCTTGATGGACTGAGCACCAGCGTCGGAAGCGAGCTCCTTGTGGGGCTTGCCGGGGGAGGCGATATCACGAACACGGTGGGACACGGCACGACCGAAGACAATCAGATCGAGCAGGGAGTTGGCACCCAGGCGGTTGGCACCGTGGACGGACACACAGGCGGCCTCACCACAGGCGTACAGACCGGGGACAACCTTGTCGTTGCCGTTCTCATCAACGTCGAGGACCTCACCGGTGTACTTGGTGGGGATACCACCCATGTTGTAGTGGACGGTGGGCAGGACGGGGATGGGCTGCTTGGTGACATCGACACCGGCGAAAATGGAAGCGGTCTCGGAGATACCGGGCAGACGCTCGTGGAGCAGCTCAGCGGGCAAGTGGCTCAGCTGGAGGTAGATGTGGTCCTTCTCGGGACCGACACCACGGCCCTCGCGGATCTCAAGGGTCATGGAACGGGACACAACGTCACGAGAAGCCAGATCCTTGGCGGTAGGGGCGTAACGCTCCATGAAACGCTCACCCTCGGAGTTGAGCAGGTAACCACCCTCACCACGGGAACCCTCAGTGATCAGGCAGCCGGCACCGTAGATACCAGTAGGGTGGAACTGGACGAACTCCAGATCCTGGTTGGGGAGACCAGCACGGGCAACCATGGCCATACCGTCACCAGTGCAAGTGTGGGCGGAGGTACAGCTGAAGTAGGCACGTCCGTATCCACCGGTGGCCAGGACAGTGTGGTGGGCCTTGAAACGGTGCAGAGTACCGTCCTCCTGGTTGTAAGCGATGATACCACGGCACTCACCGTCCTCCATCAGGAGATCGAGGGCGAAGTACTCGATGAAGTAGTTGGTGTTGTGGCGCAGAGACTGGCCGTAGAGAGTGTGCAGAAGGGCGTGGCCGGTACGGTCAGCGGCAGCGCAGCAACGGTAGGCCTGGCCACCCTTGCCGTACTCCTTGGACTGACCACCGAAAGCACGCTGGTAGATACGGCCATCCTCGGTACGAGAGAAGGGGCAACCATAGCCCTCCAGCTCGCGAACGGAGGCGGGAGCCTCACGGGTCATGTAGTGAATCGCATCCTGGTCACCCAGCCAATCCGAACCCTTCACGGTGTCGTACATGTGCCATCTCCAGTCATCCTCGTGCATGCTATTTCTCTAGTTAGCTGTATGCACTTTGGGGTAGAGCACGTGCCAAAAAGCCAATTGGGAGGTAACCTACTTTCCAAGAGCAGCATTGATACCACCCTGAGCGGCGACGGTGTGAGAACGAGTAGGGAAGAGCTTGGAGACACAAGCGGTGTTGAAGCCAGCCTCGGCCAGACCGAAGGCAGCGCGCAGACCGGCACCACCGGCACCAACGACAACGGCATCGTACTCGTGATCCTACGCCAGTCAGAATCCCAATTCCAATCCACTTGTATTCAATGAATGCGCTTTTCTCAGCTTACAATGACGGGGTACTTGTCGGAAATCAAGCCTTCGGCGGCCTTCGCGCGCAGAGGGCCGGGGGTCCAGAGCCGAGCTACCGACAGGGTGGTGGGTTAGTTCCGGGGTTGAAAAAGCGATCAATCGGTCGGGCGATGTCAATGCATACCAGCGGGCCGTGAAGAAGAGAAGAGACGTCTCTGATCCCTCAAAATGCGGGAAACCTGAGACCAAAAAAGACGTTCGTCAGTAAACCATGGTGCCGGGCCGAAAATCGTTCCCTCGTCGGCTACTCACCTTGTTGGCAGGAGCCAAGCTCCGCGAGCCCAGGAAGCTCATGATGACGGGTCAGAAGAAGATTATTTCGCCTAACCCAAAGAGAGGAGAGTAGCACCGGTCGTCGGTGGGAAGTAGGTAGGGAGGGGACAGGTGGAATGGGGGAATAGTGCTTCTTTCCAGGACGATTGCTCTGTGATCGGGTTGCGGTTGGTAGTTTGCGCTGACATAATCGTTTTCTCACTTGCCGACGGGGAGGACCGGGGCCGAGGCAGCCAATCAGATCGTGCGCAATGGAAAGCAGCACCCCAAAGCCTCGGGCAGCCGGTCGCCCGTGATTGGCTCAGTGCACGTGACTCGATATTCGTTTTGCCGGCCGTCGTAGTGGAGGATCGGGAGGGAACGGCAAGGTGGGCGATGTGCCGAGACGATAAGCAGAGGACTGGGGAGGGAAAACTGGACACCAAGCTGTTTACTCTACTGTGCCGATCCTTCTCTTTGGTCTATAAAGCTTCATCGATCCCATTTCATATTCTGCCAGGGTCAAGTCGATCAGAAATCCACGTGACACTAGTCATGCTCGTCATGCGGCAACAATTCTATGGGGAAGGGATTATTCCGGCTTGTCAGGTCAGGTGATGGAAGCTAGTATAGACAAAGCTCCTTGCTACGCTGGTGCTGATGTGTCTACTGAAGCATTATTCGAGAACAAAGACAGTGTGTTTCGCGCCCAACAAGGCTGTTGATTATAAATTCGTGCACATTGAGAGCTCAAGCTGCAAATGACAAAATAAGAGTGATCGTACAGCCCATCTGCCCATGCAAAAAAAACCAGTTTCCATCTCTAGTTCTAGTTGTACTGCATGTACGTCGCCGTCGAGTTGAACTTGAGGTTGCCCTTGATGACCTTCTCCACCGAGGCCAAAAAGTCCTTCTCTGTAGCCACCTTTCTCCGCGCCCGAATAGCAAACATGCCGGCCTCGGTTGCAACACTGCGCAGCTCCGCACCAGTTGCGTTGGGGCACAGACGAGAGATCAGTTCCCATCGGATATCCCGCTCGACGGACATGCTCTTGGCGTGAATGCGCAGAATGTTGGCACGTCCCTCGACATCTGGCAAGGAGAATTCGATCTTACGATCGATACGACCGGGACGCATCAGCGCCGGGTCCAGAGTAGAAGGACGGTTAGTGGCGAACATCACCTTGATGTTACCACGGGCATCGAAACCGTCCAGTTGGGTGATCAGCTCCAGCATAGTACGCTGAACTTCATTGTCACCACCAGCACCGTCATCGAAACGAGCACCACCAACAGCATCAATCTCGTCGAAGAAGATAATGCAAGCCTTCTTCGTGCGGGCCATTTCGAATAGCTCACGGACCATCCGAGCACCCTCACCGACGTACTTCTGCACCAACTCGCTACCAATCACGCGGATGAAAGTCGCGTCGGTTCGGTTGGCAACAGCACGGGCACAGAGAGTCTTACCAGTACCCGGAGGACCGTAGAGCAAAGCACCCTTGGGTGGATCAATACCAAGGTTCACGAATCGCTCTGGTGATAGCAATGGCATCTCGACAACTTCTCGTAGCTTCTCGATCTGCTCTTTGCATCCACCGACATCACCGTATGTAACATCTGGCTTATCTTCGACCGTCATCATCGTCACACTGGGGTCAATCTTGGGCGGGAGTGGTAGCATGATCTGGTATTTATTCCGGTCGACACTATACGGCAATATGTTAGGATGCTTGTTCCAAAACAGCACTTCACGGGGGAGATGCGGAATAGTGACTTACCCGACTCGCATGCCTTCTTCGATATCTGTCGGACTAACACGCTCTCCTAGGTTGACAACAAACTTGGCAATCTGTTTGACGTTGATGACATATTTGCTCTTGTCGGAGTCCTTCTCATCCTGAATAATCTTTGTGCAACGAGCGACCTGCAGTGGCTGTTCTTCGGCCATCCGTTGTCGGTCGGCGGCGACATCCCAAAGGTGTGGAGGTGCGAGACCGGTGTCGGATTCCTGGGCGCGTGTGAGCTTCGAGGTGTTCAAAGGGGGTCAAGACAGCTGGGTTCCGTAGTCACCTTCACACCGATCTTCTCGTTGACGCTTGCTTGTTTGTCCTTGATGTCCTTCTCGAGCTTCTTGAGGGCATTTGCGTAGGGGGCGGCGCCGTAGGTCTTGAGTACTGCGATGTCACTGGGGAAGACGTCAGCCACAACCCATCGCCACCAACCGAATGCACTGTCCATCCGGATCGGATAGATCCAAGAATACTGACCTCTCTGTGAGGGGTGTGATCTTCTTCTCCGGCTCTTCGTCATCCGCGAAATTCTTCTGGTACTTCTCCCAGTTCGAGCCCGTGGCGCTAGGCATGATGCAGGTGTTGACAGCCTAGGGCTGGAGAGCTAGGGTAAGGACAAGGACAAGGTACTCAAAGAAGAGAAGATGCCTCAATAGAAAAGAAGATTGAGCACTGTTGGATCTTCAAGAAATTGAAGAGCGACGGGCAGACAGGTAAAACGCGGATGGATGGGTTGGTGATGTAGCAGAGAGCTGCGGTGGTCGAAGCTCAACTCACTAATCAGTGCCAAGCTTCATCACCGCCCCAGAACCTCGCAGAATTTCCCTGTGTGTCCCTCCACCAACGCTACCCCGATCTCCCCTTTTGAATTAATCTATCGGTTCCATTTGGATTTTTGACATTCAAGATGGCGACCTCAATGGCTCAGGGAGCCGTTGGCAACACTGCCTTCAAGGTTCGACTTGCAAAATCCTCATTTGTGCGGGCCAGCTGCTAAACAGCGCACAGGACAAGGAGAAGCCCATGGCGGTGCGGCAATCCAACATTCTCGCAGCTCGGGGTATGTCGATGAACTCTAGGCAACTAAGGAGCTTCCTGCTAACAGTTCATAGCCGTCGCCGATGCCATCCGAACGGTATGCAAAACAGCGATATTCGAAATCACGGAGATGAGGGGCTAACGGGGAAAATAGTCTTTGGGACCCAGGGGCATGGACAAGATGGTAAGTTGATCAAGTTTCATATTCCCCGCGATTGAATACGAAATCTAACGAGTTGCATAGATCCAAACCCCCAAGGGAAACACCATTATCGTACGCAGCCTGCCTCCCTCCTGACGTCCCCTCCGACTAACCCCCCGCCGCAGACTAACGATGGAAACACTATGCTGCGGGATATGAGCGTTATGCATCCGGCTGCCCGCATGCTGGTCGACCTCAGTGCCGCACAGGATGTCGAGGCCGGTGACGGAACTACATCGGTTGTCGTCATTGCCGGCAGTCTGCTTGGGGCTGCTGAGAAGCTGCTCTCCAAGGGCATTCACCCCACCGTCATTTCCGAGTCCTTCCAGCGCGCAGCCAGCGCCGCCGTCGAGATCCTCCACAACATGTCCCGCCCTATCAACCTCACCGACCGTGCTACTCTCCTTCAAGCCGCCTCGACTTCCCTTTCCTCCAAGATTGTCTCCCAACACTCCAGTCTGTTGGGCCCCATGGCCGTCGACTCCGTGCTGAAGGTTGTGGACCCTAAGACTGCTGAGAATGTTGACCTGCGCAACATCCGAATTGTGAAGAAGGTCGGCGGTACCATTGAGGACAGTGAGATGATCGATGGCTTGGTGTTGAACCAGCCCGTGATCAAGAGCAGCGGTGGCCCCACAAGAATTGAGAAGGCCCGGATAGGTCTCATTCAGTTCCAGCTGAGCCCGCCCAAGCCAGACGTACGTATTTTGTATCTGAATTGGTATATTGAAAGATAAACTGACCCCCTATACAGATGGAGAACCAGATCGTTGTGAACGACTACCGCCAGATGGACAAGATCCTGAAGGAGGAGCGCCAGTACCTGTTGAACATGGTCAAGAAGATTCAAAAGACCAAGTGTAACGTGCTGCTGATTCAGAAGTCCATCCTCCGTGACGCCGTCAACGACCTGTCCCTGCACTTCCTCTCCCGTCTGAAGATTCTGGCCATCAAGGATATCGAGCGTGATGAGGTGGAGTTCCTGTGCAAGACTCTTGGCTGCAAGCCCGTTGCCAACGTCGACTCTTTCACCGAGGACAAGCTCGGTACCGCCGACCTCGTCGAGGAGGTTCAGGCTTCCGGCGCCCGCTATGTCAAGTTCACCGGCATCAAGCAGCAGCCCAGCGCTGTCAACAACCAGACCGTCTCGATCGTTGCCCGTGGTGCCAACAGCCTCATTCTGGACGAGGCTGAGCGCTCTCTCCACGATGCTCTCTGCGTTATCCGCTGCCTGGTCAAGAAGCGTGCTCTGATTGCCGGTGGTGGTGCTCCTGAGGTTGAGGTTGCTCACACGCTCGCAAAGCGGGCTCGCGAGCTGACCGGAACCGAGGCTATCTGCTGGAAGGCCTTCGCTGATGCCATGGAGGTCATCCCCACCACCCTTGCGGAGAACGCCGGTCTCAATTCCATCAAGGTTGTGACCGACCTGCGTCACCGCCACGCACAGGGCCAGCACAACGCTGGTGTCAGCATCCGCAGCGGCGGTGTCAAGGACGACATCACCGAGGAGAACATTCTGCAGCCTCTGCTGGTCAGCACCAGTGCCATTGAGCTGGCTGCCGAGACGGTGAAGATGATCATGAGAATTGACGACATTGCTCTGTCGCGGTAAATAGGTTTAAGGGCCGCTGCTCTGAGCTGTATGATGAAACGCGATGTGTTCGCGACGAGTAATTATTACCAAAAAAATGGATCCCAGTTCGCATAGACTTTCATGAGGTATATAGGTTTCGCGTAGGTATTGGGATTTCTCGTTCAGTTCAAATCTTATACTTTCAATTCACAAATGTGTCATCTGAGGACTCATTACGATATCTTAAAGCAAACTGTAGATCCCTTCACAGTGCATCCACATCAACTTGATCAGGCAACCCTCTACCTGGGAGTCCTTTGCTTAAGATAGCTAGTGTAGTTGTCTCAAAATGAAACCTCTGGATCTCATCATCGCTGCCTGGCTGAGTCAGCTTCAGGGGCCGGGTCCTCCCAAAAAGCTGATTTGAACCTCGAGGCAGGTGTTGATAGCTTACACTTATTCCCCCACCTCTGCATAATGGGGGCATCTCATCAGGTCGTCTATCCACAATGCCCCGTCGCTGTCACACTAAATCCCGAAAAGGATGCGTTCAATGCAAAGAAAGACATGTCAAGGTCAGCATACTAACAGCCGCCACAGTTGGGGGGCTCAGGCCTCGGCTACAAAGCCGAACCAATCTATCGTAGAAGTATAACCCACGATAGCTAACAAAGCCGACAGTGTGACGAACAACGGCCAACGTGCAGTCTCTGCGTGAAGCGGGAGCTGACATGCACCTATGTAACACCTCCGCCCAGGCGCAAGCCTGCTGTAGATCATCTCCCGGAAGACGGAAAAGCAAGGTCTGCGTCTGGCACGTCGAGTCCCCTTCCGGTCTCGCGTCTTCCGAGACTCGAGGAAATGAGACTCTTTCACCATGCCTTTATGGTTACCAGTCTCAGTTTTGTCAAAGATGAACTTGACCGAGAGTTTTGGCAGTCGGTGCTTCCTCGCATTGCGACGGGTCATGACTATGTCATGGACGGATCTCTGGCGGTTGCTGCGCTTCATTTGGCATCTTTAGAGCCTGATCGCTCATCTCATTGGCTTGAAACTGCTTTGACTTACCAGAATTCAGCGATAACGGGGTTGAGTCGGCATTTAGCGACTAGCAAGCAGAATTATGAGGCGTTGTTCAGCTGCTCTATCTTCAATCTGATCTTCGTGACCGCATATCCGGGCATCTATGGTGATGGGAATCCTGTTGATCCGTTGAGTGAGATATTGACGATGCGATCGTTTTTGAGCGGTACTGCGTTCCTTTTCTTGCAGATATATCAAGACGAGGAGAGGACTTCGATTGATCCTTGGGTACGTCGGGATAAGAACAGATCGCCGGTATCCAAAGATAGGCATGCAAATCCGCATTCTCTCTGCTTTTTCATACCCTAACACTAACGGTTCATTCTTAGTGAGGATCCGAAAATGGTTGAGCTGCACAAGTGAGAGTCCAGCAGCCGTGCTCTTATGTACTACAGAAACTAATTATTGATTGGAGCAGGACAACCCTGGAGAAACTCCATTCATTACGCATTACTATCGACAAATTTCAAACTCCCCATCAAGAAATCTACCGAAGTACCCACGACTTGCTCCTCAAGGCTATTGAAGGCTGGCCTACGGAGGATAGCATATCGTGGCCTATCGAGATTGGCGATCCGTACGTGGACCTGGTGAAGCAAGGCGACTGGATCGCTCGTATTATGCTTCTATTTCACGGGTTGAGTATGCATCTGATGTCGAGGAAATGGTTTGCAAGGGGCTCGGGGCGGAGGCTGGTCCTGGGTGTTTTGCAACCGCTTGAGGGGGAAGTTCCGCCTGAATGGCTGGACATGACCCAGTGGATCAGGGACGCAGTGGATATCTGAGGAAAGAAATGTATTTGTATGAAATAGATTTGTGAGACGGGACGGCTGTTGCTGTTTTCCATGAACACTTTGAGTGCATCGCTAAGAATCAAGTTGCTCACTGGCCCGGAGTACCTATATATTTGACATAACCTGCTCTCCGTGGAGTAGGTACCTAAGAGGACCTAGCCGGTCAGCCCTAAAACATTGAGTTTTAGATTTTTTTGGTCGGTTCATTCGCTAGAAATCAAGCCACCCGGCGATTACCTAAATCGTTCCAACTTCGAGGTGTAGGTGTGAGCTCTGGTTGCGCAGTGCAATGCCCTTTCTTTCCCCTTGTGATGTGGGCTTCGTCAAAAAGTATCCTTCAAGCGTAGCATCAGTTCCTACCTGCTGTTTCCATCATAACCCGAGCTCCTTGGCTTGAGGCAACTGCCCATAGATGAAAGAAAAGTGCGACTGCTAGGCCGAAAATGGGTCTGAATAGACACACATACCCGATTGGGGTGTCAATAGCGGCTTTGTCTGCGCCAAGCTGATCTCTCCGCCCGCCGAGGCAGGAGACGAGAAGAAGGATATTTCAGCATTTCCCATAGGAATACGATTATATTTGACCTGAACTCGGATCATTCCATCCTGATTGTTCGAAATTGTCTTGTATGCTCTTGTTGCCAGTGACTATTGACAGTATTGGTCCCATTGGCCGATTCACAATTCGTCACTCGGCTCCACAGTTCCGCCGATAAGATCGTCCCCCGATCGGAAGGTACCTCAGCCAGCTTGCCTGTGATCTTCCGAAACACACACGATCATGGGGAAGCTCGACGATGAAGGTGTTCCCGAGGCTGTACCGCTAACTCGACAGCGGTCGGCCTCCGCGGCATCAAATACCTCCTCCGATTCGGGTCTCTCGGTCGCCTCCGCGGCCTTCCTCGATGCTCACAAGCGCGAGTTCGCCGCCGGGGAAGATGGAGACGGGGAGGGACAACGATACCGGGACTTGGAAGATGGGACAGAACCTGGGGTAGACGAGCCCTTCCTTCCGTCCAGGAAGACCAAGTCTTCGTCGGGCCGTCGCTGGTGGCTGTTCGGTGTGCTTATATGCGTGGTCATGGCCAGCGGCTGGATCGTTGCATTCGTCTTCTTCCTCGTACAGGGGCGGTCCAATGCAGCGGCGATTTCCTCCCCCTCCGTGGTTGAAGTGCATGAGCCGGACTCTGCAACCGGTGGTACCAGCTATGGAAAGCCGGTGACACTTGGACAGGTGCTGACGGGGCATTGGTTGCCACAGTCTCATGCGATCGCGTGGACCGCAGGCTCCAATGGCGAAGATGGGCTTTTGATCGAGCAGGGCGAGCATGGGGGCGGATACCTGCGCATTGAAGATATTCGCAACCGCAAGGCCGGAGCCAGTGGCTCTGCTGCCAAAGTCCTGATGAAAGAGTCGCATTTCTGGGTGGGCACCACCTTCGTCATGGCGTCCAAGATCTGGGTGAGCCCCAACCATGAGAAGGTTCTGGTCCTGTCTGATTATGCGTCGAATTGGCGGCACTCTTATTATGGAAAATATTGGATCTTTGATGTCGCAACCCAAACAGCTGAGGCCCTGGACCCCGACAATCACACCGGTCGCATTCAGTTGGCCTGGTGGTCGCCCGAGTCTGATGCGGTTGTGTTTGTCTGGGAGAACAATGTCTATCTGCGCAAACTGTCTTCGGCCAAGGCGATTCCCGTCACGACGGATGGTGGTAAGGAGGTGTTTAACGGTGTTCCGGATTGGGTATACGAGGAGGAGGTTCTGTCTGGCAACGGGGCCACCTGGTGGTCGTTGGATGGCAAGTTCCTTGCGATGCTACGGACCAACGAAACCGATGTCCCCGAGTATCCTGTTCAGTACTTCCTTCACCGTCCGTCAGGCACACAACCCGAGGCCGGGCTGGAGAATTATCCCGAGGTGCGGCAGATCAAATATCCCAAGGCCGGCACTCCCAACCCCATCGTCAACCTTCGGTTCTATGACGTGGAGAAGAACGAGCTCTTTTCCATCGAGATGCCAGAAGACTTTGAGGATGACGATCGGATCATCATTGAGGTCGTCTGGGCACCTGAGGGGAAGGTTCTGATCCGCGAGACGAACCGTGAAAGCGACGTGGTCAAGATATTCTTGGTTGATGCCAGATCTCGAACTGCCAAGCTGGTTCGCTCGACTGACATTGCTGCTTTGGACGGTGGCTGGGTCGAACCCTCTCAGTCGACGTGGATCATTCCGGCCGATCCCAACAATGGCCGACCGGAGGCCGGCTACATCGATACTGTGATCCATGACGGTTACGATCATCTCGCGTACTTCTCTCCACTGGACAGCTCTGAGCCGGTGATGCTCACCTCAGGCAAGTGGGAAGTGGTCCAGGCGCCCACCTCAGTTGACCTGAAGAAGAACCTGGTCTACTTCGTTGCTACCAAGGAGGGACCAACTCAGCGACATGTGTATCAGGTCAAACTTGATGGCTCTGACCTTCGCGCATTAACCGATACTTCGAAGCCTGGCTACTACGGCGTCTCATTCTCGAACGGTGCTGGGTACGCGCTCCTGAGTTACCAGGGACCAGCAGTTCCCTGGCAAGCCGTGGTCAGTACACAAGACAGCGTCATGAAAAAGGAGATTGTCATCGAGGAGAACAAACAGCTCGCCGAGAAGGTCGAAGACTTTGCGCTTCCAGCGGAGGTATACAGCACAGTGACTATCGATGGGTACGAACTCCAAGTGGTCGAACGGCGACCGCCGCACTTCAACCCGAAGAAGAAATATCCAGTACTTTTCCATCTATATGGTGGACCTGGCTCCCAAACAGTCGACCGGAAGTTCCTAGTTGACTTCCAATCCTACGTTGCCTCTAGCTTGGGGTATATTGTAGTCACGGTGGACGGTCGCGGGACAGGCTTCATCGGTCGCGAGGCTCGGTGCATCGTTCGCGACAACCTGGGCTACTATGAAGCGCGCGACCAAATCGAAACCGGCAAGATCTGGGCCAAGAAACCCTATGTCGACGAATCTCGGCTGGCTATCTGGGGTTGGAGCTTCGGTGGTTTCATGACTCTGAAGGTCCTCGAACAAGACGCAGGCGAGACCTTCCAGTATGGTATGGCCGTAGCACCAGTGACGGACTGGAGATTCTACGGTAAGTCGCCCTCATGAACTTTCTTGCTCGCACTTCAGCAACAGTGTATTGACTAACCACTTCATTGTTCGATAGATTCCATCTACACCGAGCGTTATATGCACCGGCCCCAGAATAACCCCGAGGGTTATGACAATTCAACAATCAGCGACGTCGCAGCAATGGGCGAAAATACTCGATTCCTGATCATGCATGGTGTGGCAGACGACAACGTCCACTACCAGAATACACTCACTCTGCTCGACAAGCTGAACTTGCAAAACATTGACAACTGGGACATGGTGATGTACCCAGATTCCGATCACAGCATATATTTCCACAATGCACACACCGTCGTCTATGAGCGTAAGTTTGAACCAAATGCGTTCGATGCAATGGCTTTTGGACTGACATTCTACACTAGGCTTGTCGAGCTGGCTCATCAATGCTTTCAATGGCGAGTGGCATCGCATTGCCAATCCGAAGCCTATAGAGTCATCCTGGAAGCGGGCCAAGCGCTTTGTAGCCAGCAGACTATCCTTCACATCTTGAGTCTTATTTATCCATCCCCTCTAGTGCTAGGAGGCGTTATTTCGGCCAGCATATATTCTATACAATCAAATATTTTACGCATACAAAGAAAGGAATTTCGAGTTCACACAATATGAATATGTTCAATTATGACTAGAGACGCTAACATGCAACTGATTATGTATGCTAATGCAGAACAAACTGGTATATAAGCAGAGGCGAAGAGACAAGGCTTTTTCACAAAAGAGTAAAAATGATATGAACAAGAGAGAGAGAGAGGGAAAGAAAGATATGTGTAATGCAATGCCTAATGGCTGAAAACATGGCCAGACTTCAAGAAGTCCTCCCGCATGATCGTACTGACGTCCGAGTTGCGATATTGCATGAGATCCTCACGATGCAGACCACGCATCTGTTCCCGACCAGCGGTCGAGATGGAGCGTGCGAAGGATTGCGGCCGACGCTGGCCTCCCAACGATACGCGGAAGTTCTGCGGGGGTACAAGGCCAGGGGATCGGCTGCCAGGAGAGCCTCCGGTGGAAAGCCTGGAGTGGCGGGGTGCAAAGACTGGGAGACGGGCGAAGGATTCAGTGTCTGTGGAGAGATTGCTGAGACTGGGGGCGGAAATGCTAGAGACAGCGCGAGTGTGATTGTCACGCAGTGGGAAGTTGGAGACAGAGCTGTAGACTGTGGACATGTTTGAGGCTGCTGATGATCGCCAGGAGTAGACTGCGCTTGGTGGAATTGTGATGATTTGTTCTTCCACTGTTGCTGTGCGTTCGACGGCTGCTGCGATGTCGGTGGGCTCGACTGGGTCGCCAGCGGCGCGGCTGGCCATCATCTTGGCTGACTTGCCGATCCAGAGCATTTGTTCGTGCTCGCGGAGATAACGGTCGCCGCTGAAGGACTTCTGGACGATCTTGCGAGTCATCATGCCCAGTTTGCGTCGTTGCTCGCTCTTTTCGTACATGCGGCGAGTGATCATGTCCACCTCCTCCGGGGTGGGCGAGGAGGTGAGAACGGGCGCGGGTCCATTGTCATCGCTGTATTGGCTCCACTCTCCAAGCATGGCTAGCATGGAGATTTGGGCCTTTGCGAGAGCTTGGGCATCGTTGGGTGCGACCACGGCACTGAAGCGTGAGAAGTCATCTGGGTCACTCAGCACACGAAGCGAGGCACCGACGTCTGTGCAGACGACGGGTGCTCCGGTGAGAGCTGCTTCACCAAGAGCCAGAGGGAGACCTTCAGACAGAGAGGAGTTCAGGAAGAGCCAGGTGTTTTCGAGCACCTTCATTGGATCGGCTGTTCCGCGCAATGTGACTCTACCGCGAAGACCCTTGGAAGCGATGATCTCTTGACACTCGGTGGAGTATGTGGGAGCCTTGTCAATGGCACCGTAGATGTCAAGATGGTAGTCATCGAACTTCCACTGATTGATGATGATGTCGGCAGCCAGAAGTGCAGTCTTGATATCCTTGGCATACCACACATGAGAAAGCATGGTCACAGTTGGACGCTCAGACTTGATTTCCTTGACAGGAGCAAACTTCTGCATGTCGGTGATACCATTGACAACCGGGTCGACCTTGCGACGGAACGTATTGCGATGCTCAATTGTTCCCTGGCAAGTGCCGATCTCGACTTCCCAACCGGGGTTGAAGAAGTCCGCACAAGGAAGAATGATATCCGCATGGTGGAGGGTCAGAACGGAGGTGATTCGCATCAGTCCCAGAAGGGCGTTCCGGACGAAAGGTGAGAGCTTGCAAAGAGCAGACGAAAGACAGAGATTGGTCTCTCGCCAACTGATGGCGTGATCCCAGATTTGCAAGGTGCAGTTGCGCTTGATCTTACACACGACACCGTAAGAGGCACTGACACTGTGGTGGGATGCCTGGAAGACATTCGGGATCTTGTCTGGAACTGGGATGGAGAAGATGAAGAGGTAGCGGTACCACAGCTCCAGTGCAACATCCAGAGTGGACAAGGTGGGAAGCTCGGTGTCGAACCATTGAGATGATGGGATGGTGTTAGGCATCTCTTGAGTGAGCCAGAGATCCCGCCAGCTTTGTTTGACCATCTCGCTGTTCCAGACTTGCGACCAGTGACGAGATTCCTGGAAGTATGTGTTGAGATTCACCAGAGCTCGAGTTGCCTGGTGAATATCTGCCTTTGAGAGATCGACTGCTCGCGCACCCTTGACCAAAGCCGTGAGAATCGGAATGAAGTTCATCTTGATGTCGAACTCGCTGGCGGAAGTGACGTTGTCCACCTCCGAATCCAGCTTGTTACTGAACAGACCGTGGGTGGGAGTCAAGAAGTCCATACCCCAGAGGGGAATCACTTTCAGCGACTGGATGTTCCTCTCCGTCTGGTGCTTGGGGATACCAAAGTCATTGGCAGACTCGCAAATCATATGCCACTTGATGGTACGCAGGGAGTTGATCATGTCTCGTCGACAGGCAGAGACACCACCACCCTCGTTGGGCCAGGTACCATTATCTGCAGCCATAACGTGGAGATTCTTGTCGGTATCGGAGCTAACTTCCTTGGACCGTGTAGTGACGACTGCGTCACCTCCAGGACCAAAGTTGAAGAAATCACTGATCTTGACGGCGAGGGGTGTCCAGCTGGAGATGTTGTTGTCCAAGTCCGCACTCGCCATGACTGCATCGGCACGAAGCTCCATATACTTCCTTGCGGCTCTGAGATTTCCCCAATCGCGACTGCGCCAGTAGGGAGAAAGCACCTCGTCTTTGCGGAGAATACGGTCATCCATCCAGCGGACAATGATTCCATCAAGGTCAACACGGTCCTTCCATGCCTTCCACATCAGAGAGCGAGATCGAGACGTTGATACAATGAAGCGCTTTTTGTTCAACCCAAGCAGTCGGGTGAAGACATTCGAACGGAGGCTTTCAACGTAGAAGAAGGGATTGTCATGCACAAAACTGGTATAGTTCGGCTTAGCAAGAACTCCCAGGTAATCGTGCTCGATCATTGGCGGGGTTTGGACCTTCATTCCGTTGATGGTGGTGAAGATGGTCGGGTGGAACTTGTGATCATAGAGCCAGCGACTCTCATAGACATCACCGTTGGCCTGCTGGACAAACGTAGCCTCGGTAACCTTGGTATGCGGGATCCAACGATGTTCCTTGTCACGATGACGGCGGGGAGGTGCACACCAGGAGACATTGCAAGTGATGTGAGACAGCGAGAACTCGGCTCGAAGCAGTTCATCTCCAAAGCGTGGGTTCTTGCGATAGTGGTACTGGAACCGAATAAGATTACCATCCTTCATGTATGAACCCTTGTCGACAAGACCCTTGGAGTTGTACTGAATGCTTTGCAGATGGTTCTCGCCTTGGACACAACGTCGACCCAGGGGCATGCGCGAATTTGATGCCTTGCTGAGCTTGAGACCCTTCTTCGCCGGTACTTGATAGTCGTAGTGGTATTCATTGAGCAGTTTGCCGTCTTTGAACTCTTGCTTGATGAGAAGCAGCATCTCACTCGAATAGCTGCTGACATATTTGAGCGTCCTGGCTTCCTTGTCCTTGGGTTCGGTCTTGTGTTCGCCAGCGTACTGGTAGACTTTGAAGCCTCCATCAGTCTCCTGGTGCCTGAATGCCGTGAAGGTTCCATCAAGTCCTTGAATGATGACTCTGCTCTTCTTGATGTGGATGGTCATTCCCTTAGTCTCCTCCCAAAGTCGCTTGACGTTCTTGCGACCATGGAACAGGAAGAAGGACAACCCAAAGTCTTGCATAATCTTGGCATAGATCCAGATCATGTTGAGCAGGAACACAGTTGGAACGCGAACGACCGTTGGCAGTGTCTTGGAGACGTGGTCAAACTCTCTTTGGAATTCGGGATCAGCGACCATAGCAATGACGACGAACTTGACAACAGACCCCAGCTTGTGGTAGACGTAGCTGAAGGGGGATCTAAGCAAAGTCAAAGGCAACGGTAACTTCCGAGGGACGTAGGAGATGAATTCGGCAGTCTCGGGCTCCTTGGGAATAGCGGCCTCGCCAGTTCCATAGTGGGAATAGTCGAGGATACTGATCGCCATAGCCGCTCCAAGATTGCATCTCGCAATATGAGTGTCAATATCGTTGGTGTCAAACTGGCAAAGACTCTGCTGAAGCCATTGGCGTTGGCTCTCTGGCAGGCCACAAGGCTGTCCGACGCAGCGGTTCAAGAGGACCTTTCGTACTTCGACAGGCAGCTTATCCCAGTGAATGTCTGCTTCAAATCCAAGGCACAACTGTCGGAGAAGTTCTTTCTTAGCCCACTGCACGACGAGGGAGGTATTGGCCTCTTCGCGCAGTAGCCGGGCCGTGGTGTGAGTAACTCCACCCGAGACAATCGCTTCGGACAGAGCGGCGTACTCATGGGGAATACCCATGACCATCTCGGCGACAGAGTGGACCAGAGTCTCTGCAATGATCTGACAGTTGGCGCTGATGTCAAGTCGCTCATCGTGTAAGCCTCTCACGCTGATGGCCACCTTCAGTTGATTGCCAGTGCTGCAACTCAAGGCCCGAATACCGGGTCCCATCGAACCGTGTGGCACAAGCTCAAGACAGATGTCGCCACTCTCCCATGATACAAGTGCCTGGTCGATGATCTCCTTGGCATTGGGGAAGGCTTCATGGATTCGAAGTTCTCGCCTGCGAGCAAGCATGACGCTTTTGATCTCGATTCCTGGATGAAGAGTCGGATCAACCCTGAAGCGAGAATCGGCCGGTAGAAGGGAGATGTTCTCAAAGTAACTCTGGAGTTCCTGCTGAGACCATTCAGGGTCTGCCCACGGCGTAGTGAAGGCATGGAATGTTCTCCCCAGTTCAACGGGAGAATCGACCTTGTGAGGCATGCCCATCTTCGCATTGAAAAAAGAAAGAATGGCGACAATCCAAGTTGCAACTCCAAGACCAATAATCTGCGAGTACAGGAAGCTAGGGAAGCTGACCTTGAGGGCGATTCCTACGGGCAATCCGATAAGGATACCTGTCAGGAGAGGTTTCAGGGCACGGGGCCCGGTGAAGATCTTGGTATATTGGTACCAGATGAGACCGCTGTAAGCAAGAACGTAGGAGAAGAAGACAGCCATGGCTTTTACCGATGACTGGAATGTCCAGATGAGAGCGGTTGAGAGAGCAAGACTCCAGACATGCCATAGCAAAAACCTGAACAGGGTTCGCCAGTAGACTTTCCGGCGGAATTCAATGTTCTTCTTCTGCGAGATACGAATGTCCTTTGCAGACTTGACGGCAGCTGGCGTATTATCACCAATGGCGTCGTGGAGCTCTTGAGCCTTGGTGTCGATAAGGACGGCGCCAATGAGATAATAGGCCAGCGCAAACCCGACAGCCATGCGATTCGCATCGGTCAGAGAGGCTGTCAGCCCAAGGAGACGGTCGCCACTCAGTAGTTGCACCCACTTATCGAGCAGGGCAATAACAAAGTACAGGATACCACAACCAATCTCCTTGCTTGATTGACGCCAGTGGACGAAAGCATTGTGTAGACGAAGACCTTTCTGCGAGCTACGTAGAACATCAAGAGCAACCTTGGTCTGGATGTTCCATCCAGAGCTGAACGGGATTGGTCGGGGAACGTCTGCATAGCGACAGTACCAATCCAAAAGGAAGTTGGTTGAATCCCAGTCGCGAGCAAGTTCCTTGACCATCAGATCAGTGGTTGACTTGGAGAAAATTCCGCGGGACTTCTCAGCCTGGATGTCGTTCAAGAGAGCCTCTCGCGCCAGTTTGAGAGCAGCAGGGTCACTCATGGTGCCAAAGACTTTCTCATTGTTTTTTCCATGAACGGAGATGTACCACTTGCGGATCTCAGTATCATCGGTGCGTCGGATGGACTCATACCATGTCACCCATTTGGAAGTCGTAGATCGCAGGCTGAGAAGGAGAACACCAATGAAGAGGTAGATGACAGCCAAGTAAATTGCCGAATCATTTCCAGCAAAAGTAGTGATGACGGGTGCCAAAAAGAGAATCGGAATGCAGAGAATGATCGGCTTACGGCCCGACAGGAATGTGGAGCCGGGGTAGCTGAAGCTTGCGAGGGAAGCAAATGTCGAAAAGTAGATGGTGAAGCCAATCAGGTAGAGATAGAATATGATACCCGCTCGAGGACCTCTGACACTGGAGATACCGATAAACCCAATCAAGCCTCCAGCGACTGTGAATGCAATGCCTGCAATCAGCCGAATCAAGACGAACATGTTGGCTGCAGCAAAAGCCATTGAGATAAGGTAGTATGGTCCACCACATGCGATCCATGTGCCGATAGCACCGGAAAGCAGCAATGAAATCATCAAGGCCATTGTTGCGCTGTCTTGCTCTTGATGCGTCATGTAGGCAGAGAGATACAGTCCTCGTCCGATGAGGGTGAGCAACATGATGTCAATCAGGGCTGGGATGGCAAAAACGCTCAGGAATGTAAATCGCTGGTATGGTCGCATGACCTTGGATTTATCGTCAGGGTTCACATCGATCTGAGCACCAGCATAAGCTGTTGCCAGTTGGGGAGCTCCATTGATCCAGTTTGGTGGTTGATGTTTGGAATAGTAGGCCCGGAATCGATCAGACAGAAGTTTTCCAAAGACGCTGGGATTCACACCAAAGTAGGCCTCACATCGCGAGCCCAAAGCGAAGGATTCTGCAAATGCGGCGGCTTGGTCCGAGTGCTGGTTGAACAATGGGTTCCTGTCGGTGACCTCGGCATAGATTTCATCGAAAGCATCCTTTCTCGCGGCACAGAAAAGCGCGAGGGCTACCATATCCGCATAGGCATCGATTTTGCCTTCTTGCACCAGATCACGGATTCCTGCCGTGATAGCGGCCAGATCATCTTCGCGGTGCTGCTTCAGTACTCGCGTAAAGACCTGATCGACCTGGTGGAATAGATCAAGGGAAGCCGAGAGCGAAGGATACGAACAGCCCTGCTCTCCATACCAGACGATTCGCGATCGGATCAGCTCCTCGGGACTTGTGGAGCCTTCGAGATATCCTACTGTGTTGAGCTCTTTCAACTGGGCAAAGGAGGGCGCGTCCACAAGCTGCTGGCGAATATAGGCGCAGATATTCTCAGACAAGTCGCTATGAGAATCGGTAAGCGACAGGTGTTGCAAAAGAAGTAGTCGTTCCTCCGGACTGAGGGCATCGATATCTTGAACAAATCGACGGGGAAGTTTGGTGTTTGGAGCCAGATCCTCAGACCAGCTTGCCAAGGCTACTTCCATTTCACAGCAGACGTGGCGAGAAAATCCCTTCGCGGAGAGGAAGGTGTGTAACACGGTTCCAGCCAGACCCTGTGCATTTTTGGAGACGAAAATCTCGAACTTCTCCTCATCCTGTTCATAGACTGCCCAGAAGCGGGAGTCAGAAGTCTTTCTGAGGCCAGAGTCCAGCGCAAGGCTAATCCTCAGTGACCCATTTGACGCTGAATCGGACAGATCTTGGATAGCAGACAACAGGTGCCCATCGTCACATGACAGCGTCAGACTTTCGTGGAAATTGCGGAAGAGAAGACTAATACTTTGTAATTTTGCTGCCGGCACGGGATGAAGAAGTTCCAGGCCTTTCAGACGTTGTTGGGATTGAAGAATCTCCGCGAAAACCATTGCAGTAGGGTCCGACCCCAGAGGGAAGCATCCCATGTTGGTATACTCTTGTCCCGATATGGATACAGACAATGGGCTGCCTTGCGACTTGACTTGAGATACCCATTCGGGGGGATCCCTGAGGCGGAGGACAGGGCTTCCTGGTGAATTTGTCTCGCTCTCCTCCGAATCAAGCAAACCATCGATTGCAGGAAGAAGTGGTCGAAGTGTATCCCAGCCGATTTGAACGCCGGAAGATATCGAAATCTCACGGTTAGAGCGCCATACGTCGTGCGTTTTCATGATCTCGGCTTCCTTCAGCCATCCAAAAGCCGGAAGAGGCTCGGTGGTTGGGGTGTTCAGGTCAGCATCTTTGAGAGAGGCCTCCGGGCCTATCCAAGAAACTGCGCTGTAAAAGCTGCACCACTGAATAGACCGTCGGACGATGGCGTTGGACAGAGCAACATCGTTGTTGACAGTCTCCCAGGCCAGCACCACAAAGTCTCTCATGCATGCCTCAGAGACAAATGCCTTGATTGTCGATTGCAATTTTTCCATCTGGAAGTAGTCGCGCTTTTCACCATCTGGCATGATACTGGCATTACGAATGACCAGTCCAGAGACAGCTCCATTTTGCAAGGCTTTTCTGTTTTTCAAGAAAATGGGTGGTTGCACCTCCAGATAAACCGCCAATCCGAGTGCACTAATTGCCTCGAAGAGCTTCGCTTGGACGGATGGGGTAAAAATGTCCTCCCAGTTGGCGAACAAGATCCCGGAGAAGGCGCTGTCATTGAAGTTGTTGGCAAGGATGCCTTCAATCTTCTCGATTGCGCTCAAGACCGACTCCTGTGAAGAGTGGATCTGCGCGAGATCCAGCCTGCCCAGTACGTGACTGCGATTGCATTTGAGAATGGCTTCCGTAACACCATCCTGGAATGGGTCCACAATCAACAGATCCCACTGGGCCAGCAACCTTTGTTGAGAGGCAGTTGGCGGCTGATTGAAGCTTCCCAAGTATACTCCAAATGACGAGGGCTTTTGCGAAGGCGTCGAAGTGTGAACCAAACTGAGTTCTCGGTTCGCCAATTTTTGAAGACGTTGGGAGACATTTGAAGGGACTTTATCCGGCAAATGGCGCGACTGCGCAATGAGCACGAGTGTAAGCAAGACCAGAACAATGAACTACTCTCAAACTTTCAAGTCAAACTCACCTTGTAGTATCGAATGGTTCTGACAATAACAGACCACAGAAGGTTTCCAACTCCAATGGTAATGCAAGCCAGTAAAACTCCAATCATGAACTGTACTTGATCAGCATTCCGGCCGCTTCTGCGTGTGCCTCAAAAGTGCGACAAAATTGTCAATGAAGCGGAAAAGAAAAAGACACACTTACAGTCTGCCACCAGTGGTTTTTCATCCCCTCCCACTTGAGGGGGTGAACGGAGAGAATTTCGGCCATTGTGAGGGATCTCCGAAAAGCCTCAACCCTACAAAGCAATGGTCAAATGTATAGACAGAACGAACGAATGTGGCCAGGCTAGACAAAACTGAGTTGTCAATTTCGCCTTCCTAGTGAACTGTTACAACATCATCAGGCTCTCTTGATGCTGAGCCGGTATTCGAAGCGAATGACAAGACGAATGACAAGAGACAAGATAGGTGTGTTAGACTAGAAGCAATGGGGATGATATGAGGGGGTCAGAACAATAATCAGAGACGGCAAAGAATTGAGTGTCAAAGTTCAACTATGAGTTGACGGCCAAGGCCGACACACACAACTACTGTAACTTGCCCCCACCGAGGAGACAGTGGAGACAGCAAAGACAGACCGTATCAGCTGCTCGCTTTTTCTTGACGCTTTGAGACTCGTAGAGAAAGAAAGTTGGTCCGTGACACCCTTGGTGACCCTTGGTGAAGTGTAAGGCAAAGAATCCAGACTCAATGGGCAAAAATAGCAAGCCACCCAAAGGTCCTGTTTGATGCACGCCCAGAATCACACTAAGTTATGCACCAGGATGAACGATGAGACACGCAGTGGGGTCATCCGTGGAGCTGCAGCCAGCAAGTCCCCAGTGCCATGTGTATGGCAATGGGTTCCCGGTCTTCCATGCGAACAATACCGTGGTAGACTGGTAGTATTGCAAGGCTGGTGTCTACGTAGATCAATGAACGTTGGGCCATGCCTAATCATACGGTGAACAAAGATTCGCTCTGTCGCCCAAGTTTTCAGACTCGTCTGAATCTTCTGAAGGCATTGGTCTACCTCTCTTCTCGGATATACTATACATCACTCCCTAAAGCCAAATTGACGCATGGCGAGAGACACGGGCCAGGAGTATCTTCACGATAACTCCTGCGTTGGCTTGACCGATCCACTCAGCTGATGGGGCATGGTGAAATCTCGGTCACTACGAGGCAATGGCATCGTTTCATTTTGTTATAGTATGAATATTCCTTTTTTTTTTTTTTTTTTGTGGAAGCAAATTTATTTTTATTTTATAAAATTTTTTACATATAACCTTAGCGCCGATGCTAGCTGGTGGAAAGCCGAACTTGCGAGGTTGAGTGTACTCTACTCGATTTGGTTGGAAAGGTGCGGTCAGTTTTCTAATGGTAATTTTCAATATTTGAATACGCGATGTATAATTACAGAACAGTACGTACCGTACCATACCGAGCAGAATTTGGCTTTAGCTTCGCCCACTTCCATCATGACTATTCCCCTGGCTGCCTCCACGCCAAGTTCTGGACCTGTTAGAACCCTGGTAGATGCATCCAAAACCCCGCACTGGCCGGACCCAGGGCCATCCGCTTTTCGTCTTCTCGTGAGCCCCTAAGCCCTTCCTATCTAACAACCAACTCGGGCCCAAGCATTGGGAGGACTATGGATGGCAAGAAGTCCCAGGCGACGTGTGTTATTCTCGGGGGTTTTTACCAGATAGACTACGGCTTTTGCGATGTCTCAGCTGGAAAACTTCATTTTATTTTTTAATTCCCCATCACTTCTTCCTATTTTAGGCATTTCTCGCTTATTGTTTTCTTTTTGCACATGGTTGAGATGCGCCCAGTTGCGAGAATATCACAGACATCTGCAGGACTATCTCCACCAGGAATGCCTTCACTCTTTGTAACATAGCCAATAGAATGAGTAGGGAAAATTTGCTATCCTCATATCGCCATCTCTAGAGTCTTAGACCCCCCATAACGTAGGTTCCGCTTGACCCGACCCGACATCCCAAGCCTCCTCCGGAAGGATCTCGATCTGCCCTATCAATCTCACCCTCAACTCCATGGTACGCCACCTGCAATCCTGACAAAAAGTGCCGAGTATGACTACCTCTATGTGGAGATTATTCTTCGTAAAGTCCGTAGCCTCAGTCAGACAAGCCGATAGGTCTTGACAAGTCTGACTCGGTCTATTTAAAATACATAAAGGGCCTGATGGGTCATACTTTGGAACTCAGATGCAAGCTAAGTTCCTTCTTTCTGCATCCCGCCCCAGTTTAAGTGTCAATCGTTATTCGTGCATGGTGCGTTCTGTCCCCTCGTTTTCGCACCTGCACCCCTGGCCATTATCAACATGGTGCAACTTCCTGTGTGGGCCTTGAAAATAGGCTGCTTCTATGGCCTTATAACATGCGACACTCGTCCCGGTGTTTGGCCTCAGCGCACGCCTCAAGTTATTTCTTGGGAGCCCCCTCGTCCTTCTCAAACCCATACTACTACCCACACTACTACTACCACCGCACACACTACTACCGCTAGTGTGCCGCAGGTTACTACCTCTATTCCCTCGTTGACCACTTCTTCGTCTTTGTCTATTTCTGTGACTCTATCTTCTTCTTTGTCTTCCGGAACTAGTGGCATTGTTTCTTCTGTTGAGACTGTTTCGCCTACTAGTACCCCTACCCCATCGACCTTTGCCACCTCGGTATCTGTTTCTAGCCCCTCGAGCACTGCATCCCCGAGTTCTTCGGCAGCGGGTTCTCCTTCGAGCTCACCTGTCAACTCGCCGAGCTCCACTCCTGGAAGCTCCGCCACTTCTACTAGTACACCTGCAAGTGGAAGCCCTTCCTCGAACCCAACTTCGAGTCCAATTGCTTCTTCAAGCCCTATTGGCTCTTCCACTGTAGTCTCCTCTTCAGCCCCTGGAAGCTCCTCTGCTCCAGCTAGCTCCTCAACTCCTGTGAGCTCCTCAACTCCTGTGAGCTCCTCAACTCCTGTGAGCTCGTCAGCACCTGCAAGCTCCACTCCAGTCAGCTCTTCGACCCCTATCGGATCTTCTTCAACTCCCTTGTCTTCGAGTACTCCAGTATCTTCGAGTACCCCAGTCACATCGCCAACTATGTCTTCCACAGCAGTCTCCATCTCGGCGAGTGCTTCCGCCACTGCTATTAGCCATGCCACCGTTGCTGCTAATATCCTGGTGATTGCCAGGGACACTGCGTCCGCCGGCGTTGCCTCTTCTGGTCTGAATGCCTACGGTATTCCTTTCACCACCCTGATTGTTCCTCAAGCGGGAGTTGCCCTTCCCGCCTTGAACACCAGCACCGGAGGAAACTTCGGTGGTATTGTCGTTGCATCCGAAGTCAGCTATGACTATGGTGCAACTGGTTTCCAGAGTGCCTTGACCACTGATCAGTGGAATCAACTGTACGCTTACCAGCTTGCATTTGGTGTTCGTATGGTTCAGTATGATGTTTACCCCGGCCCCAACTATGGTGCTACAGCTGTTGGAGGCGGATGTTGTAACACCGGCGTTGAACAAGAGATCTCTTTCACCGATATTAGCGACTTCCCTACCTCTGGACTGCGAACTGGAGCTGGTGTGAGCACTCAGGGCCTGTGGCATTACCCAGCTACTATTAGCAACACCACCTCCACCAAGCAGATTGCTTCCTTTGCTGCCAACTCAGTGACCACAACCGATACCACCGCTGCAGTCATCAACAATTTCGACGGACGTGAACAGATGGCCTTCTTCATCGGCTTTGACACTACCTGGAGTGCGACTTCTAACTACCTGCAACACGCCTGGATTACTTGGGTCACTCGCGGTCTTTACGCCGGATATCGTCGTGTCAATCTGAACACCCAGATCGATGATATGTTCCTTGAGTCTGATATTTACTATCCCGCCGGCAAAACTTTCCGTATTCGCAATGAGGATATGGATAACATCCGTGACTGGATCCAGACTATCAATGCCAAGATGAACGCCGGCAGCACCTACTTCCCTGAAGTTGGCCACAACGGAAACGGCAACATTGAGAATGCTTCCAACACCGACGCTGGCTTTATTGCATGCAATGACGGCGCCATTGAGTATGACTCTCCCCCTGACACCGCCCTTGAGTTTGAGAAGCCTCTGGGTACTGGTACCAACCTGTGGCCCACCAAGCCCACCAACTATACCTGGACGACCGACTGCACTCGGCGCGACCCTCTTTTGATCTGGTGGACTACTGCTGCCAACCTGAACAGCTTCGGCTCTATCTCTCACACCTTCACCCATGAGGAGCAGAATAATGCTACCTACTCGGATGTCTACAAGGAGATCAGCTTCAACCAGGCCTGGCTGAAGCAGAATGGTATTGATCAGGCCGCGCACTTCACTGCCAACGGTATCATCCCCCCTGCCATCACTGGTCTGCATAATGGCGATGCCCTTCAGGCCTGGTGGGACAACGGTATCAAGAACTGCGTTGGTGACAACACCCGTCCCGCTCTTCTCAACACCCAGAATGCCATGTGGCCCTACTTCACCGTCGTCTCCACTGATGGCTTCGCCGGCATGCAGGTTAACCCTCGCTGGGCTACCCGGATCTACTACAACTGTGACACCCCCATCTGCACTCTGAACGAGTGGATTGCCACCTCTGCTGGTAGCGGCACCTTCGACGACCTGCTCGCTACTGAGAAGGCTGACACCATGCGTCACCTGTTTGGTCTCCACCACGATGGTTACATGTTCCACCAGGCCAACCTGCGCAACGCCGATGTTGATGCTATTACCATCAACGGCGTCTCTGCCAAGTACTCCATCTTCCAGGCCTGGGTTGAGGTTCAGGTCCAGGAGTTTGTCCGCCTGGTTGAGTGGCCTCTGGTTACTCTCAAGCACGCCGACATGTCTGCTCAGTTCCTGGCTCGCTACAACCGTGATGCCTGTGGTTACTCTCTGAGCTACACTACTAACAGCGGAAAAATCACTGCTGTTACTGTCTCCGCTAAGGGAAACACCTGCAGTGAGCCTATTCCCGTGACCTTCCCTACTGCCCCCTCCAACACCCAAGGCTTCACCACTGAGCAGCTGGGCAGCGACCCGACCACTGTCTGGGTGAAGCTCTCTGGGTCGCCCGTCACCTTCACCCTCTCTACTCCTATTACTCTGTAAGAGTTTAGTCTTAGGTTCCCACGTGAAAATGTTCCGGTTGATTTCATCTGTTTCGAGCTTTTGCTACATCTTGTCAATGACTCTGCGCTAGACCTGTCTCTAATGGTTTTAAGTTGTGATGGAAAGTAATATAATTTAAGCATGCTTTTGATCAAAAGAATTTTTGTTTCCAACGTGAAAATTAGATCCCCTAGCATTATACTTCGCCTTTGGGAATGACATGCGAATACGAGGTGTCGCGCATAGTTTTCCAAAGCTTGGTCCGAAGTCAAACCACATGGCTTGATGGCTGACCTGGATGGAGGCGGTTGAAGTGGCGGTCTGCAGGTGGCCAGCAGTTGATCAGCAGGTACAAAATCTGACGCTGCAGGTCCAAAGCACGTTATGTTGTACAATATACGAAGTCTATCTTTTTGTGGCTTGTCTGTCCTGCTAAGTTGGAAGTCAATTCTGTTGAAAGTTAATTCAAAAAGTCAATTCGGACCCGAGTTTTCTTGGAGTTTGGCAAGCCAAATTTAGATCTTTACTGAGTTTGGTAGACAGTTCTAGACGGCAAGGAAATCAAGAACTCAATCCTGAGTCCTCCACCAGCTCGGGTAGAAGACCTCAATTTGAGCCTCCCTTTACCCCCATCGGTCAATTGACTAATATCCAGAAAGTTCAAGGTAGCACTTGCTTATTTTGAGTTGTCATGAATCATGATGTGCTAGTATAGCATCTAGTTGGGCCGTTTCCCCCTCATCCACTAACAGCGACGCCGAAGACTTCCCCTCTTCTCGTCAAATTTCTGACCCGGCGCAACAAATGTATTGATTCGGAATATCTGTGCCTAAAGATGTGGCTTTTTTGTGGTTGTACAACGAATAAGCCTTGGCTGTAGGTGAATGGTTGGCTTCGGGCTGGATGAGGCATCAATACGAATGTCATCGACGCACTCTAGCCTCACGCGGCTTAAACTAGGAGAACGGACGAAATATGCTACCTTCCTGAATCGGGCTAGCAGGACTTTTTCTGCGGAATGAGAATATCCCGTGCGAATTTAATTGGCACTCGGATATATTCGCAGCCACTATAGTAGGCCTAGGGCTGGGCGTTGAAAGTCTCCGAGCACAATGCCGCTGCAGGCGTGGGGAAGACTCACTAGGGCCCTAGGTCCTGTGAGCCTATGAAGGGGAAGTTTGACAAGCTGCTTATATGGCTATATGGCGACATGGGGTTTGGAATAGATTTCATCCGCGTCAAATGGAAGAGGAATGGCGTGAGGGAATTGTCCGTAAGAGGCGGCCATAGTCGATCTTGGCACGGTACCGCGGTTCCGGCCCCAGGACTTTCTACGTGCTGGTTTTCTCGTATCGAAGGAGCGCTATTGTTAGTAGGTGCAGCCTCAAGAGGCGGGTGTGGCGTACGGGGGGATGGCGGATGGGAGAATCAGGCGATTGGGTTATCTAGAACAGGATCAAAGTTGCGCACGGTTGTTAGGAAAGTTGTTCGTCTTTGGTTTGCATTCTAGCTCTTACTACGCATTTTACTACCTATACTACCTATACTATCCCATTCTTGTATCGTGAACCGGCCACAGGGCCAAAGACGGGCAGGGGGAGACGTGGATGTGGAGAGTTACATATTGCAGGAGGCAAATGCAAGCGAGCCAGCAAAAGTCAAATTGCCAACCTCATACCTGACACACACGGTCGTAGAGTCATAGACAAAAGGCCAACAATCTAAATCATAGAGGCTAGAGTGCAGCACTTCTCTACGAAGTATGGAGTAAATGGTCTCTACTTATCACATCAGAGGTGGGAGTCCCTGTTCGGGGCTCTCGCCCGGCAAGTCAGGACCGAAGGCGATCTGTTACCAACTTACCATGCCCTAGCCTAGGTACAGTAGTTTCTCTCTAAGCAAAGTTGTCAATGGGACTGATCACCAAGGCCTCCCAGGAATTAGCGTGATGTGCGCTGTAGAAGACGGGCT
Organism: Penicillium goetzii; assembly: GCA_037043885.1. Taxonomy (NCBI): domain Eukaryota; kingdom Fungi; phylum Ascomycota; class Eurotiomycetes; order Eurotiales; family Aspergillaceae; genus Penicillium; species Penicillium goetzii. The sequence goes on along the minus strand of JAWLST010000006.1, from coordinate 541,963 downwards.
GGTTGGTGGGGTCTCAGGACGGTATTAGGAGTATATTTGAAACCGTCCTGTACGGGATGTAATAATACATCTCTCTAGTGGGCCGTATTTTGCAAATACACAGGTATGGCGAGCTCCTTCCCTTCGGCGATTGCTTCGTCACCCGACGACTCCCGTCTGCTGAGCTGCTCTAAGTTAGTCATCAGCCGATCGGGAGCTAAATCAACTCAATCAACTAAAAAATGAACTAAAATCAACCCACAGTGATGGTCCCACCGGATCGAGAACCCGCCTTGGAACCTTCAAGCGCTTGCGTGAATGCAGGTCGGCTCACCCTTACGGGTTTTGCTCGGGTCACCTATCTAATATCCGATGATCACATGATACACAGCTCAGCTCACCCTTCCCCACTGCCCCACTTTCAAACTTACACTTTTACATACTTATACCCCCTACCAAGATTAGCTAATATAGGATATATCGAGGTAAAATCATATTACTAATCGATCTTCCCTAAGTATAAGGGAAATTCTTAGTTTATCTCCCCCGGTCGCAAATATATATATCTTATATAGGATTAAGTACTCCGCAGAATCCTACATATATAATATAACTAATATTAATATTTTAATAATATAGGTTTTAAATATACTCTATTAAAACTAGATTATAAATATTATAACTAAATTAATTTAGAGACTAATCTATATACGTAGAAATAGTATAATATTTTATAAAAATAACTAGATTTTAAAGGTTATATATTAAAATAGTACTAGTATTAGTAATAATTACCTCTATAACTTAGTTAGAATTATATAGAGCTATTTTTTGGATAGCGTAGGTTCGACCCCGACCGGGATCTCTTTTTTTTCTACTTTAATAGATCACGTGATTTATCACTTATAGATATTTTTACTACTAACTAGGTAGAAGATTAGAATCACGTGAAAATTTATTATATCAGCAAAGTACGATTAGTAACTAACCAAAATTTATTAGTATTATTATCAAGAAGGCATTCGACTTAGAGATATTTTTGAATATTACCAATACATTGTGGGAACAAAATATTTTACACGACGCTAAGCGCTATTCAGATCTTGGCATTCATAGGTGAGCTGAGCCGAATTTCTAGTCACGTGGGGGTGAGCTGAGCATTTTCGGGAAGGGTGAGCTGACCTGTAATCTGAGCGCTTGCCAGCGCATGCATCGCTTGGGCTCGGGTCATTGGCAGGGTTCCAGATTTCCTGACTAGAGAGCGGCCGATGTTGATCATTCTGATTCTTCAACAATTTTTGCGGGTTGTAGATTGATCCCTCCAGGGACCAGGCAGGGACGGCACAACGCTGCCCTGTCAAATTAAGGGTGAGCGCTCGGGGTGTACCGTTTGTTCCTGAAAGGGCTGGCTGAAAGGTGACTGCTCACAGTTCTCGTTCTCTGTGTCACCTCCCTTGGCCTGCAATCTCGCGCCTCGATTTCAACCTCATCGGCTGCGAAGACCACCGATCCATGCTAGATGGGTCTCGCCCGGCATCGGTGGCACCAGGCCCTAGGGTCTTGGCAAACAGGGGTGGGATGGTTGGTGTGTCTTGTTCTTATTTTAGCGCCTCTGGGCAAAGTTTGCACCCATGGCTCGTCTTTTGCTTTTTTTTTTTTTTTTGCTTTGTTCTCAACTTCTCATACGATTATTGCCTAGGTACGCATGCATACGGAGGAGTGATGCCCGAATTGTGGATCAGTCCTACGGTCCTACCGTAGACTCGTTCTTGTGTAGGAGAAGTGGCTTTGCCCTCCCAGATGATACTCTACATACGTACATAGGATCTGCAAATAGTTACAGGAGGTTTGGTAGAGCGTTTAAGTAGCTCGTATCCGTATACTTCTCCCGATTGTCGCCTGGTTCACCAATTAATGGCCAGTCACGATCGGTTCACAAACCTCGGTAGATCAACATTGGTTCCACCACCTTATTTCCTGCCCTACCCGGTCCGCGAATGGCCGAAATTTTGTCTTTTTCTGCGCCCCAGAAAGCACCAATAATTGCTGGCTGTGTGAATTCAGTCGCGATCCCTGACTGGCTCTGACAGAAAGAGCTGCAGATGTGGCTCAGCTAGCTTGGCGCTGATCACTAGGCTCCCGAATTTCCCTTTCACTTTTTCTCTTTCTTTGTAGTCGCCCACCACACTTTACACCTGGCTCAGGAGTCTTTGGACGTACCTAAAGCGGCATCACAGGCAGCTAAGGTGTCAAATCAGCCTCCACATAGTAACATCTGGGGTCCTGCAATAGCTATTATCGGTGTAATTAGGACTGCCCTCTGCGATCGCCACAATCTCAGCCCCAAAATCCCTGCGGTCTGGGCCCGCTTCCCCTCGTACCCTTCTTTTTTACTCTGAGCTTAAAGATGCCTATTGCCCACAACCGCACTTGATTTGTTTGATATGCATCATCTTTCTCCAGTGATCCACCTCTTGTCTTACACTTGGCCCCTCTTTTGCTATGCCAGTCTGCTGCTGACACTGGCCTCGGAATTTCGTTAACCTCCGAAAAATCCTCCTCTCGATTCCACCTTGCCTGGTCCTTGCAATATCAAAAAGAAATGGACAAGATGGCAACAAAGACTGGCTGGGCAGCTTGGACTGCCAAAAAGAAGATCTTTGTCGCTTCTATCGTTGCCCTTATTATTGTCGCACTCGGTGTGGGACTCGGCGTTGGCCTGGGTGTTGGCTTGAATAACGGAGGCAGCGGAGAGGGCGAAGGTAGTGGAAGTGGAAGCGGCGGCACTGGCACCGGTGGGAATGGAACCACCAGCGGCAACACGACGGTGAAATGGCAGCCAGCAGTGGGCGTTAAGTGGCAGATTGAGCTTCTGTATGCTCTCAACGACACCTCCGTGGACGCAGACGTCTACGACATCGACCTTTTCGACAACGACAAGACCATGATCTCGAAGCTTCAGGGTCTCGGTCGTAAGGTCATCTGCTACTTCTCCGCCGGAACATATGAGAAGTGGCGCTCTGATGCCAGTGATTTCGAGTCGGCGGACCTGGGCAACAATCTCGATGATTGGCCTGGTGAGAAATGGCTGGACACGAACTCCAACAATGTGCGCAAAATCATGCAAACCCGCCTCGATCTAGCAGTGACCAAGGGTTGTGACGGCGTCGACCCCGACAACATTGACGCCTATGACAACTCGAACGGGCTCAAGTTGACCCAAGATGACGCGATCAACTACGTGAATTGGCTCGCCGGTCAGGCGCACAGCCGCAACTTGTCCCTGGGTCTCAAGAATGGTGGCGACATCATCGATTCCGTCCTTGATAATATGCAGTGGTCTGTCAATGAGCAATGCGCCCAGTATACAGAGTGCGATACCTATGCAGCATTCACGGACGCCGGCAAGCCCGTTTTCCACATCGAATATCCCAAAGGCGATAACACCAACAACAACCAAGTGGTCACGACCTCTCAAAAGTCCTCGGCTTGCAATGCCGCAAGTGCTGGCAACTTCTCCACCGTTATCAAGAATATGGATCTGGACAATTGGGTGGAATACTGCTGATGATGATGATGATGTACATGACTCGCGATTTTGCTTTCTGTACCTGCTTTTGCGAACTTTGATCACCTGTATTGCATATACCAATATAATCCTTCCTGCTCGGCTAATTTCAACGAAAAAGTTTCGGTTCTATGACGTTTATACAAAAGTACGTTAAGAAATCACGATGATTTTGTTTTTCTCATACTTCGTGAAGCCAGACTACCCCCTTCGTCAGATCTTATCACACTAGATAACACCCAACCTTCAGCTCGCTAATTCTGCCTCAATTGCCGTTGCGCCTTTCAATAGCGATAGCGCCGTTAACTGCCAAGCCCCCATGATTCGCGTTCTTTGTCACTTAGTCGTTAACGAGGGGGAAGTTATGATGCGCTAGCCACGTCGGCCAGCCATCACAGCCCTAAGTCACAATTTGGCGTCTCGCTTTTGCTAGTAGTCACCACTCGTGGCTGATGCGGTCCAATAGACGAGGTTTTTCCGTTGGTGTGCCTAGCCCTCCCAACGTGAGGAAATTCGGGGTTAGCGAGTATGTATGGTTAGTCGGAAGAACAATGATGGAATTGCCGCCCAACAAATCAAAAGAACGACTTCCAAGTACCTCCGGTGGCCAAGCCAAGCAACAAGGAAATGTCCCTTGGCCAAGTTTCTGCTTTCGCCTTCGTTTTCTTGTATTAGGGATTCAGCCATTCACTAGTCAGTATAGCGTCTTGGAAGTTGGTAGAGTGAAGGTAGGTGCTCTCGGCTACCATCCGATGTTGTTTGCTGGTCTTGGCATTCTTGGCATTGACGACGCCTGGCACAAGTGTAATGGGTTTGATTGGCTATGTTTTGCGGAGGTGCTCTTTAGAAGCATTGGAAAGTGGCCAGTGCCGATGACAAATGGGTGCTGCATTGCTAGCACGTAATAATAATGTACGGTCGCTTTTGTTGGTTTGGAAAAAATGAGGGGAAACTTACAGGTTGTAAATACGCTAGGAATTTTTCAAGATTTGCAAAAAGTTATCTTACACCAAAAATACATTAACTCCGAGGGGGCGTCTTCTTGGGTAGCCACTTACTCTCTCACTGTCTATCTGAAGAAACACGAGCGCTCACCGACCAATGGTATTGGATATATCAGAAATTCTATTCTCGAGGATCGGAATATTAACTTTGAACCGCCCGCCCTTGCATGTCGACTTTGTGACACCAAATTGCCTCAATGAGAAGCAGCCATCAAAGCTTCCCAAGCTGCAGGGGCCAACAAACAGCTCCAGCCACTCAAGTATAGGTGTCAGTGGCGAAGCACTTGTAGGTACTAAGCCATCACATGCCCTCTCCACCCAACACTGTAGTCAGATTTTTTTCGTCGAGCTAAAGTCCGAGCTAAACTAGAAAGCCTTGAGAGGAATAATGGAGTCTCACCCCCCACGCGTACGATCTTTTGGCCCGCAACAGTGGCAACATGTACGCCCCTGCAAGATCGGGTTCGGTTAAAATGATCAAAGACTATAAATTCTCTAGGCGCTTCAGATGTGACCCATCACTATGATTCCACTTTTCAAGCGCAAGCCGCAAACTTTCAAAGCGTAAGTAGTAAAGTACTGCTCCGGAGTCCGGGGAAACTGAGTGGGTACTGAAGGAAAAAATCAATCACTTCGACCAACGATCACGAGCGCTAAAATCGGCCCCTCCAGTGGCTCCCGAGTGGCTCCCGAGCGGATCTGCCCGGTTCCTGACGACGAACCATGGCTATTGCTGTTCATTGGTCCATGGGAAGTTGGGAACGGTTGGGGTTCTCCGTCGGTGAGTCTACTTCATACAAACTCCACTTTTGTCGGCCGATTCCTACCTAAAGAGTCTTAGAGTGATACTTCGTGGAACGACGGAGTGAAAATCCTCGATGGAAGGGAGTCGCACGATTGGCTAGTTCGCTTTTTTCACTTTTCTCCTTTGCCAAGGCGTTCCAGATGAATTGGCCGAGCGGCCGAGATCGATCTTGAATCCTCGATCGCCCGGGTACTACTTCTCAGGATATGTCGCCATTCGTGATGTTTCAAATCTGAGTACTTCTGGCGCAATTCTTTATTTTTCCATATGGTGATAAATTTAGTTAGAACAGTTACTGCCAACCACGTTTTCGTGCAACATTGACATATTTTCTAATAGGTTGAACGTTGGAGGGGGCTCGCAGAAAGTTCAAACCCCTTAAAAGCATGGCGAGTCGCGATAGCCCGACTTCCATGCCTCCCGATTTCCTGCACATGCACATGCGCTCTGTGCTTTGTGCTCTTGTAAAAACTTCGCGCCATGCGGGCCACATGGCTCCGTTCGCGCCAGCCTCTCTACCCACCCCGGCAGCCGCTCCGGACTCTACGGAGTTCGTGGTGCGCTCGTAGAAGCTTTCAAAGATCGACCTCTTTCATGGCTTCAATAGGTCAATTGGTATCCAGCATTGCAATTGGCGCCGTGGACTCGTATAGTTTTTTCAGCCAAGAGATAGATCGAAAATCATCAAGGATTTTCAGCAGGGTTACCATTCCTGTCCGACGTACGGAAGTATGCCACGAGGTGGTGGATTCCGCTACAGTGGGCCGCATTACCAGGGGTTGGGGTTGGACTGGGTCACAAATTAAAATGCTCTCAATTGACTAGCTCGTAAACTCAGAATCGAGTGCGGGCGGGAAGAAGTTCATGTTGAAAATACACATGATACCGTTTACGGCCGAGTTGCTCGGAAATTTGTATTGTAATGGCTGGCTCCCTAATTGTACTCTCAAACTCAGTAACTCCAATTTCAGCAGGTGACACCCTGTGTAACTTTCTGCGACATCATGAGGTTTTCTTTTACTTTGACCATTTTCCCATGGACGTCGTCCTGGAAGTCTGTTTCCAATTCGCCCAGGATATCTATCTACCAGCTCAGTTTCAGCAGCGTTATGCCGACCCATCATTCTGGTCTCCAATGCAAGAAACTCGGAGCTGAATCTTCGTCATGTGCCACGGTGATGTCTCAGTCCGTTCAAAATCCGTTGAAGTAGTCCTGTCTTTACCAAGAAAAGCGCGCCCAGAGGTGCTAATTACAGGACTGTACGTTGATATACCATGTATGTCTTAGCAAAGTCTCGAATTAAGGCATCCCGTCTGCAGCTCAATATAATATGTGGTGTTGCAATCCGCGGTATCTGGCATAAAGAAAGCAAGGTTACTATTTTGGGATCTCCCCGGAGAAACTCATTGTAGCGGGCATTGAAGACGGCCTGTACAGCACACCCTGCATGATACTCGGCCCCAAGTCAGCCAGACTCGCTTTGTTGAAAGAAAACCCGCCAGACCCAGTTCCAGTAAAGGAAGGTGATTTCCTTATGCCCGAATCTGAAAAACAACTGGGATTATGCAGGTTTGCATCATCATGACCTGATCTCTCGTACCCAAACAACCCATGTCTTCGGACAATGCTGACAAAATTCCGAGAACATTTCGATCAAGTTGATGCCGCGGCCTCAGTGGAACTTTCACAGTCTAAATCACCATGGGAGTGAGCCGGTCGTTCCAGTCGGGACTATACTTGGAACCATGGTTGTATCAGATACGGTGCCAGAATGAAAATTACAAGAATACTTACCCGACTCCACTCGACCGAAAGAGGTACACTACGTCCGAGCTTTGTTTTTTTTTTCTTTGTTGCGAATTCATGCGGCATGCATTCTAACTATCTAAATTTCATATCGTGCATTGGCCTCTAATTTTCAATTTTTAGTCGCTGATAGTCTCGGTTCTTTCAATTGGGAGACAAGAAAAAGGGGCGGTGAAATTTTTGATCGTGGCGGGCATTGGCTTGCTAAGCCTATAGAGGGCAATTCTTTGAAAACAAATTCTAATGTGCATCAAATCAAAAAGCAAATGCAAAATATCCGATACCTCGTTACACAGGGTCATCATGAATACATGATACATGTCACCACTGAGCGAGCCTCAAGCCGCCATTAGATCCACAAACTCGGTCCACTTTGATCCAAAGCTAGCATAGTAATCGGTGCTAAGGTGAGTGATGTAAAGTTCATCAACCACCTTACGGGAGTCTTTCACCAGACCGCGCAGCTTAGACCCCTCCACGGTATCAGGAACTGAGTGGATAACGGCGCACAGCTGGGTACGGTTGCTGTCCGCGATATCCGTGAACAGCTTAGCTCCCTGCCGCTCCTGGAACGAGCTATAAGTCCCTTCAAACACTACTGTTGAGTCGGCCGATGCCAAGTAACGAGAGTCTGGGACGGCTCCAGGGTTGTGCACCACCTGTCAACCATAGTTAGCAATCATAAAGCTCGCTTGAAATGCCCGGATGGAGTAATTCAGTAATCAATAGGGTAGGAAGCCAGGGTCAAGACAAATTTTTCAACCCGAGAAAAAAAAAAGAAATCGTTAAAGGAATAAAAAATGCAGGGTCCGATGGGAATGCCACGCGAATGGCATAGAAAGTCCGAAATATGGAGTAGAAGAAACGACTGGGCGGATGCAAGGGGGGCATCAAAACGGAACAATAGTGATCAAGCTATCAATTTTTAGGGGATTTGTGCAACTTACAAAGCCATTGGAGCCAAAGCCTTTCAGCTCCTTGACCAGGTCAGTCAGATTTTGCAAATAAGTGAGGGATTGGGCACTGTATTGCTGGGGTGCTTCATCAAAGAATATTCCCCGAACGGCCAAGTCCGAGTTGGAGGATTCGGTGGGCCAAGCGGCGTATGTTTCGATATCCTTGCGCACTAAGGATATGTTGCGCTGTGCATACGAAGTGTGGACATACCCCAAAAGGCGAACATTGGCGTAAGATGCGAGGACAGGTATTTCACGAGTATAATTCGCGTCGGGCAACGAGTCTGGCCCTGGGCCGTTTCCCGGGTTGATTACGACGGTAAAATTGACATCGGGATGAGCAGAGATCCTGGTGGCGTTTTAGCTAAACGACATTTTTTTTTCTGCAAAAGAATTACTGGATTCGATTCAGAGCAATGGAAGAGGGGGCCATCATGCGGGGGGCGGGTTGGCTAGCAGCACGGCACGACATCAACCATGCCATGCAAAGGATGCGGCGGGCTACCAGCTGCTTGGGGTCGAACATTGGATTGAGGATCAAGGCAGCGATCGTAAGGAAAGGCTGGGCTAAATGGGAAGGATGAAACCTACACATTTTCCAGCGGAGTCCATGCTCCGGGGGCAGGGTAAACGTAGAGTGGCACGAAGACTTTGGATTTTGGACCCATACTGTTTTGCTTGCGAAGAGTGGTGACAACAACGGCTGGTATGATAGCGGCACAAAGAACGATGAAAACGATTACGGCCAAGAGAATTCGAGCCCGTTTGGACTTAAGGCACCCTCGCCTGCTCACGTGCTTTTCATCCGTAGCCATGGTAGTCATAGTCAAATGATGGGGATGGACACGGGAAATGAATTCGAAGGGGGAAGGTGGTTTGAAATAACGAGAAGTGGGTTCTCCAGAGTCATCGCTATGTATGAATCATGATACCATATATTCCAACCAGCATAAGGCCACAAAACTAACCTTGTCACCCATTGTTGCATGTCTTAGTAGGGAAAATTAAAAAATAAAAATAAAAAAAGGTCAACCAGGCCTAGCCCATAGTGTCTTTGCGCTGACCCGAAATAGACCGGGCGGGTCTCGACCCTATGAGATGCAGTAGGATATTAGATGAGATGTAGCGAGCGATCCATTTGTAGTATGATACGGTCATTAGCCCGAGCTGAGGGTCCTGGGCGTACAGTACCTTCACGGTGGAGGCGCTTAGGGCATTATTCGGCGCTGGGAGGACCAGATCCCAAGGTCCAGCCGCATGCCTGGCCCATTATCCACGGGGATCCTGCCTGACTGTTCTTTGGTCTATCGCGAATTCTTCCTTCGTTCGCCTCCTTCTGGACCCTAAGTGCACTTTTCCAGGCTGGCTTATGCTACTTCAGCTTCATTTCTTCCATTTTTGCCGGTGCTAAGGCGTCTCTGATTCCCCATTTGTTGACCAGGGTATGACACAATAGTTCGAGCTAAACGAGCACACACTGAGGCAACGAGGCAACGCAGGGACTTTTCCCCGGTGTATAAATCTTGCTTTGTGGCCTCCTGAGGGTCCAAGGCGGATCTCCAGTCATTGTTTCAAATAGTCTATAAAAGCCTGTTCCTTGGCTCTTCTGCCTTTCTTCGCTTGAGTGGCAAGGCGTTGACTTACTTTTGTTCTTTTTGGTCACCTGATTCAGACATTCACTGTTCGCGTCCAATTTCGCAATGGACAGTCGTCGGCGATCAGATGCGAGCACTCCTGTGGAAAGTGAATCCCCGAGCTCGGTGGACACTCCTGCAACAGAGTCTTCTGTCCTGTTCGACAATCTTGACGAGCTGTTGCGAAGACTCCCCCAGGAAAATCAATATATTCTCGTCACCGGTGGTTTGGGATTCATCGGAAGTCACACCACATTGGAGCTTCTCAAGTCTGGCTATAATGTGATTGTTATCGACAATCTCAGCAACTCTTTCGAAGTCGTGTTTGACCGCATCAAAATTTTGGCTCAGAAGTTCCATGACAAACATGGTTCACCAATGCCGTCACTGCGGTTGCATGCGCATGACTATCGTGATACATCAGCCCTCCAGGATCTTCTCCAGGAGTACCGACTCCCATCGAGGTGGGGAACTCCAAAGTCAAAAATTGCCGGTGTCATTCATTTCGCAGCATACAAGGCTGTGGAGGAGAGCATCAGGCATCCTCTGAAGTACTATGCAAACAACGTCAGCGGTTTAATCGACTTTGCCTCCACGCTTGGTGATTTTGGCATCAAGACTTTCATCTTCTCCTCTTCGGCCACTGTATATGGCACCCTCGCAACCTCGGGTCTGCCCTTGAAAGAGGAGCTCTGTGTACACAGAGAGGAGGTCTATACAGACCACAAAGGAGAAGCGCAAACTGTCCAACCCGGGTGTACAGGAATCACCAACCCATACGGACGCACTAAATGGATCTGCGAGACTATCCTTGCCGATCTTGCTGCATCGGATCCCGAGTGGACTATTGTCGCTCTCCGATATTTCAACCCTGTTGGATGTGATTCGTCTGGACTTCTCGGAGAAGACCCACGACAAGCACCCACCAATCTGCTCCCAGTGGTCGTCAAGGTGATGACGGGTCAATATGCAGAACTTCAAATGTTCGGAACCGATTGGGACACGACAGATGGCACTGCCATCCGGGATTTCATCCACGTCACTGACCTCGCTCGGGGCCACATTGCTGCGCTCAGCACTGCTAACGAAGGGAAGCTGGCCGAGAACTTCCGCACATTCAACCTTGGTACAGGATCTGGCAACTCTGTTCTGGATGTTGTCACCACCATGGAGACAGTCATCTCCAAGCCAATTCCTCGGAAGGCTGCAGATCGCCGCGAGGGTGACGTGGGTTCTTGCGTTGCGGTCGTTGACCGGTCTCAGCAAGAACTGCAGTGGAAGACTCAAAAGTCTCTGAAAGATGCTTGTGAGGATATATGCAACTTCCTGGATGTCAGTGGATTGTCTTCATGACAACCCCTGAATTTTGTTGTTTGGCTATCCCTTTTCATCTCTTTCTTTTTCTTTTGTTCTTTTCATTACTGCGCCTGTTCTTAATATTCCCCTCGCAGAACCGGCGGTGACTTGGTAGTGTTGTTTCGGCTGCGTGATGTTTGTGTCTTTGTGTCTTGTCCGGTATTAGCATTTTGACTAGAGATGCACTGTATGAGCAATCTTAATTTGTACTTATCGTCTTTCCACTCCGCGGTCTTGCATATATATGCCTCCCGTTATCGAGCGTGTTTGCATGACCCTAATAAAAGTCGTCGAATTTTATGAGGAAATCGTATCTTCCAGTAGTCTTTCAAGAAACAAATGTTGGGCGGATGCTTGATTTCTGTATTTCACGATCTACTTCTGGAGAAGCAACAGCAACACGGTTGCTCGTCAAAGATGAAAGGTCTGAGATTCTAGACAATTGGACGCCTCAGGCATAAGATATCGATTTGAGAATCACGTGACATAAGCAAATACAGATCGACGACATTATTGAGGAGGTGATTGCCGGGGTAAACAATTTCCAAGGAAAGAAATACTGGTTTTAAGACTATCAAATTTCTGTCGAGGGGTGTTCAAACAAAGTTGGCCAATCTCTCGTGGCAAGAAGCATAGAATTAAGCATGACTTTTATGTATTTCAAGGTCACATGACCTTCTCCGGCTTGGCATCGAATCCGCGCCGCAGTTTTCTGCGATTTCGTGACGGCGTAATCCACATCTTCAACTCCACGCAACTGGCCCTCCTAAAAGTCAACTAGCCCGCTCGAGTATCCAGTGAGGGGCCAGAAGATAATTACTGGCTCTGTTTCCGGTCAAAAACCCACGATGATCTGCAGAAGTTGCCGGACCGGCATGCTGTCTCGGCTACAACAGACGCATGCCGTGTCATGGACCGCATCAACAGCTGCTCGCCAATTGATCCCTGTGCGCAATCAATTCCGATTCTACAGCGACAAGGCTACCAATCCCCCTGTTGCCGCCACTCCTCCTCCCTCTGCTCCCCGCCAGACGACGGTCGGCGACAACACTACCCCCTCCGCCATCTCCTCCGCTACCCCCGGTGTCTCTCAGCCTTTGAGCACCCCAGAGGGCGTTCACACCGATGCGAAACCCAACAGTCCTACCAAGCCTGTCGCCGAGCGCCCACCGAGTAGCTGCCCGGCCGGCACCAAGATGAACGGCCTGAACTATTTTAAGAACAAGCCGGATATTGTTGCCAAGGAAGATTCGGAGTACCCAGACTGGCTCTGGGACCTTCTCGGGGATGCAAGCAAGCAGTCGAAGACCGACAAGGGTGGTGTTGACCCGAGCAGTAAGTATTCCTGCCCATTGGAGGAGAAAGCCCTGTCATCTAACATGCCTACCCTGTCACAGCTCTGAACAAGAAGCAACGAAAGCGCTACGAGAAGAAATTGGCTGCTCGCACCGGACCGCTTGCTCCTAAGATCCCCGCCCACCACCACTCTTACGATATCACACCCGCATCCTACAACCGCGACGCACCCTCGGAGGATGCCTTCTCCGACGCCACTGCCGGCCTCGATAAGCGCCAGGAGGTTACCAAGAGCGCCCGAGAAGCGCGACGAAAGGCTATCAAGGAATCTAACTTCCTGCGTGGTCTGTAAAATACAACTACCCGATGTTGAGTTATCAGTCGCACAGCGTTGCTTTTCTCACTTTTTTTCAAATGGCCGAGCGCTTTGGCGCAAGTGGCCCTCTAGATCAGGACTGTGGATATCGGACCAAGCAGGCCCTGTGAAGGCTTCCGACATGTATTATTACATTGATTTGTTTTCTCGAATGTGCTATATATATTCAAATGATATTCATCTACATTTTTCGTCATACCGGGGGTATGCAAGGTCTCCAATCAAGGACCAAGCCGCCCGCCGGTACCACACTAGAGGATGTACACAATCTTTTCAAGCAGCAGTCTGAGAAACTGTCCACTCCTTCTCCTCACCCTGACCGTTTATCCAAGGCTCACAGGCATCCCACAGAGCCTTGAATTCACCGTCGCCGATCGCCATCAGCCGGTCAAAGGACTCTCGGTCAATGCGCTCGAAGAAGGCAAAAATACAAGACAAAAACAGGTCTACATATCCCGGGGTTTCACCTTCAAAGAAGGGTCCCTTCTTGCCCTCCCGACCCTTCAGCATTTTGACGAGTGTCGCTGCCTCAGTCTCTACCTGCTTCCACAACTCATCAATGGTCTCTTGATCGGTCGGTCGCACCTCTGACAATGGCTTTCCAAAGAACTGCGACCGGGTCTCGATGAAATACTCCTTGCCACGAGGATCCATATAGTCTGCCACTCTTGGAATGAGCAGAGAGCGAATTGCCGGGCTCATTCCGCCCGCGATCTTGCCCACAGCCGTCAGCAGTGCGTAGCTAGCGTCACCACTAGGGAAGAGCGGCGATGAAGGGAACGTCTTGTCCAGGTGCATGACGATTGGCAGAGAATCCATCATCGCACCATGGGGGTTTGATGTCACCGAGGACTTGTGAATGATCGCGGGCAAGGTGTAGGGAATGCCCGTCTCATTGGGGCCGAGCTCGAGGCCCTTCGTCAACGGGGCAATATCGGGATACGAGATCCAACTTTGGGTATAGGGGATGCCCTTGAAGTTCAGGACCGCGCGGACCTTGAGGGTATTGGGGGACCATGACTTCTGCGCTCCTGATAGGTTCGATCTCTATTAGCATGTTTACCGGTGTACCTGAAGGTGGGGTATCCGGCGTACCTGGAAGTGTGGAGACGATGTCAAAGAAGTGGACGGGCTCTGAGTTGGCCATTGTTGAAGACATTTGCTTGATATGATGTATATTTATCGAGCTGTTGGATTGAACTGGAGCGACGTTCAAGAATGATCTCCAAGCATTTGGTCAGTCGAGGACCTCGGTGCTTCTTATAACAAGGTCAATCAAGTGGGGGCGAGGTGTCCCGCTCTGATTTCTCAGCAAGTTTGTCACCGAAGATGCCCAAATCTTCGTATATCGGACATTCGGAGGCAGTCTTAAGTCCCATAGCCCCGAGGTGAAACCATTAGGATCGTCCAAACCCCGTGAAACCCCTCGCGAGGACTGGCTTATCAGGGTTCTGACGTCGTTCAAACCAATGAGCTCGCCCTGATGCCATACTGAAGTTGGAGTTCCAGTGCTCGCTAGTGGAACTAGCGTGATAAAAGGTTACCCAAAAGCGAAGAGACTGGAGAATTTTGCGAAGATTGGATTGGCCGCAAGCTATAAACGGAATGAAGAGCGAAAACTCTCCAGCTTAGCTAAAGCCAAGATCTCACCGATGGAGCCACGTCTGCCGCGGAGTGGGGAGTCGATCATGTTAGGACACCGCACGTGTCCACTCCCTTAATTTCTCATCTCACACTTGGTGCGTGAGTCTTCCTTCTCTTGACTCACGCTGCCTGGTTTTTTCAACACAACCTCTGGGTAACGAGGTCGCATTGCGTACACTAAGCCGCGAAGCGGGGCTTGCACTATCCAATCGGCATAACCCGAGTCCGCAACATCCTTGCAACAGGGCATAGCAGCCTGTTCAGGACGCCTTATCTCCGACTCTCGAGTCGATCACTCTGATAGGCAGCTATTACGAGGCTACGAGATGGAGAAGGTCGACAGTCTTGTCCAGCGAGCGCGGGACCTCACGCTGCAGCAAATGAAACAGCATCATATGGACAAATTCCACGAGACAGTGGATTCCCACATTCAAAAGATCTACCAAACTATCTGTGCATCGGAAGGATCAAGGAACGACTTTCTCAACAGCGTTCAGAACGAGACAGGGCCTAATGGCCAGCCAATTGCGGCATCTCTGGCCTCGGTGGACGCCTTTCAAGCGTACATGAAAGATGCCGCTTCTTGCGCTCAAGCACCCGTCAAGGAGCTGGATGTGTCTGCTCCCATCTCGGATTATTTTGTGTCCTCCAGCCATAATACGTACCTGACAGGTAATCAGCTATATAGCGACGCCGCTGCTAGCGCGTACACATCTGTAAGTAAAACATCTCCACTTGCCACGCCATTATCGGAACTAGAGGCGTCGCGGTCCTTCCAAGTGATATACGCGCTTGGCAGGAAAGGCTCACATCCGGCATATAGGTCCTTCTTCGCGGATGCCGCTCTGTTGAGATTGATGTCTGGGACGGGGAACCAAAGGAGGCAGACTCAAGCGACAGCGAAACAAGCAGTGATAGCAGCAGCGACTCCGACGATGCGAAGGGCGGGTCCTCGGGTACCAAAATCAAAGAGAAGACCAAGTCCAGAACTGAAACCATACAGCAGAAATCGAAGGGACTCTCGCGCTCAGTTTCGACAAAATTGAGCGATGCTCTGCGCCGCAAGACGACTAAGAAGCCCGATCCAACCCCTGCTAAGGCTACCGCAAATGATACGAAGACAGCCCGCGATGAAATATCGGTAGAGCCCAGAGTCCTCCACGGACATACGTTGACCAAGGGGACGTCATTCCGCGAGATCTGCTATGCGATTCGTGACAGCGCCTTTGTCACTAGCGATCTGCCCGTGATTGTCAGCTTCGAGGTGCACTCCTGTTTAGAGCAGCAGCAAATCATGGTGGATATTATGCAAGATGCCTGGAAAGGGCTTCTGGTGGAAGTTTCGCCTGACTTGGCAGCTGATAAACTGCCCAAGTTGGCGGATCTGAAGAGGAAGATCTTGATCAAAACCAAATCCATGCCCTTGACCAACACGGAAGCAAAAAATGAAACACCAGAAGCGACGACTCCCGAGGAAACTGTCCCACAACCTGCAGGAGCCCAACCGCAGAAACCGGCAAAGCCAATCAAGGTACTTGAAGCTCTAGCGAAGATGGCCATCTACACTCGGGCGTTTCATTTCAATCATTTCGACCAGCCAGGTAAGATATCATAACACGACAACATGAGTGTAAGTACACTCTAACGCTTCTGACAGAGGCAAAGCTTCCCGGCCACATCTTCTCCCTCTCTGAGAGAGCATGCCGCGATGCTCACGTCAATCATCGCGAACGGCTCTTTGAGCACAACCGCTCATCTTTCATGCGCATCTACCCCTTCGCCTTCCGAGTGAATTCATCCAACCTTGATCCAGCGTTTTGCTGGCGTCGAGGGGCTCAACTCGTAGCTCTAAACTGGCAAAACCTGGACAAAGGAATGATGCTCAACCATGGCATGTTCACGGGCACGTCCGGCTGGGTATTGAAGCCAGATGGATATCGAAGCTCTGAACCTACGACAGACCTCATTCATCGGCGCACACTGAACCTGGTGATGGAGATCTTTGCTGCTCAGAATTTATCATTGCCGCCTGGCGAACACAAGGAGAAGGGGTTCAAGCCTTACGTGAACTGCCAACTGCATGTTGAGGAGCCGGATGGACCGGTCGCCGCTGGTCGTGATGATGCTAGCTCCGACTCCGAGAAGAGCAGCTTCCGTCGCTGTACTAAGAGCTCATCTGGTGTCAATCCCGATTTCAAGGGGCAGAAGCTGGTCTTCCCAACCGTGACAGGGGTGGTGGAGGAGCTAAGTTTCGTTCGGTTCGTACCCCTATTGCTTTGCTTGTTTTCACACTCCTTGTTTTCTCCCTCATTCCTACCCATTATTCTTCCCTGAAATCATTCACCCCCACTTCGAGATTCTGCCTCGCTCCCGTATTTGCACTCGCATATCATTGCGTTATCTCTGCAACATGCAAGTGCACATACCTATATCATGCAGACTTCTCGCTACTGCATTTTGCTTTTTCCCTGGCCCACCAAAAACTGCCCGCCCACAATCCCAACGGTCTGAGCCTGCAGAACCTGTCTACTCGGCATTTCCATTTCAGGCCGCACCTTTATCGTTACCGTGGAAATAGACGTGCAGCGCCGTTCCGTTTCTCCACCCTCGCGAAACTTGAAGAAATGCGTTGCCAAAGTGCAGGTGCCCACGCTAACCAACGTCACTCTGCATCTGTATAGGTTCAAAATCAAGGACGACGAGATCGGTCGTGACTCACTGGCTGCGTGGGCTTGCATTCGGCTTGATCGACTCCGTGAAGGATATCGATTTGTTCACCTCTATGATTGTACGGGGGAGAAGACGGGGGGAGTCCTGTTGGTCCGTGTCACGAAGCAGGCTTCGTGAGTAGTGGCGATGTTATGATAGGTCATCTTTCTAAATTTCCGAATGCATCGTGCTCGCATCTGAGCTCGGGGTTTGAGCGAGTATTTGTTCTGAGTTTAAGGCATCCATGCTGAGTGTTGCACAAGGTCGATGGACAGACTTATGGGTGTCACGGGATGAGTCTTCAGATGCTTTCTGTGTCTTTGATCGGGACTGGAATGTGGCAACGTCATGCTTGGCATTCAGATCTATGCTCGTGCTTTGTGTGCCAAGGGCGTGGGCGAATATCTCGTAGCACCCCCGTACGTCGGAAGACAGCTTTCGGATAGTAAGTTCTCTTGGCCGTGAGAGATTGGAAGCTCGCCTTTCCCACGTCAGATTCAAGTTCATGCAAACTAAACATACTCAACATATGATGATTTTGTTGATAACCACACGATATTATAGAGGAGCCGTGGAGCCGTGGTTTACGATTCCCTCACTCAGAACTAAGCGTTCAGAGGCAGCGAGGCCCCGTCTAGAGTATTCTACATTCGTTGACTCCGTACATGTTACCAAGAATGTTCCTCATATTCCATAAAGCTATTCTATCATAGAGCAAACTATGGAGATATACCCTGGCCGTACTCGGCGAATTTCTCATAGATGCGTCCATCTATACAATGGACCTTGAGAGTGCTGTATAGATCGTTTGCTATAATGCTTCCTTTCAAGCACCACCAGTCCTGAGACTCAACCGGATCGGCTTGCCTTAGACATCCAACGTACGGAGTACTTTAGACTGTGTCAGATCGAGATACATCGCTTTGGTGGGCCATGCCGCTGGTATTCTGGTACGTTCGCAGGCCGGTTCAAAAGACGCGAATCGCTGAGTCCGCCACGTTTGGTACCAACGAATACTACGTTGAAAATTTTGTAGCAAAAGTATGCGACTCGCAGAATATCAGACAAAGCTCGTGCACGCTTCCTTGTTAGAATTTGCTGGGCACTTGATGGTTGTCTAAGGAGCAGCAAGATCACTCCTATCAGCCGACCTCACCAGAGGATGTAGATCTCCCTATCCTTGTCGCCATTTCATTGCTTGATTCCCATCTTTGAATAATCATATCGCACTTGGCCTTTGCATCGCATAACACGAAAATGGTCTGGTTATCTGATACCACAACATTCGAGATCTAGCAGCAGCATTTTGCAGGGAATTCTGCTCGTATCATATCGTGTGAGATCGAGATTTGCTGATCACATCATTCATCGCAGATTGCAGGGTGGCATGAGCGAGATACAGATATTGGGCACAGGTATTCCATGCGTCCGAAGCGGGAATCAGGGAGCGGTTTCCCGACGGGCCATGGCAATGTGATGGATGCTACGAGGAATATCGAATATCATGATTGTATATAATGATATCAGTAGTCCTATAGTGACTCGAGATTTGAGCATGTCCTGATAAATCTCAATGCAGTGCCGTCGTGCATGAGCTTCATGTCGTATTATTAGAGGTACGTGGAGGCTTGGGGCAGATCACCCGAACGCTAAGGCTTCAAGTCATCTGAAATCAGATGACCTTCCCTCTTCCTGGGCGTAATCCTGTTCGTCATTCGGTTGAAGCAAGGAGGCTCTTTATCTGCATACATCCGTGAGGTCATGCTGGACCCCGGCCTTCCTGCAAAGGTTAATGGCCCGATGCGCAATACAGTCGAATCTGTAGTAGAGGTCCACATAGTTCGTGAGGCAGGCGGAATTGAGGCGAAGTATAGGCATCCCAGGGTGCAGCCTAGTACGTATGCGGTTATTTGCATAAAGGCCTGCCATTCAGGGTCCTGGCCGTGGTGCATCATGCGCAGCTGATGTCGGTGTTAGCTTTGGTATGCGCCGGAAGTTACTGCCGGGCTTTCATCCTCGCACACAGTTAGAACGCATGTCTATAGAAGACGAAAGATATATGCAGCCTTTTGGAATAGCCAAGCCGCCGCCATGGGCCCCATAACGGGTGGAAGGAGCCAAGAACGTGGACAATCAACCGCTTTGTGTGACCTCGAATGAGCGATGCAGCCGTGCAGCCTGCCCGATTCTTGGTACAAAGGCAAACAAGAAAGTTATCCTGCATGATGCGCGCCATCAAGCCTCCATCGCAGCACCATCTCTCTCTGTAGCGTGGCCATGCAGTAGCTTTCAAAATCTGCTTTTTCCCCAGCCCCCTGGCTGTGGATGACAAGTGGACCCCATTAGCCACTTTGAGACTTTGCAAGCTCGGTGCGAGGGCTAGGTAGATATAATGTACTCCGTACGGAGTAGATGCGGTCGAGTCTAACGCCCTAAGACAGGCAGTCTGTGTTGCGAGCACCAGCTTGAGCCCCACCTGAGTAGTGCTGGGGGCCAGTTGGGAGGGGAGATCAACATGCCAAGCAGCAATGCATCAGATTGATCAACAGCGCTAGTGAAGAAATAGAGACATTTGTATATCCCGTACAGGTGATCGGTAAATGCTCCGATGACTGTAGCGTGAGAAGGTCGGAGCGAGCGCAGAGAGGAATCAGGATGCATCCCCTAACTAGACGGCAAAGGAATCTAAACACCATCGCATAGGTGCGTGGCTGAGTCGATAACAATGATCAGCTCGCGGTCAAGGCTCCAGAACAAGCAATGCCGTAATTTTCTGGTTGTGCATCTGTAGTCCGTAGATCATAATCAAGTTCCCTTTGTCTGCGGAGGAGGGGTTCACGCAGAAAAGCAGCACTTGCTGTTGACAGCTGGAATTGGCATGCATAACCAGCGACTATTGGCCGATGGCGGGGCAATTGACAAAAGGTGGGCGAACCAGGACACGCAAGGTTGGCCGATGGGCCAATGATCGGCCTCTATCGAGAGCTTGTGAGCTATCGCAAGTGATTGGGTCCCTGTCAGATCCCCACGGGCAAATCATCGACAGGAGCTAAGGCGCTAAGGCGCTACTCCAGACTGGGCGCTCCGAGGTCGACCGAGCGTGACCGATTTGGCGATCTGCCCTGGGGTTGCAGGGACGATACGTCAACTTTTCCAGTGGCCCTGGACCGGTTCAGGCTCACACTGGTCTATCGCTGCGCAGTCTGGACTTGTTTCAGGATTTGGAATCCGGCGAAACGAGGTCATTCTACCGTCCGATGTCGCACGCACCAAGCTTCTCCTGGCTTCTCCAGCCGCGATGGGACGGAAGATCATGCCCCACGGGATGGGAAATTCTCACGTCAACGCTTGCAGGACAAACAATCGAAGGGCGAACACCCTAAACTCGGACTGCTCGGGAGGAGCCGATGATACCGCTGTGATTGGCCGCTAGCAGCCAGTGGCGTGAAACCAGGACGATAGCCCTGTGTGCATTGGCCCTGAATCCCTGCGCAAGGTCAAGCCATCAGCTACGAGAATGGGAGTCGTCAACTACTTTTGATTGCTTTTGACTGGTTGATCTTGGAGAAAGGAGAAAGCCTTCCACATCGCACTACCTGGTCTATCCATCAACGGGAACTTCCGAATCCACATCCATGCGATGCGCGCGAACCAGAGCTGAACTGAATTTTTTTTATGGTTTTTGTTCAAACTAATTACCCGATAAGATTTTCTGGTCGTGATCGCGGGGCGTGAACCGGCTCTCTGTCTTCCCCTTTCTGTCGCCGTGCCTCTTTGTGCCTTAAAAGGGCTTGTCTGTCCGGCTTGTGAAGTTGAATCTACATCAGCTCCAGCCTCCATCCCTGAAGTCAAACCCGAGTTGCCTTGACGCATTTACAACAAAATTTCAATCTCGGCGTCCTTTCACCGGTTCTCTGGGAATAGGTACCGACTGAAAGAACCTCTAGTAATTCTTTATCGCCCCTCTTTTAAGCAAGATGACCGAGTCCTCTCAATGTGGCGCCTCGGCGTGCTCAAACTCCCCTGTCGTTAACAAGGTTCGTCCACCAAATCCAAGTCACTTTTTTGCTTCTTGCTCTGTACTTTTGAGAATTCACGGCGTCTAACCTTTGTTCTAGATGCCTGGCGTACGGTGTCCAAATTGCGCCACGAAGGGCCAAGAAGTCTGGGTCATTCCTGGCAAGAGCTGCCATATCTGCCACACTCCCTGCGCATGAAGAGGCCATGCTTCTCCCCTAGGGCGGACGAGAAGACGAGAAGACAAGGAGCTCTCCCACGGCAAGGATTGCCCACTTCAAGGACCTTAACGACGTTGGTACGGTGTTCATACGGCATTTCAGCGCTCTTCTCTCAGAGTTCTCGTGTACACGACCGAAGCTTCCTATTGAAGAGGCAGATGACGGACGGGGTTTACGTTAATTGGCCACCAAACATCAATCAGGATGCATACTGAGCCATCTGTATATTGGTTCGTGAACAGGTCTGGGATTGCGCTACTTTTGACTACTATCATGAGCTTTGGGATGTATTTAAATGACTGATGACTTGACTCTTGACTGCGGCTTTTTTATGTACTTCGGATACCTGAACATTTAATAAAACAATTTTGGCCCTCTTTCAGCAAGTATTCTTACAAATAGAATTTAGCTCGATCAAACTAACATGGCCTCTGCAAATCATTGCTTCTAGAACCACTCGTTCGTACTTTTTTGTGTACTTTTACCCGGAAGTATACTGTGCCACGTGATGAGGGGCTGATTGCCGTGGCCTAGTGACATCATTCCTCCACCCACATCGCATGCCTTAGCAAGCCAGGCCAACATACCGGTGCTCAAAATAGCTTACTACTACCTCTTTGAAATCGTCCTACGATGACAGAAAAGTACCCTATCGGCACCCGTGCCGAGAGTGAGCGTCTCGTGAGAGACTGGGGGTTCCGACATGTCTACACCTGGTCAGACGGGAGGTTTGTCACGCTGTCCCCTCTCTTCGACAAGCTTACTGACCATATTAGAAATGGATATTATTCGCCGCATAGCCATGGAGGTCTCACAACCCATCTAATCCGCCGGGGTACGTTTACAGTCACTTATCCCGAAGATAATGCAAATCTGCATAACGGCGAAGTCAAGAAAGAGACATTTGGGCCTGGCGCACGAATCGATGTCCCAGCAGGAAAGGTGCATGAAGTTTGGATAGGGGATGAAGGGTGCGAGTATGTGATTGGCGAATAGATACAAGTTGTAGCGAGTCTCCTTGGAACATATACATTGAAGAAATCACTGGAACCTTGCTCTTGATGATTTGATCAATGAGGAATTATGTCTGCATGGCCATCTACTGGCTCGAAAGGGTAGTCTATATTGCTGCAAGACTATGATAAGTATATATCTAATGCTGCAATGGTATCTTGATCTTTTCTAAACCACAAAGGCCGAATTGTATCGTAACTTTCTAATGTAAGAAGCGGAAGTCGACTCTGTTGAAAGCAAGTCAGTAACCATGTTCTTAGCTCGTGTACCAGAAAGGGGAAAAGCCAATCTGACCTCTTGTTTCCAAGATTCTTGTTCTCGATGACATAGCGCTCTCTTTCTTCGCTTGTCATGTTGTCCCAAATGGCAGCGTTTTTCCTATTCAATCATTGTCAGAATCCCGTGAAAGGAAAGAGCACGCAGAGAGGCATAAACATACTTGTTCCGCCATACATAGTAGTACTTCGCGATGATGAACATCACCAAACTCCACGAAGCAAGGGCAATCAACACCTTGTTGCCGGTGCGGTAGTATGGCTTGTCATTCTCACGGTAGATCTATAGCATTCGATTAGTCCAAACTCCTATGTGTTCGTCCTCTTCGGGAGGATTTAACACTCACATTGTTGCCAATAATGTTGCTGACTTGGACCATCATGTTATACAGCGCGGTGGCAACAGTTCGTGTCCGAACGGTACCAGCATTGCGAGACGTAATCGCCACGACGATCGCATGCACATATGGCATTCCAATCAACAGTGTCAACAGAGTCCATCGTGTCCAAGCACTGGCCCCCGCGGGGAGAACTTCCAGTGCAATCAGTAGGGCAATAGCCCAAATTTCGGCACCAACGCCAAGTAATAGTCGTTGATTGAAACGCTCCGAGATCCAGGTCCAGAGCAGCAAGTTAAGAATAAAGATTACCGCCGCAGGAATGGTGAGCAGATTGGTGTGAAAGGTACTGAATCCCAACGACTTGAGCTGCAGACTGATGTAGCTGGCTGCCGGAGTATTTGCGATCATCCATGTAAGGCCAAGGATATAGATGACCCACATGTCGTAGTCCTTGAGGGCATGCCAAAGCATACGAGGTGTAACAGCCTGGCGGTTGTGCATACCTCCTTTGCTGGGGTCATCCCGGAGAATGCGGTTGACCATAATCTTCTCCTCGTGCTCATTGAACCAGCCCTCCTTGCCGCGGAACCTGCCAGCAGTCTGGGTTGGCGAGGGAGGCATCCAGAACGCAGCAATAATGCCGATGACACCGGTGATCAAGCCTTCGAAGGCAAACAGGTATCGCCAGCCTCCCGTGCCGTCTGCCTGCCGGATGTGTAGGAAGCCGAAAGCCAGGAAGGCACTGACAATTGACGTTCCTTGATAAGCGACCCAGAAGTAGCTGAGGCGGATTGGGAGCTCCTTGGACTTGTACCAGAACGAGAGGAAGAGAATCGTATCGGGAATGCTGTGACATTGTTAGTCTCTGGTAGGTAGTTCTGGGGCAAAATGATCTTGAGTGAACGTACAATCCACCTTCAAGCAGACCTAGCAAGGCTCGAGTAACGAAATAAGTAGAGCGGTTCTTGACAAATGCCTGGCAAGCGGCGACCAAACTCCACGAAACCATCTGAACCGGAATCCACCGGTCGGGTCCAAACCACTTGGACAGTAGCTGCGAAGGCAGCTCGGCAAATAGGAACGTAAGCAAGAAGATAGTCTGACCAGTGTTGTAATCATTAGTGTTCATGCCAAGGTCGCCCAGCATGTTATCAGACGTGGCTTGAACGACATTGCCGCGGTCCAGCTGTAGGGCGAAAAACGTCACACAGGCAAATGTGCAGATACGCCAGTCAATCTAGAAAGAGCGAGGTCAGTTCATTCTTGTTTTTCAGAAAGTGTTGCTTATACAGGTTTGTTGTATGGTATACCTTTCTCACAACTGCCTTTTCTTCCTCTTCTGTCCATTCAAAATGAGGATCCCAGCGATGAATACCTTCATACTCCGGGATAGGTTTGTAGTACCTCGGGTCCTCTGTCGTGTCAAAAGCACAGTCGATGGGCTTGATCTGTCCCCGACGACCGCCAAATGACGAGGACGAGTCCGAATCGCTCGTCGAGGAGACTCGAGGCACAGCCTTTGTATCGTAACCGTCGGGGCCCGGCCCGACGTTCTTTGTCTCCTCAATCGCCATCTGGAAGAAGACTTTGAATCACGTACAAGATCTGCATTCACAAGCGATCCCAGTCGCTGCGGACGAGGTGTTATAAAGGCGAACATTTTCACGAAGAAGCCATCGCAGCCCTCTAGCACGCCATTCTGTGGCAGACAAAAATCGTCTTTATCTCTGCGATGACCCACTGAGGGGAGCATGCCACGATTCGGCTATATCTGCCGCAGGATGTCGTAGCTCCCGGCAAAGGTGTGCAGCAGCTGGGCTCGATCGGAAGATTTAGCGATCAGTGGTGTCTGTGCCGTTGCATATCCACTGCACAGCGGAGGTCGCAGAGTCGAGCTAAGGGACATAAAAAGGTCGACCCGCCTCGGACTGATGCCGTGACGCGAGGCATACGGCGCGAATGGCGCTGGTGTCCGAGCGTTTCCAAGAAAATAGCACAATTGGAAACACAGCAGGGCCACTGAAAAAGTCGAGACTCGAAGAGCCGACATATCTTCCCAGGGATCGTTGATCTTGGCCGAATCACGCAAGACGTGATAAAGTGACGTTAGGTTGGACGAGTCGTGGGGGGGGAGTAAAGGACCAACCCGCAATGATAATGTTTTAGCTGGCCCCACTGTGCCTCCACCGTTTGACGAGCAACTCAGTGACGATTGACTCCGAATTCACTCGAATTATTATTGAACATGTTGAAGTGGTGCTGTGACTTGTGATTGATACTGCTGTTCCCCCTGACCATTATGAGCAAGAGTTGCCCTGGTCTTTTGGACTATGGTGCTTAAGTTCATTGGCTAGTAGAGAACTATAGGAATGCTGGGCCGGTAGTTATACTAGACCCTTCTTTGGTCTGCAGATCAATGTACAGCGCTAAAAATGCCCATTTAAAATTTTATGCCAGTTCTGTCGGTGCTTTGCCTTGCCTTTGAACATCCTAATCAAGTTGTTGAATGCGAATGCGCGGATGTCGCTCGAGTTTCGCAAAGACACTTGCGTATCACGCCATCCGAGGGGTAGCAAACGTCTAAACTGACAAACCAATACAGCGCCAACTTACTTAGATACTACTCTACCAGATAATTAGAACTGCCCAGCACATTTCTTTTGCAAATGCTTACGCAATACGATTAGGCTTTCGTATTTCCTTGTTGCGCATCCTCAGAATTGTTTTGGTCGTCGTACATAATCCAGATAAGCGACATTCGCCTATCATCATCACGCCATTCACAACCCTCATAACGTCGGTATACACCACACAGACGCACGTCAACAGCCAATGTCAACGTTTGCCTGCCGACGGCCCGATATCCGAGGCCTCCGAAATCACCCCCTTCAACAGACTCTGGTCACGACAGGGCCCTTTGGATGATCAAGTATCTATCGGACGAAAAGAGCAACCCCGCACTCATGGCGCAATTTGTAAATCCGGAGTCACGGTGCCGGGACCATGTATATAGGCTTGATAGCTGTCGCTATCGTAGAGTTCCTTGAGAGACAATACTGGAATACCCTGGATCATCATTACTTGGTTATGCCAGTGTCCTAGTTAAAGTCCGTTAACACTCGAGAACACCGAAAACCAGTCCTACTATCTACATTTATAATGGCACCGTCACTCACAGAGACAGTCTCTCTCCGCGACCCGACCTTCTCAGTACCTCTCAAGACTGATACAGGGCACAACAAGGAGAACTTGATTGGGTACAAGTATGAGAAGGAGGCCGAGCTGAAGGGCACAGACAAGCTGCCGCCAGCGTCATTCCCAAACTATCTGCCTGTCTGGGACAATGAAACTGAGAGGTAGTGTAGACCACATATCGCCCATGAACAACGACTAATCTTTCTATTTGATAGATATCCTCCTTTGGAGCACTTCGAGCACTATGACCATGGCAAGGACGCCGATGCCACATTCCCAGACCTGCTGCCCAAGGGCCAGGCCGAGGTAGACGACATCACCCCGTTTATCGGCTCTGAGATCCACGGCGTTCAATTGAGCAAGCTCTCCAAGGCCGGCAAGGACCAGCTTGCCTTGTACGTCGCCCAGAGACGCGTCGTCGGTAGGTGACTCTTACATACACCAAACATAATATCGAGTCCAATTGAACAATCACTGACCACATCCTCGCCATAACCAGCCTTCCGCGACCAAGACTTCGCTTCTCTCCCCATCCAAGATGCCGTCGAATATGCAGGCTACTTCGGCCGCCACCACGTCCACCAGACCTCCGGTGCACCGAAGGGCTTCCCAGAAATCCACCTCGTCTTCCGCGGCGCCGACGACCGCACCGGCGCCAAGTTCCTCGAGCAGCGCACCAACACCATCACCTGGCACTCCGACGTGACCTTTGAGAAGCAGCCCCCTGGCACAACCTTCCTGTACGTGCTGGACGGGCCCTCAACCGGCGGCGACACACTCTTCGCCGACATGGTGCAGGCGTATAAGCGGCTGTCACCCGAGTTCCAGAAGAGACTGCATGGCCTGAAGGCGGTGCATTCGGGAGTCGAGCAGGTCAATGCCAGTCTGAACGGGGGCGGTATTGCCCGTCGTGATCCTATTACCTCTGAGCATCCTATTGTGAGGACGCATCCGGTTACAGGGGAGAAGGCGCTATATGTGAACCCGCAGTGTGAGTAACCCCGATTCATTGGATTGTGTGTGAGAGTGATGGACTGATAAATGTCGTCGTAGTTACTCGCTACATTGTTGGTTATAAGAAGGAGGAGTCTGATTATCTCCTGAAGTTCTTGTACGACCATATTGCTCTGTCGCAAGATCTTCAGGCCCGTATTCGTTGGAAATCCGGTACTGTTGTTGTTTGGGATGTAAGTGCATTAAACGTCCTCTTTCAGTTTCAAGATTGAAATAGCTGACTTGTCTAGAACCGTGTCGCCTGCCACTCGGCCGTCTTCGATTGGGAGGATGGTCAGAGACGCCACATCGCCCGTCTCACTCCACAGGCGGAGCCGCCCTTCGAGACGCCGTTCGAGGGCTAGACTGGGCTCTGTGAGAATCTTGAATGTTTTGATGCCACATGACTGCCTCGATAATTATGATATCTCGGAGCCGAAATACACAGTCCTGATTCCCAAGATACAGGAGAACGATTCCATGATGAGGGGACGTAGACAGATAGTGAAAGACCTTTTGGTTGTCGTCGAGCAACGAAGGTCATAATTGTCACTTATAGTGGGTAATTGTAGAAGTGTGATTGGTGGATGGCTGTCTGATCTTCAGGTTGCTTGAATTCGACAGAATCGACTAAGCAGCCCAACCTGCCATTCATTGAACTGTCTTGCCGTCGGAGGTAGCATCTTATTGCTACACTGCAGGGCTTCAGACAACGCTTCGTACACCATTGAAGGTAGTTCCAGCTCTTCCACAGACAAAGGCGATGGATTCCCAATCTCAGGAGCAAGCAACTGGTCGACTTCTCGCGTCTCCTGGAAAAACACTTTCATGGCTTGTTGGGCGTTGACGCTATGCCCTGAGCTAGAGTTGGAGTATCGGAGATCTGGGTTGAAGACCCAAAGCTAAAGATTGAGGATTAGTCACTAATCATTTCTACAATGCAGACAACTTCACGTACCAATAATCCGCTCGTTTGCCCGCAGTGGACCACGAAGCGCCTGGCGCTTTCTCGCTCGATAAGCTCGAGCAGTTGTGCAGCAACGATCATTTGTGTAGGATGGCTCTGCCACTGTTCCCTGTCTTGTTCGGACCCCGGGACGTTGGCGTTCAAAGAGACGTTGGCCTTGAGGAGTCGCCAACCCCTCGCCGACGGGTCTTCCATGCCAATAATCGAGTTGCACGTCGCGCATTCCAAGGTTCTCTCAAAGGAGCCTTCTGGGGTGGTCACTTTTGTCTCCTCTTCGTTACCCTGCAAAACGTATGCTGTCAGCATTAATGGTCTTGAAGTTTATGCAAGGAATTAGACAAATTGGTGAAAGATTCAAGTCAAATTTCATTGATTCCAAGTTCAAATTCCATTCAATAAGTAATAACAAAAATACATGCGAGCCGTGGTATGTACCTCCTTATAATCATGACAGTCCCACTGCTCTGGGAAAGGCTCGAGGAGCCAAGTTTGTCATTGAGTACGAAGAGGGTGCATGAAGAAGCCAATCGGCCAAGGCGGCAGTTAGAACAACACACGACAGCCAACAACCGAGGGCGAAATCCATCTGACGAGAGAGGATAACTGCCCTCAGCCACTTTGTGACATGAACTGAACCACTTACAGCCCCAGTCAATAAGCGAGCATGCATAGTCATTGATCTAGGGCAATAGTATCGGAGGCCACAACATAGTCACGAAATGGTCTCCTTCTGGTTGCCCACATCGAGAAGCGGAAAGAGATGGGGTATCGTCGAAACAGAGGGGGCGTTTCGATTATCAAACAAGAGGAAAGCGATGGCTAAATAGCAGCTGGAATATGCGGAAAGCTCACCTTTTTCAAGCTCACACAATCTTCTTCCGAGAGCAAGAATGTGGCCACATCGATAAGAACAGTCCCTGAGATTGCTTCTACACGACTAGAAGCTCCGTACCCCTTAATCTGGGCAGTCTGATCTTCCAATCTTAATGCTGCCGTGGCTTCGGACTTGGGGTCGTCTTCGTGGGGATCAGGCTTGTGGCAATGCCAAAAGTCCATCATCTCTGCCCAATTTCCGCTCGGGAGGTCTTTCCAGAGCCATCCCAGTGCAAGAAACTGGTCACTATTCTCGGCCGCGTGATCAGGGCTTGACACTTTCAAAAATGGAGTGTCACATCCACGACATCGAATGCGTGTCGAAGACGACATATCTGCTGCAGTCCAGGGGACGTAGTCATCGATTAGTTCGTCCCTGGGTGCTAATACCGGGTCGCTGGGGTCAATGTGCATTCTGACTGAGTAGTCATAACCAGGACTGGTGGGTTTCCTGGGGCTAGAGGCAGCTGTGTTGATATTCAAGGTCCGCCTCGTCGCATTCGTGACACGTGCCGGCAGCTTAATGGTTTCTGCCACATGATCAAACGGTTCGGAAAGCGAGACAGTGACAGATTTGCATGATTCTGACAACTGAATCTGGGGCTGGATCCCTTCTAATGCTGGGGTTGGGGGGAGCGAGACGTAGAGGGTGATTTGGCGAATGTTGGGTAGGAGCTCGGCGTGCAGGTAGAGGGACACATTTGCACCTTGCGGTACTGATGATGTGTACATGTCCACTCCGTTCAGCTTCAGAGCAGAGAAGATGCTTTTAATCCTCGGAATTCGGAAGGTGCCAGCTTTGATGGGCGTGCGGTGCTCGACGGCGGGCTCTGTTGGTTTGGATCGCAAACGGTGCAAACAAAGGGCGGATCACGTGCAATGCAGGCAACCCCTGGTTGCTGCCAAGACCCGCTCCTCTCGGCCATAGAAGGCTATTCCCGATTCCCGAGCGCAGTTCTTTGAGATGTCTCTCGACAACTGGGATACCCCTGCCTTTTCCTGAACATGTTCTCCGATCAACGTCCAATCGGAGATGTTCTGACCGATTAGGATATTTCATTTTGTCGAAGGGGGTTTAGAGAGCAAGATCGTCTTATCGTGTCGGGGCTTGAAGCTCTTTCAAGCCCCGAACTTCTAGAAGATCAACTCCATGTGTAACTCAATTCTGACATATGCCCGATGGTACACGGATCCGTGGGAACTTCGCAGATCCCGGCCCAACTTGCACAGGGGGGTCAGAGCCTGGTCGACGCATTTAGCGTAAGTTTCGGATATCGGCCATATCCCGGACCCGGAAGAGTTTTCGTAGCAAATGCGGGAATTCTGGTTGACGACACGACACGGACACTCATCTTAAACAATAATAGGTAGTCTCCCTTTGTGTGAACAACCTCCTGAATGGATAATGTGATCTCACGAGCTCCGTCCTATTTAATACTCAGTGCTGCCCCTGCATGTTGCCGTTATTCATAGCCAATACCCTGCCTCCACGACATACGCAAGTCCCAATCGGAAATAACACTTTGACTTCGATCTCCGTATACTGAGATATGGGATCATTGCAACGGATTTCCTCATTCTTGGAGGTAACGAGCTCAACCTTTTCAGTGGCAGCGTGTAAGGCTAAGTGGGTATGAATAGGAAGCAAGCCAGCAAGCGAATGTTGAGCACCAGGATGTACGCAATAATTTCGACGGGCTAGTTGAGGAGATCCATGCATTGGGCGGAAGCCAGCCCGAAACTCAAGCACAGGCCATAAGAGCGATACAACACTGTCGCTCCTTGGAAGCGATCATCTCCGGGCTCCTACGTGAAAAGCAGGATCTCGAGGAAACGAACAAACAGATGCAACTAGCACTATCTCGACAGCAGATGGATTATGAGCAACTGCTACGGCGTTTTGTTGAGCAAGAGGTCACATTATCATGTTTCCAACGCGCATTTCCGGCCCTGCAAAAAGGAATGCGGGATCTCCGCGGCGCGTGGGAAAGTATTGGAACGCCAGGCGTTTATCATACTGCATGACTGACTGGGTTGAATGTTGAGGCTTTCTGCTCTGATAATAATATCGTTTGTATGCCAATCATTGCCTCCGTGCCAAAGACGATGACCGCTTTATGTGAGACGGATATATCAGTACTCGATGCGCCGATGTCTATTGGAGTACCTTAATTAATACAATTTGGAATAATGATAAAACACAAGAGCTCCTGATCAGTCTTCCCACTTTGGTGATGTCTCTGAAAATGCATCCTCGCGACAAGGAGCATGCAAGGGAGGTCAGAAACGAACTGTGTCCACAGCGAGTGATGACGAAGATGTGTGGTCGACCAGGTACTCAACGAATTCGATACGAAACTCGCGATCTCGGACCGATAGCAACAAGGCCCAACGAAAACCTTGCGGGTGCTTGCGGTGGTCTTCGGGAGAGGTAAATTTTCTGCTGAAGTTAAGAAGG
Source organism: Penicillium goetzii (assembly GCA_037043885.1). Taxonomy (NCBI): domain Eukaryota; kingdom Fungi; phylum Ascomycota; class Eurotiomycetes; order Eurotiales; family Aspergillaceae; genus Penicillium; species Penicillium goetzii. The sequence goes on along the minus strand of JAWLST010000006.1, from coordinate 510,475 downwards.
GACGAGCAACGACCGTGGTCCGACGTGGATCTAAAACGGAGCATGAGTTCAAGGAGCTCTATGCTAATTCATTTGCTGTCCATTGCCTGTCTTGCTGTTTCTGTTTCCTCGGTTTTGTTTATTTTCCTACTGTTGCTGGTCTCTTACTGTATCTAGGGTCAAGACGTTGAATGCGATCGAATCCAGGTGATTATGAGCATCAACAATAACTGTAGAGTGGCCTTGGTTTCAACCGCTACGTGTTGGGTCTCTCAAGCTGATGCTGGACAAGTAACGACTAGATAGTTAAGGCTCGGCCTTCTGGAAGTGATACGCAATTAGTTACTGAGAATAGGACGTTTTTAGGAAAATTGTTTGTCCGAAACGGCGGTGGGTGACAATGTCTCTACAGAAACGTCAGGCGTCTAGGTGTCGATGTTCTGTCACCTGACACCCTGGTCGAACTCCCTTCTTAATAGGGGGTATATAATACGGATACCTTTCCTCCTTACCTCGCCTTAGCTACAACCTCTTACTTCATAATTCATCATATTGAACAAAGTAACCTATGCCCACTATGGCTACCAGTGACCTCGTATACTATATTAACTAAGAAATTGCTGATTTCTTCGAGAAGACGACAGCCACTCGCTCAGCCTGTAACACCTTTGCGAGGGAGCATATTAGTAGCAACATCGTTCCGGTGGCCGTGTAGGGTATATACAGCTATACCGTCTATACTAGATATAATACCGAATTCGTTGTGCAATTTCGCCTTACGTCCCTCTAACTAAGTATAGAGATTATAAACCTCGCTCGAAGTATCTACGGCCACTTTGCACCTTAAGTGACTTTTATAGGATAAATTAGAGAAGTTACCGAAAGCAAAGAAGCCCTTTCTATCTACGTTATAAGTCGACTCCGAGGCATTAGTTACTTAGATTCTATCCTAGTATATAATAGTTAGGTGCCTGAAAACTCGCCTAAGTTTTCTTTATAGCGCAAGAATCTTATAATTAATATTACGAAGTATACTTAGCGTTCTTATTATAAATATACCGAATTACTAATTAGACGCCCTATTAGATTCTTTACCCTTTCGTAGAAACGTCCTTAAGATATTAGTTAGATATACCGCGACGACTTATATAGTCGATATAAAAATAAGCTAAATTCGTTACTTACTTCTCTCCTAGATCGCTTCTACCTATTAATCTAGGAGTCTCTTAACTTATTACCTACTATTTTTTCTCTTCCTATAGTATTAGTCTATAAAGACTTTAGTGTCTATAATATTATTATAAACGAAATATCTTATAGTCTAGTTAGGGTCGTAGATTAGGCCGAAGTAGAGATTACGCTATCTAGCTTAAATCTTTTCTCTTACTAGCGACTAATAAGTAAGGTCTATCTTAAGAAAGGCTAGGTCCGGTATAACGATTACGTTATTTTAGAGGATATATTCTAGAGTATATTCAGAGTTGAAGCTAGAGGGTTAGATAATAATAAAATCAGAGCTATTAAAGTAGTAAGAATTATAGGACTACTGCTATCTCGTGGCTTTATAAGCTGTCTCGTGAATATACTAGAGCTAGTACCTATTTAGGATAATAAAAGTAGAGTATATAATATACGTGATCTGGATAGGCTATTAATAAATCTAGCTATAAGGTTTACGGATTTAGTATAGACGATAGGCACTAAAATACGATAGAAGAAAAATGGGATAGGAGATTTAATAACTAACGAAAGGGGTAATACTTGAATAAATCAAATAACCCCTAATTATAGCAAGAGCAGCCTTTAGATCGTCGATACTTTCTAGTTTAGAAAGAGGCTTCCCTATATTAAAGACTTTGTGATTACCTAAGGTTATAACCGTATAAGTTTTATTTATAGAGTAAATACGCGGCCTACTACCGCTCGCCTCGAATTTCTAGCTAGTAATACGGGTCGGTATAGTGTTCTTGATAAAGGTCGATTCTAGTATAATAGTTCCTTAGTCGAGAATAAGTTCTGATATAGGGCTATTACTATACCTAAGAACTTAGAGACTATGATCCAGGACGCATATATGCGGCCCTGATTATATCAGGATAGTGGCCTTAGGCTACCCTACTCGCTAGCTAGCCGGCACTAACCCTATTAGGTTCTACCGGCCCCGACTATATCTACACTTATTTAGTTAATAGTCGTTATAATATAACCACGATATGCCCTTTATACTTCCGTAATCTTATATAGTAGTAAACCTCTAAAATCGGATAGCCCCCTATAGCTATTTAGGGGTAATCGCGCGCTAGGAGTAGCGAGGATTACTCTTATAAAGATCTAGTAGCTTATTAAAGATCTAGGGGATTCGTGTAGTATAGGGAGCTTCTAATAAATCTTATCGACTATCTACCTATAAGTAGGCACGATTTACCTATAGGAAAAGGGGCTTATAATTAATATTACGGCGACCTTTATATTTACTATAGTATAGAGCCCTTACCCCTAGAGGGTAAGAATCGACTAATAGAGAATAGATTAGCCTAATCGCGAGCGATTTCCCTTATATAAGGATATTCTTCTAGTAAAACTTAGTATATAATAGCTATATATAACTAGAAGTAAAATTACTCCGAAGTAGAGAGGAAGGGTCTAATTAAATATAAGTATTTATAGAAGGAATTAACCTTAATATAAACCTCTCTACTATATAAACTAAATAGTTATAATTAATTAAAAATCTAACCTTAGTTATTATAGAAATCTTCTATAAAATCTAGGATAATCTCTATAAGCTAAACCCTTAAACCCCTAAGTAGTAAGGCTTAGCTAGCCTTTATTAGAATAGCCTAAGCCTATAGGTCCCTAAATAAAATAGCCTAAATATATAGGCTCTTAGCTCTTAGCCTCTAGCTAAATTAGTATTAACCCTTATATATATCCTTACTAGAAATAACCTTCTAGATAAGATTACCTTTAATATACTACTTATACTACTAGAGAATATATAGTAGCTATACCTTAATATATAGTATATATCCTTAAATTAACTAGCTATTATATAGCTAATCTATAAGAGTACTCTTCTATTCTAGTATATATAAGTAGCTATAAATAGAGAAATAACTAAAATTAATCCTTTAGCTATTTTAGGAATTCCGATATCTTTATATATTCTCTTACTAGCTCTAACTCTATACCCTCTAGTTATAGATAAATACGCTAAAAGTAAGAAATATAAGATAATCCTAAAAATAATTAGCTAGATCTAGAATTATAGTAGAAAGATTTAGGATAATATAGCGTATAAGTACCTATATAATTATAAGTAATACTTCTAGAGAATTAGCGAATTTATAAACGCTATTATTAATAACTAGGAGAAGATTATATATATAAATAGTATATTAATAGGAGCTATTACTAAAACTTAGTACTAACGCGAATAATTAGCTATAAAAGATTTTAAATAATCTATCTAAATATAGATAAAGTATAAGAATTAGATCCTCTACTAGTTCTTAGAGTACCTAAGCGCTACTAAGCGCTAGGATTACTTCTAAAACCTTAAGTAAGATAAAAAGTAATTATTTATAGAGTACTCTATATAGCTATAATAAACTATAATAGAGTATAATTAGGTTATCCTAGACTAGATTCTTTTTAAATTTATATAAAAAAGAGCGAAAAAGAGACTCTAAGAGTATTAGATAGAAAAAAGAGATCCCTTAATAAATCTTAATAAGATTATTAATTACTTCTAAAGCTATAAAGAGATAGTATCTATTACTAATTATTACTAAAAGTAGGCCTTAGTAGCTACTAATAAAGATAAACTAATAGATCTTAGCGTAATAATAGTTAATAATACTAAATTATACCTAAAATTATTTATTATCTATAACTATTATAAAAAGATAGGCTATAAAAGGGATAAATACTTTATCTTTAAGAAGATAAAAAAGAAAGAGAAGGAAAATAAGGCTAAAAGAAAGGCCTTAGAAAACTAAAGAGACTAACTAATATTAAAGCGCTTACTAGCTACTTTAAGGAAGCTTCTAAAGTCTCTAAACTAATTATAGAGGATCCTTTAGACCTAAGACTACCTAAAAAGGCGTATATAGAAGTATTCTTATATATAATAGGTAAATCCCTATTATACTATTAGGTAATTCTTAGGCCTATAAGAATAAATATATTAGTATAAGTACTCCTAGATTATAAAATATTATATATATTTATCTCTAAGTCTATTACTAACTATCTAGGGCTAAATATAGTTAGATAGTAAAAGATAGATTTACTATATATTATAATACCTAATAGAGGCTATCTATATATAGATATATTTATTTAGATTCTAATTACTATTAGTTCTTAGAGAGGATATATAAAAGTATAGATCCTTCTACTACTAGATTATAAGTTTATTCTTAGTAAGAATTTCCTTAGGAAGATAAATCTATAGATTAATTAGATAATATTAGTTATAAAGCTCTATAATTATACTAGAATATACTAAATTAAGCTAATTATTAGCTCTTTAGAGGGTATACTATATAATATAGAACTAAATTTAATAAGTATAAAGTAAGTTTAATAGGCTATAAGGAAATTAGGTATAACTAGATATCTTATAGTAATTTAAGATACTAAAAAGGTTATACCTAAGACTAAAAGCTTATTACTAGTCTATAAGGACCTAAGGATTAATTAGATCCTTAGGAGAGCCTAAGTAGTTTTCTAAGATAAGCTACTAGCTATACTATCTCCTAAATATAGTATTATTTATAAGATTAATATAGGTAATACTATACTTATAAATATTAATTTATACCTAATATTAGATAAGAAGCTTAAGAAGTAGGTAATATAGATAGGGATATTACTAGAGAAAGGTCTTATCTACCTATCTACTAGTATCTAGGGCTTCTTTATTATTTTCGTAAAGAAGCTAAATAGGAAATAGTATATATATATTAATTACTAAGCCCTTAATAACCTTATAGTTAAAAATAGATACCCTCTTCTATAGATTTAGGAGCTTTTAGATTATATAAGGATAGCTAAGGTCCTTACTAAAATTAATCTTATATTAGGATACTAGTAGATATATATAGAGAAGAAATTAATTAAGAAGACTATATTTAATATAATCTAGGGTAAATATAAGTAGCTTATAATACCTTTTAGTCTATATAATACGCCTATAACCTTCTAGATAATTATAAATAAGGCTCTATACCTATTCTTAGGCGATTTCGTTATTATATATCTTAATAATATTCTAATCTTCTCTAATTCTATAGATACTTATTATAAGTACCTTAAGAAAGTACTTAAAGTTCTTAAAACTAACTAGCTAATTATATAGCTAGGAAAGTATATTATTATATAGGCTAAACTAGAATTCTATAGCTATATTATTAGGGAAGGATATATATATCTCCTACTAGCTAAAGTTAAGATTATCTAGGACTAGTCTATACCTAAGAATATATATAAAGTATACTAGTTTATAGGCCTAGCTATATACTACTACTAATTTATTAAGGACTTTATAACGATATATATTCCCTTATATAATTTATTTAAGGAAATAGATAAGATACTTCGTAAAATAAAGTATTATCTAATTTAGTAGATAACTACCTATAAAAGTATATTCTTAATACTAAAGGTAAAGCTTACTAATAAGCTTATTCTAGTCTAGCTAGACCTAACTAAGTCTTTTATTATTAAAACTAATATATCTAAGTAAGTAATTAATATAGTCCTATTATAACTAGGCCTTAACGGAAAATTATATCCTATTACCTTTAATAGCTAGAAGCTTATAGGTATAGAATTAAATTATCCTACCTAGAAGAAGGAGCTTTTAGCTATTAAGAAAGCCTTATAGCTATAGGATCGTTATATTAAGAATAGTATATAGACTATAGTTATTACTAACTATATAAGCTTATAGTATATAAATACTACTAAGATCTATAGTAAGCGTTTAGCTTACTAGGTAGAAGAATTTTAGGAGTATAATCTAAAACTTTAGTATTAGAAGGGATTAGATATAATAGTCCCTAATATATTAAGCTAGAGGCCTAATTTTATAGGTAATAGACTAGCTAATATTATATAATCCTAACTAATTTAGGATATTACTCTTACTATAGCTTAGGCTAAATCTTATATAGTTATAAAAGTCCCTAAATATATATAGTATAATATAACTACGTACTTCCTTATAATATAGGAACTACTAGATAATAAGGCTATTACTAAGGCTATTAAGTATTTTGCCTCTAATCTTAGTTAGTATATATATAAAGAGCCTATTAATAATAATAACTAAGAGCTTATATTTATCTATAAAGATAGGCTCTATACTCTATATTTAGAGCTAATCTTTTATAGAGAATTATTATAATACCTATATAGGGAATTTAGTTACTTAGGCTAGCTAGGCCTATATAGAGTAGTCTATTTATATATATAGTAGCTATAAATATATAAAGATATAGAAGATTATATATAATTATATCTAAACTATTAGGTTTTATAAGAGTTACGAAAAGGTCTAGAGAGAGAGACTATATAATATATAGTCTCTATAAGTATCTACCTATTCTAGTAATAGAGGATTAATCTAATTAGTCTCTTACTAACTACCCTAAATAGCTATAAATAGATTATTATAGTAATTAATTATATTATAGACTAGCTAGTTACTAAATTACTAAAGGAGGTAACTAAGGAGGAATTAGGCTATTTCTTATATAACTAGATCTTTATAAATTATAGAGTACTTATAGAGCTATTTTTAGATAATAAGCTAAATCTTCTAGCTAGAGCTATCTAGTTCTATCTATATCTACTAGGAACGAAGTATAAAACTATAACGCTTTACTATCTATAAATAAATAGGAAGATAGAAAATTTAAATAGATTACTAGACTAAATACTTACGAAATACCTTATAGGTAAGTCTATATAAGTATAGGATCTCTATCTTATATAGGCCTTAGTAGCTACTTATATCTATAAGTATATAACCTTAGGTATAAGTCTATTTTATTTAGTATATAGTATCTATCCTTAGCTACCTAGTAATAATAACTACGTTCTACTATTCTTAGAATATATAGATAAGATTATAAAGGTCGCTAATACTTATATAAAGGCGAATAAACTATTACTTATAAAAGCTATATAGTAGAAATATATCCGTAATAGTATAGTTATAAAAATAAGCTTTAAAAAGGGTAATTAGGTACTTATATATAATAAAAGTAGGAAAAAGTTTAAGAGTAAGTAGTTTAGCCTATATTAGATTATTAATTCCTACCTACTTAGTACTTATACTCTTAAGAAGCTATCTAGCTATATACTTAAAAATCTTATTAATAGTATAAGGCTTTTAGTAGTAAACGTCTAAGATTTATAATATTTATAGGTATCTTTAGCTACTAAAGCTACTTTATACTATAAAGGTCTTAATCTAGATAGGCCTAAGGAACTATAGAAAATCCTTAATAATAAGAAAGATCTATCTATTTACTTAGAATTATCTATATTTACTTAAGAAGAATAGGCTAATTTTAGGCGTAATAAAGCGCGCTATAAGCTAATAGGGAAGGAAGTAATTATAGATTATATTATTATAAAGAATATTACCTAAAATAAGAAGATAAAGTAAAAGTATATAAATATAGAGTAAGATATATAGGATTTATATATAAGTAAGTCTAAAAGTCCTCTAGATAAATTAGAACTAGAAGATCCTAGTAATTTATCTAGTAAAAAAGATATTCTTTATACTAGTACTTATAGGCCTTAGGATACTAATATCTATAAATAAGTACTATTTAATAGATTACTAGTAATAGTAGTACTATTAATAGGCTACTAGTAATAATAGTACTATTAAGTATAGTTTCTATAATAGAAGAATCTATAGGAAGTCTATAAACTAAATACTTATAGATAATAATCTAGATTATTTAGTAATCTAGAACTATATAAGATAAGTAAATTATACTCTACTAAAGCCTTTCGGCTATAAATAGGTAAGATTACTTACTAATACTTACTATAGAAAGGGTTCTTATTCTCCTCTTTATCCTTAGCCTTAAGCTACTCTAGGAGCTAAGTAGTATTATAAATAAATATATATATAGACTAATAGTTAGTCTATATATAAGTAATTATCTCTAGGAGTAACTATAGAGCCTTATAAGTAAAGTCCTAGTTAGTACTCTTCTTACTAAACTAGGAGTTATCTAAGGAAGAAGTATACTAATTATAGTAGTATAGCCTAGTAGAGGCCTTAATAGTAAGAATCTCTATATTAGCTCCTATATAAATAGTAGCTTTCTCTTTACTCTTAATCTAGCTCTTTATAGCTAAATAGGGCTTTTTAGTCTTATAGCTAGAAGAGGAGATAAAAAATAGTAACTTACTAGCTAAATACTTATCCTTACTAATAGATACCTTTATTAGCGCTACTAAAGTAGGATAGTTAGGATTTATATTATTTAGTATAAGATATATCTATACTAGAAAGAGTTTAGTCTCTAAATCTATTTAAATATTAGTAGTTACTTAATATTAGATATAGAAGAGGACTACTTATAGAAGAAATATAATTTATTACTAGTATTAAATATATAATTAGTATAGAAGCCTCTAAACTATAACTTCCTATTAAGAACTAGAATATAGTAAAAAGCGAATAGACTATAACCTTTATTATAGGATATATAGATATACTTATTAGGGATAGCTATACTAATCTACTATATTTAGGTAGTATAACGCTAATTAGGTCTATTAAGGGCTTTTATATTTCTACTATACTAGTTTACTAACTTAAGAGCTAGAATAGCTACTAGTTTATAGTCCTATTTAGTAGTAAAGTAGCTTAAGATTAGGTTATTATTATAGTTAATCTTAAATTTAAGCTTAGGCGTAGGAATAAGTAAGCTATTACTTAGTCTATTAGTTAAAGCTAGATCTATCTAGATACTATTAAGAGCTTCTAGGGCTATCTTCTATAGGGCTTTAGCGGCCTTTACTATCTATATAGATAAAGAGAGAGGAGAAGGATTATTAGAAGGAAGGTTTAGATCTATTAATACTATTAGTATAGGTATCTTTCTATTAAGTCTATCTACTACTACTATCTTTTCTTATTAGATTTTAACTAAAATAATATTTATCTATCTTTAGATAAATAAATAGGAGTAAAATCTTAATAGGATTAATAAAAATTAATACTAGATATATATAAAGCGGAGCTATAGGATAGGAGGCCTAATACTATAGAGTAGGAAGATAGTAGAGGAAGAAAGAAAGTCTAGCTAGCTATAAGAAATAGAGGATTTTTATATCCTACTAGATTAGGTAGGTGTATATACCTAGGAGTACTTACTTAATAGGAGTTACTATCTAGAAGTTACCTATAATTAGGTAGCTACCTAGGGGATCTTACTAGCTAGGATTACTTAATTAGGTAATAGATAAAGCTTTCTAGAGTAAATAGGGATATTAGGGATTATATAACTAAATCTAAATACCTATATTTAAATCCTACTAGCGATAGAATTCTTTTCTTTTATATATTATATTTATTATATATATAGTATTTTTTCGACGGTTTTAGGCGATTAGTAGCTTTCGTAAGCGATTAGCTACCTTTCCCTTACTAATCTTAGAAGTTAGGGCCTAACTTCGTTCTAGTAGGGGAGGATATAATCCGGGACGTATATATATAGCCCTAATTATATTAGGATAGTAGCCTTAGGCCACCCTACTCGCTAGCCGGCCGGTACTAACCCTATTAGGTTCTGCCGGCCCCGACTGTATCCATACTTATTTAGTCAATAGTCGTTATAATATAACCACGATATGCCCTTTACACTTCCGTGATCTCAAGACTAATAAAACTTATAAGGTTCTTCTTAATAATATAGTTAATAAACTTATCGAGAAACCCGGGGCTAACGCTAGATAGGTCAGGAGGAGGCCTATTCTATAGCTTATAAGCGTATAGCCCGTCCTTACTTAGGGCGAAGATATTTCTATAGATATAGGAGGGATTAATCTTGTTAATGTTAGTAACTTTAGTCTAGCGAAGGGAAGGGCTTTCGAAGTTAGACCTAAGTATAACAGTGTTCTTAGGAATCTTGAAGTGGCCGTGGATCAAGTGAATCGTCGGTATTATAACGGACGAACATTTCCGCTAGGTCTGTAATATACTCTTTAGAAACCGGGGGCTAGGCGGAGTTATCAAGAAGCGTGTTATACCTGTAGGCGTCAGCTGCTAGGCCCTTTATAAATAGGAAGGATGCAATGGACGATAAGATGTAATTTATATAGTGCACCACTTGCGCGGAAATCCTGGATCTCCAGAGCCATATCAAGTCTAGGAAGAATAGAATATTTCGCAACTTGAGCCGCCATTCTGCGTAGAAGCCTTGCCGCAGGGGTTTAATGAAATTTGTATATGCCACCAAAAAAATGGTTTGAAGGGCACCTAGTTGAAGAAACGACAGGGGAATCCACTCTGTATTTATCCTCCCGAGGAAGGAAAATGGCCCCTGTGCCACGAGCTAGGCTCAAAATGCGGCTTTGTCCATTTATATATACACTGTCTGGCCAAAGCTAAGCCGATATGCCAGCCGGGATTACAATTTTCCCACCTGTACTACAGGTACACAGTCCAGATCACGATACCTGGTCAAGATCACGATAAATTCGTGATCCTACCCTCTCACTGGTTGAGTTGGAGAATCCCCTTCGAAATCACTTCAGATCACTCACTATGAAGGCAAGTAAGGACTCAATTGCCAGTTGATTGTGAAGCCTGATTTATTAAAATACATGGCCTCTACATGTATAACAAAGAGATTCTAGTAGTTGGCCACCGTACGCCATCACTTGGAAGCCAGTAGACTTCAAAAAGGAACGAATTCTCAGCAAGGTATATTCTATTTTCAATCTATCGCACCGCTATGTATATTCTAACGAGAAAGAGTTTGCAAACAGCTCTGACCAACATGCTAGGAACCCTAATGGTCTCGTCCAACTTACTCCGCCTTGCGGTAGAAGTTCCCCAAGTGTTCCTTGATACTTTGTAGCTCTTTCACCCTAATTTCTTCATTCTCCTTTAGCAGACGAAGGTGTTCGGTTTTAAGCTCTTTAAATTCATCCTCGAGCTTATGATGCCATGGGTACAAGACACAGACTTGAAAGCAGAGGGCCGAGCTAGCGATGACAAAGTTTGTCAGCGAGAATCCGCGCGTGATGATCATGATGGCTGTGACAACTGTTAGTTATTTGACTTTGTATGTACATGGTAGGGTATTGGGATAATACCTCTGGTTAAATATCACCCGATATATTCTCTAGAGGTCGGATTTGAAGGTCGTGTGTTTCTTTTGATTCAATCTTGTTTGTAAATCGAGGTTGATTGAGTTTGGTTTCGATGTATGAGCGTGAGCCGGCACTTGAACGTAGTAGGAAATTGCAAGGAATGTTCGCTCAACAAGCCCCTGAGAATGAGAGAAATTTAACTACGAGAGAATAATAGCACATCTTTCACTCAAGGGGCGACACCTTTGGTTTATCATTCAATTCGGTCTTTGGTTTGTAGTGACTTGCTATGCTCGTTCCTGACCTCGGCGTCGGCAACCATACGGGAGCGCCAGCCCCACAACCACCTGTCGGATCCGAAAGTAAAAAGTGATTGGCTATAGCAGGAAATACGGAAATTTCTCGGCCTTCAGCAGCAACGGCGCGGATTCCTGCCCAGTCAATGACTTCAGAGCGGGTCAAACAACGACGAAGTAGACCCCACGTAGAAGGTTTGCCCAATCTGAGCGACTATTGGGATCTGAACATGGAATCAAACCTCCCAATAAGAGTTGTCAGCATCACATCCGGAAGCAAATGCCCCAATCAACCCCACAATGATCGTTCTCGAAGTCCGGGTGAGCCCCCTTTCATCGATTTACCATTAAATACGCACCCTCACGATGAAACCTGCGCCCCGGCATTCGCCGCACTGAAGCTGCCCACCAAGCCGAAACAGCATCTGCTCCGGCCGTATATATGCAAGGGGGTCCCAGAGTTTTTTCCATTATAAATGTTTTACCGTCGAGTTTTCAACACAGGCCGGCGCTTCGTCTCTGTGAGCCCAAGAATCAAGATGCCGATCCGAATGTTTAATGATGCTGCTCTCAACCCTCTTCCTTCTGAAACGGTGGACAACCGACGAAGCTCGAATTATGCGACGAGAACAATTGATGCAAACTTCATACCGCGCCCGCAACAGTCGGAGAAACAGATCCTCTGGATAGGCTGTTCTGATAGCGACTGCAAAGAAACGACGATTCTGAACTTCCTCCCCGACGAGATGCTTGAGCATCGGAATCTCGGAAACATGATTATTGATGGTGACCTATCCTGCGAGACCTCGGTGAAACATGCAGTCGTTGACCTTCGGGTCAAACACATCGTCGTGTGTGGTCATTATGGATGCGGTATTGTGAAAGCGTCATCGAGAAATGGCTTGCCAGGCCCGTGGTTGAGGTAAGTCTAGCTTTTTGGGTCAACTAATCCCGGATTTGGCTAAAGTTTTGACAGCAAGCTCGATTCCCTCCACGCGAAACACCGGCATGACATCGACCGACTACCCATGATCGAACGGGACAGCGCCTTCGTTGAACTGAATATACTGGAACAACTACGCTCTTTGCGCAACATCTCGGAGGTGGCTGATGCGACGAGGCGAGGGCATTTGGATTTACATGGAATCGTTTACGATCCGACGATTGGGAGGGCGCTTTCATTGAACGAAGCTGCAGAGGAACCATGATCGGATCGGAGGGTGTTTCTCTATTCCGCTATTATTCTCTCTCGTTTCGATGCACTGTTCAATATACCACACTTGTTTGGATTTCCTGAGACTTGGAAAGCTCTCGCGCGCCGCAAGCTCCTGCATTTGCTTTCCACTTGTCATTCACAGTGGACTGATAGTGTTTTTCGCCCAAACTTCAAGCTCCACCAGACGTCTCCGAATGAGCAGAGTCCGGAGACAAGTGGTAGATCTTCATCACGTCCTCTAGCATATTCTCGAAATCAATGTGGAGGTCCCTGAGCAGACCATCACGTAGATCAAATACCAAACCATGGACGATCGGATACTTGTTATCACGATAACTCTGTTGAACAGCGGCAGTCTTGATAACATTCCTGCACGACTCAATCACGTTGAGTTCGACCAGCCGGTTGTATCTCTTAGTTTCGTCTTCAATCTTATCCAATTCCTTCTCGTGGAGGCGGTACACGTCGCGGATGTTTCGCAGCCAGGGGTTGAGCAAGCCCAGGTCGGTCGGTGTCAGCGCGGCTTTGACCCCTCCGCAATTGTAATGGCCGCAGACAATGATATGCTTTACGCCCAGGTGTCGCACCGCATAATTGACTACCGACATAACATTGAGGTCGATGTTGGGCACGAGGTTGGCAATGTTGCGGTGAACGAAGACCTCACCGGCCTCAAGGCCCATAATCTCGTTGGCGGGGACGCGACTGTCGCTGCAGCCAATGTATCTAGTGGTTGTCAGCAATTGGACTGCAGGGTTGGTGTCCTGATGCAAATTGGACGCTAGGTTGACCTACAGGTAGTCCGGAGTCTGCCCCGCCGCGAGCTTATCGAAGAAGGCCGGGTCTTCATCCTTTTTGGTCGATACCCATTTCTTGTTGTTCTCGAATATGGATTCGATTGACGGTTGAATTTGCTGACTCATGTCGAATTCCGGCAGGTCAAATTGGAAGAATGAGAGACGGTTGATTAGATATAGAGAGAGAGGTATGGGTGAATCGGTGAGTAGAGGAAAGTTCTCGCTAGCAACTCGTGGGGCACTCTGACGTACTCCAATGGCCGGACTGTCACAGCCGCGTTACAGCTGGATGCGTATTGGTGAGTTTTCCAAGAACTCGTTGGGAACGTTCAAATCGGTTTTGTACGGGGCTGTAACGTATTTTACAGTGGATTATTCTCGACAACCCGAAAGCGGGGTCGCTGTCAGAACGACCACTTCGGACAAATCACCATTACGTGCACATATAACAGGGACTAGAACACGCCTGATTGGCAAATCATAGCAATTCAATAACAAAACTAGTACTATTAAAAGGCGGGAATACAGAGATTAACATCCAGCGAGCTCCATAGGTTTCGAAACCCCGAAACCTTCAGAGATCAGGGTTCCCAGACAATTTCTGACAGTTGATCTGAGACAATGGAAGCCTGGAGAGTTAGATTCAGTTCATCAAAAAAGCTGGGCAGGATCAAACAAGTATATAGCTTGGCTTCTTCTCTGTCGAACTGCCGCCGTAGAAGAGGCTCAAGAGTATGTGACTAGGACAGGTAACTTGAGGGTATGCCCGTTGTATTCCCACGAAACAGATACTCCAATTGTCTTTCAGACTATTAGTTAGGGGCACTACCTGCAAGTCAACTTGCTGATATAAGCTAGAGGTGATGAGAAGATTCTCGGAAGTCATACCCTGTTTGAATACTCGCTACGTTCACTATGCCCTCGTCGGCATACATACTCCGTAGATGCAGAGAAATTGCTATATGCAAAGCAGCCGAGCCAAACCCTGTCCATGAGGTATATTGGCAAACAATATATCTTACCCTTGAACTGTCCGAAAGAAGTAAGTGCCGTATATCGGAGACCACGGCTCAAAGGGTCTAATACGAGCTAAAGAGAATACGAAGCAACCGATAATCGGCTGAAACCCATAGCTCTAAAGCCAGCGACTCGAGCATCAACAACCAACCTCCAAGAACTAGGTCACTTACACAAAATGGCCCAATCATCTATCTTCCTATTTCCCACTCGCGAGGTCTCCAACGACCGCATCAAACTCATCCCTTTCAACCCAGACCATCACACCCACACATTCTTCCGCCTCTCATCCTCCCACCCAGAACTCTACACACACATGCCCATGGGACCTTGGAATTCAGAAGAAGCATTAAAAGCCGAGTTCTACTCAAAATCACAAACACAACTTCTATCTTTTTCAAATCCTACTTCATTCGCATTCGCCATCATCGACAAGACTCGCCCGCCATCTCCGGATGACCCCGAAGGCGAACTGACCGGCACTATTAGTCTAGTGCGGACATCAGACATACATCTATGCACGGAAATAGGCTTCATAATTATTTTACCGCCATTTCAGCGTACGCACGTCGCAAAGAATGCCGTCGGGTTGGCTTTGCAGTATAGTCTCGAGGCGACCGAGAAAGGGGGCCTTGGCTTGCGCAGGGTTCATTGGCGGACTAGCACGATGAATGTCGCGAGCGCTAGACTTGCGGAGAAGATGGGGTTTGAGAAAATTGGTGTTGTGCCTTGGCATATGCGATTCGTGAAGGGGGTGACCAGGGCGAAGACTGGGAATGGGAAGGATTTGCCTCCTGGAAGTGATCCTGAGGATTTGTGGAGGGATACTATTGACTACAGTCTTTCGTGGGAACGATGGGAGAGCTTTGCGAGGGAAGAGACACGGAAACAGATAGAATTATGAGGGACTTTTTATTCTCTACTAGAGAATGTGTCCCCTCGAGAAGCCTTCATAGCCGAATTTGCCATTTGGATAGACTTGATGAACATAGGTGAGATTGATTTTGGTTGCTTTCAGTGCAGATAAATATGAAATGCCAATCAATCAGTATTAAACAAAGCCACCCCACCCACTGAACTCATCTGCAAACTTGACAGCCGCCTTCAAATAGAAGCCGTCATTGTCGGTCCAGGTGGATGCACTTTCCTGCAATGCCCTAAGAGCCTTGGCATAATGCGAATCAGTAGATTGTTCTCCCTTGACAGCTTGCTTCGCAGTCCAAGTCCAATCCCTTCCCTTCAGATCGTAGTCACGAATCGTGTCCATGATTATCTCTGGGCGCACCTGGGCGATAAAAATCGCCAATGTGACAAGCCACCATTGGCGGACGAGAGAAAGTTGGAATTTAGCAGGAATCCAAGGTAAAAGCACGCGCACGGCATGACTGGTTGTCAATACATGGACGAAGAAAAAGTCGTACTCTTCATTTGAGTCTTTGTGTGTGGCGACCAATAAGGCAGCGGCGAGCTCCTGGCTTTCACGGAACTGCTCGACTGGATTTTCGATCTTCCATGCATTCCAGTGGTTAAGGAGGAGAGCTTCATGGCTGTCGAAGAGCTTCTCAATGTTGTGGTCACCTGGAGTAGCGAAGAGCCCATCGAGCTTCTTGTCCGATCGTACTTTTTCGATGATCTCAAATAGTGACGTCGAATGGTAGGATGCCTCGGCTTGTGATAGGACAGGATTGTCCAGGTAAGTGTGCATCTTATTGTAGCAGATTGAAGCCATTCCTAGAGCTTCCATTGCAACTTCACGACTGGACATTTCATATGCGTAGGCGAGATGGATCAATGGATGACCAACTGGTGATTGATGTGAGTATTGCAATGCATCTCACAAAAACAAAAGGATGGACATACGGTCAGCCATGATGCAATTGAAAATAGGCTCTTCGCCCGAAAAAAGGTACTCGGCTACGACTTGTTTCCAGTCGTAGCCAAGCCGGACCATTTCATCCTCAAAGAAGTCCACAAAGGCCTTTTGGTATCTGTTCGTTTCAGTCTTAGCAGGTGCCTGATTAACGAAGCTTGGAAACGTACTCTCGTCGTCCCAAATGGTCTCTCCAATCCTCATCTGTTACTTCGGCAGGTGAGTCATCCCATGCATCCAGCAATTTGGACTCTGATTCAAAGACCCGAGTTAGATCATCAGCATCCGCACCCTGAAGATACGCGGCACTGAGAAGCTAGAGGGTGAGTCAGTCAGCATGATCAGCGAACGCGATGCCATAAGGACAAAACAAGAAAGATCTCACATGAGGGGCGTGGTTATGGAATTTCCGGTTGTTCCATAAAATGGCATGATTGGCATGGTTGAGCTTGAGCAGATGCTTCAACGCCCTTGCATTCTTCTCCTGGGCGTTCTCCAGGTCATGAGTCTTGACTGGCGGTATATCGATAGCTTGCTTCTCACCCCAAGAGAAGAGCTTGAATGATTTGAAGGACGGAACTTGGAACATCGTTGCGTTGATTTGATGGTGTTGACTGTGCTCCGTCGTTCAATGGTGGGGAAGTTCAATTTGATCCGGGGTGTAAATCCCCGCGCTGTGCCACGCGCTGATTGAGCCTCGCCGAAAAAGCGAATGTCACGACTAACGGTAGGAAAGTTCTTAAGTCAATGGAAACTTGTCTAAGCTTGTGTCAAAATCAGCCCATTGTGAGTTCAGCGGAGTCTGAGATCTGCTGTGGATTGTTGGGAAAATGAGGCCTCAGGCAGGAAGTATCCATGACGTAATATGTAATACAAGACTATCACGTGTCATGCTCGGAATATACAACCCTTGGCAAACATTCAAAAGGGCTTCTTCAAGGATGGAAAACAGCCGGTAAATATCTCATTTGCTAATATTACTTGATAAATAAAGTACTGAATGTATTTAAGCCTTCTGGTCGATCATGGGGATCGGTGCGTGATCCGCCTGTTCACCAGCCTGTCCAGAGAGCACTTCCACCTCGATTCGGGGTCCGACATAGTTCTTGCGACCATCGACGATCCATGTAATGGTGGAAATAACGAAGACGATGCCGAAGGCGGCAACACAGTAGTCTAGTTATCGGTCAGTATGGAATAGTGAGAGTTATGAACGGAATGGACGACATACTCATGTTGCTGCCAGTAGCAGGAAGATCGGGAGGGAAGAGGAAAAGAATGGTCGTCAAGGTAACGTAGACAAGTGAGATCTAGAAAATATTAGTACATCCCTGTGGAAAGGTAAACATGATGTGCTCTTACAATGTTCAGAATCCAGCCAAACCAGTTGGGAAGGACAAAGGCCCGCTCGGGAAGGGTGTTGCGTCCACGGATGCAGTTGATGGCGATGGGAATACCATAGGCAAGGTCGAGCAAGACAACCGACGAAGACACAATGGCGTTGAAAGCACTGTCTCGTATTAGTGGTAATCTATGCTGAAGGGAATATGTCTGATCCTTACCTGCTGGAGCCCAGGAAAATGAGGCCGAAAACGATGACCAGAGCCAGGTTAAGGATGAGCGAGTTCAGAGGCACCTTCAGCTTAGGGTGGACCTGTGAGAAGAAACGCGAGAACGGAAGACCGCCGTCTCGGGCGAAAGCGTAACACATGCGGCTACTAGTCGTCATGATAGCGGTTGTCGCGAACAGCATGCAGACGAGAGGGAAGCTTAGACGATAGTCAGTATCAGGATCAGAGTAGGCTCAGGGCCGGGTCGCTTACATCAACAGGCAGATAGCACCAGCGTTGTTTTGTGTGGCGTTCTTCAGGATAGCCAGGAGGGGACCCGCCGAAGACTCGATGATATCGTTGATGTTACCAGCGACGAACAGCAGAACGACAAGGAAAATAGTTCCAGTGACGGTACCGATACCGACGCAAGCAATCATAATCTTGGGGCCCTCTACTGAGGGGTTGGGGATTTCCTCGATCATATGGGCAACGCCATCCTAAAACTCCGTCAGTTTCGCGGTCAAGGAACATGTCACTAGAGGAAGCACTTACGAATCCAGTCACACCAAGACCACCTTGCAGCAGCTGTCGATTTGTTAGCAGGGCAAAAGACCGGTTGGATGAAAGAGACTCACTCCAAGCAGCCAGGCAATACCATCAGGCCAGCCAGTCTCGTTGAGGAATTCGCGGAAGACGAAGCTATTCCGGTTAGCTTACAGTTTCAGCAACCCCTATCTTGTGTCGAGACCTACTCTCCAGAGTTATAGTTTGGCGCAGCACACGCGAGAACAGTAATGCAGATAACGGTAAATCCAGTAAGCGACCAGATGACTGACAAGCGATTAGTTAAGAGCTCGACATGAATAGAGCCACGGCGAACTCACAGGCAGCCTTGTTGAAGTGAGGGAGGATTCTGTTCATGAGACTGTTGATCGCGAATCCGACGATGTTGTAGGCAACGTAAATCAAGAACTGGTGCCAGCGCTGGGCCTCGTATTCCTGGTAGTACAAGGTGGTTAGATACTAGTCGTTTATATGAGCATGCAAGGTACCTACCGGGTTCATCAGAGAGATAACTCCCAGAACCAGCTGGCTACCGAGCAGGCCGCCGGTAGCCACCAGGGCAACCCAGCCAGAGCAGTTAACCCAACCCGTGATCCAGGACAGAATTGGCATCCAACGCTCCCAAGAAACTGCAAATTGGTCAATTTTGCTCGTTCTATGGTCGCTACTTCAAGGTGAACACTTACTAACTGTAGAAACAAATTCAGCGTGAGTCAAATGCATCAGCTTATCAATTTAAATGGGTGTTTCGACTTACCAGCAACCCAATGGTATTGACCTCCAGCACTGTTGTCGCGGTTAGTCATGTTGAGAAAATCTAAGCCTGTGAATGGTAGGTTTGACACTCACGTAGGATAGGCCGAAAGGAATTCGGCAAGAGAGGCTGCCATGCACAGATTGCAAATACCAGCAGTCACCAGGCCTATATGAGATAAGGTCAGTATGATTGCCGGAATTCACTCAAATCCAGGAGCACATTACCCCAAACAACACTGACGCTACCTCCGGAGGGCAGACTGAGGGATAGACTGGCTGACAGCGCGGTCCATGACTGTCGAACAAGATTGTTAGTTGTCAATTCATCCGCATAGATGAACCTCCATTGGATACATACGTTGAGAATGGCAAAAGCAAGACCCAGCATCGACCTAGAATGATGGTCAGCCCCGCGGCGAGACTCCGACACATCCAAAAACGATACACATACAGCAATGAGAAATGCCGCTTCAGCTCAGACTTATGGCCCATCTGAGCCAGCTGGGCATCATCATCGAGGTATTTTTCGTCCATGGTGGCAAGGGTATGTTCTGCAGACAAGGGTACAGTGCAGATCGAGGAGTCAGAAAAGGACGATCTGAGACCTTCAAAAAAGAGAGGACAGGCGTGGAAACAAATAAGCCGAGTTCGGTATGACAACGGGCTCATTCGAATCTCACCTTCCGCCCGAGTCTTGCTCCATCTCCATGCATCCACGAACGACGCGGGGGTATCAGCAATCGAGCGGCTGTTAGGTAATGGATTTGGGGTAATGGGTCACAGCATAACCAGACAATGTCCATGCATGCCCAGGAAATGGTCCAACGAGGCCCGAAGAGGCGATAACATGCCGGGCCCATGATTGGCTATCAGCACCGAACACGGTGATTTCGGCCACTCACCGCGCAGTCTAAGCAACTGTTGTCGATCAGGGCGTTGACCCAGCGGCCAGCGCGGTCCGATGCAACACGGAAACATGGTAAGCATGGCAAGCCCCGGAGCTTAACCTGACCGTCGAGCCTTATTGGATCTTGACTTTCGAAGGTATCCACCGGGCGCGGGGGGAAGACATCATGTTTGGGGTACATCGACCGGTTTTTTTCGCGCAACAACACGGGGAAACACTGAGATTTCCTGGAGAACAGATTGACTAGTGCTATTGGAGAAATGAGGAATTGATGCCAGCAATTCGATGACGATGAATCTCAACCTTTTCTCGCCACATTTCCGCTGCTCACTCGAGTAGGAGGTTGCTCCTATCTCCTTACAGAAGTACAGATATGACTGGGTCACGGTGGAGCCTGGGCCACGCCCAGAAAGGAATTGCTATCTCTCTCAAATCTGACCAAATCTGCCTATGTAACAGATAAGCTTTCTCACCGGTGTACACCCCGGAGAACTTCCATTACCAAGGGGTCTGGCAAACCGAGATCCACCTGATATTTGCGCCTCTCGGGCTTGAGAACTTTGCGATACTCGGGAGCTAAACCCATTTCTGTCCAGGGCTGTGTGGCTAGACTCTCGGGAACCGTGGACGAACTTGTGGCAGACGTGCAAGACTGCGCTAATCGGCTTCTTCGGGAAGGTTGCCTAGGCCTCCGGAATCACGGGCGCAAGCCACAAGCTCAAACCCCCAACGCTGGTCGGAAGAATTAAAGTTGGGATGGCCACGCTATGCCACGACCTTCCTGCCATGGAGAGGTGAAGCTTACGAAGCCTAAGTTTATATTCAGCAGAGGGCTAAATATCCGACTGATTTTACTAGGTCGGCCCACACAACTCGTATATTTCCTGCTTCTTGACATGTCGCTGTCGGCAGCTCAAGATCTGTTTTGTTACATTTCTCTAGGATTTTTCGTTTGGCTGCATTATCTTATCAGGCAGTCAGTCGTCTGCCATTCTGTGTGGCCTAATGTCGAATGCGCGTCCGGTGGGGGTAAAATCAGCGAGGGTAGAAGTAGCGAGGGTAGAAGTAGCGAGTCTTGAAGCCAATCCAAATATAGTAGAAAGCATAAGACCACCATAGTTTAACGATAGTGATGGTTCTATTCATCCTCCGTTCCTCCGTTTCCCAGCCCGAAATCCACAGCGAACGAAATATTGATACATAACAAATTCACGCAGAATCAGCCGGGAGGAGACAACAAGTATACCATCTGCATTCATTGACTGTCATACGAACGCTATGCAGAAAGAAACCTTCGTATCTCGAAGACCCGATAGTCTACACATTTACCCCAAATTCTTGAGCTCACAGGTCATCATGATCCCTGGCGAATGCTCGGGCTCTAACCCACACCCCGGAAAAGATCGACCCGCCCCCATGGAGTATCAACTAGGGCTGGTTGGGGTCGGCGATACCCAGCCAATTGATGCCATTTTCATCACCGAGCTCCATCTTCCAGATATCACTTGCAGATTCTCCCGCAGCACGATACTTGCGTAACTTCTTGCAGGGCATCTGGAGAAACCATTCTTACTTAGCGCCGTCGCCATGCGAGGAGCAATACGGAATAGACTTGGCATTACATGAGCCCCGATATTTTCATTGTGTTTGAATGTAAATGGATTCTCAAATCCGACCGGCTCATATCTGGGTATATATGAGGATATCTGCCCGGGTCGGTTTCAACTAATAATACAGCCAAGAAAGGAAATATTAAGCCTTGATCACTTGAGTGAGACCAATGGCTTAGAAAAGAGCGAGAAGAGCTGCGAAAACAGCAGCGGTGACGCCGACAGAGCTGCTAGCGAGCACGTTCGCGGCATTGCTACCAGTGGAGGTAGCTCCCGCAGCACCCGAGCTCGTGGTGGTCCCATTTCCACTGGTCGTGCTCGTGGTGTTTGACGCGGTAGATTGCGTTGCTGGGGCATGGGTGTTGAATGCGACCAGGTTGGACGTGAAGAGGCTAAGGGCAGCGATCTGAGTTTCGATGTCGTCGTTATCGTCGAACTCCTTCTCGTACCAGCGAGCGCCACAGAGACTCTTCGACGTGCCTCCGGTGCAGGTCAGCGCAGCAGCAGTCGCGGAGCCTTGCAGCAATGGCAGAATTTTCGACGAGGTATAAGGGGCAACTACGGTAATCTGGGCAAGGTCCTGGACGAAGGTGCCCTTCAAGATCTCCATGCTCGTGTCGCACGTTCTAGCGGTCTCGCAGGTGACCTCAACCATGATCGTGCCGTTGTCGCTGTGGTAGCCGTGGGAAGGGAAGAACCTCGAGGTTGCGTTCAAGAGACCGTCGAGACCCGACTTCCACTTGGACTTCCCATCTGTCTTATGTGACTGTTAGCTGGCGATCTTGCAAACTCGCTACTTGTCTTTTGTAGCTTTTAGAGAGAGTCGCAGATCCCTGACTTACCATGTTATACATGTACGCAGCGCCGGTCATGTAGACTCCGTAGTTGAAGGACCACTGGAAGCTGGTGGCATCGGTACAATTTTCCTTGCAACTGGTCAAATCCGCAATACTCCAGGTGGCGGTGTCCAGCAGCGGAGTGGTGGCACTCCAATCCCAAATCTTCTCTGCCCAGTCGGAGTAGGTCTGATTGTTGGAGAAGAGGGCTAGACGAGCAGCGAGTTCAAACAGACCGCCATTGGTGATAGCGTTCTTGAAGGTATAACCAGCCTGGTAAGGCCAGATTTGCCAGCGCATGCCACCGTTACAATTATCCTCGTCCCAGCGACGGATTAGGGCGTTGAACACGTTTTCCGCTAGGGTGATCCAAGACGGCATCGAGGATCGCTGAGGGTAATCCAGCTCGGCCGCGGTCATGGCAGCGAGACCCCAGATCATTTGGTCATCGTTTCCGAGATACTGGCTGTAATTCGAAGGGAAGAAGTCATCATTTCCCCGTTGCCAGTACATCCCGTCGCTCACGGCATCGTTGTAGGAGGCATCACCGGTATAGTACCAGTACCTAATCAAAGCGTCAAACATGACACCACCTTCGAACCAGCCATTATCCCATTTGCCGGGGATGTTCTTCGATTTTCTGTCGTTGTAGTCCGACATGGTGTTTTTCGCGACCGCGCTAGCGGCATTTTTGACAGATTCTTTCTGAGGTCAGCTTTGGTTCTCGGTGGTGAATTAAGAAAAAGATCCAGGAGACTTACTCTCATTGTTGACATTGAACTCGATAGCAGACGCGCTGCCAGTCAACAGAGCGACCGCAAAGGCCGTCTTCCAGTTCACCCCGCGCATATTCAAGGGTTCTCGGTTTCGCACAACCCAGGGAGGCAATGTTTACGAGCCTCAGGGACCGATAGGGGTGAGCCATGTTTTTATTTGCCGGGCAGCCGGGCCATAGCGTATCCTCGTCCTAACTTTGACCAGGTCGGAAACTTTTCCGGTCTAAAGGTGGGGGCAAATTGCAATTGCTATGTCCTAACGCAGACGTTGTTGGCGTTGCGCTTGGTACGGTCGGAAACCCTGACTCTAGGGGTGAGATCTTGAAATTTCAATTTTTGAAATTTCACGATTTTTTTCGGATTTTCTGAAATCAAAAAAGATCTCCTTGAAATTTCAAAAATGGCACTAGTAATTTATTGGTATTAATACAGTAAGGCTACTAGGAAAAATACTACATATGCCTATTCTCGTAGGAATTTTTTAGATTTTAATTATAGTAAATTGCCTATTTTATAGTACTTTTAATAGCTTTATAGTATTATATTAGATTTAGGGGGTATTTTTAGTTAATTATTAGCTTTAGTGTAGTAGTAACTCTCTATTAAAATAGGGGGTAGTAAAATTTTTACTTAAGAAAGGTCCTCGGTTCGATTTCGAGATATCTATTACGGCCTCTACTAGGAACCGCCTATCCCTAGTTAGACCTATATAGATAGTCTACTTAGGCCGCCCGACTATACTAGGTTATATAGTGACCTATATAGCTAGTCTACCCGGCCTACCGGACCCTACTAGGGTTTTCCTATATATATAGGAGTAGGACTTAGGCTCTTTAGCGATTAGTCTTAATACGAATATACCCCTTTAGATTCCTTTACTCTAGTTCTCTATTCCTATAAGGACCTACTAGTATAATAGTCCTAATATTCTAATCGCTATATTTAATTAAATTAGACTATTAGAATCCGCTATAATATTATATAATACTTATAGTAATCCCTATTAAGAGGCCTTAAGAGTACTTAAGGACCTAACGATAGGAACTAATATAAATCCTATAATAAATAATACCCCTTAGGCCCTACTAAGGGATATAACCTTCTATAAGGCTAAAAGTAAGTCTTATAAAGAAGCCTTATAAGCCCTATAAGGAACTAAGACTAAAACTCTACTAATTAATATCCCTTAGAGAGAAGAGCCTAATAAAGGCCTAATAGTAGAGCTATATAAGGTTAAGGTACTTAAAAAATACCTAGCTTTAGCTAATAAGAAGACTAAGATCCTAGCCTACCTTAGGGATAGGATAAAAGAGGCTATAGTCCTAGAGGTAAAGGTATATAAATCTACTATTTTACCTAAACTAGTAGTTAAGTCTATCTTTCTCTTACTAAAAGCTAGATATCTAGCGCTAGTACTCTTAGTAATATTATAAGAGAGTATATTAGTACCTAATCCTACTTAGAGCGAGATAAATAAGCTATATATATCCTAAAATATAATTAGCTATAAGGCTAAGAGCTCTAGTAAGTATAACCTTTTTAAGTTAAAGTAAGAGGCCTTCTAGAACTAATACTTTATCTAGTTCTATAATAATACTTATAAGATAGATAAGGTAACTAAGTTCCTTATACTAAGAGTTAATATAATCTAGATATAATATTATAAGAATAACCCTTACCTAGACTTTATCTAGAATATCTTTAAGATCTAGGCCCTTTCCTAGATTATAGATCCTATCTAGCTTTAGTATAAAGCTAAGAGTAACTAGTAATAGGTAATATAGACTAATTACTAAGATATCTACTAATATATCCTAAGGCTTACTAAAATTTATAACTACTTTAAGGATATACTATCTAAGTAGTAATAGATTAACTAATTATAGACTAGACTTCTTAAGAAGATCTAGAGTAAGACTAAGAGATTTATAGAACCTATTATAGACTAGTAAAATAAATAAGTAATATTCTATAATTAAGTAAAGTAAGGAATATTTACTAGATTAGTATAACTTAAAGATACTAAGAAGCTATAACTATAGTAGTTAGGTATAACTTTAGAATTATAAGATAACTATAAGAAGCTATATTAAGACTAAGACTATCCTAATTTATAGTAAAATCCTTAGTTAATAGATAAAGGAGATAGTAAGAGGCCTATAATAGGATTAAAGAGAGACTATAAGGATAAACCTAAGTATTATACTTTCTATAAGAAGCTAGACTACTAGACTAAGGATTATTTTAAGAAGTAGATAGTAGATACTATAATCTCTAGAGAGCTAAAAAAATAGATAACCTTATAATATAAGTTACTATAGTACTAGAGATTATTCTCTTAGAGAAATATAAGGTAGCTAATAAGATACTTAAGTATAGTACTCTAGTTACTAATAGTAAGGAAGGCTCCTTAATAGGGATTACTAGAATACTAATTAATAGTAGCGCTACCTAAAGTTTTATAAGCTAAAGATAGGTAAAAGAGAACCTAAAAGATATAATTAGGACTAGTACTTATCTTATAGAGACTATAGATAGCTAAAAGATCCCTTTATATAAGAACTAAGATATATAGCTAAGGCTAGTAGATTATAATAGGACCTATAAGGTTATTTATATAACTTATAAGGCTATAAATATAAAGATCTATAATATAATTCTAGGTATAGACTAGCTTAGTATAGTAAATCCTAATATTAACTAGAGTATAGCTAAGTAGGTATACTATAAGAAGGCCTTACTAGAGCTCGAAATATTAGTCCTATAAGAATTTAAAGAGCTTATAGCTCTATAAGATATATTTATAGAATTATACTTAATCTCTAAGAGTATACTAAAGGGTAGATATAAGATACTAGAAGCTATAGAGACCTTAGATATACTATACCTAGAGTATAAAGATCTTAAAGCTATAGCTAATAAGAAAGATACTATAGCCCTTCTAGAGTATATAAAGTATAATTATATAATTAATCTAATTCTAGATAAAGAGCCTCTATAGAAGCTAATCTATCTTTTATCCTAGGTAAAACTTAAAGTACTATATAAGTATATTAAAGAGAATCTTAGGAAGAGATAGATCTAGTACTCTAAGAGCTAAGCTAGTATACCTATCTTATTTATACTAAAGAAAGATAGTAAGCTAAGACTCTATATAGACTATAAAGAGCTAAATATAATTACTATTAAGAACTATTACTCTCTATTACTAATTAATAAGTCTTTTACTAGATTATTAGGAGTAGTTATCTATACTAAGCTAGATCTATATAATATTTACTATAAGATCTATATTAAGGAGAGAGATAAGTAAAAGATAGTATTTAGGACTTATTATAGGTACTTTAAATATACTATAATACTATTTAGGCTTACTAATACCCCTACTACCTTCTAGGTATATATTAATAGAGCTCTTATAGATCTTATTAATATATTATTAGTAGTTTACCTAGATAATATCCTAATCTTCTTAAAAGATAAGAAGACTTATATATAATAGATTAGAGAAGTACTAGAACATCTAATTAAGTATAAGCTATATATTAAGGCCTCTAAATATATATTCTATATAGACTAAGTAGAGTTCTTAGACTTTATTATATTAAAGGATAGAGTCTCTATAGACCTTATATAAATAGAAATAATATACTAGTAGCCTAAGCTAATATATATTTTTAATATCTAGTAATTTATAAGATTTACTAATTTCTACTAATATTTTATTAGGAAATAGTTAGTATTAAGTAGAGACCTAAATAATTTAATTAAAGGGCTAGATATATAGAAGAAAGATTAGAATAAATATAAGATAGGCTTTATCTTTATCTAGGAAATAAGAGAATCTTTCTAGAGAATAAAAGAGGCCTTCTAAATAGCGCTACTTCTTACCTACTTTAATACTCTACTAAAGATAATAATAGAAATAGATATCTTAGGAAAAGCTATTTATATAATTATCTCTTAATTTTACGCTAATAGATATTAGTACTCTATTATATTCTACTCTTAGAAGATACTTATAGTAAAGTAGAATTATAAGGTAAGAGATTAAGAAATACTAGTAATCTATACTAGCTTTAAGGAATAACGCTACTTCCTAGAAAGAAATATATATCTAATTATAATTCTAATAAACTATACTAATCTAGTATAATTTATAACTATAAAGGAACTTATATACTACTAGATTTAGTAGATAGAGTACTTAGCTAGTTTTAACTTTATTATTATATTTTAGCTAGAGAAAACGAACCCTATAAATACTTTAAGTAGAAGGCTAGACTATATAATAGATAAGCTACTAGATAGAAAGAAGTATAAGGTCTTTATATAAAGACTCTAGTAGTCTATTAATAAAGATATAGAGTACTAAATAGAGCTAAATAGTACTATATACTTAAATACTATAATAATAATAAGTTATATAGAACTTCTATCTTTATCTCTACTAGTATAGCTTATAAATTATAAGGAAGCCTAAGAGGCTATCTCTAGTAAGACTATATATTATCTTAAGCCTTAGGAGTCTATAAAGAATCTTCTACTTAAGATATAAGATAAGGATAAGTTCTTCTATACTAAGCTTATAAAAGTCTAGAAAAGAGATAAATTTAAGTAGTCTTCTAGGACTAAGTAGAGTAAAAAGGCTAAGAATAGGCTATTAAGATATAATAATAAAGTCTTTATACTATAAGAATCTACTATTATCTAAGAGATTATATATCTTTACTATAATAATCCTTAAAAAGAGTACTTTACTATAAAGT
Source organism: Penicillium goetzii (assembly GCA_037043885.1). Taxonomy (NCBI): domain Eukaryota; kingdom Fungi; phylum Ascomycota; class Eurotiomycetes; order Eurotiales; family Aspergillaceae; genus Penicillium; species Penicillium goetzii. The sequence goes on along the minus strand of JAWLST010000006.1, from coordinate 482,168 downwards.
AGATAATAAAAGCTATCTAGTTAAAGTATCTATAAAGAATAATAATAGATAATATTAGAGAGTATATTAAGACTTACTTAGTCTACTAAAGAAATATAGTAAAGTACTATAGGCTATATAGGCTTCTTAAGTCTTTATTAGTTCCTAGAAAACCTAATAAATAGCTAAGTATTAACTTTATTATAGAACTACTATCCTCTAAGTAGGAAAGGAAGATCTATAATAGTATTATAGTTATAGTTAATCTTTTTACTAAGTATACTTTATATATTTCTTATACTAAGGATATTAATACTCTAGGCCTTACTATACTATTCTATAAAAGGATTATAATACTCTAGGAAATACTAGAAAAGCTTATTAGTAACTAAGAATTAGTCTTTATAAGTTAATTCTAGGCCTACTTCTACTACCTATTTACTATAAGGTATTAGCTATTAATAGCTTTCTACTCTTAGATAGATAAGTAGATAGAGAGGTAGAATTAGACCCTAGAATATTTCTTAAGGAATATTATAGGATAGAGCTAGAATAACTAGATAAGATAGCTATTACTAGCGTAGATAATCTATAATAATACTACTTATAGTATACTAAAGATATTACTAGCTAAAGTCTTATTTAGGTTCTACCTAGATCTATAAATTACTATTCTTAATAAAGTAATAGAGGTCTATAAAGATACTACTAGCTATATTAAAGAGATACTAAGGATATAAGAGAAGATTATAAAGCGTCTAGAAGAGTCTAAAGCTACTATAAAGTATACTTATAATAAGAAATATATTAATAGGAGCTTTATAGTTAAGGATTAGGTTATATTTAGGAATAAGTATATAGATTCTAGCTATCCTTATAAGAAGCTAGATAACTACTATATAGGGCCCTTCTAGATTATAGAAACTATAAGTAAGTAAGTCTATAAACTAATCCTAACTCTAATATATTATAAAATCTATACTATATAGTATATATCTTTATTAGAACTATATTATAGTAACCTATAGAAAGGCTAAGAGAGGCCTAATCTAGTACTAGTAAATAGTAAACTAAAATAGGAAGTAAAAGAAATCCTTAAGGATAACTACTAGAGAGTAAAATATCTTATTAAATAGAAAGACTATAGTTATAAAAAAAATATATAAGAGCCTAAAGTAAATATAGAAAGTATTATAGTATTTAAAAACTATAGGAAAAAGGCTAAGAACCCTATCTTACTAGATTACTATAAGTACTAAGAGTATCTACTAAAAACTAAGCCTTAATATATACTATTAATAATAATAAATCCCTTACTTTTTCTTATTTATAGATTATTATAAAGTAGATTAATAGCTAATAGCTATAGATCTCTTACTCCTCTTATTACTTATAAATATCCTTAATACTAGTAATTAAATTCTAGATATCCTAAAGAAAGTTCTTCTCTTTATTAGTACTAGTCTAGGTTATTTTTATAGAGTAACTAGGGCTTTATAAAGATAGATAATATAGTCTTTAATTATATTCTTAATAAGTAAGTAGCTAAGATAGAGAGGATTACTTAAACTTATCTTTATTAGTATCTTATTCTCTTTATCTTAGCTACCTTAGAGAGAGGAAGAAAGAAGAGGAGAAGAGAAGAAAGAAGAAGATATTTATAGTTAAGCTTAAAGACTCTTAGCCTAGATTACTTATAAAAATATCTATAAAAATTATTATTAGATCTACTATAGAAATATAAGAGATAGTAATAAAGAATTAAGAATCCTAAACTACTCTATACTAAGCTAATAAAGTATCTAGATCTAGCTAAGCTAATATAGGAGTTACTAAAGTAATATTAGTAGTAGTAAGATAATACTCTAGAAGATTAATAGAGGCCTTAGGAAAAGCTAGAGAGTTTTAGAATAAGATTATAGTATACGCTAGATAGGCTCTCTAAAAAAAATAAATACTAAAGCTATTATTAGTATAGTAGTTCTATAGACTAATAATACTACTAGTACTAAGTATAGAATAGCCTAAAGATAAACTAAAAGTACCCTAATCTTACTTCTAATCTACCTTATAGGGAAGATTATATATATCTATACTACTAGTATCTACGCCTATAACTATAGGATAATTATCTATAATATTATTAAAGATAGGAGAGATAGTAGAGGGGATAAAGGAGATAGAGATCTAGAGTAAGAAGGACTAAACTATAGTATAATATCTCTAAAAATCGCCTATAAAAGATAGTTTTAGGAACTATAAAATATCCTAATCTTTATAGTAAACTACTACTTATTAAAGGTACTACTATAAGGCGTATTAATATATATATTAGCTTAGGTATTAAGGTAGGAATTAATCTATATAAGTTAGAATCGACGCTAGATACTATATAGAGCTTCTTACTATAATATATCTATATCTTCTAGTAGTATAGTATATATAGTAGGGCTCTAGGGTATTAATATCTACTACTAGAGAGAAATACTAGTAGATAGAATTACTAGTAAGATAATCTATATAACGCTAGTACTACGCTACTACTAGATTACTAGGCGTAATATACGCTAGAATAGCGTATATATACTAATAGTTATACGCTACTAAATTAATAGGAGAGAATAGAGGAGCTACTATAGTAACTAAAGGTTATTAAAAGATAATAAAGATTACCTAAATTCTTAGGGAATAAGTATCTATTTCTATAGAGAACGGATAAAGAACTACCCTAACGTTACCTAGCTCGCTATATTATAACCTTTTATCCTCGAATTTTTATTTTTAGTTAAAATATCTATAGTAAATAGATACCTCTAGTAATAAGGAGGCCTAGCTATAAGACGTAGCCCTTAAAGAAGGAGGGGAATATTATAGCCTTTACTAGGAACTACCTATCCCTAGTTAGACCTATATAGATAATCTACTTAGGCTACCCGACTATACTAGGTTACGTAGTGACCTATATAGCTAGTCTACCTAGCCTACCGGACCCTACTAGGGTTTTCCTATATATATAGGAGTAGGACTTAGGCTCTTTAGCGATTAGTCTTAATACAAATATACCCCTTTAGATTCCTTCACTCTAGTTCTCTATTCCTGCAAGAACCTACTAGTACGATAGTCCTAACAATATCATAAGCTCTTTTTTAAGAGATTCTATTATTCCTAAATTAATAACTTTATACTACTAGGCTAGTAGAATTCTTTATTACTTTTATTATAACCTATGTCTTTTAAATAGGATATAACTACTAAAATAATAGGTAGATAGGTAGTATATAGTATATAAGTTACGAAGATATATATTTACTTAGGAGGGAGTAATACGGTTTATAGTATTAGGCGAAAGATTGAGATTATATAATATAATTAGCTACCCGGGTGATCTAGTCACCTAATTGGATAGATCCCTAAGTGGGCCCATGCCTCAGGCATCTATGATTTTGAAATTCAAAGGCTTTTTTTAGGTGAAATTTGAAATTCAAAAAAGTTTTGAGATTTCAGTTGAAATTCTCATCCCTACCTGACTCAGAGTCTCAGACTGAGGCTTTGCTAGTCAGTCAGTTTTCCTGGGAACAAATGTCAAGACGCGTTTCTGACTGGCTGCACCGCGATCCTTCGACCAGACTTCAATCTGGTTATACCTATTTAGTGCTAGCGAGCAGGTCCACTCAAGTCTAGCAACCGCTTCTTATTGGGTGAATTAGGGCCCCTGTTCAGTTATGAAGACGCTAGCGATAGCCTCCCAGTTGTCCCTGGAAATTGGAATATGTACTCCGTACTCCGTACTGTACTGTTCTGTAGTTGTGGTTCAAAGCATCCGGGGTTTCATGAACTAGAGGACTATCAGGATCAACTGTGGCAGGATCATGAGTGTCCCTTGATATGTTTCAGGGCCGGACTTCGATCTCTTGAGCGTCAGGAGTGGTAATCAGTTAGTGAGTCAGACTGTTCCTGTGATCATCTGTCTCTCCTGACACTTCTACTCTTCCTTGGACTCAAGCCAGAAGACGCGAGGATCGTGGAGAGTCAAAGGAAGTGGATAGATGGTGACGACAGAGAAAATGGTACCGTTTGCTGCCTGAGGGCTGAGGCGGCCTCCCACCATCCATCAAACTAAAACTACTGAGTAGTCACAACCGAAGCTAGGATCAACGCCCATGGCATTTTGGCAACCGACTTAATCAGTTCCATAATTATCACCACAGCCCAGAACCAAGCTCAAACAGGGATCGCGAAATCCTCCACTATTGGCCATCAGCAGATGCAGCACACCTCCATCTTGGGGGCCGAACCGCAGCGTGGGGGCCTCCCTGAACAAAACAAACATACCCCAACATCTATCCAGACACGGACATGAGAAGAGACCTGATATCGATCCTTAGTTGGAAAAAATTGGTACTTCATCAGCGCTGATACGATAGTGATGTTAGTTCTCGTAACTTCTTCGATGCGTTAGAAAAGTCCAATTCATTCAGGTACAGCTGCCATGCTCTCCACACTACCGCACATCACTCTTTTTGGCCCGTCAGACTAAATGAGGCGATGCTGTCTTGTTGGGGCCATATTATCACCTGTAGTCCATCTTTTGTCCCTCGTTTAAAGGGACGTATTGCCGGATTCCAGTGGGATACTCTTGAGTCTCAGCGTGCCTGCGCAGTCCGACATACCCCAGTTTACATGTCGCCAAACATGGGATTGGCAGCTTCTCAAATGCAGTCCGTGCGATGGATCATGCCCCTTGTGGCTCTTGTCACATTTGCCTTGACATGGCTGAGGTTTCATGACCCGCGAGGGCAGGGAGATCCGGGGTTCTGGGATGGCCAAAAGGTCTCTGATGAGCAGGGGCTACAAGAGGAGGAGACCTTGAAGGAGCATCAGTTCCAGGAAAGCATTCAAGATATCATGAATGCTACACTAGGGGTATTTCATCGAGATACCCTTATCGCTGACCCCTTTCCGCTAATAGGAGTATAGTTTAACAAGGTTTTGGCTATCAACATGCCGAGCCGGACAGACAAGCGCGATCAATTAGTTCTGGGCTCGTCACTTACCGGGTTCGTGATCGATTTTATTGATGGAGTGAATGCGGAAGAGATAAATCCCAAAACCTTTCCATATGTTCGTTCCTTAGATATCCAGTAACTCGATCTGGTCGCTAACACCTCCCTAGAACTGGAACCAAGGGCATTCCGCCACAGAGTATGCCTGTCTTCGGGCGCATCTCAATGCAGCTCAAAAGTATGTGGCAGATTCACGACGATATTATTTGGGTTATCAGCTAACACTCTGCTAGAATCGTCGAACAGGGCTTGCGTACTGCTCTCGTACTTGAAGACGATGCCGATTGGGACATATCCATCAAGCCTCAGCTACAAACCTTTGCACATGCCGTCCGAACCCTCCAAGACACGACTCAAAATCACACGGAGTCTCCATACGGCGATGAGTGGGATATACTTTGGCTAGGACATTGCGGTGCCTCATGCAAGACCGAACTACCCTTTTATATGATCCCAAACGACCCAACTCTCCCTAAGCCGACCCACCTCCCGAGATATTACCATGGCCCGCCAGAGAATGCGAGACCAGATGATACACGACTTGTATGCACTTTACAAGATGCCGCCTGCACATCTGCATACGCCATGAGCTACCGCGGTGCCCAGCGTGTCCTCGCCACGCTGTCAGTGAATCCCTCCGGCTTCGCTGATCAGCTCCAGACTGGCGACCAGATTGACCTAGAACTTGGTCGCATGTGTAAGAGCGGCCTGCTCAACTGTTTTGCGCCGTTTCCCTCTTTGACAGGGACATACCGGTCTGCTGGGTTGTCCTCCAAGGGAACTGATCAAAGTGGGCACGACCGTTTAGCTGAAATGGAGCCTGCGACCAGCTGGGGTGTTTTGTATAGCACAATGCTTAATATCAAGCACATTCTACAAGGCGAGCGCATGGTTCACGCAACATGGCCGGATGTGGACAACCCCACTATCAACCCAGAGGATATAAATTTCGAAAGAGGGTATATCTATACCTACCGGTCGGAAGACTTTTCAGACCCGGTCCCTACACCCCAGGATGAAGTCATTGATGAAACTGTCTTCACAGACGGACCCAGTTCCATAGATGAGCCGTACTCAATCGGTCGACCACATGGAACGAAGGAGCCACCTATAACGAAAGAGGCGGGATCTCAAGATCTATCCTGACCCATCAGTGACGCATAAAGCTTAAATATACCGTTTTGTAATATAATTTCATCTGCCATTAATTCATAAACACCCGATCTAGCTTCAATGATACTGTACTTTAAGAACTTCCCCGTGGATAGTATCCACAGAACATAATTTGGCCCCCACACGGGGGCTCGAAGGCGGCTCCGTTCCTGAATTTTCATGAATTTGATGCTCTCTCTTCTCATGAGAAGCACCAGCTTCCACAATTTTATGAAAGCTCACTCTGCCCGCTCTTTTCTTCAACTTCGAATTTTGCATGGCCATGTTTTGCGGCTATTGACCAGTGGGGTTAGCTTTTGCCGGATTAGCCGGCATGGCTTCAAGATCCACCAAGTTTGTCCGGCGTGGCTGCGCTAGGGGCTTAAGCTCCGTACCCAGACGATGAAAACTTTTAGCGAGACGAGCCTCGATATTTGACTGATTTTACACCTGATATTGAATTTAAAGCTCAGTGATGTTGTAGTTGTAGTAGCTTAGTACCAGTTTGGGCGATTTTTACATGTCATTAAGCTGATAGGGCCTGGCGTGAAAAATGACTCTGCGTCTGTTCTTGGCTCTTCGTATATTAGTCAGGCGTCCTGCAGACTCCAGTAGGCTCGTAGCGAACCCCATACGGAGATAATAGCCACTCTGGGAACACTTAGGGCCACGGCGTAGCCAAGCTATTGTTCCCACTCCTCGTTTTGGGCTCGTAGCGGGGCTGCAATAATACTTCTCTGGATTATTTCTTCGCGCTCTTTCCCGTTTCTACTTTCTAGGACTATTGTTGGCTGGGCTTCCTGGCTTACCTCCAATCAAACCAAGCCAAGGGGAATTAGTGCCTTGGTCAGCATGGTAGCTTCATTTTTTGGTTCGCCGGATACATGAACAATGCATAATAATAGGGGTCCGAGGGTCTTACGCAAGGCTGCAACAAAAACATTGCATACGGGTTAAAAGAATCAGTCATTCCTCATAATTTGTTAGTTTAGCTATTAGCAAATTCTTCTCGTCAAAATCTCAACCAATCCGCTACCTACACAAATTCACTCCCATTGTACTTCTCACCAGAGCAACATCCAAATCCACATAATGCGTCCATCCATCTTCCTAGTTTCGGCCCTCGCCGCTCTAGTCGCCGCCGCCGACAAAAGCAGCACCACAAAGGGCTTCGTCTACCCAGATTGGAGCATCACCATCCCCCGCTACGAAAGTACCGCCGCCAGCGTCGCCGGAATCAACGCGCTCGCCACAACATACGAAGTCAAGTGTCTGGACGGCGCGAAGACGCTCAGTTGCGACATCAAGGATCCCTGGACCGTCATCCAGGGCCCCGCCACCGCCAGTTTCACGGGTGTCTACACCGCCAGTGCCAGCGGGAAAAATGGTATTACCGTGACTCGGGAGTGGAAGTGCGAGTTGAAGTCATACACCAAGTCTGCTTCTTGCAGTATGAGCTACAAGGCTAGTGGTACTATTGATGGCACCGGGTATTCTACTTCGACTTCTTCTTCGAATAAGAATATGCCTAGGGGTCAGTTGGCGACTGGTGGGATTCTTGTCACTGGTGGTATTGCCTCGTTCACGGCTCCTCAGGCGACTCAGACTCCCACTGGTGCTGCGGCTGCTCCGGCTAAGGCGATGGTCACTGCTGCGCCTCTTGGAGCTGCCGCTGCTATTGCTATTGCTGGTATGCTTTAGATGGGCAAGGGGTTTCTTGTGGTCCAATGTTTGGAATTGGATATATGAATATTGGATAATGAATGGTCATCTTGGGAATCAGAGCTTCTCTGATCTTGGGTTCAAACAATCTGCAGCGACTCGTGCTTCGATAGTTGATAAAAACGATATCTTTTACGAAAAACTGGGGAAATGTGATACGATTCTTCAATTTAGTGGGCAAGAGCATGCCAAAACTTCGAGAGCGACAATTTGAAGTCCTGGTCATCACAACAGTTACAATCATCAACATATCAATCTTTTTCTCAATCTTCTATACAACCTTACATTATATCATATTATATGACTATTGAGCCGATTCCTATCGCAATTACTAGTTCGATCATTATTAAGTCATGACAGACTTTCCGGGAGATTGATTATGAGAACTTGGCCCCTTGAAAGAGGACTGGATCAATAGATGGAGATCATACCATGTATCCTGAGAAAATGTTTCGATACTCCATTCTAATTGGTTCTCTTTTGAAGTAGACTGCTCTTCATTGGACTTTTAGAAACAAAGCCAGTCCTCGGTAAGCTCACGTCATACTCTGAGGACGATCAGCATCTAGGGTCCAATTCGGCCGGTTATTCTGCATTTGGCTCTATCAAATTGCCAATCTCTTGTGCAGAGCACTTCTGCTGGTAGCTGCCATGTTCATTTTGACCTCGTCATTCCGGCCAACCTTGTCCGATAATACCATGCATTGGAGCCTGCAAGGTCTGGAAATTGTAGTACAGCAAAGATGTATTACTATAAATTGTAGATCGTCAACCCAGATAATGCAGGAAGCTTCGGATAAAACATGACTCAAGTAGATCAATTAAACTCTGTCTAATGTTCATTTCTCTTGTCATGTCATGGACACTTTAATGTTAAACCTTCCGTCGGGATACCCCCACCGTAACCCGTTGGATTATTGCGGCGCCCGATCGACACATTCCGCACGTGCGATTATCTGATTAAGCAGCCTGAATGTATACTATTGGATATACTTGAAGATACTGACTTCGTTTCTCATAAATTCTTTCTCGAGAATTCTGGATGTTTGTACAAAGCTCATTCTATCATACATTTAACACTACAATAATACTGGCTTGTTCACTGTCCAGGGCATTAACAAGTGGGTCCAATCTCTAATCTCTTCTCTTTTAGGCAAACACCGAGGTACAACTCTGACCCGCGATTTGCCAACGCGCCCATCTTTCTTCCCAACGACCCACTCACTGCAAAGACATTGGCTCAGAATTATCTACGAAGTACCAAGATCGCCCCAACAGGGACGGCGGCACTGCCAAATGGAGACTTTTTTTTTGTCGTATCCGGGGTCCAGCGGAACTTCGGAAGAGCTTCATTCTTATAAAGAGAAGGAAAGGAAGCCGAGATCAACGATAATCAGGACCAATATTGCTTTTTCCTATAGACGAAACAAGACAAGCTATCCACACGCGTCAACACCACCAAAAAAACCCTCTTTGTCAGTTGCGCAACCCAAAAAGGAAGAAAAAACCACATCTCACAACTACACACACACCTCCAACAACACAATATGCCACCCAAACCAGTCCCATTCCCAGGTTTCACCCCTCTATCAGATCGAATCTACCTCCGCAATGAAACCTCAACCTCATCCACAAACCCACCACCTCCGTCCCACCCCACAACAATCATAATCTTCGGCTGGGGCGACGGCATGCCAAAACACGTCTCCAAATACGCAGACGGCTTCCACGATCTCTACCCCTCAGCCCGCATCCTAGTCGCCATCTCCAAAACCCTACACGCCTCAAACCAACCCTTAAACGAGCGCGTCCAAGCAATGATGCCAATCATCGACACCGTCTTCCCAACACCCACCGGAGACGGCGGCAACGGCGGACAAGAACGCGTCCTGCTCCACGCCATGTCCAACACAGGCGGTATCTTCGTCGCAGCTGCTATGGTAGCGTACCAAGAGCGCCACGGGAAAGATAAAACCCTCCCGCACGAACTACTAGTCTGCGACTCGACGCCGGGTGGCCTCGTTTTCTCCGCGCAGGTGGGCCGGTGGTCTCGCGCGATGGCGGTGGGAACGGCGAAGTTCTTCCCGTGGCCGTTTATCGTGACGCAGGCGTTGTGGTGTGTGTTTTTGTGGGGGAATTATCTGTTGGAGAGGATGCGGGGGTCGGAGCCGTCCGGGGTGTGGGCGAATCGGGTGATGAATGAGGAGGAGGTTACTAGTAGGGGGGCTAGTAGGTTGTATTTGTATTCGAAGGAGGATGAGATTATTGGGTACGAGGATTTGGAGGAGAATGTGGCTGGTGTGAAGAGGTTGGGATATCGGGCTGTTGAGACGGAGTTGTTCGAGGGGTCGCCGCATGTTGGGCATATGAGATTGCATCCGGAGCAGTATTGGAATAGGATTTCGGGGTGTTGGGATGCTGCGATGGCTGCGAAATGAGCTGGATGAAGTGGGAATATACCAGCTGAATTGGTCTTGCTGATAAAGACGGAAATTCTATGTGGCTCTAGAAGAAAGATTAATCTGTACCTAATCATAATGAATAGATTATCATGGCATTTTGGAATATCACATATCCTGGTGCAGTAAGTATCTAACCCTCCGAAGCAAAACCCAAGCCAAGCTGGGATAAAGATCAGTGCGAAGGAAGATTGATGAAACAAAAGCAATCCGTCGGATAACAATGACTAGCCACCGCGGGAACTGCCAACATCTCCTTCTCAGAACTCATCATCACCACGAGATTGCATTCATATCCTTCGGGATCGCCCATCCATGCGTCATGCAAGCTCGAGTGTAAGCAGCAACCGCCTCACCAACCGAGTAATCATAGGTCCGGCCATGTGCCAGCCGTGCTGGATGGTCCTTTGTACTGATCGCGAGGCGCACCTGCAACAAAAGACTTTCAATCGAGGTCACGGCCGACCAGCCCGAGTTGGTGAGCAGCTCCATGCATATGGCTCCTCCAGCCGTGACGTGGCCGCCACCACCTTGGGCAAACTCGAGGAACCGCGGGCGGATGATGCGGACGAAGGGAGGATCCATGGGGAACTGCGGTGGGAAGCGAACCTCGAGAACAACGCTAGTAAGGTTGGCAGTCTTGAGATCCCGGGCGAGGGGAATGCTTGGGTCAAAGGTGTGCAGTTCCACGATCCACTGGTAGACCGTTCTAATCAGAGATGGATCCACGTACCAACCCAGCTCATGGAGTGGTTCGCTTTCCTGGATCTTCAAGGTTGCCTGGAGATGCCGCTGGAGGAGTTTAGTAGCCGAGCCAGTCGCGTAGGCGGGTGGTGAAATGAGAGGCAACGATGCCTCTATCAAAGTGCCTGGAATGAAGTCGGTCTTGGCGACGGTGCCGACTTTCTTCTTCTTCAAAGAAGCTTCATCCAGCAGCTCTTTCTCAGCTTCAGACAGTAGAATCGTGAGATCTTCAATGTCAGTCGAAATGCTCGCTGTGTCATCAAAATAGCCAACATCCACTGGAGTGCCCCTTGAATTTCTTTTTTTCTTCCTGTTTGTTTTGCTGGGCGAGGTCGTCAGACCCTGTCGGCGCTTGCTGGTAAAAGCGGAGATGGGTATCTGCACGGGTCGTGACTGTGGACCAAGCACTTGATACGAGGGATCCTGTTCATAAACTGTAGATGGCACAGTTCCCCCGGAGATTCCGGTCAAGGTAGGAGTTCCCACTTTCACGAAGAGGTAACGAGGCTGAATCCAATCAAGTTGTTTCACCACGTAATGCGGAGATCTTGACACAAATTTCGCTGGGTTATTGACAATCTCATTCAAGGATATCATGGACTCCATGTTCAGCTTGCTTTGAGGCCAGTTGTAATGTGAATGGTGACCTCCATAGCTCACCGAGGTGTCGTACTGATTCGATAGATACACTCCGTTTCCAAAAGCACGCCCATGCGCAACCTCCTTGAAGTGCAGACCTTCTCGGAGAATGCTATGCCAGTTGTACAATGGACTGCCATGCCAGGCAAAAATTGTGGGGTATGCAGATTTGGTGCGCGTGGCATGCTTATCAACAGCTTCCATGAAACGCTGCTCTTTGTCAGGCGCTCCTTGAACCAACCGGAATTGAAGAAATCCATGCATCTCAGATACCAGGTGATCCGCTTCCATGCCATCCTGCAAGATGCACGAGCGATTGGAGGCGACGACCCATCGTAGTAGGTCCAGGGCAGCCGGGGTGATCATTTCGTGCCATGAAGAAAGCAACTTGCCAGACTCGTTAGGACCCATGAAATCTAACATGGAATCAATTTTGGGAAGAGTCTCGAGGAGCATGACGATACTGGCCCGTCTTCGTTCTACCGGGAGCACGTCAAAGTTCGTGTTGTAGACGACATATTGTACCGGTGTCGAAACCGGATACTGCTTGATGACCTCGTCTTCTCGCAGGTGCGCGCCACGAAAGACAGGACGCGAGAGAGTGACATGTCCAGAGGTCTCCCCAACATGCTGTACCCGGCAATGCCATGCGGATTTCTGCCCTCCTCCCATCCGCATCTCCATGTCGAGAATGGCTATCCAGTTGCCAACCTTGACTTGGGGGACAAATTCATGGGAGAGTTCCATTGTCTTCACAGATAGTGTGGCGTCGTAACATTTTGGAGGCTTCCAGTCGTTCTCAGGGGTGCTCAAAGTCACAACATTTTGTAAACCATATGGATCACTAAGGTCTGCGTCATGCCCCGGCATGTTCGGAACGTTGAGGCCTAGTCCAATCGGAAAATCTGCCAGACGGCCAGATTTAGCCCTTGCGTAGGCCAAGGTAACCAGCATATCAACGACATATGGCTGAGTGCGAATCTCGTATTCCAGACTAGGTCCCATGCCCAGGGTCATATACTGAAACAGGCAAAGCCCGTTCGGGCACACGTAGGGCTTCAGCGCTTCGAAGCTATCATTGGTTTTGCAATGACAAACAAGACAAAACTCGGTGCATTTGACGAAATGCCGTAGAAGAAACAGCTTGGCTAGAAGAGGGAATGAGATCTCGGGTGGAGATATACTCTTGTCAGCCACAGGATCTGCCTGCAGGAAATATGGCGCAGTCGTCATCCAGGTATCCTGCAGGGCGAATTCTGGCGAGCTGGCTTCATTAGGGCCGATAAACTTCCCTTGACTGGTATGAAAGAACAACTCTGCGGCGGACCATGAAAATCCATGTTTCAATCGAAGCCTTGCGATATGAAGGAATCGTTCATTCAGCAGCTTATCCAGTGATGTCCCGATGAATAATGCTCGAAGGGTGGGCCCTGGGTCCTGTTCGTCCACCTTTGACGATAGGTTATTGGGAGGGACGGTCTCCTGGAAGGCTTTGACGGTGCTGCTAATCGAGGGTTTGTAGGAATCGCAGAGTCCAACTCGCATCTGAATCATTGAATCGCCGCCCACGCGAAGGTCCTCCATGGTCTGGTATCTGCTGTAGCGAATCAAGAGGACCAAATATTCAGCAGGGCGCACATTCCATGCGCTCATGGCCTCCTCCGAGATACCCATTTTGCAGATGCGCATGGCCACGGACACAATGATCAAGCCCACTGGGTCGCCATGATATCCCACTTTGAACCCCGCGAGCTTCGCGGCCCGCAAGTCACGACGGATCTTCTCGCGCACCTTTTCAGGGCTTTCGGTCGAAGTGAAGAAGCCATCCTCGTCATCTGTCCAGTCGGAGAGTTCAATATGGTCTCCGAATTCCTCATCACTAGACATTGCTAGGTCATCCACATCTTCGGAAGACTGGGTGGTGGAGCCTTGAATGGCATCGGAGACGACGCGGTCCAAAATCGACAGCACATCATTGATTGACGAGCCTGCGAACTGAGGGACGGCCCCATCGACGGCCTTGGTGATTTCGGAATGGACATTCTCGGAAGTGGAGTAGACAAAGAAGGTGTGACTTGAGGGGTAATCGTGGGGATCTGCGGCTAGTTAGTAGATGAAGACCCACCACTCCCGAGCTTGGTGGAACATGGAACGTACCCGGGACGATGGCTTCGAAATGAAAGGTATCCTCTGCTTCAGGGTTGGTGTAAGTGAATGAAATTGACCCGTCGCCTTCACCAGCCCTAACGCGAGTGAGGTGTGAGAATCGGCCGGGGGTGGTGGCTTCATTCAGATCCCGCTGGAAGTCTCTGGTCGGCATGGCGATCAATTGGATCTTAAGAGATCGGAGTGGGGAATCAAATCTTTGAAAAGAACATGGAGTTTAAAAGTGGAGGATCAAAGGAAAGGAAAATCAGAATATGGTAGAAGTCAAGTAAGAGAAGGAAGAACGTGTTGAGTTGGAGTGAGAAAGGAAGTAGAAGTCGAGGTGGAAGTGTAAAGTGGAAGTTTGTTGTTGTCAACGAGGTTCAGGTGTTGAGGCTGTCGGGCGCAACGGTGACGAGCATACAATTAGATTTGGGTCGTTTGTATTTACGTTTGGGGCGAGCCGTGGCCGACTCTGACTTTGTCCGCCGCCTTTTTTCACACATCCCATCCCATTCAGGGCAGGTGCCAGGACAAGGACAAGGGCGCAGGTTTTATTGTTGCATCGTTGATCCCCCCGCATGTAGGCAGCAGAGGAGGCTCGGCGTCTCTGAATCAGGGAGCTAGCTTCCTAGCGTTTCAGGGGCCATAGCACCGTATCAGCCTATATCCCTCTAGAGCTTGTTCTATAGTCTAGATTGGATAACCCCTCGATTCTATTGTAAGTTCCATTGAATAAGGTTGGACCCGCGCGAAATACACTCGAGCCGTGGGTCTACTCATTCTACATCACGTGCAATCAATACCCATTGTAGATATTACCTATTCCACAGGTTGGACTATGAATAAGATGGGATTTTATTGATCAGAGGATCCTCATTGACTCATTGAATGTAAAAGAATAAATTCGCCAAGTTATTGAGCCGTTCAACGGACGTTGACTTTGACTTGATCTATAGATGCTTCGCCAAGACGTCGTCATACTTGGCGGGATTCTGCAGGCGCTCCATGAACGATGGCCGATTGGACGTAGCCATCTTGCCGTCCACTCCAGGATCCAGGCCGAGGTTCTTCTTTTCAATGAGGTCGTCCATCCAAGGGAAATCGTCAGCACCACCGGCAAGCTGGCGGACACTGTCTTCACAAATGTTGTTCAGAAGGTCCGCCCGCTTGTGGTCCCTAACCTTTGCCTTGCGCTTAGCCTCGATTTCAGCAACCCTAGCCTTCAGCTCTTGATCAAAGTGATCAGGATACTGGGCCGCGAGCTGCGGTAACATCTTCCGGAAGTTATTACCCGTGATCGCGCGATTAATCGTGTGATCTTGGAAAATCCGGTAGGCCTTCTGTGGACGAGTTTGGCCAATCCGGTGGACTCGACCAATTACCTGCGTTTCAAAATTGAAGTTGGGGGCGGGCTCCAAGAGAATGACTATGCTGCAGCAGCCATAGAGATTCAGGCCAGTTCCACCACAGTTGTACGTGGTGTTTATCACTTGATATGGGTTGTCAGGAGTGGTGAACTCCAAGACGGCGTCATTTCGCTCGTCTAAGGACTTAGCAGCTATGATAGAGACGGACCGGATTCCAAGGCGCCGGAGGGCCATCTCAACCATCCAGCAGATAATTGGCTAGTGGGACATGATCAGGAACCGGGGACGGGGACCCTTCTCGGGGGGTTCGAAAGCACCCTCGAGATCTAGGATCCGTAGGAGCTCTTTCAACCGAGGAGATTGAGTGATCAGGTAATAGACTTATTAGATAGAATCGAGCGGCCGAAGATTTAACCGACCCTTACATGTTACACTCTAAAAGGCAGTGAAACCATGGTCAGGGGCACCGATATTCCGAGCGATGGCCTCACTAACTGCGTCTTTGCCGTCCCCCCCTAAAGAAAGTCATCCAGAAGTGGGTTAAATCCCAATAAGGCAAGTTAGCGCAACACTCCAATGTTTTATCGACCGGCAGTCTGATCCAAGTCATTGGCCCCATCGTCATCTTCTCCCTAAGAAAGCTTTTGGGTCAATCCGAGATAACGGGCGTTATATTGAACCTAATCCAAAATCCCGTAACGGACCTCTACCGTCATAACCTTGATCGGCGGAATCTCGGCACCGATAGTAATCTCCTCACCATCAAAACCGATAATCCGGTCTCCCATGCTCCGCATCATAATACACGCACGGAATAAGAATAGGAAACAATCATAGCTAATTAACGGAGTGATGTTGCCATTAGGAACGAGCCTCACCAGCATAGCTGAGTTCACCAAGGTATAAGGGACCTTAGTGAATTCCCAAGGGAGAACCCGCACTTCTGACCATACCTTATAAAGGGCACGCAGAGTCCCACACTTCACCTCTATCGAGGTGTTCCCGATATAACAGGTCGGGCGTGGGAGAGAGGGAGCGCCGTCTTCCTTATCTGCTTTGAGATGTCCGCCGAGAAGATTAAAGTATCCGTACAGGTCCAGGATCCGATTCCACATGGGAGTGCCGGTAAGACCAATCAAGGAGTTCCGCTAGAGGAGTGCGACACATTGGTGTCGCCGGGTTCTGATCGACTTAACATACTGGCATTCGTCAAGGATCACCGTCTCGAACCGGTAATCACACGTGCTGCGGAATTCCTCAGGGGTCTTCAACTTGTGATACTTCACCTACGCGGCAGCATCCGGCGACTCGGAGAGTTCTGCGTCATCCTCCATTCCGCCAAACTTTCGCTGGGCGTCGCCCAGGATGTGAGCCTCCTTAGAAATAGTAGGACGGGGCTTGTCAGAGTCTTCGGCCTCGGTCACTCGTCGTCTCTTAGACTTGACTTCAACCAGCTAAGCAGGTCGATCGGAGGGGATCTATATCAATAAAAAGTCGTTAGTATAAAGAGAAAAAAACAAATAGAAATCAAAATAAAGCATTCGCAATTGAAATTCCAGGTGAAGGACAACTTGCCACTTCGGTGGTGCGCGCTCGGAAGGTGTCATAACTAGATATGACAATCGTATAGGCAGACTTGGGATCCTTAGGATCGAGGTCATGAAGCTTATCAAGGAGATCATCAAGGGAACCAATTATCCGTTCCTTTCGTTCTGCATCACCAATGTGATTAGGGTCGCCCCAGAATATCATGACCCGGAACTGGTTTCCGAAGAACCGATCCACTTGTCCAATCCATTAGAGTATGACTCGCGCGGGCACGAGAATGAGTGAAGCCCGATATGGCATGAGCTCGTCTCCCTCCTCTTGCCGTTGAGTGTTCCGCTCGATCATACCTCGAGTCGCATAATACACCAACGAGAGGGACGTCAAAGTCTTTCCCAATCCACATGCATCGGACAACACTCCACCGTGAAGTGGGCTGTCCAATTGACGCATCAGCCAGGCAATGCCTGAAGGCTGCCATGGCTGGAGTATAGTGGTGGTATTGAGATCATCATCAACAGGCTTCAGGGTTGGCTGTCCATCGATGACTGGAATTCCGGCATATTCGCAGACTTCCTCGAGTGGCATCGAATACGCCGAGACCTGGTTAGCTTTCATTGCTTGGGCGTGCTTTGCCCAAGACGCGGTCTCCCCGATTGGCACATTCATTTCTCCACGGATGCCCTTCTTGGGTTGGGCCATGGGCCTCTCCATTCGTTCGGTGTCGGCCTCCCTGAAGCTGGTAATGTTTTCTCCTGCGGCAAGGACCTCGGTGGCCATGAGATCCTTGTCAGAGATACTAGGCGTCATGATCATGTCCGTCGGTTCGTACACAAGGTTTTCGGCGATGAATTCTTCGCCAACACTGCGTTCAAGCAAGGCCTTCCGCTGTCGGGCATCCAAGACGCCTCAACCTGGCCCGACTACACCTGCTTCGCCTCCAACCAAACGGGCAACACCCTCTTCCTCGCCCTAGGCCTAACATCCCCTCCCCAATCCCAATCCCAAACCTACAGCTTCCCCAACATCGCCGTCAGTCTCTCCCTCTTTGTGGCAGGCGGCCTCATCCTCGGCCAAACAGGAAATTACCTCGGCGTCCGACGCCGCGGCTGGCTCCTCCTCAGCAACATCATCCAAACTCTTCTCGTCTTCTGCGCGCTGGGCTGGCGATTCAATACGCATACCCGATCAAACGGGACGGAATCGCGGCTAGGACAGTTATCCGGTGTCTGGCGTTTTCGAGTGGAGGGCAGGTTGCGATGGCGAGGTCGTTGGGGATTACGGAGATTACTACTGCGATGGCGACGGCGGCGTTTATTGATGCTCAGACCCCAACCAGATCTCGGCCTCACGGACAAATTTTCGAAGAAAGTGATGATGATGATTAAACCTTTCATCATTTTCTCTATTCTCAAATGATAACAGATATTGCAATGGAACTTCGTTTTTGATTTTTAAACTATCCCTGTGTAGGGTAGGCTGACTCTAATAACATGAATAATGATAATGAAGGTCCTAGGGGTAAAGACTATCTTCTTTGGCACTTTTTTGGGGACTTTCGTTTTTTGGACAGAAGAATAGATTCATGGTGATTTATTCTTGTTGACATTGAATCTATACTCCGAATACGGCGGCCGATAAGTGCCACCTCTGGCAAGTGGCGTTTTTATTAAATTTCACCGGCAGAAAACCATTCTAAGCCACATAGCTGCCTAAGGACCTGAAAATTTAGGCTACCCACAGGCAATATCACATGAACAATTCTGATTTGGCCAATAAGAGGCCTCGATTTTGATAGCCTAGACCGATATAGTAGTGATGTTCACGGGAATAGTGGAAGGGTCAGGGCCGGATGAGGATTGGTGGGCATGGCCGCGGGAGTGTGGGAAGGGTGCGCCTTGGTGGCCGGAGGTCATGACGGTGTTCGGCTCTGAGGCCAAGAAGGCGTCTGCAGTATCATCATCCTCATTAAAGTCCCCCTCATCTGACTGGGAGTCCTCGATGACTATCCGGTCAGAAGGCTGAGCGCTTGAAATTGCCATACTAGGGTCATTTGGCTGATCGCATCTCTTGTATTCGAACTGGATGGTGGAGTCTGGGTGCTATTTGCTCTTGTGATATTTAAGCGACGCGAACCGGACGAATGACCACCCACAGCCTGTTACCAGACAGGCAAACTTATAGCCTGCCTTAATCATATGGTGTCTTCCTAGGTCATGGGGGAGATCCTGGTGTACTCTGTTGTGATGTCGAGAACGGTTTTCCTGTGTTGCCGTATCCGCACCACAGTCCGCACATTCGAACATCCATATCAATAAGTTCCACCCTCGGGTGAACATCCTTAGTACTCCCATGCGTATGGAAATAGTGGCTTTTCCAACTAGAATATGACCCAAGCCGTTTCGGACACTTGGTACAGAAATAAAACTTCTGTAGCGACGACTCTGTGGCCAGGGGCCGGCGAAAAGCAGAAGTATCGCTCTGTGTGTAGATAACCCTCGTAGTTAAATTGGAATCTGATTGGGGGCCATGGACGGAAACTCGATGGGCGTTGAATGCTTCGGGTGTTGGAAATTCCTGGGGACACTGGGTGCATTCATAAATAACGTACTGACCATGTTGGTCTCCTGTGATTCTTGGGTCGACGGCAACCTGTTCTAGAACGTTAGTCAAGGGCAAAGATACCCACTCGATAAACGTACCTGGCCCGCGCTTTCATTCTGGGCCGCGCTTTCATTCTCGGCCTGTTTTTCCAGCAGTCCCCTTCGTATGTTGGTGATCGGGATGTTGGTAGTCGGGGAAACAATTCGATTTCGCCCTTGAGCTAAGGGAAGTTCCTTCTGCGCAGTTAAAAAAGCGCGCCGGCGATAACTCGCTTGGTCAAGAGAGCTAGCGAAGTCCACGATCTCAGGAGGGGACTGTTGGGCTTGGGGGTTTGCCCAATGGGCTAAGAGTTGTGAGAGATCGATGTGTATAAATCGATCTTGTTCGGAGATCCAGACAGTAAACCGCCACTTCGTCCCACTGAAACGGTCAAAGAACGCCCGGAAGTTGTCGCTCTCCGTAATGAACCCCTCCCGGCCAGCGACGACAAGCTCGATAACTTAAGGGCCTAATAGTCGGTGAATAAAGTTAGAGATCGTATTATCGTATTTCTGTATTAATAGCCTTATAGCGCTCTGCACGGTAGGGATACATTCTGTCGGGCCTATGAATTTGCTGAACTCGGCTTCCCACCGAGAATAGAGCTTAGTAGTATAATCGGATAGCTAGGATTCCTAGTTTTCTACGCTACCGCGACTCACTCTAGAGGAGCGAACGAAGAAGATTATAGCCGAAGGTGTCTTATAGGGAGGAGTATTAGATAGTTGTGGGGGGAGGGGGGGGGGAGGTGATTATTATCCGGCTGTTCACTATTGCCTAGCTCGGCATCCGGAAGAGACATAACGTGATCTTCGTCGACATAGTCCTTATCGCTCTCATTATCGTCGGTATAATCCTCGACGGTTGGATCGTCGACAGTTTCATTGTCAACATCGGCTTCTGCGAATGCTCTAGATAAGCCCTACTCATCTGGAGCATCGTGGTCGCTGCTGATGATAATTGGCAGGGTGGTGGCTTCATAACAATCAGTCATAAAAGTCTTTTAGTAGAGGGGGGTTGGGAGGAGGGTTCCTTTGCTGTTGTGTGCGGTTGGGAAGGGGGTCGTTTGTGTGGCTTTTTTGTTTAATCGGGTTATACCAGAGAAAGATGAGGAGAAGGATTCGAAGGATAGGGCTTTGAAGGTCTAGGGTTGTGTAAATGGTGGACGTCTTTTTAGATATCTCGAATATAGAGCGGTGTTGCATATATGAAGATCAAAATGTGATATTTCAAACTTGTAGCACATATCCCCACTCGTCCTATTCTTCGTTACATTGAATTGAAAGACAAGGAGACATTGTTCGAGGAGCTGCGGCAGGGGAGTGCTAAACTTGGATACTAGAGATCTGTGCGGAAGCTGTACTCCTCTCGCCCTAGGCATGGATACCAGGCAAAACTAAAACATCACTACCACGAGCAATAAGACTCGACCTTTCGCAGATACAATGTGAAGTAGATGTCATGTGCAGCCAGCCCACACGTAATATTGATACAATTCACAGCGCTATATACAGCACCAAGGATATACAAACCAACCAACCCAAGAACGCCCACTTCCAAACACCCACCCAAATCAAATGCAATGCACTGCAAATGCGAAAAACCCTCACACAAACAACGAACTATTCGGCGACAACGTATCCAGTCCAGACTCACCCACCAAAACAGGGAAAAGCCTCCGAATACGATCCTCCAAAACCGCCTCCTCCGCCTCCCAGCGCTTCACCTCCTCAGCCTTATTCTGGGAGGAGCCGCGGCCACCGAACCAGGACTTTGATTGGCCAGCGCTCTTACCCTCGGCTTGTTCCTTATGCGCCTGGGCTACGCGCGTGGAGACCATGGTCTTCCAATTCTCGAGACCGACCTTGAGACATTGCGCGCAGCGTGTGCGCGCGGGCTTGTCTTCGGGACTGGTGAGTTCGAGCATGGTCGACTCGGCGATTTCGACGGCGTCGCGGGTCCAGGCGAGGCCGTGCTCGCGGGATGATGATGCGTATAGGATTTCGCCGATGTATGTCATCAGGCCGGCTTCGTCGCAGGCGGATTCTGGCGTGCGGAGGGGTGGTGTGTCGCCGGATGGGAGGGCGGCTGGGTATTCAGGTGGGTTGAAGATCTTCTTGAGGGATGTGACGAAACCAGAGATGGGATCGTTGGAAGCTCGTGTTGGTGAGGGTAGGGAGAGAGGGGAAGAGGAGCCAGAGGATGAGGTGGTGGGGAGACTGCGTCGCGCCTTGAGGACGGATGTGAAGAGGGAGAGGGCAGTGGGCAAGTCGCCCTGGCGGGCATTGTGAACAGCGAGCGCCGTCGAGACACGGAGCATATTCTCAGAAGGCAGATCAGAACCATTGTTCTTCAGAACGCCGGTCTGCAAGTCCACGACCTTGCTGGCATCGCCCTCCAGTCCGCCAGCAGCAATGTCCAGCGCCCACGTGTACATATCACCCGCAGTACGGCCCAGGCCCTTGAAATCAAGCCAATCCGCATACGCAAGCGCAGCATCAAGCTTCTGCCGCGTATCAAAGCCCTTCGTCGTCAGGACCTTCATATAAAAGGTCTCTGGCGGCGGAGACGCAGCCTCGCAGTCTTCCTCCTGCGGAACCTTCTTCTGGCCCGCAGGCATCGGCTTAGGCCGCGGGTTCGACGGACCAACGACATACTCCGCCGGTGCAGAAATCTTCTGCTTACGATCCGTCAACCACCCGTCCAGATTCTCCGCAGCCTTGGCCGCGCCCATAAGAGCCTGGAAATAACCACGGCGCCAGTGCTCGCTCTTGGCAGAGACATCAAGGCCCGTCCGCCCAACACCTTCGACGAGAAGTCCGCCCTCGTCTTGTTCAGCGATGCCCTCGCCTTCGCCGTCGGTGTTTTCCAAGCGCTCGAGCAGCTCGCGCAGATACCCTGCGACCATGGGCCAATTGGTCATCAGCTTGCCGATGTGCTCAGGATGCATCATGGCCTGAGCGGAGCGCAAGCACCAACGGCTTTTCCAGGACCATTCTGAGGGTGTAGGCCATTCGTGCTCGATGTCTTCTTGGTACAGGCCGAGCTTGATGACCTGGAAGAGGACCAGGATAGCGTAGAAGGAGAGACCAATCTTCAAGCCACGGGAGAGGCGCTTTTTGAAGTGTGCGCGGCTTTCAGTGGAAATTAGGCGGCCAAAGTGCTGGCGCAGGTGGATGGAGAGCGGCGGGAGAGAGCGACTTGGTGTCAATGGTGATAGAAAGGGTAGTTGAGGACGGCCTGGCGGTGGGGAGAGAAGCAGCCGGCTGCGGTGTGTGAATGGTTGGAGCCGGACCTTTGGACCAGGTGTCTGAGGAGAAAGCACCGGTCGTAGGTGGCCTGGTATTCGACCGATGGCGGTGCGAGGAGGCAGCATTGTTGGTTACTGGATGGACGGTCGAGAGGCTCATAGATGAAGTGCTCGAGGACCTTTACCTTCCCCGTTTGCACTGTTTGCAAGGGCTGGCTGCCAAGGAAATGTGGGGTTGTCGATATCGAGGTCACGTGCCTCTAAATTGTTATGATGCATCTTTCTCCAGTACAGGAACACATTGATCTAGATCGACTACTTTAATGTAATACCGCTTCACGCCGCTTCAGTCTTTCGTGCGCAGCATGATTCCACCTCAGATTGTGTACTGTATGTGCTTGAAGACTGAGACATTTTCTGTAACAGGAACGGGCGCAGAATATTGACAAACGCTGCTGCGGATTCGGGGGCTTGGTTCGGTCTTGTTGTTGCCTAGATCCTGGGTAGTGTACCTACTGATTCTTTCCATAACCGAGGAGTCAGGTAGTGATTAACTGCTAGTCATGAGCGGTACGCTAATATTGCACTATCCGTTGGCTAGTAAAGTTGCCTTTGTACCAAAAAGGATTATATTTATTCCCCTGCAAATGTTTCTGGGAATGCGAGTTATCCCGTCCTTGTTGAGGACACGTAAGGGTCGTCGTGTATCAAAAGTGAAAAATAGCACCTATCAAAGTACAACCAGCTGACACAGTCACGTGGGTGATATCCCGGTGGTAATCACCTGGAGGAGATTCTCGGAGTTCCCATGATTCATGATGAGAACTGATACCATACCCTCCAAAATGCGGCTCTTCGGGCGCAACGCCCGAAACTAAAATATGGTATCAGCCCTTACCATTTCATGATATCAATCTATCATGTCAAATGATTCCACAAAGGTGAATCTTCTAATAGAGGGTCTGTACGTACTGACTGCTACTGGAATCTCACGACGTTAAGATCGTCCGAAATCGAGGTGAGGGACTGAGAATGGCAAGAGGAGACGACTGAGAGGCCCTAATCGCACTTGAGGCTCTGTAGACATTAGCCGTTACTGTCACCCCTCACCTTGATGGTGTCACATCATGTACGATCGTATACGCTCGTATTTAGAGTTTGGCCAAGAGCCCATGTTGATATGGTGTTTATAAAAAGAAGCCGCGACACGAACTGGGTGTTTGCTCGTATATTTATACCCCCTCGCCCCACCGTAACACTCGTCCAGATCTATCATCCTCATAGCATTCCCCACGACCGCTGAAAGAGGTGAAAACCGTTCACATGGAGACTTTACTAGAGATATTCCCGGTCAGCCCTGAGTTTGGCTCAAGGGAGCGCATTGCAGTGCGTCATTCTTCTTATTTGGCTCTATTGCTCAAGCGAAGCTCATGCCGTCTAACCCCGTATAGAACCATATTGAGGTCATGCGAAAGTTCAAATCCATTTTGGAGGATACCCAGAAGCCTGGTGGGCAGAACCAAGCATTCCCGGCTCCTCCGCCTCGCGTTTTAGGTCAGGAAGACGAGGCTAAATGGAGGGTGCAATGCCTCCTTATGAGTGCTGAGGTCCGATACTCGATGTACCTTCAACTTCTAGAAAAGTGGATTACCTCTCATGGTTTTCAATCACCTAAGGATGAGTGGCCACTGCCACCATGGTATGACAACAATCCTAATTTTCGTATTGCCTCCTTTGGAGAGACATGGGAGTATGCACTAACATGCTTTTGCAGGGACGTTGCCATTATGTTCTATGCCCATCTTCTATCACCGTTCGATTTCCAGAGCGACATGGAATCCCATTTTCCAAGTCTTTGGAAAGCAGAGATTCAATTTCCTCTGGCAAAGATACTCTCTACTAATGCAGATAAAGATAGTAAACGTGTATGGGGAGAAGAGTATCCCGATATTCCTTATCAGATTGTCGAGTTCACTCTTGCTGGCGACCCCATATACGTCGCTGAGAATGCTATGGATATACACGGCTATAAATGTACCTGGATGGAATGTGCGGGGAAGGGAGCACATGTCATCCCAATGACCGAATGGGCTAAATACCGTGTTAGCCGCGTCGACCTTGTCTGTCCGGGTTGTAAGCACAGGACCAGAGCGACCAATGCTGACGCAGCGCTTGAACTCTGCCGCCGTGAATTCGGGTTCCCTATCTTCAACCTATGGGACAGCCCTCAGCGACAGTTCGGTAAAGAAGGATTTGTGGATCGGATTTTGGCCTTGGCCCAGACTCAAAACCAGTTGCCAGACCATGTCTTCCGCTACCTTAAATTCCTACAGCTCATGAAAGAAAACGAATCCACCCTTGTCCCAACGCTCGACATTGATCTCCTCTGGCACACACACCAGCTCTCGCCGGTCGCATACGAGAAGTACTGCAAGGCGTACGTAGGGCGACGGATCAACCACGTCGATACCATCCGCGCAATGAAGCGCTCTACAAGGGAGGGCGATACAGCAAGCCTTTGGGCGATACGATATGACGAGTCTTACTTTGACCCAGAAAATCCGGACAAGGCTGCCGAGATCAAAAGGCGCAAATCTGCGTGTCAAAAGGACTTGGAGGACATAGGACCTAAGCTGGCCGCGTTCGACGACGACCACAAACATCTCAAGACGGCGATAGACGAGACAAAAGACCGTATAGAAACCAAGCTCGCCGATTATCGCAAAGCGCATGATGCGTCAACAGCGGTGAAGGCGGAGATATCTGATATACGGATGTCCATACAGTCCACCAAGCCGACATTGCGGCTACTAGGGCTGCGTTACTACAGCCAGCGGCAAAAGAAGCGTCTTGAGGAGCTGCAGAGCAAGCTCACGTTGCTGGCGGAGCAGCGTTCATATAAGTCGCGCGAGGTGGAAGATCGCTACCGTGAGTATGACCGTGAATACCACGAGCAGTATCGAAGAATGAACATATGGGGTGGGGCACAGTGCAAAAGGCAGCTCCTGGAGAAGCAGCTTATGCTCAAGGTGACAGAGGCCAAAGCGGCGATCTGGCGTTTTAAAGTCGAGGGAGGGAAGCAGCAGTACCAGGAGGACCGATATAACGGGTCGTGGTACTCTATCGTGCCATCAGAGGCGCAGGTCGCTGTTTATCCCATTCTGGGTAACGCAGGCGATAGGAATCTCTTCTACTCAACGCTTGGATACGTAGGCTATTCTGGGGTAGGTGGTTACGGCGGATGCGGCGGAGGGTGTGACGGAGGTCCTGGCGGAGGGTGCGGTGGAGGGTCTGGCGGAGGTCCTGGCGGAGGGTGCGGTGGAGGTCCTGGCGGAGGTCCTGGCGGAGGGTGCGGCGGAGGGTCCGGCGGAGGCTGTGGAGGAGGGTGTGGAGGTGGTTGAAGTGTGGAATAGCAACGTGAAGGCATGAGAACCCTGTTCTATTAACAACGGCATCTTATATCTCGAAGCTGGCATAGGGACTATTTGGTTATCTCCACTTTGGAAAGAGGACCACCTACGAGACCCTTAACCATGGAAAGTGCTACTACGGACACATAGCTTTTGTTAATTAACCAGAGACAGCACAGATTATGTGACACGTGAGATCAGTAAACTAAGACTTTATTTAGTTAGTGGACCATTAGCTGAGGAGGATAACTCACGGGGCTTGGCGGTGCAAATAATGGGGGTAGTTGGGCCCCGGCAGTTTTACCGTCACCTAGATTACATCTACAATCTCAAGTCACACAAAATTTTCCAGTCAAAAATGCGATTGCAAAATCTAATTTAGGGGAATCCAATTGCAGTTCAAAAGTAAATAGACATCTCTATGGGGAAATGTAGCTCCAACAATGAAAAAAAGAAAAACATAAGAAAAAAGTCACAAGATCCATCAACCAATCATCCAGCAATGAGCCAATGCCAGTCAATATTTACTGGGTCTTCTCGAAGTAGCCCTCGCTCTCGAGCACAAGGATGATCTCGTGGACGATGCTGCGAACAGACTGCTTGGAGCAATCGACAACGAGGTCAGCCTTCTCAGGAGCCTCATAGGGGTCATCGACACCAGTGAAGCCCTTGATCTCGCCGCGGCGGGCACTGGCGTAGATGCCGCGCTTGTCGGTCTTCTCGCAGTGCTCGAGAGGGGTGGCGACGTGGACGAGGAAGAAGTTGCCAGCCTGGGAGACGGCGTCACGGGCGTACTTCCGCGAGTGCTCGTAGGGGGCGATGGGGGCGGCGATGACGGCGGCACCGGCGCGGGTCAGCTCGGAGGCGACAAAGGCAATGCGCTGGATGTTGGTGTGGCGGTCCTCGCGGGTGAAGCCCAGCTCGGAGGAGAGCTCGTGGCGGACAGTGTCACCCAGCAGCAGGGAGACGGAGCGGCCACCCTGCTGGTTCAGGGTAACCTGGAGAGCACGGGCAATGGCGTCCTTGCCGGAGTTCATGTAACCGGTCAGGAAGATGGTGAAACCCTGGGCGTTGCGAGGGGGGTTGGACTCGCGCAGGATCTTGACAACCTCGGGGTAGGAGAACCACTCGGGGATGTGGGCGCCGGTGCGCAGACGGCGGCGCAGCTCGGTACCGGAGATGTTCAGGGTCTTGACGCCCTCGGGAACCTGGTCGACGGGGCGGTACTCGTCGGTGTCGGGCAGGTAGGTGACCATCTGGAACTCGACGACCTCTATGCCGAGCTCATCCTTGTACTTCTCGACGGCGTGCTGGGCATCGTAGGGGCCGTAGAAGTCGACACCCTTGGAGTTCTTACCGGGACCGGCGTGGTCACGGCCGACAATGAAGTGAGTGGCACCGTGGTTCTTACGGATGATGGCGTGCCAGATGGCCTCACGGGGACCACCCATACGCATGGCCAGGCCGAGCAGACCCAGAACGGCCATGCCGTTGGGGTAGCGGGGGAGCAGGGCCTGGTAGGCACGGACACGGGTGAAGTGGTCAATGTCACCGGGCTTGGTCAGACCGACGACAGGGTGGATCAGGACATTGGCCTGGCGGGAGCGAGCCGCGCGGACGGTCAGCTCACGGTGAGCACGGTGCATGGGGTTACGGGTCTGGAAAGCGACGACACGGGACCAGCCCAGCTTGTCGAAGTGGACGCGCAACTCAGCGGGGGTGTCTATCAAGCGATTATATTAGTATCCAGCTGTATTGATCGTACGCGCTTGGCAGGCATTCTCCCAATTGCAATTTGCAGACCAATTGTGGCGGGAGGAAAACATACAGCGCAGACCGACATAGTCGTAGTGGTTCAGCTTGTTGACAGCCTCGATCTTTCCACCAATGTACAGCTCCTTGATAGTCTGGTTCAGGTAAACGATGGCGGGGTGCTCATCGTCGCCACCGAAGACAAGATCACCCTCCTTCTTCCTAAAATCAGGGGGAAAAGAATACGTCAGCAACCAGACCCACTAAGAAGCACGAGCCGCCCGTTGGCACCCTCATTGCGTAAGGAAATCGAGGCATGCGACCGCGGACGCCGCTGAATGCCATAGCCAATGCCAATGCCAAGGTAGAGGCAGAGAAAGAGCGACGACAACTGTCTATCACCGACCAAAGTCCGTCTAGCGGACCCGATGAAAATCTTTCTGCACGCCGGGCGTTGCAGGTTGTGCCAGGGTATTTGCGGGGATCGGCAGTATGCGAGCGGACCTCCGAACCAGCCAGGAAGAAGCATCAACCGCAAAACCCGAAGAAAAACCCGACATTGGCAAGAGGCATTGGCGATTGGCGTTGACAGACAAAAGTAGGCAACAACACGGACGGGAACTTTGAAACTCACTTGTCGGGGCGGTAGATGTCGTCAATGGTCAGGATGGCCAGGTTGCGGTCATCACGGAAATCGCGCAGAGTAATGCGGGCACCGGCCTGGAGCTTGTTCTCGTCGACGACCTGCTGGGTGACGTCGAGGGTAATGGGCATAGAGAAGACATTGCCATCAGCGAGACGGCAGTCCTGGCAGACACTGAACGAAATATTAGACAATTATTCGACATGAAAGTATAGCAATGGCTCGACTCGAACGCCATTCCAATCGCATCATCATGTTGGAGGGGTGGCGGGGGTTGCGGCAACAGACATACCGGTCATAGTCAGCCTGGTTCATGAAACCTGCGCGAGATCGGCGTTAGCAATTTACTTTTTACACTTTTTACCCCTCTGTTCATCTCCGCCCGCACCCCTCCAAAAAAAAATAAATAAAACCCATTCCACATCGTAGGGTACGAGCAGTAACAAAAGCAAAGAATTTGAGGGGTAAAGGATGACGGATTGCGCAATTGGACTTGGCAACTTACCCTCCAGAGGAGAGAAACCACCGTTCATGATCAGCTCGAGATCGCACAGCTGGCGCTCGGTGAGGACGATGGCGGGGAGGGTCTCGGCCTCGGCGGCGAGCTGATCGTGGCGGGGAGCATCGCGGGCGAGCAGGTCCTTGAGGACACCACCGTGAGGAGCGTTGGCCATGGTGTGATATGGAAGGATGGAGTGAGAATGGAGGAATGGGAATTGAGAATGATCAAAAACAACGAGAAAGGACTTTTAGATCTTTCCCCGAAAGAATAGTAGTATACAACCCAGAGCGTCAAACACGGGGAGGAGGAGGAAGAGAGATGGAAAGAAGGAAGGATGAGAGGAAGAAGAGAGAAGAAGAAACAGGAACAAGGAACAAGAATGAGAAACTCGAAATAAGAAGAAGAAGAAGAAGAAGAAGAACACGGGTCCAAGCCAGGCCCTTAAAGTGGTACACTGAGCACGACAGCGCAGAGAAGCTTCCACGCATTCCACCCCACCTCTCCCACCTCTCTCTCTCCAGGTAGGAGTTACCATACAGTATACACCAACTGTACGCATACACATACGTAGTTACGTACCCGTTCTAGTCCCCTTGAAGATCAGACAGAACCCCATCAAGGGCCCTGGACCAACTGTAGTCGTCAACGGTGGAGTAACTGGAGTCTTGGCCCGGTCCATTTCATCCAGCCAGAACGCCCGCTGCTGGGGAATCCAGGGCACCACGACGACTATCAAAATTCACGATCAGAGCGGCCTACGTTTTGAATTGACTTCTGACCTACGGAGTATGTAGTACTTCGTGGCAACTTGACAAGCATTGATGTCTTGCGTAGTCAAGGTTTCAACATGGATAATTATAGAGAGATGCAAACGGCCTTGAGGATAATCAATACATAGATATATTCTATCCATAACTGATATCAATCGCATACTTTGTCCCCTAGTCAACCTTGCCCACAAGTATCCATCACTACCTACGTAGGCCCGTACTCGTTTATGGCGGGGATTTTCAGGGGGCGGCATTTCCTCCGAGCGGAGTCCGTCATGTATCCCTAAACAATCAACAGATTGATCATTTCAGGAGGGCAGGGGGGTAAGTCAATTGCAATCATCTGAACAACCTGATGATATGTATACAGATCTGTATCTACTGTATTATACTCCGTACCGAAGTATACAAAATTGTCAGCTTGATTGCCGAAATAACGTGATCGATGAAAAAAAGTGCCGACTCTTTTTGCTCTCACGTGACCATCACGCAACCTCCGCGCTGAATGTCGTGATTGATATCGCCCAAAGGGGACTAGTGGGCTTGGCCGGGTACGATACTTGGCAGCGGTTGGAAGATCAAGGTTGGGTTTGGGATGACAAAAGGGTGAAAGCTTGGTAATACATGGAGATTGGAATTCGGAGTAAGGAACGTTAGCTGTGGAGGAGGTGTATCTCCGTATATCTCCACGGAGATGCACCCTGCGAATATGCACTGTGTACTCTGTACACAGCTGTACATAGTCAGACATTGTACAAAAATCAAACGAATCACAATCAAGAAATGCCCTCAAGTCAAATTCTTGACAATTTCTTCACCAGCAAAAGTCCCACTGAGCGCGGAAGACTAGGCGGTAGAGTGACCCCAGGGTGATCGAAGACTGATGAAACATCACTGTATACAGTGGATAACTTGCAGATAGGTACAGATATATTCGGCTGGACCCCAGAATCGGCCCTGACGCCCTGACTCCGTCGCATTAAAAAGATTTATGTACACCGAGGGATGGACGGGTCCATCAGCGAGTATATATATCCGAGTCCGAGTCCGCGCCTAAGCCCGAGTCCTGTGTAATCAATCCTACACTATATACAAGTTACCGAGTAGTTTATCCAAATTCCCACGCTTCCAAGTCCATAAAAATCCCATCTGTCCACTGCCCAACCCAAAGCGCTGCAATATTGCTGGTCAAACCAGCTCAGCTAACCACCGTCCCATTGCGCAGCGTAATGGTCTTCTTCTCAAAGTCCAGTCCGTACGACCCCATCAACTCGAGTGTCGGATGTGTCGCGTTCGCATACGAGTCGATCAGGTACGTCTCGATCTGGCCCTCGGACCGCATCGCGGACGCAAGGGAACCGGTCTTCTCGAGGATATACAGGACTGCTACCTTTGAGAATTCGACGACTTCCGTGGGTACGCTGGCGCTGATACTAGCACTGGAACTGGAGCTGGTGCTGTTTAACGAAGCTGGGATGGATGTGGCTGTCGCCTCTGCCGCGGATCCGGTGCTGGTCGCACTGGATGCTTCGGCGTTGTCGTAGAGGATTCCGTTCGAGGTAGCCATAGACCGAGGGGCCAGAACTGGAGTCGGTTTGGTCGAGTCGAGCGAAGATGACAGGGTAGCCTCCTCGTCTGCGGACTCGGGCAGGTCCACGGGTAAGGAGACGGCGCGGCGGGTCTTGCTGCTGGTAGTCTGAACGTCGAACGTGACGAGCGCATTCTCCGTCTTGCAGGAGGCGTTGTTCATGCTGAACAACGCCATGATGGTCACAGAGTCCAGGGCGATATTGAATTTACTGGACGAAGCACTAAACACATCCGGTAGGTCGCTACCCATCGTAGCCTTCTTGCGAATCATACCGTTCTCCACCTCAGAGGTGACACAGCTGCTGTCCCCAGACACGGTGCACTGCGAGCCTGTGTACCCGTTCGAGCACACGCACGAGCACATCGAGCCACTGGACACACTCACGCCGCCGTTTTGGCAAGGGTTCGTGCTCGCGCAGGCATCTGTGTCGCTGTGATCCTGCTTCGGCACCGCGACGAGGAAGACCGGGAGCAGGATGGCTAGAACCACGATGATGAAGAGTAGAATGCAGAGCAGGACGAACCATTTGCGTGGCATGCCGCAGCATTTCCGAGCAGGGCGTTTGGCATTCGGGTCCTCATCGTTGGAGTGGAGGGGCTCCACGTTGCGCAGACCGGATCGACCGAAGAATACTGGCCACGAGCTGCGGCCTTCCGGCGTTTGGAAGCCTGGTCGAGGGAAGGATGTGATGATATCGGAGATAGAACCGGAACCGCGTCGGCGACCTGGCTCACCTGGAGAGAAAGAGAGTCAGCATTTTCATTCATCAGTGGTGCCGTGCGTTGGATGCATGTGTATAGACTTACCCAATGCAGCTTTAAAGTCAGCGTCTTTGCCCAACATATCGCACCGACTGGCAGTCTTCCCCCGATCAAGGTTAGAGGCAAGTCTGGTGGCGCGTCGAATCAGGTCAGACAGGCTGGACAAACTGCCGCGCGCCTCGGCATCGCGGACAGCGTTCATGTCCAAACGTGGAGGCTTCTTGCCACCGGGTCGCTTGTCACTCATGGTAGGTGCAGCCTTGGGCAGAACCTCGATCTCCTTCTCCAAAGCCGAATTGTACGCAGGGTGATCGTGTAGATGCGCGAACCGTGGTTTCTCAGGGTCCACGCAGGACTCATCCGATCCCGTCGAGACAGATGTCCGGTGCCCCGTGCTTGGAGCATCGAGAACCTGACTGACTGCAGTGCCGATTGCAAGCCCGCCGGCTGTCTCGGCGACTGCATTTTGCCGCTGATACTCCTCCTGGGGCTTGGAGGATGGCACGCCGGGGATGGGGTCAACCACGGAGTTGGGGTTCGACTTCATGATCGTGCGCATGGTGGGCTTGCCGCGCTTGCCGAGACTGGCATTTCGGACAAGCGTGACATTCGCTTCTTGGTGGGTATGGCTGTTGTTCTCGTCTTCCGACTCATCATCCATATACGCGCCCAGGATCTCGGACTCGGGTGGACCAGAGCCCCAGCTGGATGGAATTGCGCGGCTGGAAGCTAGCGAGCCTAGAGTCTGACGGGGGTTTGAGAGCTCCTCGGGGATAGGTGAAACAGCAGATTTGCGAACAGTTGGTGGGGGTGCAAGACCTGCGGTGCGTTGTCGTGAACTATCTTGCGGGTAAGGCGGTTCAGGGAGTGGAATTGGCGGCACGTCGGGAACAGAAGATGAGCCGGAAGCTGTCGATTGGCGGTGGAAGAGCTCGTCCGTGGCGATGGAGATGCGAGGAGTCAAGTCCACGGTACTGGTTGGGCTCACAGGCCCGTCGTTCGTAGATGGGCGTGCTGACTGGTGGTGTTGCACGAAAAGTGGTTTGGGGTGCGAGAAAGAGCGAGCTGGCAGGATGGGATAAACCGAACTCGTCTCCGAGTCCACGCCACTGCGTACAGAGTAAATCGAAGGGGAAGGAATTTGCGAGGGAACCTCGCTGGGACGCGGTGGCCGGAACGGGGGAGGGCCACGGGGGGTCAGGAACCTGGGATGCTGCGGATTCAGAGGCTGAGGCTGCACCGGACGAGGAGGAAGACCTGAATCAGGAAGAGGCCATTGCGTTTGATGAGCAAGGTTTCTAGCAGCGGGCGATAGTCGAGATCCTGAAGGAGGAGGTCTGGGCATCGGCGCCGGCACTGTTGACGAGGCTCGAGTTGGACGAACACCCGCTTCCAGCAGCTCTCTAGCTCTCTTCACGGATCCTTGGCGATCAGGTCCATTCGAGGGGTTGGGACTAGGCCCACCACTTTGGGGAGGTCTCGAGCTCATTGGTCTTGATGTCTGGTTGTCTAGTCGATAATGCGAGTTGAAATTATGCTCGGATATGTCGTAGTG
Organism: Penicillium goetzii; assembly: GCA_037043885.1. NCBI lineage: Eukaryota > Fungi > Ascomycota > Eurotiomycetes > Eurotiales > Aspergillaceae > Penicillium > Penicillium goetzii. The sequence continues at coordinate 448,473 of JAWLST010000006.1, read as the reverse complement.
AAGAGTTCAGAAGCGAAACCAGGGCTCTCCGTGGCATGGAGTAAAACGCAAAAGATCTTTTTTAAGGTCGGGTAGGAAAAAGGCGAAAGGAGTTCTCCTGGCAATGCACGATAGTAAATGCAGTGAGAAATATGAAAGACTCGATACCCTGATCGAGAAAGAAACGAAGGTGGATGCGAAGATGCGAAATGAGAGAATAGGGCTGCAGTCTATCAAAACAGCGGAAGCTCTGCAGCGAATGCCTTGTCGAGTGATAATCGAATGCGAATAGGCAGAAACTGGAATCGAGCAGGCAGGCTTGGAGACCACGGGTCCAGGCTGGAAATCAAAAGCACAAAAGAATGGAAGGGCATTCAATGCCTCTGTTATCAAAGTCAGGGTCTTCCTCCAGGCAGTCCACAAGGGCTTGTCTTCTTCCCCCCGACTTTGGATGAAAGGCTTACCACGAGTCAACAATGGAAGACTGTGTCACGATGGAACGAGAGGAACAAAACAGAGTCGCTAGTATCAAACTAGCGATGTTTCAAGCAGGAGCCTGGGGAAGCGTGTTATTCATTGTATTCTGCCAGTCCAGTGGACAGTCCGTCGAGGCTTCGCAAGGGAGATGTAGATTGCCGGGCTAGTATGGAAGTTTCTAGCGGGAGGAGGTTAATATCACAAACTTACAGCAAAGCACTGAACTAGGAAGGAGAAGAGCCTCAAGCTCCTCGAAGGAAAAGAGAGCGACGCGCAGGGAAAGGAAAAAGAGGAGAGAGAAGGAAAGAGAGGCGTGGAACCAGTAGACCAGTCGACCAGTAGACCAGTCGACTAGTCGACCCAGTGTACGGAGTACCGAGTAGTAGTAGACCCCCCCCAGAGTCACTCTACAGCCATCAAATCACCCTGGGCACTGACAAAGGCAAGCAGAAAGGCTCCCGGCCTGACCCAAAACTCGTCTAGTTCAAGCCTCAATTAGATTAATTCCTTCAATTTCCCCCCGAGGCGCCGCAGGCCGTAACGCTTGTGGGGGGCGGGCTCGTAACCAGAGCTTTTTAGTACTACGATAGTACGGAGTAGTACTGGACTCCGTAGTCTATCCCGCCGTCGTGTTGGTTCGGCCCCTTATTAATATCTCGCGATATTAATTCTGCTGGTCCGAGTCCCGTCTTCTTCTCGTGTCAATAACAAAAAAACCTACAGGGTCATTGCCATCTACCACCAGCATCGACTGGCCCTCATCCGATTTGTGACCATCCACTTTGAACATGCAAAAATGCTTCAGATCCATCTTTCCCAGCCCCCTCTCACTCTCCATCTCGCAATCTGATGGGTGCATTTTGGATTAACCCGTCCCCGTAACCCCCCAGGGGTTTAGTTTCAGGTCGCTTCACCAAGACGAGATTGCTCTCAGGAACTTCGGGGGGGGGGGGCTAAGGCCCAACCAGACTACCGGATGGGTCTGAATAAAAGAAACAAGACCCTGGACCGAATCAGATGTGCGCAATGGGACCTTTCTGGGGCCAAAGACAGCTTCCACAGCGAATGAGTCTTAAGCGATCTCGAGGGTGTTGCACCAGTGGGGTGTGTTCCGGGAGTTAGTCTCCGACGCTACGTCTCAGATTGAGGGGCCTCTCTCTCGAGTCTCCCTAGACAAGTTGACTGGTTACTTGGGACAGAATATTAATAAGATCGGATATTTTCTTTGTGATTCATGCACTACGGTCGGGGAATAAATAATTTTACTGCTTGCAGGTCGACAGTCATCTTTTTAAGATATTACTCATTCCCCTGCTTTGGTAATGAAGAAGAGCAACTCCTCAACCTTGAACCTTCAACGCCACGCCTTAAACTCTCTCCTGGTTGGCGTCGGAGCTGGTCACTTCGGGAAAGAGTCGGGACTGAAACATGGAAAACTTGCTAACGGCCGGCTAGTTTTACCCAGCAATGCATGATGCATGAATGTTCAACAGACTGACCCTATCCTCTCTTTCAAATGGAGCATGGAGGACAATCTCAATCTAAACAAAAAGGGGGGTCCATGTCTAGACCGGCCTATCTCCTTTTTATAGAGTCAACAATATCTGTTAGTGTTATGACGCAGCTTCAATCACTTCGTGCTCCAGCGATAGTTGGGGTTCCCGGACTATGTACTATACAGTACTATTACTATGGAGTAAGCATTTAAAACCCTTTATTCAAGGTCGCCCACCGTTCGTGACAGCGTGGAGCCCTTGGGCTTGACAGGATTTTCTTCAACGGCGCCCCAAGCGGGTCACACTGCATGATATGATAATATGATTTCCAACCTGCCCGAAATTGAGACCGCATGATCATTATGGCGGGGCGCTGGGAGCTGCTCATGCAACTAATGCACCACTACGAAGTACTGCACTAAATATACAGGATAGAGAAGCTCCGAAATGGTCGGCTTATCGCAACCACCGCAAAACCGAGCTTATGGGTTCTAAATTTGGGTCACTACCTCCTTCTGCTTTTCAGTACTGGCTTCCTTGGAACTGTCGATCCCAAGCTTGTTCCGGACCTGGGTGATCTTCTGTTCCAACGCGCGCATTTCCACGATCGTGCCCGCGAGGTCGGGCACCTGGCTTTGTATAGCTTCTGTAAAGGACTTTTGGGCGGTGCGCAGCGACGGCGGCACTAGGATGCCGTACCAGTAGATGGGATCGTCGGAGTGGAACTTCTTGCGAACACTCTTAGTCTTTTCAGTTGCTGGAGGCTCCACGTTGGAATCTTGAGATGCTAGAGTGTCGGATTCGCTTGTAGTTGCCGCAGTGTCGTTCGTTGATACCTCGGTCTCCGTAGCTTCTGTGGATGTCTTGTCCTTGTCCTTTGCGTCTGTGTCGTCGGTATTCTCTTCAGCCGGACGGTTGTCAACCTTCTCTAGGTTGAATTTATATTCGAACCCGTCCGGGCGACAGCTATCGGCTCCATCTTGTTTATCTGTGTGTTCGCGTTCGTCCACCTTGGATCCAGCATGAATAGATCTGTTGAATCGCAACGTGTTAACAATAATCCAATGGCATGGGTATTCATAGATCCTACTCACATCTTGCGGGTGGTCTTCATCCGTTCATCGTAGTAATCCGCACCATATCGCCGACCGGGAGGACAGGTGTAATTCGCATGGGCTAGGGAAAGAAAGCCCTACCCGAAGGATTAGCATCATGCCATATCAGGGCCAAGCCCCCTCCGGAACAAAAAGGGCCATACCGAAGACAACTGCCTCGCCAGTCCTGACTGCAACTTCTGCTGTCGGTCCAGCAAGTGCAAATACTGTTCCAGCAGGACATCCAACGACTGCAACAACTCCGACGTAGCTGCCGCGGACTTCGGCACAGGGTCGGGGGCCTCAGAGCCTGGACGTGACGGCGGTGGCGTGGGAATCTGGGCCATGATATGCTGAAAAAAAAGGTATAGCAGCACCAAAGCCAACCTGTCAGGCTGTATATGCTAACGCGTTGATGCAGTTGTTATGGGGGAGAACCGCAATTGAAGCAAACTAACCGTGCAGCGAAAGAAGCTCGGCCCCGGTAACTCCGTCATTGGCACCTCCGAACGCAAAAGAATTTCCCGCCCTGCGCTTCGTCCGGGGAACTTAACTCTCGCTGCACTTCGCCACTTTGTGTCTCCCGATCCCGATCTTGAATCTGCTGTTTATCAGATATTGATCTGGTCATTATCGGCGTCGTTTGAATCCTATCGTCTGCTTCAGAGCGCTTTGTGATTGCGCCGGAGCGTTGAACCGCCACCTCCGTTGGACACGGTTTATGCCCGCCATTGCGCACTTCACCTCGTAACCCACGAGTCTCGATCGGTGCTTCTCGATTCGAACCTTCAAGTCTCTCATCTATCGACATTTTTCAGCAAGCATCATGTCTGTGGCAACTTTGCACCCTAATACCGCCTTCCAGGTGCGGTCTTTGGTACGTGATGTTGAGCCAGGATATTCGATATCTCCAGGGCCGGCCATCCTCCCTCTCAATCTCCGGCCGCTGCATCTGTGTTTTGTCATGGGTAGCTAACAAGGTGTTTGACATCATACAGTTCCGCTCTCTGATGCGCCAATCCTCCCAATTCTCCAACTTCAACTTCCGCGACTACGCCCGCCGCAAGACGCGAGACTCGTTCCGCGAGCACAAGAATGAGACGGAGGAGCGTCGGATACAGGAGTTGATCCAGGATGGCCTGCAGAGCCTGCGTCTGTTGAAGGTTAGTGGGTGGATTCAACTGTGTTGGGGTCATTATGAGGGGTTTCTGGGATGGGTGGTGGTGGCCACTCAAGACGTGCACTACGCCTGACATCTAAGAAATCCCACTCATTCAAGCCTCAACATGCCCTTTGTGATGCTTCAAGTCAGGGAGACTAATATCTTGTGCAGAGGCAAACGATTATCAGCCAGTTCTATCAGTTGGACAAGTTGGTGGTGGAGGGCCAGAAGACGGTAAGGGCTTTGAGTCTGTCCTGATGAGTCTATATGCTCAGCTAACGCCATGATATAGGGCAAGGAGACAGGAGACAAGGGAGATATTGTCCGCCAGAAGGATACTGGGTATGTATAATCATCTGCTGCAGCTGGAATAGCGCACATCTACTTGCTTTACAGCTAGTGACACTTCAACAGCTGGGACTAATCAGTTCCTCGACTGATCAATTTGGAGGAATTTACTGGAAACGACTGAAGGCGCTTCAATTATCTCATCGCGTTGGGCGAGTAGCCGACATACCTGTCATGGCCAGCAAAGTTGAACCGGATCCTTTTTCTCTGTATTTATAGTGCGGGCGCAGCCACTGTGGGCAAATCCATTTCTCCTGAGTACCCAAATAGAAAATCTCCCACTCCAATCTTGCATTGCTCGTAATCTCCACCATTTTCGTTGCAGCCAGTTGTACAACTCTCCTTCATGCACTCTGAAAGGTATCATCACGTGACTATGTCTGACGGGGGCGGACAGTCTGCGCCATCCGCAGAGCAACGCGACGGGGACCAACGCTACGCTCCGCTCCGCTCATCTACTTCACAGCTCCCCACTCCAACGCGCCATTGTGCTGGTGGTCGTTCGCTCTACGAGAGCAATTTATCAGGCTCTGGAAGTACGTCAGAAACTACAGGGCCGCCCAGCATGCCATCTACTGTACGTCCATCGCTCCATGGCTCCCGGTCCCTATCCTGTCTCTCCATGACAAGATACCTCGAGCCCATGGATACTTAAGAGCCGGAAACCCGTCCAATTGACATAACTACTCATGCTAACTGTCGATATAGTTCAGAGCCTCGCGCTCAGGGCGACACCTCGACACCTCTAATCGATCCCGAACTGGCCAAATCGACCACGATGTCTTTGAAGGCCTGCCCGTCCGCCGCTGGTCGCGCCAGCCACACACCGTCTCCCAGGCACCTAAAGGCGAAGAATCCGAGCTAGGAGAAGGCCCCGGCGGAAGTACTGCGCTCCCAGAGCTGCCCATGCCACGAGACAGCCAGCTCCTGCCGGCTATGAGCCGTGCACTTTTGCGCGCCGCGCGCACAGGCTGTATCTACATTCGTCCGACTGGCCGGGCAGTCGAAAAGGAGAAGGAGGAAGGAACAGATGGGGAGGACCAGGGTGCAGCGGCTCATATGGCGGACCGCAGCTTCACGAGCCGCAAGTGGGCGACCCTGCCTAAGCATTTGGAGCCTGCGGAGGTGGAATTTCTGGCGAAGAGACGGCCGGGGCTTACTTCGCTGTACGGCAATGGTGCGGAGGGCGGCGCGATGCCGGGTCCCATGAGGAAGACGAAGATTAAGAGGACTGATCCCGAGAATGGCAGCATCTCTATTTACGAGGTCTGGGTGCCGGAGGGACATCGTATTGAGGGCGAGATCACTGGTGACGTCCAGACTATCGCTGAGCAAAGCGAAGTTCCTGTGACGGCGGAGACGCCTGCTCCAGGAACCGTCGTGGAGGGTGTTGGTGTCGTCAATGCGGAAGGTGTGGTTGTTGCCGAGGCTGGCTCGGCCGCCGTCATGACGCCTCCCAAACGCCGACCACCTCCTCCTAAGCGCAAGGGTAAGGGCATTGGCAAGGGCCGGAAGAAGAAGGTCATGTTCGCACCGGGCGAAGGAGCCGATGCTGCAACAGTACACGGCGTTGCCCCTGCTGACGGTGCCGTTGCGGGCGCCAAGGAGGGAGAGGATCCCTCGCGGATGTCTGTGGACCAGTCCGGTCAAGACGAGGATGAGGATGACGGTGATGAAGGCGACGAGAGTGACGAGGGTGATGAGTCTATGATGGACGCAAAGACCCCAGAGACACCCCAGGCCCCGCCGAGCACTGAGCTCGTCGAGCAACCTGCAGTCGAGGCCCCCGCCGAGCAATCAAAGGATGTCGAAATGGCCGATGCTCTTCCCGATACACAACCTCCCGTTTCAGAGCCGGCTGTTGCTGGTCAAGAACCACTCCTACAGCCTCCGACAGCATCTGCGGTGAAGGCCGAGACCCCCCAAACAGATGCTGAGGTCTCCACTACCATCCCTGCATCTGTAACGCCCGCTCCTCCTGCCGAAGAAACCAAAGCACCCAGTGAGCAACTTGACCAGGGAACATCATTAGAGGCACCTGCTCCGACAGAATCCGTCACACCCGCAGTCCAATCATCAACTGAGCCAATTCCAAAGGAAGAATCACAAGCCCCAGAGCCTACTAGCGAACAGGAGATCACTCAGGAGACTGCCGATATCACGCCAGTCGAGGTCAAGCCAGAGCAAACACCGCAACCTGCCGAAGAGAGTATCCCGGCTCCCGCATCTGCCAGCCCTGAGAAGCCCGAAGAAACACCATCAGAACTCGCTCAGAAGCCAGAGCCTGAGCAGTCTGTTGAGAAAGTGCCTGCAGCACAGCCTGAGCCAGTAACCGAAGAACCAGCCCAGCCCCCTGTTGTTGAAGAGCCGAAACCCACAGTTGAACCGGTTTCAGCTCCCGAGACCACAGAATCTCAACAGGCTCCAACTGCTCTTGAGGCTGTCCCCACGCCAGCAGAGGTCAAGGAGGACATCGAAATGGGCGATGCAACTCCCGCAGAGGAACCCGCGGCAGCTCAGCCCCCTGTCAAAGAACCTTCTCCTGCGCCAGCTGCACCAGTTGAGACCGAGCCTGAAGCTAAGCCTGAGCCTGAGCCTGAATCTGAGCCCACCACAGCTCAGACGGCAGAACCTTCTGTGCCGGAAACCGCTGCACCTGAGGTCCCTGAGCCCGCAGTCCCCGAGGCAGCACCCGTCTCAGAGCCCCAGCCAGAGGAGCCGCTGGCACCAGTGCCAACCCCAAAGCCGGAAGAAGCCCCTGCAACTGAGCCCGAAACAGCACCTGCTGCCGAGCCCGCACCAACGGAAGAGCCCACGTCCGGGACTCAGGATGCAGTTGAGGAGAAGAAGGACGAGTCAGAGGCTGCCCCTGTCCCTGCACCAGCGTCTGGATCTTCATAGTCTTTCTATTCCCTTAAAGACAGATGATCTATCTTGTTTCTACCTATGTACAATGAAAGGCATGGATGTCAGTCTGCCTGTTTGAATAGTTTCTTGTCCGTTGATCAGTGATGTACCTATTCGGATTCTTTTGCGGGCTGGGTGGCGTTCGAGTTGGAGTTGACAATTTATAATGATTACGTCTTGTGTATTTTCTTTCAGGTATAATTCAAGTAGCAGCGCAGCCTACCATAAGCCCGGTAATTACAACTTTGGTATAATACTACAGTCAACACAATGTAAAGAGCCCACAATCGCCCGTGGGCTCTATCCAATTGGAAGATTCCGGGCTCACGACCTGAGGCAGAAACCAAACAAAGCTGGAGTTTAGGTGGTTGTGTATAAATGGACCTCACTCCCTCCTTTCCTTCTTCCAACTTTCAACCTCACTGGGCTTCACCTGACTACCCCTGCTCTCCTGGACCCTGCCCACCTACATATATATCTTGAGACTCTCATCTCTCCTGAATATATCCTTCACCACGCGCCAGTGCTGTAGTCTGGTCAACAGAACCTGTCAGAGCGTCTCTGCCCGGCTACCTCCATGATATCGACGAGCCTGGCGAGGACCTCCTCTATGCAATCGACCTTCCCGACACCGAGCCTGCCCGTGAATGGGCCGAAAAAAAAATGGATGCCCTCACCTCGCCTCACCGGAAGCGCAACAGTCTGATACCAGCTCCATTGAGTATGGGCGGGATCATTATATCACAGCTCGACAGCACTATGCTGTCTGAGGTGAACTCACACTATCAAATGGTACTTTCTGCATTTCCCCATCCTCTTGGCCTCACGAAATGACGACTGACTTTTTCTAGCTGCAGGGACTGACTGGCTCATCGAACCATGGATTTAGTCACGGCCCTAATGACTATGCCTGCTTTGATTACCGTGTCGATTCCGCGCTCTACGCTCACCGTCGGGCCTCATCGTCTCCGAAGAAAGTTCGAACGCAAGAGTAATAAGCTATATGGTCTTCGCCGCGTTCTTGGGTATCAATGCATCTGACTACCTCGCTTATGGCTTCCAGCGGAGGGTCTGGTTAACTGCGTTTCTGGATAAAGACACCACATGGAAAGGTATCCTGGTAAGACAGTCTTCCGGTTGTGAAATTATGTTCAGGTCAACAATTTTCGGTTTCTAACGGTTCCTACGCAATGCAGGACTTCTTCTATAAGATGAACTATTTCTACACTCTGACTGGTGCGCCATCCTACGTGAGAAGGCGGAAACCGAGCAAAGTCTAGTGAAGGGTGCATTTGGCACGCACGATTAATGGCTTTCTGTGGTCTACGGAGACCCCGAATTCGCCAACAACTTGTCTATCCACCCTGCCGGTGTAGCTTGACAACTACACCAAGCCGCGAAAAATGTATACGGTCCCCATCTTCCTAGTCCGAGCGTGCCGTCAAATTCAGAAGTCAAGCCTGCAGCCACACACAGTTTGCCCTCACAGTCTCGTGTGCTGTGGCTGTTTACAAGGCACAGGGGTTGTCATTTGACCATCTGCGGGGATAATTCAAACCCAAAGAGTTCTCAACTGGTCTGCCGGATAGAGCGGTTTCACGCGCGCGAAATCTGGAGGGCATCATGTTCGACTAGTACTTCCCGATGTCTGCTCTTGAGCCTAGGAAAGCGAGATTCGCGATCAGACTGCGCCTACAGGATCATCAGATAAGGCTACCAGAATCTGTATGTAGCCTCCTCTGCGCGATGTGTGCGATGCTAATTGTTATTTTCCTAGTATACGGGCTTACAGAGTCCAGATACGGCTCTGCCTCACACAATGCCGTCGGGAGTCTAGGTCTTCTGACCCGGAAGCGTGATTTATGGGCCATCTACTCTCCAACACTCTGTTGCCCCTGCTAAGTCTTTGGTTCTGGTGGCCCCGTATCCATACCAACGACATGAATTCGAAGAAGGCTGGCTGCTGAGGATTGTTAAGCCTCAATTCTCCTCTACGCTCCAATCAAATTATGAAGACGATGTGCTATATACCAAGAAGTGACAACGACATCGATACCGATACGGACAGCGACGCCGACAGCTACGAAGCCCGGCGGGTGTCCTTTTCTTCAGGAGAGACAGGAAGACAAGAGAAATCTTCTCCTGTTCAGACCTGCGAGCGATGCAGGGGGTGAGATTCCAAATGCTATTGACAAGCACGGCGTTTGGGAACGATGCCGAGACTGTGAGAGAGGCGACAATATCAGCAAGATTTTCGCCGCAATAACCGACACATTTCCCTGAACTTTACTCAGGTTGAGAAGGTGTTCATCAAAGAAGACGCACGCCAGAGTCCAGGCCTACCTACCAGGTGGTCGGGATCCGCAGAACACGGGGCTTCGAACGTACGAGACACTTCGTCTATTGCTTGTGGAGAGACAGGCCATCCTTCTCTGATCCACCATACTCGGAGACTCCTATAAGAAGCCACGCCGAAACGAGCCGGACTTCCCTCTCACGCTAACTTCCGGCTTATCACGAAGTCCAAATTTGGCAGGATACAGGTGCCTGACTACCAGAAATGACGCCACACTCCAAACCCTTCATTCCAATGGAGCAAAGGACCTCAAACCACCCTATGGCGTCTTCGTCGAGCTCGAGATCAATTTATATATATATATATATACTGATCAAAATCAAAGACTGCTCGGGCTCGTTATATGCAGAAACAACGGGCGCTCGTTCAATATTGGCCTACTCTTAGACTGTCTCGAACTTATACAATCCCAAGAGAGGCTCAGAGATCTCTTCCCTAGCACTGAGCAGTTTTGAAGTCATGACAGAAACGATGGGACGCTCGAAGAAGTACCCACTCAGTCCAGTAGGCTTCTTTTCACCGCAAAGGATCCTGTCGCCGTGTATGATGGCATCAGCACCATGAGGTTCGAGCTTCTCAACACCGCGACTGTTATACAAAGGGGGTCATACTTTCAAGAACCTCTTTCAGACCCTCTTGACCAGGAACCTATTCTCGTTCAAGAGGATATATACTAGTCGAGAAAGCCGTTCTTCTCACCAAGAGTCTGGTAAGAGCACAAATACAGATCAAGTCTGCGCTAACTCATTGCTGACGACTGAAACAAGCTGGCAAAGGAAGAAGCAGCATCGAAAGGTCTAGGTGCGACGCGTTCTTCTGAATTTCTAGTCAGGCCAAATGGCTCAGCCGAGGCTGACATCGCTTGTCACCTCTTCAATCCTACGTTCTACGTAGAGAACCTCATCTTATACAAGTGTTGCGAACGAGGAGGATTTGAACTTGGGGATGAGACTGGAATGAAGATTATAAGCAATGAAGAGCCCCAAAGAGACCACGATGTCAAACGAGACAGTCAACGTGCTGACAGGGGAATCTCGTCCCTGACACAAGCGGCATCCAATTGTTTCTCGCTCTAGATCCAAGTACGAGCGAGGGACTGCTGGCAAACTGGACGTGCTCAAGGAGAAGAATGTCATGCTCTCCGACGAACATGTCTACGTACCCAGAAGGAACGCGCCGAGTATCGTGGCGTTGAGACGCTATCAGAGAACGAAAAGCTTCTGGGAATTCCTCACGACCCAGCTCCCAAACCGGGTTGGGGGAGGAGTGATTGTGTTCCTTCTCTCTTCTTCTGCTTTTTTTATCCCGGTGCTCGATTCTTAATCGACCAAAAAGGCACCGTGAAGTTCTGTTTTTTCTCTTGGCTGGTATCAACGGGTTGAGACCGACGACCCTAGCAGTCCTACACTGAGTCCCCGTGCATTCCTGAAACTATGTATATGATTATGATAGCTTCTCCAAGAGAAAGTAATTCAACTTTATGAGTTTTGTGCGACTTTTCCTACCTTAGATATGGTAGAAACAAACGTTGCTCCAGTTTATGACTTTCCAATTGTGTAAAAATAAAAGACATCTAGCCATGTAAGACATTATTATGGAAGTAGAAGACAAAGTCATTGAAACCAAGCTAGGTCCTGCACATAGAAGTGGCCGGTACATAAAGCATCCACTTCAATGGCAAAGAATCATTTATAGACCGGGTTTCACCAGCCCAAAGATGTTGAATTTTCCAAGGCAATCTACCCCAATTAGGTATTACCTACACGCAAGGCCTAGCATGGCTAATGCCTATCCCATCAGCATCACCCATCATCAACTACCAACAATAGTACACTACCCAGCTACCCTCACCCATCCCACCGTCGAGCCCGGAGCAAAGCAAAAGAAAAATATCATCCTCATAGGCATGACTGCATAGAAGGTCATAGAAACAGAAAAGTATTGCAAAGAAGAAAGCAGAAAAAAAAGAAAACATAATATCAATTCAGGTTGAAGATTGAAGACACGAGCCACGGTGCAAAGAAACAGAACGCCATTTCGGGCGCCGAGAAACAAAAACGCCAAAAGGGGAATTAGCTAAAAGTCAAGAGAAAGGGAAAGAAAAGAAAAGGGGGACCACTGCCAAAAGGCAATAGCAACGGTGAACATTATGGTGTACAAAGCATAAAAAGGGCAAAGCTCAATCTGTCTGACCATGGAGTTGAATCTAACAAGATTATTACCTTTGATCCGAAGTCTGGGCTCGAGACGAAAAGGCACAAAATGAGGACATCAGACCAATAGAGCGCGGAGTGCACTAGAAGGTTGGTGACGGCATCAAAAAGTCAAACATTGGGGCATAGTTGCAGGGACGAAAGTAACCAGAGGCGAAGATATCAATATCATCATACAGCCATCGCAGGGCGTGAATAACGGGCACTAAAGAGCGGCCTCAGTTCTTCTTCCCCCTCACAGTGCGAACAACGCTTTTCGCGACCTTTTTCACACTGCCCGCCAAGGTCTTCTTCGCCTTAGGACCAGAGGTCGTGCTCGACTTTCTGGCTTTAGAAACGGGCATCCGAGCTTTCACTGGGCTCTTTGTAGGCGCCTTTCTTCCGGCAGACTTGCGAGGAGACTTCACCTCAGTCTTCTTGGCCTTGACAGGTGACTTCTTGGGAGATGAGCGGCTGGTGCCCTTAGCACGCGCCAAAATCTTCTTCTTGGTCTCGGGGGACGGCCGCTTGAGCGGTGATGTCCCCTTCACTGACGAGGCAGCCGTAGCCTTGGCCGTTTTCGCCTTCGAACGGTGTCCATTTCGGACCGCAGCTTTGACCCTTGACGTGGCCTTGACTTTGGGCAATTTGACGGCCTTTCCTCGACCAGAGGCCGCCGAAGCTTTGGTCGTCTTCTTTGTTGCTGCTGTCTTTCCCCGTGAGGTGGCCTTGGCCACAACCTTCTTGACTCCCGCCTTGATCGACTTGGGGGTGATCAGCTTGCGCTTTTTCCCTTTCTGCGAGGTCGTGCTCTCTGCATCAGCCATCTTTCGCTTTTTACCGATGACCTTCTTGCTACCTTTCTCGGCAGCCTGCGACTTCTCCTCCAACTTGGCTCGTTGGTCCTTATCCTTTGGTCGCGGACCAAGAATGCCTCGGCAGTTATCTGAGCCACAGCGACACTGCTGAACATTCTTGTTGGAGTATGGACTGATCAATCTGTGAGTCACGATCCCAATTCAGACTAGAAATGTAGAAGTCACTTACTCAAAGTTGTAGTCGTAGCTCAGCTCCTCCCCAGTCATGATACCACGATCGCCGGCGAAGAGTGCCATGCGTGGTTTGCCAGCAACAGTCCACTTCTCCATGCGGCAATTAGGCTCGCAAGAGTGGTTGACAAAACGAGCAATCGAGCCCCGAGTAGCATCAATGATCATGTTTTGATCAAAGTACATCAGATAGTAGCACTGCAGTATTCGTGTCAATATGAGCTCGAAAATTGCCGCTGAATGAAAACTCACCTCGTTGTTCTTGTAAACAGATCGCATCCTCCTTTCACACTCAAACTGCGTGATAATCTCTCCAGTGTACTCAACAATAATCTGGTTGGGTTCAAAGGTACGATTGCTCCGGACACCATACCCACGATCGGCGGTCTTGATCACCTCGACACCAATGTTGTACTTGCCCCCAGCCTTAGTTCTGTGCTTGAGCTCGTTGAAATTCCGGTTTCCACACTCCGGGCCAAGTCTGCAATTGCCACTGTCGCACTCGTAAAACATGTAGCGGTTCTGACAGTTTTCGTCGCATCCTGTCTCCTCCTCGCACATGCAAGTAGATAGTTCCAGCTTTTTGTTGGCTTTCCATTCGCTGGCAGCATCTCCAACAAAGACATCTGATGTTTCGGTTAGTTTCCATAAAATGAGATTTAGTTTGAGACATGGTAGCAACTCACTTTTGTTGGTCTTCCGCCATTCATCAGGTTTTGGTTGACCTGGTGGAAGCGGCGAGAAAATGTCAAATGGTAGTACGTAGTCTCGGCCATTGCTGACAACGCGAGACCCAGTAAACATGGGCATGGGAAGCAGGCGTCGCTGAGAGGGGCCGGTAGTAGTCTTCGCAGAATTCTTGCTGCGGCGCTGCTTTGGAGGCGAGTCGGAAGGTTCTTGCCCCGTGTATAAGCCATGAGATAACCATCGCTTGGGCTTGTACCGAGGAGGGGGAGCTGGCGCAGCCGGCTCTTCTGAAGGAGTCTTGGTTTCTTCTTCGCGCAACTTGGACAAATCACTTTCAGAAACACGGCGCTTCTTCGCGGCAGGCTCAGGTGCTGTAGCAGGTGCGTCCTCCTTGACTGGTGCAACGATTCGAGGACGAAGACTGGCACGTCGACCAATCTCCTTGCCCTTCTCACTCAAGTCTCGCGAGCGCTTGCCCAAAACACTGTTGGCACGGTCTAACAGATCGGATGCTTTATCCGCAATGCTCAGTCGAGTGGACCGGCGCACAGAACTGCGAGAATCGCTCTTGGGCGTTGCTTTGGCCTTAGGTGTCGCTGCATCTTCGGCCAAGGCCTTTTCCACGCGCTTTCGCAAATTTCGTTGTTGAAGCGAAGTAGCCATATCCTCAATTTGTGGTTCCTGCGAAGACTTCGAAACAGGTGTGTCGGGGGCCATTGGGTGGCTGTCGGTCATAATAGTATCATCTTCGGGGAGAGTGCCGTTGAACAGGGAAGATTCCATCACAGCAATACTGTGGCGCAACGAAGAGCGAGTCCGCTTTGCCTGGGCAAGGCTGTCGACATATGCCTGGCTAGTGGAGGCAGCAGCGTCCTCGCTCTCGACGGGTGTAGCCTCCAGAGTCTCGGTAGCCTGCAACGATGCGCGTGCTACACGTGTTGACCTCCGGCGGGGTGCGGATTTCTCCTCGGCCAACGCGTTTTCATTATTGCTAGAAGTCTCGGAGCGACTATTCTCTGGTGTCAGGAGCTGTTCCGGTACGTCGAGGCTCATTGTGTCGTCGGGCTGGTCGTTCGTAGGAAGGTCAGCGATTGCGGGAGTCGCGGACGCGGAAACCTGGGAGTTTCGGCGCGCCATGTTGGGAAAAAGGTTCGGATATCCGGAAATACCCAGTTCCACAAAGTGGAGGACTGTCTTTTCCTCGAGATGGGCGCCGTGGGCGAGGAGATCGGGGGGGTTCCTTGTTGTATCAGGGGTGGGTGGAAGGTAGGAAGAGGATCAGCCGCGCGCTTCTTATCAATTTAGGGCGATGCGGATGTCTGACGCGTGCAACATCAACACTCGACTTTGGTTTCAACCAGCACGAGTACAATTGGAAAGGATATTAATTCCGATTGGAGAGATGTAATATGAAAAGAGGAGAAAGGGGCCTGGAGATAACATGACAATTCGCAGTATCTGAATGTGGAATGCCAAACTCCCTCGTAACTTTCATCCCCGCAAAACGAATTCTACGCGTGATTTATTGTACTTGGGCTATGCAGAATCCAATTCTATTCAATTAGGTCACTTTGAGTATTTCAGCCAATTCTAAAGATTTCCATGAGAATGTTAGACATGGGATGAAAAAGTAAAAATAGGAAAAAGACCAGAGAAAAGGATGGAATTGTGGTTCCTCAGTAATGATCCACGAAAGCCTTCAAAGCGGCGTTTGCGCTCTGAGGATGCGCAGAGATTGTCTTCAACAAGAGACCCGAGCAAAAGAACCAGAAGGAGGATGTTAAAAGAAAAATGTGGTTGAGAGAACATGGCTAGGATCAGCCTGTGCGAGTCGGTCATAATGACACGAAGAAGGAAGGGCTGAACAGAGTATGAGAAAGATAGGAAATCTCAGAGAATGTCAAGGGTAGCAGAGTAGTAAGAGCCCGTCAAATGTAATCAACATAAAAGAAACATAGCACGAAGGGTATGGTGAACAATTAGAAAACCGTATATGGGAACACTCCCGAAATTAATAGCAAGATGGACGTAGGTGCCCAGAAATGAAATCATATCGTCGTCTTCACGGGTCGTTAGCACGGGAATTGAGGCAAACATGCAATGAACACCTTTCTTTTCGATTGAATGAAGGTTGTGTGGTGCATGTATTAGTCCTGCCGATGAGGGCCGATATTTTGCATCTCAATTCCCGTCTGAGACTCGACATCGCGGGGGAGGTACTTGCGCTTTTGCATGGCGTAGCGCTGGTCTCCTTCTTGGTAGGGACGCTTGAACTGCATGTAGGTGGGGGGGCGAGGTCGTCCCAGAACGGCGATCCAGTTTGTCAGGACGTTGCCTTGGGTGAACGGCCGATGACGGTCCTGCTTTTGGAACTTGTGGGAGTTGAGATACTCTCTCGTAGTCTCGCCACGGCCAACCAGGAACAGGTGGTACGCCCACAAGGAGGTCGGGTAGGGCACCGCAATGATGCCGTAGATCACCATAGCCCATGGTACACGCCACTTGGAGATGGACGCCCCAAAGGAGATTCCCTCACGGTTCATATAAAGTAGAATGTGTGCAAGACTGGCTCCGATCAAAAACAGAGAGAGAATCGTGCACGAGCTCACAAAGGCAAAGAAGTAGCGGTAGTTGCGCCGGCCTACGCAGTTGTTCAGCCAAACACAGTGGTGGTCGAGTGTCTCGACACAATTGTCACAGACCCGACAGTGGTAGCAGCGAGGAGGCCGCCAAATGGCACAGGTCTTGCAGTACTTGACAGGTACGTCCATGGCAGCAACATCGGACGTGGCCAGTTTCACCATGACCCAGTCGTTTGTGGGCGGGCCAACAGCTAATGGATCATTAGACGATTCCATAGGAGGCATCGGGTGAACATTTCGAGGCATAATACCAGGATCAACCACAGAGGCATGCACAAACGACGAGAAGCAAATATAAAAGACATATGCGAACAAGATGGGAATGGCTGGCGAGACATTGTTCCACAGCCAAGGGGCGGAGAATGCAAAGAACAAAGCCGAGGGAACCACCACCAGGAAGCCTGTAGCGATATTGATAGGCTTGTCCCTTGAGTTGAGGAATCGGCCACCGAAGCAGAAGAGAGTATTGCCAACAAAGTACTCCCAATTCTTGCCTAGATTAGCCCTTGGCAACTCCTGCTTAACATCCATTGGGCCCGGAGACGACCCGGCAGAAGAAAGTCGCTCATGACCTCGGACATCATGATTGTTATGATGATTGTTATGTGAGGGAGCCTTGTTCTGCAATGACAGGAAAGACAGAGGTGACTTCGGCGGCACATCTTGCGCATGATGTCCAGTATAGTTTGCACTGAGGTTCAAATGGCCGGGGCGAGGCTTGTCCTTTTGATCTCGATCCCGGAGGAGCCTGACACTTTCACCCAGACTTCGAACCGTAGTATTACCTGTCGGGCTGGCATTGGAGGTGTTTCGGTCGGGAATTATGGGATCTGTGAACTCTGTGCCCCGGGATGGTGGCACTTCCATCTCCACCTGGGGGAGTGATCCTTGTTGAAGAGTGCTGTTCGAGATCAAACTCTGCCTATTTCGACTGGTTTGATCGTTCCAATCATCGGTCGAAGACACCGTCCCCTTGGTCATTGGCCGCCCTCCCCGGTGTGCCTGCAGGCGCTGCGAGCTCATCGGCCGAAAAAAAGCCTGAGCGGTTAAAGACGGAATGTGCGTTCTGCTCAGTCGGCTCCCTGAGCTACCGGGTCTTTGACTTGATGCAGCTATCGAGTTACGGGTAGGAGGCGGAGCACGTTTAGAGACAGAGGTACGCGGCTGGAGCGAAGGTGGTGGCGATGTATAGGACGGAGCATTCTCCCCATCTTCTGAGGCGACATCCGTTACTCGGGATGAAATCCCTCCCACAGAGGGAGGTCGAGGAATTCCCAAGACATGCTGCTGTGCGGACGACCGGTTCGTATCGCGGGTATCGGGGCGGTCTGCGGAGTTCGCCATGATTGAATAGCGAAGGTATTTGACTGTGCTAGGAGGTAGCGCGTGCTATCATAGTTGCTCCGGCAAGTTGTCCTGGATACGGGTAGCAGCAGTGCGGCGAAATCGAGCTGGGCCGTAAGCTTTGGGGTGAATCGGCGGCGAGTTCAAGGAGCGGGATAGCGAGGATAAAAGGAGCGACGAGTAGAACACTGGTTCTGATGAGAGACTGGACGAATGATTCTAGATCCTAGAGCGTATATTAGCAAGCAGCTCCATTGTACTCCGTACATTGGGGAATAGTCAATTCCACGCGTCGAGAGCTCGAAATCTGGGGTCCAGAACGGAGCCCCTGATCGGGAAATCGCAACATAGACCGCACACCCACCTCTAGCATTGACGGAGATCCCAAGGTAAAATCCGTAGATCCAAAACAAGTCGACGGAGGCCAATTACATCACAGCCCACAGAAACGACCGTAGCAAACGTTTTGCCCAAACAAGAGCAACACGGGTGAGCAGCAAACCAGAAGTCGGAACCACAGAACGCAAGGCCCGTCGCGCATCCGCAAATTGCTTGAAGCGGCGGCTGGATGAGTCAGCCGACGAGCGGATAGTCACATGACCCGGCAACATCATTCGATGCTCACGATTCTCTCCCACCAACCCCGTCTCCCGTTCTCCGCGATTTCCAACCTCCACGCACGACCCGCTGCAACAATGTCTTCGATCGCTGCTATGGCTTCCCGCCGGGCTCTGGCTCGCCAGCCCATCTTCCGCGCTCCCCCGCGCCGCTTCATGTCCTCCAAGGTCGAGGAGGCCAACCTCGACAAGGCTGGCAAGCGGGACCCTGAGCTCTACGTACGGCTTTCGAACTGCCATTGATCTCTATTCGACCTCTCAGTCTAATATCTATGTGTCCAGGTTCTGCTCGGTGTCATGTCCGGTGCTTTCCTGCTCGCTGGCTGGTGAATAACCCCCCCTCCCACACCTATTACCTGACAGCCGTCCCTTTGTGACGTTATGACCGCATTTCGCGAAAAGCTTCCGCAGAGAAAGGAGGCTGCGTTTATGAAATTTGAGGGTGGTCGACCATTGAAAGTGCAATTAGCTAATTGGCGGTATTTTGCGATATCAGGTACTTCGGCAGCAAGCCCACCTCCGTCACCTCCGAGAGCAACGTCCGCATTGGCGAGTCCGCCATGCCCTGGCACGGAGAGTCCGCCGATGGCAAGGTCTACAAGTACCAGTACCACCCCCACGGCGACAAGAACCAGCCCCTCCGCGCTGCCCCCAGCGCCATGAACACCGTCATTGTTCCCAACGTCACCCTCCCCGAGGTATGCCGCGACTATTCCCCTGTGGGCCAATGCGCCATCGCTACAGTGTTTAAGTCTGCACCGTGTGGACACTTTATCTCGAAGCTCGGCAAATCGGCCCAAACATGTGCTTGCAGAGTTGCTGACCATTCCGTGCTTTCCTATAGGACCTCCACGAGAAGTTCAACAAGTACGGCAAGGAGGAGTGGGACTACTAAACGGCTTCTGCGAAGCCCTTTAAAACATGGTGCGAGAGCGAATGGTCACTTATACGTAAGTGGCCGGCTGCTGTATACTAGGACTGTGGTGACGAAAGGGGAGAGTTGTAGGTGGACTTGCCATTGCGATTACCGAAGATTTGTGCATAGTATCCGTTGTTCAGATAAAGAGTCAATTGGGAACCGGTCTCTTCATTTCATTTGTCAAAAGCGGTCTCATTCTCCTCGTATATCCTGTGTTTGAACCCTGTGTGTTCTGATAATGGCCTGATCTGATGAGGACGGTCGAGCTTTTCGGGAACTCTCGGGATCCACTCTGACCCGAAGCCACTGTGACGAGAGCTAAGCTACAATGCTGGCAAGGTAATTGGACCACTTTAACAATAGAAACGCTCATATCACAATTAGTGTTGTGCAGCACTCTAAAGCAACTAATTATGACGAAGAGAAAAAATAGCTATAAGGTTTCATGATACATGGTGTGAAGTTTTCTCCTCCTCTCTTCATTTTACCACCCCCAGCCTTCAGATGAATCGCTTATTTAGTAGCTTCATAGCCTTCACTGGCAGGCTTGGCCTCGGGGGAGCCAGAGCTCTCCACGGAACGGACATTGCCTTCAGCCACTGAGGCAGGGCTCTCAGGCGGGATCGAGTCCTCGGGCTTTCCGGAGCCGGTCTCAGGGTTCTGTCCCTGAACATCCGGGTGCGGGGGTGCAAGCTGGCCATCCACGATGGGGATCTCCTGTGCGTGCTCAAGCTTGGACTGGGACTCGTATCGGGTCTCGAACTTGACCTTGCCCTCGGCGCGAAGCGAAGCGACCACATCCTCGGGGAGAACGTTGCCATGCTGATCGCGGTACTCAACACGGGCTACGGAGCCGGAGAGCTTGGGCTGAGTGACCGCGGCCTGGTCCTCTGGTTGTTGCTGCTGGGGGATTTCGGCAGCAGGTACTTGTGCCTGCTGCTGCTGGTCCGCGGGCTTGTGGATCTGGGCTTGCTCGGTCGGAACGGTGTTCATGAAGTTGTTCACATCGGTGACATATTGGCTCAGCTGTTGGTGAAAATTCGCGTCAGCCAAGGTGATCGTCGATATAGTTCTAATATCCTCGGCGTGGAGGCTTCCACTCCGGTACACTTACGTCGGTGTGAAAGGTGTTGCAGTCGAAGTCCCAGCCATCCAGAAGCTTGACCTTCTGGCAGGCACTCTGGGTCCAGGGGTTGCCGTAGATCAAAGGAGAGTAAAGGGTGAAAACTGCAATGCTGAGAATCAGGAATCCTGCCATCATGACCTTGCCAATTGCAGGCTTCGATGCCAGCCCAAGGCTCTTGATACGGTTGGTGATAAAGTCGAATTCTTGGCAGAGCACCATGATGGCGAAGTAGAGAGCCGGGAGATAGTGATGCAGGAAGAGCTGGCGGGCCATGAGGTAGAAGGGGAAGTAGTGGAAGAACCATCCAAGAACGCTGGTGCCGACCTCGTAATCAAAGCGCTTGAACGAAACATGGCGGTAGTCATTGCAGCTGCGCTGCCAGCGGATGACCGCGATGGCCTTGAAGAGGAAGTAAATGCCAATGGCAGCGGTCGAGGACCACCAGATAAGTGGGTTACCCAGAAGGTAGATCTGGCGGTTGTCCTTGCCCCAGAAGTTGATACCACGGAGAAGAGTGGGCCATGAAGGAGGACGAGAGTCCCAGGCATGCGACTCAACCAAGCCGGCGTTGGTGGTCCACATGACCTTCTGCAGCTCCCAGAACTTGCCCAAGAAGCCGGGGTTGCGGTAGTTGACCTTCTCAGCGTCCACAGGCATCATGGGGTGGGTGTTGGACTCGATGTACCAGATGCTGTTTGGAAGAGTACCGCCACGAGCGCAGGTAACCTCTTGCTGCTCGAAGCCCCAGTCAGGTAGCTTGACCTTGTGGGAGAACAAGACACAGCCAGTCATGACGTGCACAAGCCTGAACTTGGTCTGGATGGTGCGCACGCGCTTCTTGGCTTCAGCACCCTCGGACATGGACTTCACAATTTCGATCTTGAACAAGTCATTGGCATCACCGGGGAAGCCTTCATATCCGTAGGCGGAGACCTCGAACTGCCAGTCAGCCTCGGTCACAGGGGGGCGCTCATCGTGAGAGTGGACGCGTCGGTGGGTAATTTCATGGTAGAGGCGGACAACGGCTCCATCTTCGATGAAGCTCACAGTTGAGTTGTCCCAGGCATACGGGCCCTCAATCTCACCATAAGGACCCAGGGGCTGAGTCTGATTCTCCATGATGAACACGTTATTCTCATCCTTGTGGGGATAGAGAGTAATCTGCTGCTGCTTGCTACCGGTGGGGTACATATGGTTGTGCGAGTGCAGGTAGCCACCCTGGGTGTTGTGGTGACGAAGGCTGACACGGGAACCGAAGGAAACATCCGCTGGCACGTCCTGCATGGACTTGGAGTTCAAGGTAGCCTGGAACTCCGACGACATGAAACCATCACCTTCTCCGGGGTTGACCAGGCAGAGGAAGTGAATACCGAACATGGCCATGTAGAACCCGAGAGGAATGACAATCAGACAGAATACGCGGGAGAAGAAGTGCTTGAACCACAATCGCTAAATCCATCAATGTTAGCACTGCAGTCACATCGACATATGTATTGTGTCAAGAACATACCGGAGTCACTGTCTTGGAGTCGCCGAGCACGACCCAAAGCTGGAGAGCTGTAAGAGACCCAACCCAGGCCATGGTGAAGAGACCAACCCACTTAACGCTGAGAGTAGCGCCTAGGGAAACACCCGTTGCGGCCAGCCAGAACCACCATGGACCCTTGAAAGCAGAAGTGGGTCCCAATTCCTGCTGGTTTGTGAAGCAGCTGAAGGTCAATGCAGTCAGAGCAGTGAAGAAAACGAGGGGTGAGTCCAACAGGATCAGGCGAGACTGAGTGGTCAGGGCGTTGTCTATATACTCAGTTAGGTGTGTTTGGATGGTAAATATGGCGTCGCTTCAAGAACCCACCGAAAATCACGAGGCCAGCACCCATAACAGCAGTTGAAGTACGGCACCCAGTCGCCTTGAGGGTCAGGAACATCAGAGAGACCGTGAGAACACCGAGAATAGCGGGAAGCATTCGCATTGCCACGTAGGGCACCCCGGGCTCAAGATAGTCCTTGCCAATATCCTTGAAGTCAAAGTCTCCATTGAAGCCAGCCAGCCAGCCAGCAAGCGTGATCAACAGTTTGGCAAGTGGCGGGTGGACATCCATAAAAAATCTTCCCTTGATGTACTTGCTCGCGAAGCCACCGAAACTGAAGAGAGACATGGAGCGTTAGCCTCGATCTATTGCCAATGGACGTGATTCGGTGACGGAACATACTGGACTTCATCGAACACAACACTGCTGGGCTGGTAGATGCGGAACAAGCGGACAGCGGCCGCAATCAACGTCACCAGCGCCAGCAGTTTGTAGTCGGAGGCGGGGAGGTTGAGAATGTCATTGTCCCGTACACCGTCTGAGGCATAGCTGGCAATCTTTGCGGGCTTTCCACCCTTGGGATTCGGCGAGCGACTGCGAGAGCGCCGACCGCGACTCTGCGGCCGCACAGCCAGTGTATCCTTCGATTTCTGGCCCATTATGGTCGAAGGTTGTCCGCGGATGCGTGACGGAGGAAGGTCGTCGGGGATGAGCGGAACAGTCGAAAATCGATGGGCGGACACAGGACGAAAGGAAAAGAAAATATAAGACTAGTGGGGTCGTGAATGAGTCGCAAAGTTAGATAAATCGAATCCAGAGAGCGCAATAGCTATTGAAAGCTGCTATGTCGAAGCTCTCCACAGCGGCAGCTCTTCACCACAACGGTAATGGTGGGATCGAGATTAATGATCGTAGATAGTGAGAGGAAATGTCCCCATCACAGGGCAAGAAAAGAAGAAGAGAAAAAGAGGATGAAGAGAGTGTCAAGAAGAATGGACGGAAGCGTGCAGAGGTCCGTCTTGAGGCCAGATCGACGAGCGGAGCGGGCAAAGAGAGACAAACCACAACGTGAGAGCGCTAAACGGCCCCTTAGATTTCAGCCCCAAGACCCGAGGCTGACTTCGGCCCATTGGAGGTATTTACGCAGGCCATTTGATGAAATAGGTCTTTCTACATATATTTATAAATCTACATGAAGCATTCAACACGCTAGCCTTCAACATATCACCACCTTCTGCTGCTTCTGAACCCCTCGAAGTATAGAAGACCGATTGAAAGCGGAGTAACAAAGCAGCTGTACACAAACTCGCCGCACGCGGGAGTACTGCACAGCCACATTACGGGCCAGAACTGTGGCTGGTGACGGAGCAGTTACTGTGGCTGGTGAAGTGGCGTAGTCAGCACCTCATTGAGCCTGGAGGTCGGGAAAAGGTACACTCTCTCCAATCGCAACTTCAACCACCAGCCATGGAGTCGTCGAATGGAAACACTCCTCTTCCAGAGGATATGAACAAGCCTCCGGAAGGCCTAGTACTCCCTCCTAAAGATATTCGAGGTTCGTCACGGCTCTTCCTCACGCGAGAGAATGCTGCTAACCATGTTTTCCAGCAATTGTCGAAAAGACCGCGGGCTATGTCGCTCGAAATGGATCCGTCTTTGAAGGTGAGAATATCTCCTCTTACGCATCAGACGAATCGCGGGCTAACTTTGAAACTTCCTAATCCAGATCGTGTTCGTGAAAAGGAAAAGAACAACCCTAAATTCTCCTTCTTAAACGCCGGCGACGCCTACGAGCCTTTCTACCAGTGGCGCCTCACCGAGATCAAGGAAGGCCGTGGGACCGCGGTCTCAGCAGGACGTCCTGGCGAAGCTGTTGCAGCCGCCGAGCCCGAAAAGCCCAAGGGGCCTCCAGAACCCCCCGCGTTCCATTTCTCAGCGCGCATGCCTATCATCAATGCGCAGGATCTGGAAGTGGTCAAACTTACAGCGCTATATGTCGCCAAACGAGGAAAGTCTTTCATGACTGCACTGTCGCAACGCGAGGCTCGGAATTTCCAATTCGACTTCCTCCGCCCTCAGCACAGTCTCTACCAATTCTTCACTCGCCTAGTTGATCAATACACCATCTTGCTGCGACCCGAAGGAATTGACGACGCTACCACCCAGCAAAAGCGGATCGCGGAGCTGGAACACAATGTGAAGAACAAATATCATATTCTGGAGCGCGCAAATCAACGGGCGGAGTGGGTGAAGTACCAGGAGCAGCAGAAGCAAGAGAAAGAGGAACAGGAAGAACAGGAACGCATCGAGTATGCCCAGATCGATTGGCACGACTTTGTGGTGGTCGAGACGGTCCTGTTCACGGAAAGCGACGACCAAGCAGAGCTGCCACCGCCGACCTCTCTCAATGACCTGCAATCCGCCTCCTTGGAGCAAAAAGCAGCCATGTCCCTTAACCCGCTGCGCATCGAAGAGGCCATGCCCACCGACCTCGACAACCCGACCTATTATAATGCCTACCCAGCCCAACACGAACCTTCCTTCCCCGTCCCACCACCCTCCGTCTCTCCATACCCGGCTCAAGCAG
The DNA here is from genome assembly GCA_037043885.1 of Penicillium goetzii. NCBI lineage: Eukaryota > Fungi > Ascomycota > Eurotiomycetes > Eurotiales > Aspergillaceae > Penicillium > Penicillium goetzii. The sequence goes on along the minus strand of JAWLST010000006.1, from coordinate 423,683 downwards.
CAGCCCCATATCCGCCACCCGCCGTGGACTATGGCAGGCAATATCCCCCGCAACCAGAGGTACCGCAAGCCCGCACAGAGTCGCCCGTGCCTGTACCGGGTCAACCTCCCATGCGCATTCGCTCGGACTACGTGCCCCGTGCCCAGGCCCGCCGCCAACAAGCTGCCGGTGGCACCGCACTGTGCCCGAACTGCCACCAGCAGATCCCCGTCGCCGAATTGGAGCATCATATGCGCGTCGAGCTGCTCGACCCTCGATGGAAGGAACAGCGTGCCAAGGCTGACTCTCGCAGCGCCACGACCAATCTGTCCACTGTCGACGTCGTCAACAACCTCAAGCGTCTTGCCAGCCAGCGCAGCGATGTCTTTGATGCCTCGCTTGCGCCCGATCCTGAGGAGGAAGCGCGCCGCAAGCGCATGGCTATGGGCACTGCCCCAGACGGCAGCCTTCCTCCTGGAGTTTCTGCGCCACCAGGTCCAGCTATTGGACCAGGAGGTGTGCCCAGACCCCAGAATACGAATATTGAGGATCAGATTCGGCATTTCCACCAGCTTGCCAAGCAATAATCTCATGCCTTAGATCGAGCAATTTGATCATAATTGGTATTCAGCTCATCTGCCAGAAGGTTTACTATGGCAAGGGATTTTCAGGTCTCCTTTGTTTCACGTCTTGGTTTGCATCTGGAGTTTTGTGGCGTGCTTTCTCTATATGTCTTTGAGAATGGATATGCTCGTTTGTACCATACCTTTACCATGTTTAACGTTACTACCAAAATTCTTGTCTCTGATGAGCGCCATATATCAAGTCCTGGTTGGTGTTAACACTTAATAGTAATGGCAACTAAGGAGTATAGATCTACCGTAGCAGAGCCTCATGTAGACGAGTAGATCTGAGCGCTTGACAGACCACACAGCTGGTGAAACTCGCTGCAAGAGGCACTAACATTTCAATCAGCCGGGGCAGATTAATGTTGGATTGAATTTTTTTGGAATTCCATGGTAGCTGGGTATCTATGAACTTCGTGATATACACTGTAGGTTTTTTGTAGAGCAGGCTGGTCTGTCCCAGGACGAACTGCAGTGAATGCACACTGATCAACTCGTAAAACGAGACATACGCCATAGCCTGTAAGCAACTATTTGGCCTCTCTGGCCTTGCGAGTTTCCTCCTTCTTCCGCCGCCTATCTTTCTTTTCCTGTCTGCGCTCCGCCTTAGTAGCCTTGCGACCATGCTTCTTGCCACTCTCACTGCGAGATTTAGCTTTCTCTTCCTTGGACTTCTTCTTCTTCTTCTGCTTCGTTTCGAATTGAATGAACTCCTCGCCCGTTTTGAACTCCTCGGCGGGTTCGTCCGCTTCCATCTCTTCGTCGGAATCGTCGGCCTCGGCACTAGACTGGGCAGTAGACGGCACAGCACTAGAGACACCCTCGGACTGAGCTAGTGAATCTTGCACTGCTGTAGAAGCAGCCTTCTTCGCGAGCATTGCGGCCTTGATTTGAGCCCGCGCCCGCTCTCGAGCTTCCCGTTCTGCTCGCTCCAAATCGATCTTATCATTTCCAGCCTGTTAAGTCCGTTAGTGGTCTGTTAGATCTGTAGCTTCCAGTGCGATATCGCTCACCAGGCCGTGCTTGATGAACCGCCCTGCAGCTGCCTTATCGAGGACCATGGTGCGCTGCTCAGGCTCAGCAGGTTCGGTTTCCAGCGCCTTCATCTTGTCGAAGTATTGTTTAACGCGCGTGAGTTCCCGGAAAACCGCGTGCTGCTTTGCGTCCACTCCCTGGAGTCGTAGATAAGCTGCGAAAGGGTCAGCAGATGTCTTTAGTAAAGGCTGTAAAATTCAAGCTTACAGAAAATTAATGATTCGAGAGCGTAAGTCGTCAGCACGTGGATTTTGGCCTTGTCCAAGATGGGCATGTTCTTCGACATCTTGTTCAAAGAACTGCCCAACAGCGGTTGCAAGACATCCTCTAGATCATCCACATTATCGTCCAGCTGCTCAAGCAGCGGTAGTAAATCTGCCGTGTCCATGTTATTGTGTTGCTGTAGTTGTCAGTGTCGACGAAAAGTGCTGCAGGAAAAATTAAGACCGGTGTAAATGAGGCGGTGGGTCGGGCGGTGGAGATCAGCGGGTCCCATCATTCGCGCATGGCGCTGCTGCATTTCAATATTTCCTCGGCGCGAAACGAACGGAGCGACCTAGTTTACGTGAGGAGCTCGGGGCTCGTTCGGACAAAGCGAAACGCAAGATGTCAATTTAACCAATCCGCGATCCTCGAACTTCCCTGCGAACTGGTTCTTTCCGGACAGAACCTCCTCCCATTATCATCCGATTCGTCGCTCGGGGAGACGTCTTCCCCGAAACACCTTCAAAGTGGTGCTACAAATATTCGGGCGCCGCCCGCTATGGCGGAGCGGTGTGATTGATATTTGCATTCAATGTCGAGTACGATCAAGTGGAGGACCTACAACAAGATACATGTCGACATGGGGGCAAGACGTCGAGGACATTTCTCGCGAGACCAAAACGCCCAGCTTGACAGGGCGAGTGCACATAATCGGTCTTGGAAATGCAGGAACATTCATTGCCCATTCGCTCGCGTCGCGACAATCTCCGCCTCCAATCACCCTCCTTATGCACCAGGCCTCGTTCTACCATGCATTCCGGCGGAAAAAGCGGAGCCTGGCCGTTAACTACAACGGTCTCGATGATAACAGGACAGGCTTCGATGTCGAGGTTTTGCACGATAAAGTGTGGCACAGGATACCTTCGAAGGAGGAGCATCTCGAGGCAAGCGAGGATCGTGATAGTATCGAGAACGAGGAAACCGTACCCGAGGAGGAAGGACATATCGAATGCTTGATTGTCTGCTGCAAGGCCTATATGACTGAAAAAGTTATCAGAGGAGTCCGTCACCGCCTGAGCCCCGATTCGACTATTCTTTTCATTCAGAATGGCTTGGGAATCGTCGAGAGGCTCAACAAAGAGATCTTCCCGGATGAAAAGACTCGGCCGCACTACATGCAAGGTGTACTTAGTCACGGTCTGAAGAAACAAGACTCCTACAAGGTCGGCCATGTGAATGTTGGGTCATTGACCCTCAGCCCAGTAGTCACTGGCCAAACTCCGCTCATCGAGGCCGAAAATGACACACATTGGGCTCCTACAACAAAGTACCTGCTACGCCTTTTGACCCTCACCCCTTCTCTTGTCGCCACTGCCGATACGCCCGCTGGCCTTTTGCAATACCAGCTGGAGAGACTGGCCGTCGGCTGCGTTCTCAGCCCGCTCGGCGCAATCCACGATTGCAAGAATCGCGAGCTTTTGTACAACTTCCCAGTCTCTCGCACCATGCGACTGCTTCTCTTGGAGATCTCCAGCGTGATCTGCGCTCTCCCTGAGTTGCGTGGTATCCCGGGAATTGAAGATCGGTTTTCACCAGAGCGTTTGCGTCGACTGGTCCTCAATGTTGCCTCGAACCGTCCCGAAGACACCAGCTCGATACGCAACGATCTGCATTACCAACGAAACACCGAAATCGATTTCCTGAACGGGTGGATCGTGAAGCGTGGCGAAGAGCTAGGCATGAAATGCGTGCTGAATTACATGATTCAGCAGCTGGTGCTGAGCAGGATGTTCATTATCAATCATAGGGAAGCCAGCGCGATTCCGATTGATTTCGACAATGTCATCCTCTCTGGTGACAAGGGAAAAGATGATTAAGGCATCAGAACCGCTTTGATTCTTCGTGCCCTAACGGCATTATTTTTTTCTTCGTGAACATATTTCTCATTGCGGCCTGGAGGGTTAGGGAACCTCCTTGTCACAGGTCAATGGCCTTCAAGGCACTCTCGCAGATCTCTTTGATCTGGGCCCACCGCCGCAACAACGTCTCCGCCTTTTGGCGATTAGCTTGCACCACGGCATTGGATTGCATTGCCGCCTGCAACGAGTTCATAGCTGCGTCAGCTTCGGCAGCATAAGTCCGAACCCATCCCTTGATGATGGCCTCCGACTTCTTCTCATCTACACCCTCGGTCGAGCCTTCGAGAACGTGGTTCCTCCAATCCTCTTCATTCATGTACACTAGAGCTGCCGCAACTTCGGTGCGGTAGCAGACCCCTTGGGAAATCAATTGGTAGTTACTGGCGAAATAATTAGCAGGGCTTGAATATACCAAACTTGAATATACCAAATCGGAACTATTTTGGGAGCGTCGAGCTACTTACCCGTAGTATCGGTTCAGCCACAGCTCCTCTTGCTTCTCGGCGGTGTTCAGATCACGGAAGATGATGTCGTCAAGGTAAATGCAGTCAGAGTCGTTCTTTTCCAGGAAGAAGCCATCTGGATATCCGGGTTAGCGCAAGCTTAATCGGAAGTATGTATTCGTGCCTCACATTCTGCCAACAGGAAATCATTCGGATGTCCACCATAGCTCATGTACACCTCGTCTCCCTTCTTATAGTCTTCGCTTGCGCGCAGAGTGTACCCATCTTCATCGAATTTCACGTCACACTAGTTCTCAAGTCAATCAAAAAGCCTTTTGAAGAACCGCCAAAGAAAAGATTAAAAGAACAACGTACCTCAACATCCGAATGATTGAAGTAATCCGCAAAAGGCAACATAGCCATAGCATCATTGCGGTCTTCAGGCGGTTCCTGGCCGGCCGCAACCCAATAGAAGCTTCTCGTATTGAGAATGAGCCAATGATATGAGAAAGACCGCCAGTCAGTATCAGGCAGTGCAGTGGTGACATCCGCCCACGCCTTGCGCAGCCGGAGTTCCTGGCCCAGAAGAAGATTCCGGTGCTCACTCTCATACTTCCTGACCGGGTTCCCCTTATCAACCGAGTTCCAAAGCCCAGAGATGCAAGGGGGGAGGAAATTGGGCTGGTTCGTAGACTCGTGGTCTGCCTCGCTGTCAGGCCAAGGAAGACCACCCAGCACTTTAGGCCATAGGATTGGCAGGCTGTCTTCGAAATCTTGGCGTGTAGGCCAGGCCTTGCGCCATAGTTCGTAATCTGCCAGCTCCTCCTCACTTCCGTGGATAAAGTATGCGGCCATGATAGTCTGCACGGCAGTGCCTTCGGGGAACTGGTCCTTGAAGGAGGAAGGGATTTTGTCCATTGTCAGGATCACGCTAGTTGGAACTTGAACAACAGCTTCTCCTTTCTTCAGGCGGCGACTTATATCAGCTTTGGTATTCATATGGTGTCTTGATCAGCGAGGATTGAGGTTCCTACCTTGATTTTTCGAGTGGCTATCATTCCCAGCCCTCGACCTGGAAAACGGGCTGGAGCGACGCCAAATGCCTCAACTCCATGTTCCATGGCCCATTCCGTGAAGGCCTCGTGGTCCTCACCGGGCCACCACTCTGGTCGTGACATCTTGATAGGGCAATCGCTTTTTATCAAGGGACGAGGTTAAACCTTGTGCAGATTAGCATGTGTAGCAAGGGCAGGGTTCGGGTAAGACCAACCAGGAGCAAGTCGGGTTTAATCAATGTTTTGGGCTGATTTGAAGTTGCTATTGTTGAAAGGCAATGGCCATGATGTGTGAACGGACTTGTTTCCGAATTCTTGTCTTCTCACACAGATGCCGCCGATCAACAAGTGAGGGCTGTGAATGTGGAGCACTTATCTGTTATCGATAAGCGGGCTTATCGATAATTACGGCAGCCCACAGCGTCCAGTGACGCCCTCTTCCCGGATATCAGACCACTCCATTGCTCTGTGACCGAATGTTATCCCGGTAGTATATCGGGCCTGGGAATTCATCATGTCGGTCTTGGGGAGGCGCGGGGCTTGCGAGCTTCGAGCTTTGGCTGCTTCAAGGTCAACATATGCCGCGAGCGCTTTGCGGCCCTTCTCTATTCTCAACCGGCCACAGCCAAATTATCCCGGCCATGTCCCATTGACTACTATTGAGCGTGGTGCTCTAGCTGTTGGCTCAGCAATTGGGTCTTTGATTAACCCGCGACGAGCAGGTATGCTAACATCCTCAGACTTGACCATTCGCAGCACCATGGTCGTATTCGTGCGATTGGCAGCTCCTGGTCTACTCGAACTACAAATTATCAGATCCAACTAATCCCCCACTACAGACCTGATTGCAGCACTCGGCGAGGCCACCGCAACTCCATATTTTATTTACCGTCTTCGAGATGCAATGCTCTCCGATCCCACCGGTCGACGAATCCTCCGCGATCGACCCCGCATCACCTCCGAAACTCTCCAAATGTCCTACCTCCGCACACTCCCCGAGAACTCCGTCGGCCGCACATACGCTACCTGGCTCGACCGAGAGGGTGTGTCGCCCGATACGCGAGACAACGTGCAGTATATCGATGACGAAGAGTGTGCCTACGTTATGCAGCGGTACCGCGAGTGCCATGACTTCTACCACGCGGTGACGGGGCTGCCCATCTTCGTGGAGGGCGAGCTTGCGCTGAAGGCGCTGGAGTTCTTGAATACACTTCTACCCATGACTGGGTTGAGTCTGTTCGCTTTTATACGGATGAAGCCTGCTGAGAAGGAGCGCTTTTTGACGTTGCATTTGCCGTGGGCGGTGCGCAGTGGACTGGGTAGTAAAGAGCTGATCAATGTGTATTGGGAAGAGGTGCTGGAGAAGGATGTGGATGAGCTTCGGGCTGAACTGCACATCGAGCGGCCGCCTGATCTGAGAGAAATTCGGAAAATGATTCGGCAGCAGCAGAAGCGAGAGAAGGAGAGACAGCAGCAGCAGATGTCGAGTTGAGACTTTGTGCTTGCGAATTGTTGCGAGGGTCTTCTCTCCCATGAAGAATGTGTACGATTATAGTGTGTCTGTCTGTAAACAATGATCCTCCCCCCAATGCAAAACGGACCAACAGTATTTCAAAGAAATATCAGCCCGTCTAAGACGAGGTACCAGACCGTAAACGCCTGAAATATATTTTGCGGAAGACCCCCCGAAGGAGTATCCAAAATGCGATGGAAAATCAAACACAAAAAAAGGCCCAAGGCTAAGCGCGAATCATGACTGTCACTCGTCTCTTTTACAGATCGAGCAGATCATCATCGTCATCCCAGCCGCCTTTGCGCCGGCTAATCACAATCTTGTGTTCCTCCTCTTCCTTGCGCTGGTTCTCGGCAACAGCGTTCAGGAGCTCCTTCAGCTGTTCCTCGGTGACCTTTTGACGAATCTGGCCGGTCTGGGCCAGCATCATCAGTCGGTTCTCGATATCGACGGCACGCGATTCCTTGACGAGGCGGATGCGGCCGAGGCGATCGGCAGCGGCGGGGTCGAGGATTTGGCTCATGATGGCGGCACGGCGTTCGGCTGTTATAACAATCGGTATTAGTTCGTCATTCGGACCATGTGAGTCGTAGCTTATCGGGAAGTAGATTCCAGCAAAGCAAAGGGTCCCAAGAAGCTTGCGCCGCTCAAGTCTTGCAGGGTGTGGACAGTCGGTGGGGAAAGATTGTGGTCACCTACATTCAGCTTGCCTGCATTCCGACCGTTAATTAGTCTCGTCCAAGTTCACAAAAGCCGTGGGGTCGATAGCTCACCTCCTCTGGTCTTCCTGCCCCTGGCCGCCTTCCTGGCTAGGACCTCCGCGCTGGCCACCCTGCTGCTGCTGGAGCTGCGCAATGCGAGCTCGCCTGATCTAGTTGGTTGTCAGAGGATGAAGCATGACGGTCACGGGGGAAAGATGCTAACCTCTTCAAGCTCTGCGTCCGCCATGATGTCTGTTAGTGCACGTGGATTGGTGCTTGGAGTATGAAATGGGCCGTTGGTTTATCGGAGGGGAACTGGGTTAAGGCGTGGGCGAAGATTGATTTGGTAACCCCACTAAGGAAGGTTGTTCCGCCTGAGGCTGCCACGCGGGGGCGTCATCTAGTGTATGCACTATGTACAGCACATGATATGTACTGTGGTTTCAGGATTCATCACAACTTTACCATAGCATAATTGCGGAGAGAAATTGATTGATAGAATACATTAGGTCATAGCAAAAGCTCCATCTTTCATAACATATTATCTACACCCCGACATGTCTGATCTACCTATTTTCGCTCGGTGGACACGGTACTACTTATGGAACTGCCGAAGACTTGCCCATGTACTGAAATATATATATTTGTCCGGACCGTCCATGTTATAGTAATGGATTTTTGTAAGTATGGAAATATACTAACCTATAGGTATTCTCTATCTTATTATGTATCGTATTTCAGACAAAGAAGCGAATTGTACTTCGCACTAGGTTCGGACAGAGTTACCAGCCACACGATGATACGATCTAATTAACTTGAATGGTGAAACACCCCGGCGTAGACTTTAACCCGATTGGGGAGCTGACACGAGTCGCGATTGAACTGTTTTGCCGAGCAAAGAGATAGGGGATTATACCCATCCATCTGCGCCTCCGCTAGGCAGGGGGCAAAAAGTTCAGATAGTAGTTGCGAGAAACTAGCATGGCCTAATAAGTCAGATCGTCCTATTTACCCGACCAGCGAGGGATCGAGGAACAGTGCGCGAGATCGGCTGTCAGGTTCCGGTTTAGTCGCGATAGAATACATAGTACGGAGTAGTTTATGCCCATACTAGTATCGATTAGGCAGAACCTTAGCTGCTTAGGCTCGCGGGTGGCCAAAAACGCTGGTCGGACTCGGTCTGAGCATGGTGAATTGGGAGGATATCGAAGTGATTCTTGAACAACTATCGAATGACTCGAGATAGAAGTAGTTATATTCATGTTCTCAGTTATTTTATCGATCTCGATCCTTATATCCACTCTGTCCAAAACATCGTCGATTCGTCACTCTGCACATTGGCGCGCGGGCCGATCACCTGCTTCCGGTGTGATAGCATGACTAAGCGCCCTGATTCGCCTCACTCTGTGACCCCCCCAATCTCTTCTTCGCCTCTTGCTCACCATCGGTGGAGATAACACCCACCGGAGTCTTGAATCCGTCTATTCTCTTTCTATACAATCCTTTCTGTCGGTCCTTTTCGTCGTCCTCTGCCTCTTTCCCGTCGACCGCCGTCGTCCGGGCTCCTCGAAACCTCCCCGATCCCAACGCTTGCGGGGGTTGCCTCTTAGCCTTCAATCCTTTGCTTCCATTCAGTGAATGGCTTCGGAGACTCGGTATATTCCAGAGTGCCTCTGGGCGTGATATCGATTGTGGTGACAATTGAAGAGAAAGACCCCGGTCATCGCAACTTACATTCCTTCAACGCCGTTTACGTCACTCATTATGGCCGAGTAAGTCGTTCGAAGGAAAAGGAGATGCGATGCAAATAGACTGCTGACATTACGTGCCAGCTTAATTGCCTTTCAAACATACCATCATAGTAAACTTCTTCCGCCGTCCTCGACCATGATTCCGCGACACGCCCATAAGCGGTCTCTGTCCTCCGAGCATCGGGCACTCTCCCCCGATAGGACCGTGACCAAAGCCAAGTCCACTACCAACCTGTCCGACGCCGCGAACCAGCAGCACTCCAAGTTCGAAGAAACCAATTTCAATACCTTACAGGACCCACGATTGGTTATTCCCTCGGAAGTTTCATCCTCAACGTCCTCGTCCCACCACCCCGACTTGAGCAATGAGGTGGCCGCCCTCAGCGTGAAATTGATACAAGCGATCAACAACCAGACCACGTTGGATGATAACCTAGCTGCCACGCGACAAGAGCTGGAGGTGGCACTAGGAAAAATCCAGGCCCTGGAGTTTCAGAATGAGAAATACCGACGGGACATTGCTGAGAAGGTCTACGTGAAGAAAGCCGATGCAGACATCGAGCTTATGCGGTTAAGAGGTCTTCTTGCAGAGGAGTGTGCCCAGCGTTCGACTGCGGAGAAGGCGAAGAAGTCGATTGAACAGGAGCTGGAGACTCTCACTGCCGATCTCTTCGAGGAAGCCAATAAGGTGTGTTTCTCAATTCGCGGGTCTTTGCAATTGCCTGGCAGAGCTGGAACTGACTCTTTCATAGATGGTTGCCGCAGCTAAGATTGAGCGCGAAGCGGTAGAGAAGAAGAACGAGCAATTGCGCTCGCAGATCAAAGACACAGAATCGCTTCTCGCATCGCATCAGGATCAATTAGCGGAGCTAAAGTCGGTTATTCAAGGGATGCACCTGTCGAAAGACGACCTGGATATCCGCACAAATGCCTCCACCGCGCCCCCATCCCCGGCCGGCCCGACCCAATTGCCAGGGTCTTCCAAGCAAGAACTTGAGTTTGAGAATGCTACACCCGCTTGTAATCCTGAAGAGTTGATACCTGGTCCCACTTGCAACTTCCCTGAGATGATCCGTTTGGTGTGCAGGACCGATCTGCAGGCCTACGAAGATTTCCGGGAGTTACTGACTCTCCCGCGGAGCTCGAAGCCGCCAAGTCGTGCGGGCAGCGGATCTTATGCAGGCTTGAATGTCATGAGCTTGGCAGGCTTTGCGACTGGCGGATCCGCCTCCGCTACTTCCTCGCCTACCAAGGGCATCACGCATTCCCCGAATGGGAGCCTCTCCTCGCAGACCGGCTCGCATATCCCTCTGAAGGAGACCCGTTTCTACAAGCGGGTCCTCATGGAAGATATCGAGCCGACCTTGCGACTCGATCTTGCCCCTGGCATTTCATGGCTTACCCGACGTACAGTTCTGAGTAGTATTTGTGAAGGCACCCTTGTTGTGGAGCCTATTCCCCCAGCGAGCAAGAAACTTGAATTCCCTTGCTCTGTTTGTGGTGAACGCAGAACTAGTGCGGAGAACGAGCGGACTCACCGTTTCCGAACCTCTGATAGCGAGACAGCCCAGCGGTACTCTCTGTGCATTCAGTGCCTGGAACGAGTCCGCTCATGTTGTGAGTTTACTGGCTATCTCCGCTTGATCCTCGACGGGCATCTTCGTGCAGGCGATGTCGACGAGGAGAAGGAGATATGGGAAGAAACCGTTCGTTTACGAGAGCGCATGTTCTGGTCTCGCATCGCAGGTGGTATCGTTCCATCGGTTACCGCGCCTGTTGAGTCTCAAACAGAGCCGGAAACCGCCGAGGCTAGCATCAGCGTCCCCAAAGAGAACGGGAACGATCAGTACCTGCATCCAGCAGATAACGCCATCGTGGAGTTGAACCCGGTGGATGTGTCTCCAAGGTCGGAGATCCCTCACATTGCCCAACCTATACCTCCTGAAACTCCCGCCCGGGATCATGAAGTGGTCAAGCCCATGACACCTGAACTACCGCACCTTGATCGGGAGGGTATCGAGGACTCTGCCGATGAAGCGCTGCAAAGACGCGGCTCTGTTGACTCTGACACCAGTGTATATGAAGAGGCTAATGCGGAAGTCGAAGATGGCAGTGAGGAAGCTATCGCTGGCCAGCTGTCGGCTACCCATGGAAAAGATGACACCGAGGCCAGCTCTGAAACCGTGACCCCTGTCATCGACCCGCACACGCCTACTAACGAGCGAGAGGAACCCGAAGTCAAGGCTGACATCCTCGAACCTGTCGTGCAGCCGCCGACGCCTACTCATGAAGAGGAGAGCACAGAAACCAAGGTCAATACCGTGGGGAATGTCGCTGAGCCGGCCCTGCCTACGCACCGATTAGAGAAGACCGAAGCCAACAGCCAAAGCAGCTCTTAAGCTGCATTGATCCCTTTCCAGGATCAACATGAGTACGACGATCACACGGCTAGCCCGGTGTTTCATGACCTATCTGACGCATTGCCTGCATACCTCATCAAAGACGCTGATAGAACACACATTCTTCTTCTTTTTCCCGACGCTGCTGCATACACCTTTAATTATTCATGTTTCCCAATTTCCCTCGGATGCAGTAGCATCTATTTCTTTTCTCTTTCTCGTCGATATCCCCCTTTGATATGATATTCAGCAGCGCCCCTTTCCTCCATACCTGTATTATTAACCTTACCTTCGAATTCGCATCATCATTCTTATTATGTATACATACTAATGTTGTTTCCCTTTACCCTCGATGCTTTCCTGTCCCGGTGCTGATTCCGAGGCTTGTTTTGGTTCGTTGCTTCTTTCACATTGCTTGGTATGATGTGATTTTTGGACTGGAAAGTGTTTGAAATGAGAGACTCGTTGAGCTAGAGAAATGAAGCTCTGACTTTGTGTATGGCCTCTCCAATTATCCTTCAACTTGTAAAATAGCGGTTGCTCTTGGCCTGAACATTGGCCGATTGGGGAGTATTCAAGGTAAGGATGAAAGAGCTTACCTTGCAAGGGTGCTAGTAATGTTCAACATATTATGATAGTACTCCGTAGTCTAACATTAAATAAATGCATCTAGCTTGAGTCATATTTGACTACGGAGACGTACTGTATAATCCCGGACCACAATGACTTCCATCGCCCCTTCAGGTCCATAAACTCCGATCCACGTGACAGTGATCATCGCCACTCTGTCAGGAACAACCAATCAGCATCCAGCAAATTTCATCGGAGTTTGCCTGTTGGCCCCGACTGACTCAGCCATTATTATTCTAGCTTCTTCCGAGGAATCTCCACCCCATACTTTTAATCTACTCAATCTCTCCCTCTTCCTCCTGAAGCAGTCCACGATACACACCGTCACTCTCACACCCACACCCACACACACACACATCAAAATGCCTCGCCAACAACGCCGTGCCGCTCCTACCCCCGCGCGTAGCGCTCCCACTCGCCCTACCGCCGCCCCTGCCCGGCCCGCGCCTGCTCCCCAGCAGTCACAGCCTCACTCGACCGCCGCCTATCCCCACCAGGCTGCTCCTCCCATGCAGCAGGCCGCTCCCGTGCAGAGCTCTGGCGGTGGTTTCCTGAGCCAGGTCGCCTCGACCGCTGCGTAAGTCTTTCTCCAGATCTCTCTCAAGCCGAATCCCGAATCTCGGGATTCCCGATATATCTCCTCCGAGAAAATCCGGGGTTGGCCCTTTTTTTTTCTCACCAGGCTATTTGAAAAAACTTGTCGCTAACTTTGGCTTCTTCTTCGCGCTTATAGTGGTGTCGCTGCCGGTCACGTCGCCGCTACAGGTATCACCAACGCTCTGGGCTGGGGCTCCAGCTCCCACGCCCCCGCCGAGGCTCAGCAGGCTGCTCCCGCTCAGAACCAGGCCATGGACAACGGTCTGTGGCAGGGCAACGCCACCCAGCAGTCCTGGGAGACTCCGGCCTGCGAGACTGATATCCGTAACTTCCGCCGGTGCATGGACGAGAACAAGGGTGATATGTCTATCTGTGGTTGGTACATGGATCAGCTGGTACGTTTTGAGAATTCCCTCCAGTTCGACTAGGACAGGATATTTGTTTTGGACGATAGAATGGATTTGCTAACAATTTCTACAGAAGGCTTGCCAGGCTGCTGCCAAGCCCTACTAAGCGTTTCCGCTGGAAATGGCTGAAGGGTTCTTGAATACGGCTGCGCTATCTTCCTTTCCTCTTTTCCTTTATTTTTTTTAAAATACATGGGCTTGTTCTCTCTTGGAAGAACGGCTCTTTGGATGTAATTCATCTTGCATGGCGACTTTGATATCGCACTCTTGTACTCTATACCATCTCTCCTCGTTATTGAAATCAAATCATTATCCGTGGTCTGCGTCTTGAGCTGATGGCAGGACTTGTCCACTCGGGGGCAGATCATGGAAGAAACGAAGAACTTGAAGACACCATACTATCATTGTATGTGCGTAGTTCCCAGGGGAGGAATTTGAAAGCTGGAAGGCCGATGGAGGCGAGCGCCATTTCTTCTACTCGGATTTCGGAGATTGACCGATGTTCATGATACAATATTGCATAAAGCTATTCATATTGTTCGCCAAAACGCCTATGCAAAGAGAAAAGCCCAAAACACGAGTACGGTCGCTTGCTAAATACGATTTCCACTGCCGAGCCTCTCATAAGCCCATTCCAATTCCTCAAGCTCAATTATCCTTGCGATCCTGATTCCGTGGCTCAGAATTCAACTAGAACACCATCAATTAGCAAGAGCTCAGCGTAATCTTCGTTCAAGATGAACCACTCACTTGATTTCCGTTGTAAAATTGGCTGTCATCACGCTCATTCCGCTGGTCATGCAGAGTTCGAATGTTCAAACCACTCGTTTGTCGCCGTCGAGTATTCTCTGGAGGCGGAGGACTAGACGATGGAGCCTGTGCACTACTCTCCGGTACGCTGGAGCCATACCCAATGAACGAGCCCACCAGGCTGGTAGCCGAGCTTGCAACAGACGAAACCACGTTATACACCGCAGAAATACCACGCGCGGGTAAACTGGCTGCTGCAGATGCGTAAGCCTCTGTGTAAGATGCGACAGGTACCATGACCAGGTTTGCGGTTGAGCCGAGGCCTAGATCTTGGAGGGCCTGGGATTCTTCGGTCATAGAGAGCGTGCGGCTGGGTAGCGGGGTGAGGATGTGTTTGAGGTTGTATGGGCGTTTGTCGTCGGTCATTTGCTCGTCTAGCCATGGACGGACGTCATTGCGTATTGTCTGGGTAGGTGTAAAGCTTGATCGGATGGAACGACCGTCAAATAAGCGCACTTGAAGTCGATACTGGCTGGGGGGTCCCTTGGGAGCTGGCGGTTGAGGTTTTGGCTCCTCGTCCTCAATGGTAGGTGCAGGAGGTTTTCTGATGACTGGCTTGGCTGGCTTTGGAGAAGTTGTGGCTTTCTTCTCTGGTACCTGGGCTGCTTTCTTCCCTTGCTCTTGTCTCCCTGGCTGGGGCTTTGGAGGCGTGGGTTTTGGCGGTTCCTGCTTGACTGGTTGCTTCTTCGGCTTTGCGCTTTCTTGTGACAGTTGTGTAGTAGGGCTTGAAAGAGTATTGGTGCTCTGCGACGGCCGTCTGTGGGCTGGGGTACTAACGGCGGCGGATGATGTAGTTGTCGGGTTTGAAGAAGACACGGCAGGTGTGTTCGCTTGTGGTTGTTGAGCGAAAGTGGTAGTAGGGGCCTGTTGTCCACCCAGAACTGCGACGATTCGGCTCTTAAACTCGTCCTTCGATACGCCTGGCAGCAGATACTCCTCCAACTTGCCATTCCTATGAGTGAAGTCAATTAGCTCTGGCATCGTGCAACGAACAAGCTTCATGTGCCACAATCAACATACTTGATAACAATCAAAGCGGGGAACTCGGCGATCGGACAGAATGAGCTCAGGAACCCGGCTTCCTGGGTCCCAGCAGTCAGGCGCAACGACACCGATTTGTCGCCGAGGGCTTGCGCAACCTAACAGGAGTGGTTAGCACTGACAGATAGCGTCGCTAGTCTCGACCTTCATTAGACCGTAAAAATACCTCATTGTCTGAGAAGTACTCTTGCTCCCAAGTCGAGCTCAACTGGGCATCATCTGTACACCAAACACGGTTAGATGTGGCTGGAACCTCAGGATGCGGGGAGAGACCGACCTCGAACGAAGCATACCACCGCCTTTGCCTCTCTCACGGCGAGAGCAATACCCTCCTGCAATGATCCTTCGTAGAATATCGTCATGGTTGCATACCACGAAATAGTGGGTTCGTTGTGGTGTTATGTTGTTGTTGTTGGAGCTCGATGCAGAGTAGCCAGATGTACTGCGGAGACAAGCTCGGGGAAGCCGGAGCCCCGAGCAGTGACACCTTACAATTCAGGTAATACTTAATACCTTAGGCATCAACTTCCCTAATCGGGATATCATACTTGCAGAAGCCAAGTATCTCGCTGCTCTCATCGCCATCAATCAAGCTTCTTATTTACAAAATTGCTATAATGTTGATCTTTATTCCTAGACTAGGTTCCAGCTAATATCGGCCATGAAAGAGATATTAATATTATTAGGTGGGGTGTTGACCCTCGGGATATGAGCAGCATATCTCCCACAGGATTTAATCGAGAGGCTTCATGGCTAGCTCTTTAAGCCCCGACCGGGAAATCAAAGCAGCGATCTCGCGGATATCTTGAGAGACAATTTCAAAGACATCGCCGCCAATCCGCTCCCACAGATAGAACTTATCGTCAGACATGAAAATTGTTGTCCACGCTTTATTGTCCTCCATGACCGGTTGTCCTGGTTGGAGATTGTAGTATTGAGTGGTTTTTTGGCCTTCTGAGTCGTGACCAATCCACTCTTCCTTATAGATCGGACTCGATGGGTTCGATGTCCAGCCAGGGGGAACTGTAAACTGGCAATCCTTAGCAACATCGTCCCTACTCACTGGTGGCAGAGCGGAGCTCTTTGTAGGCGACTTGATAGGCGAGACCGCCATAAAAGGTGGAGTAGAGGTTCTGGACAGAGTTCCAGGAAACCTCGCGTCAGGATTAGGAGTTAGTGAAGGGATGGACTTAGTACTGAGGCGAGAGTAGGTCTGATGTAATTATTGTCGGTAGTTTGTACTACAAGTTTCCGCCAGTCCGCACTGCTGGATGAATGCAAAAGTAACAACCGAAGCTATTGTGGAGGACGTGACCGCCTCCGCTTCCGCCGTTCCAAATTCGCGGCAGTCCGCTCACTTTCCCGTTTCTCGACTACGCCGATTCTCAATTACGCTCCGAGTGGACCTTTCTTGAGATTGCCATGCGGTCCTTATTTTCAGTCCTTCAACGGACTGCTCCAGCAGCCTGGACACTTCCAATCCGCGGGGCGCGGAATAGCGCACCTGCATGGAAGGTGGACTCTATCTGCACGAGATGCCGGCTCCAGCAGAAGCGCCAGTTCTCGAAATCGCGCCAGCTGACTGAGAGTCTCTTGAATGTCGATCACCCCGCGAAACTTGTGCGAGTTAACCAGAAGCATGGACCCGGCTTGATTATCCTTGGTGGGTTGGATTTAACTGCCGCATTGAGGCGACGCTAACGTATGATCTCTTGCATACAGCTCTGATCCCCATCATCGCCTTCGGCCTGGGCACCTGGCAAGTTCAGCGGTTGGACCGGAAGACAAAGATGATTGCCAAGTTTGAGGACCGCCTGATTAGGCCTCCGCTGCCGCTGCCACCACGAATTGACCCCGATGCCATCTCCGAATTTGATTACCGCCGTGTCTACGCTACTGGTCATTACCGCCACGACAAGGAGATGCTGGTTGGACCTCGCATGAACGAGGGCGAAGATGGATTCCTGGTTGTGACGCCTCTGGAGCGTGGAGACGGCCAAAGTACGGTGCTGGTTAACCGCGGCTGGATCTCTCGGAAGTTGATGAACCAGAAGGACCGGCCGGAGGGGCTGCCACAGGAAGAAATTACTGTTGAAGGACTGCTACGAGAGCCATGGAAGAAGAATATGTTCACGCCAGAGAATAAGCCCGAGGAGGGCAAGTTCTACTTCCCCGATATTGAGCAGATGGCTGAATTGGGAGGCAGTCAGCCTGTGTGGATTGAAGAGACTATGGGTAAGATATACATGGTTCCCAGATTATTGTGACATGCAGCTGATCTCTCCTCAGCACCCGACTTGCTTGAGACGTATGATCGCATTGCAAAGGGACGGCCTCTTGGGCGTGCCGCGGAAGTCAACTTGAGAAACAACCACGCCCAGTATATCTTCACCTGGTAAGTCGAGCTCACTCGGATGAAGAGTCCCTGCTTGTCTTTTTGAACATTCGCTTATAGCGTCGCAGGTACGGCTTGTCCCTTGCCACTTCCATCATGCTGTGGATGGTGGTACGCAAGAAGCCAAATGATGCCCTGCGTCGGGTGCGCCAGAACCGCAACTGGTCTTAGATTGCAAATTATCAGCTTTTCCTTGCATCTTCCACTGGCGTTCCCGGGGTTTGTATGAATATTGTCATGTGTTGATTTCAAGGCTTTCATGGAGGCATGGCCAGCCTCATATCCTGTTGAAGCTCCTTGGGCAGATACTTCTGAGCCAGGGAGAATATCGTTGTCGAGCTATTGATATGTCGTTGCCTGATAAAGTTAGCAAGATCCAAAACGCTGAATGGTGCGGCAAATGCATACCTCCTCATCAGAGTGGTCACATCACTCTCGTCGATGGTCTTCCGCCCGGCGTGCTTGGAATACGCGGCCAAATCCTGGCTAACTTGTTCAAAGTACCATGAGGACGCCTGCTCGATGGCAGCCAGCGCGGCTTTGTTGATCTTCGTCTTGGAACCAGCTCCTGTGCGGGCAAATTGACTCGCCAGCTTCTTGACCACCCCGGCTGGCAAATTTGGAATGGGGATTCCGTGACGGGAAAGCTTCTTTTGCTTTCCCTGCGTGGGGAGACCTTCATCCCGGAGGCCGCCCCCAATGATCCCAGGGCTTTGGCTCGGAGATGCTGCTGGTGGGAAGTCAAGCCCAAAGTCAAAGCCGCCAGTTGCGTCATTGCCATCGTCGGATGGCGTGGCTGGAACCAGCTGGATGTCGCCTGGAGATAGCCGGAATCCGTCCGTGTCGCCTATTTCCTCTTCCATTTGTCCATCATCCATTGGAATTGCATTCGGAGATGGGAAGTTCATGTCGATATGGAACCGGCCCAAGTCCTCAGTCTCTCCGCTATTTGTGAAATATTAGCCGCCATTTGTAACATAGAGAAACATCAAATGTCCTTTTTTGTACAAACTTACCCTCGGTCAAATTCGCCCCCGCTGATCATCGTATCATCCCCAAAACCGTCATCACCTATGATGCCCGCTTCTTCTCCAGCATCGGAATCGCTCCCCAGTTGGGTCTCCTCAAAGTCTCCGCTCATCCGTATATCACGGCTCATCATTGACAGTCGTTTTTGATCTCGGATGGCAAGATCTCTTCGAGGATACTCGATAGACTGGTAGGTAAGATCGTCGTCATCGAAGGCGATGGACAGGCGGGGAGGTGGGATATCTGGACTGCCTTCCTCGCTACCTTCTACACTTTCTTGCACGGGAAGAGAAAGCCGTGGTCGCTCCAGTTCGGGCTCATTGTCCAGTTCCTCGATCTCGTCTATCGGTTCCTCCACGGGCTTGACTTCCTCTTGGGGCGAGGACTGAATTGGTTTGGAAACAGGTGCAAGTGCTGGTATCACCAAGTTAGTTAGCTAAGCAACAAGACCACTCTCATGAATTGCGCATACTTCTGCCAAGGTTCCTCAAGATGTCAAATGTAGTCTCGCGCTGAACTCGTCCGCTTCGTCGACGATCCCGACCAGGTGTGTTTGCGGCACGTTGCTGTCGGGCGCGAAGTCCATACGGAGTTGACGGTGCCATAGAAGCTCGTGCCCGAGGCGTGAAACGAGAAGCCGATCTTTGCGCAGATGGCGTTGATGTCGTAACGAGGCGACTGGGCGTGAGCGGGTAGCGCGTATGACTCGGGAGGCGCTGGAGCTACGAACATCAGTCAGTGAGGTCGTACATACTTTTCACAGGCTATCGACTTACTCCGGTTAATGTGGTCTCGCCAGAGGGAGTATTCGTCTCAGCTCCGGAGTTGCCCATTGATCGGCGGCTGCGCGGGTTGGGAGTCGACATCTCCGCGATTGGGAAATAGACAGCTAGTACAGCGTGTAATTCCCGAGTCTCGGATATTTCTTCAATCCACGATAGATCTGCAAGGGAGGCGGAAATTGAAGGACGACGTCGCTAGTTGAAGAACCGCGGAGTTGGAGGAGCGCGTCTTCCAATAACAATGCGGGCCCACGTGTGATTGGCTACCGCTTATCGATAAGGCTTGCTTAATCAGCCGCATTAATCTGGACTTTTTTTTGCGACGCTCGACTTGAACATCTTGAAACAGCGCCAATCGAGCTTAAAGATCTTTTGATCACGAAAAACGAGAGCCATCAGGCAATATGACCGAAGGAGAAGCCCCGAAAGGCCTCTCGGCCAAGCTCGACAAGAAGCGCAAGCGCCAGGCCGAGGAATCCACCAAAGACAAGCCCGAAGCTGCGCCTGCAGGAGCTGCGGCCGCCGGCGGAGATGAATCGAACAAAAAGAAGCGCAAGAAGAACAAGAAGAACAAGAAGCAGCCTGAGCAGGATGGGAAATCGCAAGATCGCAAGGGTGGCGTTGACGAGTCTATTGGCAAGATGGATGGGCGGTTGTTGGCCGATTACTTTGCCCAGCGAGCGCAAAAGCTCGATAAGGAGCTTTCGGCTGTGGAATTGAGTGATCTTTCGGTGCCAGGTGTGTCTCAATCCTTGCAAGCAATTTTCCTTTGGCTATTTGGGTTACTGACTGGCGCAGATTCTGCTTTCCTCGATACCACATCGTTTTCCGACTCCAGGACTTTGGACAAGCTCCCCGATTTCCTCAAGGCATTCAGCCCGAAGAGTGCCGACCTGTCGAAGGCTTCAGAGAAGAAGGGTATACCTCACACATTGGTTGTTTCTGCTGCTGCGCTCAGAGCCGCGGATGTTGTTAGGTATGAGCAATCTACATATGCCTATCAGTCCAGATATACTTTCATTGGTGCTGACAATTGGGTGATGCAGGGCACTTCGAGCTTTCCAAACCAAGGAAGCAATTGTCGGTAAATTGTTTGCCAAGCACATCAAGTTGGAGGAAGCGAAGCAATTCCTCGAACGCGCACGGTACGACCATCCATGATTTCCGGCGACGTAGCACGGATTTTTCTAACAGGGCATTAGGACTGGAATTGGAGCTGGAACCCCGGCTAGGATATCTGATTTGATCGAGTGTGGTACGCATTTACAACGCTCATCTACTCGACTGCAATTACTAATCTTAATTCATGTTTAGGTTCGCTCAATTTGGACGAGCTAGAGCGCATTGTCATTGATGGGTCACATATCGACCAGAAGCAGCGCGGTATTTTCGACATGAAGGAGACACATCTGCCGCTGTTGCAGCTACTGACTCGACCGGAGCTGCGGGACCGATTCGGTGCTTCGAAGAAGAAGGTGCAGATTCTGATGTTCTGATTTGCTTCGCGTGATTTTTCTTGACAAAACATTCCATCTGGCGGGGCGTTAGAGTGATTTCGTCGTTACTTGACAATGTACATCAATTCCATCATCCAAGTTGCTATCACTCATTCATTAGGGAAGATCAAAGCTGGAATGGCACTTGGCTTGAGGGGCCAGACGGGCCAAATGACGGAGTTGACCATCTGGGAAGTTCGAAAGGCCAGTGTGTGCAGTGATACGGTTGTGAGAAGTTGCAATCAGTTCTAGGTATAGACCTGGGATGAAGACAAGGAGAAGTAGGTTGGGTATCAAGGGCTCTTACATTATAGACAACGACGGTACCCTTTCCCCATGTTATGGGGCATTGAATGTCATGCGAATTGGTGATATGGTTTAAAAGAAACCCAAGAACGGCCTGAAACTCCGTAGCCTTCAAGTCCAGAATACAACGAGTGACTATTATTTTCCAAAGTTTTAGTATTTATCAAAAGAGATCCCGGTGGCCGAATGTGCCCAACAGGGTAATATTCAGGGTGTGCCAATCTTGGGCTCAGGCTTACTACCTTTTTACGCCCTAGCATTGCACCCGGCTAGGTTTGATACAACCAAGATTGGGAGAGAGTCACCTATGAACAAAGAGGAGGATGGATGGCCTGGGACAGCAGATGGTAGAAAGATCTTGGGCCACAAGCTGATGAAGCTGATTCGGAAATTTGGAAAGTAAATCAATAGCAAGGGATCGGGAGAGAGTTTTTATATAGATACAGCTTGTAAATGGAAATAGAGGAAACTCCCATGACGGGTCATTCCACATATTACAGACTCCCAAACATTGTCCCCAGTCTACCTTGTGGATGTTTGGCCGCATTCAAGCTCGTGGTCCATGAATACCCTAATGTCAGAAGGTTTGACATAATCAATTCAAGATGACTACTAGTTACTGAGCAGATGTATTATGAGCAGGAAACAAGGCAACGAATTCTCAGGTATTAGACAGGTTATGACTTTATTTCCTCAGAATGGACTTTCTGAATGCCCTTCTAGTATGCTTTCTGTTCCCACTCTAGCCCACTTTTGGCCTCTCTCTCTCTCTCGTAAGGAGAACTTCGAAGCCAAAGTAGAACTAGTGCCTGCATTATTGACTACGTTATACTAGTTATATGGAGAGGAAACACAGTTATAGCAAGTGAAAATCATTAGAGTGGAGAATCGGCAGATCTCTTCCCCAGACAACAGATTACCCAATCAGGCAAGAGGGCGATACGACCTCACCGCCGCGGACGCAACCGGCAGAATCTAAATTTCTCCCGAGTCTCCGCCCAATTTTTTTCGGAGCGGAGCTTTCCATCAATTTGCGATTACTCGAATTTTATTTATCCCACACTCTCTCAGAGAATCTTTTGGACTGGAAACAAGTCCTACTACTCGCAAACTCACATATTACCCTCGATCTTTCACCAATTCTAAAATGGGCGACAAGAAGCGCAAGCTCGCCGAGGACACCCCGGTCGATGAGGTCGCTCCCGAGGGCAAGAAGATGAAGAAGGAGAAGAAGGACAAGAAGGAAAAGAAGGAAAAGAAGGAAAAGAAGGAGAAGCGCAAGGCCGAGAAGGAGGTTGAGACTGTCTCCGAGGTCACTCCTCAAGAGAAGAAGGAGAAGAAGGACGAGGCTAAGAAGACCTATCTGAACTCGAAGGAGCAGTTGAAGGAGAAGCGGGAGCGCAAGAAGGCCGAGAAGAAGGAGAAGAGGGAAGAGAAGGAGAAGCGCAGTGCTGATAAGGCCGATCTTGATGACGAGGCTAGAGCCGCTAAGAAGGCTGCCAAGAGAGCCAAGTACGACAAGAAGAAGGTCGCTGCTGAGGAAGAGGCTGCTCCTAAGGAGGAGTCTGCTACAAATGGGGAGGAGGAAGAGGCCGAAGCTTCTAATGAGGCTGCGGAGGCCGAAGAGGTTCAGCGGAAGAACTCCCGTTTCATCTGTTTCGTCGGTACGTCGATACTCCGGGCTCAATTGCACTATACATACCCATGAACCAGGGATGAACAAGATACTAATTACCAATGCGTTGCAGGAAACTTGCCCTACTCCGCAACCAACGAGTCCCTCGCCAAACACTTCGAGAAGAACCCTCCCGCCGAAATCCGCGTCGCAACCAAGAAAGAAGCCCCCACCAAGTGCCGCGGCTTCGCCTTCATCGAGTTCGACAACTACGACCGCATGAAGACCTGCCTCAAGTTGTACCACCACTCCATGTTCGACGACGGCAAGTACCCGCCTCGCCGGATGAATGTTGAGTTGACGTGAGTTGATCCTGCGCAAAACCCTACCCTACCCTATCTTCTTCTTTTCGTCATCCATTCAATCCCAAGAACGTCCCGCTAACAGGATAATCACACAGTGCCGGTGGCGGTGGTTCCAACTCCGAGCACCGCAAGGCCAAGATCCAGGCTAAGAACGAGAAGCTCAATGAGGAGCGCCAGCGCAACGCAAAGGATATCAAGAAGGACAAGAAGAAGCACGATAAGGTTAAGCCCGCTCGTTTCGGTGCCGCGGCTTCTGGCGCTAATGCCGTTGCCGTCGATCCGCCGGCTGAGGATGACCGGTTCGCTGGTATGCACCCCAGTCGTCGGGGTCGGATCTAGATTATATCATCTATTAGGTGATATTGATAGAGACCCTTATAAGGTTGGGACCGAATGTGGTCTTTTGCTTTTTGTTTTTTTTGTCTGTACATCTTGGGATGGGGATTGGAAAAGTCTGTTCGTCTGTTTGTGGTTTTTTATGATTTGATAGAAGATACCACTTGCTTGTCTTCTTGTGCATAGTGAATGCGATATTATGAGCATATAAGCATGAAAGATATTCTCGAGTTCAAGTTTGGTTTCTCGAGTACGCAGATTTACTCATGTGGTAGACAGATAAAGTGAGCAAGGATAGCAGACGCGGAATTTACAAACTACCTAGCTCTATAAGAATATAAACAAGACCAGACCCATAACGTGGCATGCGACATTCCAGCGAGGGATACCCAAGCGCTCGGATATATCATACTAGACCGCGGCACAACAAGTCCTCCCAATGAGAAAGAAACCGCAAAAAGAAAAACAAAAAACACAAGTTCAAGGAAAGAAAAGAAAAGGACAAAAACGAGTCAATGGATTCATCAATCAAGCAAGGCCCAAAGAAAAGCCTCTGGCTACCCGGACGCCGTATTAACTATAGTATTATTCATTATAGCATACGCAAAAAAGAGAGTGATGGCCCCATGCACAACAGCATCTCTACAAGATCATGCATTTGTTCTTCCTCCCAGACTTTGCGAGGGGGCGGGGGTTAAGAACGGCTCTGGATGAGGAGTAGTTAGTTGCTGTGCTTATATTACGCTCTCAGGGACGACCAATGATTCCTGGGAATGAGTCGCGGAGATGTGAGATGGGAGGAGCTGTCGCTTACCGGATGGCCTCGTCAAAGACGCTCTTCAGGTTGCGCTGGGTCAGGGCCGAGCATTCGAGGTACTTATGTGCGCGAATCTCCTTGGCCACGGCCAAGGCCTGCTCGTACGAGACGGGCTCCATCTTTCGGGCGCGCAGGCCTTCGGTTGTTGCGCGGTCGTCGCGCAGGTCGAGCTTGGTGCCGACCAGGATAATGGGGACGCTGGGGGCGTGGTGTTCGATTTCCGGGAACCACTGTAGATCAAGATAAGTCAGTCGTATGATTCGTAGGTTAGAGCATAAGCTCTTGGAAGTATTTGTTTCAAGCGCCGGGATATGGAACGAGAAACAAGCTGTGCGCATGGCCCGCGTGGAGGATTTATCGCACCTTGGCTTTCACGTTATCGAAAGAAGGCGGGCTGACGATCGAGAAACAGATCAGGAAGACGTCGGTTTGCGGGTAGGATAGCGGTCTGAGGCGGTCGTAATCTTCTTGTCCGGCGGTATCCCAGAGTCCCAAGCTGATCGGCCGGCCGTCGACCATCACACTGGCCGTGTAGTTGTCAAAGCTGCAGGGCGGACATCAGTACGGTTACGGGCTTCCCGGAGGAGGGGAATCTCATTGCTGGATGAGAAGAGGGGGGTGAGGAGAGAGACGGACACGGTCGGGATGTATTCGCCCGGGAAGGCATTCGTTGTGTACGAGATGAGAAGACATGTCTGTAGAGCATCGAGAATCGCGTGTCAATGAGGCATTCCATTATATTCGCTGCGGATGTGTTTCGATCGGAGGAAAGAGTGATAGCAGTTGGAAGGTCGGGAAGGACCATGGTCTCCGGGGGTTTGTGTCAATACTGACTTTGCCGACAGCACCATCACCAGTCACCACGCACTGTTGGATATCACGTTAGCTGGGCGCGGTTCATCCTTCCTCCGGATTATCACGAGCAAAGCTCACCTTGAGCGATTGAGTAGCCGGACCCGTCGCCATGGTTGTGCGAAGTTAAGTTATGTACACCGCGAAACAAGAAAAAGGGGCGATAAGGGGCGGGCGCTCGGTCCGAATGACAATCGATAACGGGAAGAAGACCCCCAAAGCGGCAGGGGGTGGATAGAAGAAGAGGAGAGAGGTGTGGTCGGAGGTAGAATTCCTGGAGGAGTGCGCTTCAGGAGACTGAAATTGGGGAAAGCAGTTGCAGTTGGAGCTAGGGGCAAAAAGAAAGAGGGGGAGAGGGTAGGGGTGGAGACCCAAGGGAAGATCGGATTCACCAAAATGGAGGGGCTGAGACTCACCCGAGAAAAGCCTCCAAAAGAAGCGTGGAGATGAGGAAGTTGGAAATCCAAAAAGTAAAGGTGGAGGAGGATTGAAGGTTGGAGAGGAGACGAGAGAGAGTAGGTAAGAGAAAAAAGAGGAGAAGGAAATGGCCAATGTAGTAGTAGTAGTAGTACGGAGTAATAGACTACCGGAGGAGACAGCGACTAAAGGTTTAGGGTCGTGTTGGTTTTGAACGCGCCAAGTTTAGAGAAACGACAAGCTGATCGGGTTTTGAATCGTTTGGATCGTTTGAATGGAGTCGCGGGTCCCCACCTCCATATTGATCTCCTTCTTAACACGGCCATTCGCTGGGACGGGAGCCAGTGACATTGTCCCATTAAACGATGAAATGGAGTCCTTTAATAGTTGGAGGCAATCTACGGAGTATAACCAGCCAACTAACTACCTCTCTAGCTATGAAATATAATATCAATTTACGAATACAAAACTCCCAGCCCCCGGACATCCCAACCACCCCCTCTACTACTACTAACTATCACTAATCCTCTGTATCTGATCCCCGGACTAGCGCTGCGCTGACCCTGCTAAGATTACATCCGTTGGCTACCATGGCTCCGTCCAAGATATCCCCCCTGCACCAATCGCATAGCCATTCAATCACGGGCAGTTCTAGGGCGCCTGCACCACTCCGGTTTGGAGCGCGACGAGGGTGTGATAGGGTGATCCTTCGTTGGTTGTTGCGCCCATGCATGAACTGACCTACTGTCAAGCCTATTTATATATCCCGCACGGACTATCCTGTTATTCAAAGGGTTCTCCTCTTCTATCAAGTAAACCCTTTTAGATAGGACGGAGTGTTGGATAGCGAGTAGGGAAGTAAGTATACATGTGGAAGTATAAGGCGCTTTTAGATAGGTCCTTGATTGGTAGAAAGGTTGCGAGTATATACTCCATAAAACAACTCTCTACTTTGTTACTACAAAGACAGAAATCTGATACATCCACTTCAAACGACAAACGGCAAAGCACAGGCTCATCGATCATCAAAGACTCCTTCGGGAACAAGCAATCCGTCTCCCTATCTCTACAGTCGGGACACTCCCCGCGCGCCATTCAAGAATGCGCCCGCCCGCACCTCTGCAGGCTTCGCCATCAACCCCGGTAGTTTAGAGGCAAATTCGCGGTAGTGGGCGCTCTTCGTATGCGCCTTGACAGCGGCTTGGTCCTTGTACCTATAGTAGAAGGGTTGGTTAGTGAGTGCTAGGCTGATTTTAGTGCGGGTAGATATTATGCCGAGGCACGACGGGAGAGGGGGTAGAAAGAGTAGAACAGAATGAGGGGGCGCAAGGAGAGGGGTCAATTGGTTTGATATCAGAGAGTATACAAAGGTATTTCCGATGACTGACCTCTCGATAATGACAATCTCGTTCTTGTCTTGGACTTTGATCGCGTAGTAGACTAGGGTACCGGGTTCGTGTTCTTGCACTTTCTTAACGACCTTGGTGACGAGTGCGGCGACCTGTGGTATAAAGACAAGAATTAGATTACATTCGAGTTGTGTAATACTTCGAATAAAGTATCTAACCTCTTCAAATTTCTCCGGCTTAGGGTAAAGAACGGCGGCGACGTTGATCTCGGACATGGTGGCGCTGGTGGTTGATCGTCAGTTGCTTGATTCTCTCGAGTCCATTTATTCATGGAAACTAACCGGGATAGGTATTCCAATCGCAGACTTGATAAATTAAGTATAACCAAGGACCAGAATTGGAAATTAGAGAGCAGTTTAGAAAGAGTTCCCCTCAAGTATTTGCATGAATTATAAAGCAAGATCCATCGGAGCTCTTAACCGGCAACCTCGGCCAGAGTAGGTGGGTCCCTCACAAAATGATGAGGCGATCAGATCCGTTTCTTCAGATTTGCTCCTCTTTTCAGCTGCACGTCGGGGATTTTTTGCAATATGACAGGTGTGGCTCGCTGCCAAACAATAGACTCTGATCGACCAAGGATTTGGTTTATATCTAATATGGATCGTACTGTACTATCGTTTTTAGCGACGCGCTTGGCTGCCCTTTTAGAAAGGACCGCGGCACTGCTCCACACTGTTAAGAAGTAAGCTAGGTCTTGAGGACGCGCCCGCCATAACCTTAATCAGTGTTTCATCCATGGATATCCCGTCAGTCTGCAAGCAGGCGTTCTCTGAAAGAGTTACTCAGTCTAGAAGCTCTAGTGGTAACTTGGAGTATCGGATCTAGTAACATAGGAAAGGGATCGCACTTGATCAATTGAATTCTTAATTAGGCATGTCTTGATACATATTGATACAGTTTGTTGAACACTCCGATGGAAATATTGCCTCCAAGTCAATAACATACCCAGACCTTATGCTCGAGGTCCGCTTGGACTATTTCCCCAAGAAACATTTCCCAATCCCGCGAGATCCTGGACACTGACGTTGGGCCGAGTATAGCGATTGTGACAGTCGGTTTCAGTGGTGGATCTCTCTTAACCCAATTCAATTCCTCCCACATCCTATCTAAGAGCCCAGACAAACGAACTTCATCATTTGGGAACTAGAGAAATCCCAATTCAATGGAACGTATGAGGCTGGTACCAAATTGAGTAACTCGATCAACTCCGACATGTTCACTCTGAAACGATGAAGCCCCAAATGACACAGCTTTGGCCATTCCTTGATAGAGAAAATCCCTTTTAGGGGAATGGGTAGATCCCCCATTGAAGATCCATCATCAAATGTAGTCGATACATGGATATGGGTCAAGTTTCGGCCAGGCTAACAGCCTGATGAAAGTATCCGCTTCGGAATCCCGTTCAGCTATAAATCCCACTAGTGCCAGTAAGGAAGGATAGATGAAGGCGCCAAAAGCCTGGCCGTTATATAATAAAAGGCTTGATAGGTATTAAGAGGATGTCGAGGTACTCGATGTACCTACCTATTATCCACTCACTATATTCGAAAGGGGTATAGCGTGTCGTGCGAGGGCATCAGTTGTCAACTTGTTGTGCGAGTAGCCTCAGCCTTGATTTAAAGTTACGTGATATGAGATCCAAGCAATTTCTAGAAATGCAGAGTCCTTGGCCACTATGGAGAAACTATACTCCGCAGAGTTTTCTCTATTATCTTTCCAATCAGCTTGTACCACCACCAAGTTCCAACGTCAGGTACGGAGTACATCGAACCATCCCAACTCCCCATTGCGGGATGATCGGATTGTGGCTGGGGTCGGACTTACGTCTTCCGCCTCCGGCCAGGAACAGCTGGAGGTGGACAAGTCGGTACCCAACGTCCCTGAAGAACCTCTGGCCACATCACCAAAATCTTATATAAAACTGATTCACCCCGCACGACTTCGAAAGCACTTGATAAAACACAAAACCAGAGAAAAAGAGCCACATAGGCACAGCCACAGACACAAAAAGCAGGCTCCAACATTCCATTCCGGACCCGCCATAACACTGTGACGAGTGAGGACTGACCTCATTGATCGCCCCAATCCCATCCCCACTGCCAAGCAATCGGTTTCCAGTGTCATTTGATAATAATAGCTCCAGCCTGTGGTGGCTTTGTGGCTTGTGAATTTCCTCCCCTCTTCCATATCCTGCATCCTCCCCTTGAGAGAAGAGCTCTGTGTCAATCATGTCCGACACGGCCCTTCCTGAACCGACCGCACTCCCTGCACCATCCGATGCGCCCCCATCTAGTGCCGGTCGCTCCTCCGGCACGGGGGCAGTCGACCAGTCGCATCCGCCACAGGCAGCCATTTCCGATGAGCTCAAGGCGCGTCTGGATAAAGTGATATACTCCGAGGCAAGTGCCAATGGCGCCCAGGAGCAAGCGACACCGGTCGCATGGCAATCAAAAGCCCTGCCCCTTATGCTAACGCCATGGTTTTCGCGTGCAGATCGGTATCACCACTCTCCTGACTCGATTGAAGCAGAGCGTGGCCTCTGCCAGGGTACGTCATTGTTGATAACACCAAATCGCCCTCTTTTCGGTCGAAATTGGATGCGCTAATGCGCCCGCACAGGATTTCTCATCCTTCTTGAAGAAACGAGGCTCCCTTGAGGAGGAGCATGCTCAGGGGCTGCGGAAGCTGTCTCGCGCCGTTAATGATGCTGCGCAACGCACCGAGAACCGACAGGGCACTTACAGCTCCAGCTATAAAGATATACACCACCTGCAAGAGCGCATGGCCGATCATGGCCTGCAATTCTCTGTCTCCCTCCAGCAGATGGCCGACGATCTGCACGAGCTGTCGACCAATATTGAACGTGGTCGCAAGCAGTGGAAACAGACTGGATTGGCTGCAGAGAAAAAGGTCATTGATGCCGAAGCTCAGGCCGAAAAGGCAAAGGCCAAATACGAATCATTGGCGGAGCAGTATGATCGCGTTCGAACGGGTGACAAAACAGGCGGAAAGTTTGGCTTGAAGGGTCACAAGTCGGCGGCTCAGCACGAGGAGGATCTATTGCGCAAGGTCCAAAACGCCGATAGTGACTATGCCTCCAAGGTCCAAGCAGCTCAGGCGGCACGCCAGGAATTGGTGTCTACACACCGGCCACAGGCAGTGCATAACCTTCAGCAGTTAATTGCAGAGTGTGACTCGGGGTTGACCCTGCAACAGCAAAAGTTTGGTAAGTTGGGAGGCTCTCATGGAGTGCTCAACTATCGTTGTTCGATGGAAAACAGACTAATGAATTGCAGCTACCTTCAGCGAGAAGCTGCTCCTTGGCCAGGGTCTCTGTGTCAGCCCTATGAAGACGGAGAATGGAGCGATTGTCCCTAAGAGTTTGGCCGAGGTGGTGCGCCAGGTTGACAACCAGAAGGACTTCCATGACTTTATTCTCAGCCACGAGGGGAATCCGGGTGCTATCAGCGGACCGGAAGTCAAGTATGAGCGCCATCCAACTCTAGGCGGCGCCGGCGCCGGCGCAGCACCAGCCGCAGGCCCCCCGTCTCAGACCAGCACCCAAGCCAAACGACAATCTACCTTGCCCCAAACCTTCTCTCAACACAACATCGCTTCTCCATCTACTCAACCGACCCCGAGTAGCACAGATCGTTTCCAACCACTTCCCTACCCTACACAGGGGGAGCCTATCTCGGCACCTCCCTCACAGCCACCGTATCCCGTCTCCGGGCCACCTGCTCACGAACCTGCCCCAGCTCCTGTTCACGCCCCAGCGCCAATGATGGGTGGTTCAGCTCCAGTGATGCCAGGTCCACCTCCAATGGACCGGGCTGCTCTGCAGTCCAGCCTGCCACCGCTGAAGCCGGTGTTTGGCGTGTCCCTGAATGACCTGTACGCTCGAGATGGAACCGCGGTGCCGTTCATCGTCTACCAGTGCTTCCAGGCTGTGGAGCTGTTTGGTCTCGAGACTGAGGGTATCTACCGACTCTCCGGCAGTGCCAATCACATCAACCATATGAAGGCGGTCTTCGATAACGGTCAGTCTAAAATGCATGACTTTCTCCTCAGTGACCTCTATACTAATCGATCATCTGTCTAGACGCCTCCAAGGTTGACTTCACCAGCCCGGAGAACTTCTACCACGATGTCAACAGCGTGGCAGGCCTCGTCAAGCAGTTCTTCCGGGACTTGCCTGAGCCGCTGTTCACCTCGCAGTATTACTCTCAGTTCGTTGATGCTGCTCGTAAGTTCTGCCCTATCTGCTGTTTTCTCACGGGTGAAACTGACAAGATGACTTTACAGGTATTGAGGATGATACCCAGCGCCGTGACTCGTGTCACGCGCTCATCAACAGCCTTCCGGACGCCCATTACGCTACTCTGCGGGCTGTCATCCTGGTAAGTCACTCGCTACTGATATCTCATGCAAAGTAAGAGACAGGCATACTGATAGCATTGCAGCACCTGAACAAGGTCCAGGAGCACTACACCTCGAACCGCATGAACGCCGGTAACCTGGCCATCTGCTTCGGGTAAGTCAACAACCCTCCTCTCCAACAGGTATCAAGATAGCTAACATTACGATAGACCAACTCTGATGGGTGCCAACTCGGGCGGCAACATCGCTGATGCTGGCTGGCAAGTCCGCGTGATTGAGACCATTCTCAATAACACCTTCCAGATCTTTGATGATGACTAAATGATTCGTCTCATGCTCATCGGATGATCATACGGTTCTTTTCTCGCGGTCGTCGTTTCTGCTCGCGCTATGATAGCCCAAGAGCAAGTTCACCCCCCTACCTAGTCTCTTGTTTCAGGAACCCCGGTCATCATACTCGATCTTCTTCCCTGTCAGATTCCCAATCATGTTCAATCCATTCCCACTAGCCCACTCCCATTGTCGTGCTTTCCCTTTCTCCCCGAATAGCCTGTGCCGTCCGTTCCGCTCATCAATGTCTCGCGTATGCCGGATCGAGCTCAACTTTTTTATACACACGCTAATGCCCTTGCTTTCTGTTCCCGTGTACATAAACACCCGTTTCTGCTCTGTGTCCGTAGGACTTGCTTAGCTCTTTTTCATCACGTCGAATCTATGATAACCCTTCCTGCGTACTGCACTGCCGTTTTTACAGAGGACATTTAAAGAGGAGCTACCTTTACAGGTCTATAATCAGCATACGAGTGGTAGAAATTTGGACATCCGGACTTAATATGACTATAATACATGAATTGGTAGATGCTCTATATGACTGGCTAGATATGACAAATTCATAAATTGAACAAAAAAAACGCCCCGGGCAACGTCAGGCCGCAAACAAAAGTTGCCGATCCCATTCTGGCAAGGAACACGACAGGGTTCCAGGAGATGAGAATGAGACAATTGAAACCGTTAACACAAGGTGGAGAAAAGATATAAAGGGGAATTTTTTCTTGTTTTTACATCAGGAGGCAGTTCCTGCATGTTACCCGATCTAAAAGCGGCCGCCGGGTCCCATGTTCTTCATGGCCTCGAGACGGTCCAGGGCAGACAGACCGGGGGCAAAGGCTGGGTCGGTGTTCAGGGTCTTCATATCGGTCTCGTTGGTGGTACCCCAGATCTGCCAGTCGGAGTGCTTGCCGTGCCAGATGAGCTGCTGGATCACGACGTATTCCACGCAGTCCTGCTCCTTGGCGGCGGGGACGACCTCCTTCGAGGCGTTTCGTCCGGTAGTGGTCTTGGACATGGACTGTCTGGAAGACAGGCGCACGACGATCTGGCGGATACCGGAGTTGGGCATGTCGGGGATCTTGACAGCGCGGTCTGTCATGACGCGTGCGCCGCTGAACTTGTTGCCGACTAGTGTCCAGGTCACTTTCTCGTTTGCGGGGCGGGTCTGGACTTGGCCGATGAGTTTTGAGGCGAGCTTTTCGCAGCAGATGCGTCGGAGTTCAGAAGTGTTTCCCCTGGATTGTTCATGTTAGAAGGCGTGGACTGGATTAGGTAAATGGTATCGTCGAGGGTTGTATGCTTACTCGGCAAGGTTGGTGTACATCTGGGTGTACAAGGACTTGGCAATGGACTGTCGGGGCACGCTGTGGAAGATCTTGAAGAAGGGGAGGGCGAATGATCCGATATGGGGCTTTTGCAATTGGTTTGCAATAAAGGGAATGTGGTTTAGGTCCTTCTTGCAGTATACCAACAGACTGTTGTCTAGGTTAGCGATCCATACGTCTTATTCTCATGTGCTTGACCCCATGTCTGACTCCCCAATCTCAACAATGAACGAGACAGCGAGAGGTCCAAAGAGTGCAAACCCACCTGGCATAACCCTGGAAAACGCTCTTCAACCAAGTCCATTCCATGCGGAACCGGTCCCGCGGATCCTGGAAGATCGAGGGCATGTCCCTCCACATCGGCCGCACAAAGGTACCCGGCAACAGACCAATATCATTCGGCAACTGGTGCTTCATCACATCCTTCGCGCGGGACTTCATCGACGGCTGTGCCGGGCTGCTGGGCTTGAAGTTTTGCGTTCGGTAGGCCCATCGTTGCGCCGCCGCCGAAAAGGCACGGCACTGCTGCTGCGGCGAGCCGGAGGCGAAGAGCTGGGCGATCAGGGAGGTAGGGCGGGCATTGGGGAGTATGCTGCCCGCAGGAAGACGCAGTGAAGACGCCATTGAGCTGCGACTCGGGGGTCGGAGGTAGATTTCTTGGTCGCAATATGCACCCGAGAAGGAGAATCCTAGGAAAATCCGCGGGTTGTCACGTGCCTGTCTCCGCGATTTCGCGGGCCAATTAGTTGATTATGGGAATGCTCTCGACGGGCGAGGGTCCTCGCTGAAACATCACACACACTCTCTCTCTCTCCACTCCTCGTTCAAGTGCTTGCGAAGAGACCCGTTGGTGATTTCCTCCGAACTTCACAAATTGTGTGGATCAATACCCTTACTCTCCTCAACCGGGCATTCCACACTCCGTCTCTACGTCTTGAAATCATCCACCGATTAGGGGACTCGGCCAACTCGACACGCCCCGTTTGAAACGAACCAGCTCACTCCTTTTACAAAAAACTTCACTACCAATATACCTTTCCCAAAGATCCTGCGCGGCGGCCGCATATGCCGCGACCAGATCTAAAGGCTGGCTCCTCTCCGTAATGCCTCACCACCACCATACTCACCCCCCGCCCACGCAACCAGCCCGCCAGACCTAAATCTCGCGCGAGCGCCCATCCCCCCAGAGCTCCTCCGACCCCCCGTGCCCTCACTGCAGGGCCAATTCCTCAAAGAAGTGGCGTCTCTATCAACACCGGCCGTCGTCCCGCCGTCCCCGACCTCCGATACATCCCACACCCCACTCGGCAGTGATGCTGGCCAGACTGCGCCCTCACCGCTGCATCCGCGAGTAGCGGTCATCTTGGGTGTTGACCGCAGGTGGTACATCCCGCTGCTGGTATGCCGGGCGCTGAGCACGCTGCCTGCGGCGTGGTGGGGGCTGCGATGTGCGTTTACCTTTTTGGCTGAGCTGTTGCATATCAGGCCGGGGATGGGACGGGAGGGCTGGGCGGCGGCCATTGTCGGGAGTGTGGGACAGGAGTGGGATGTTGAGAGGAGGTTTCGGGTTACGGAGGTTGCGCTGGCGATTATGTGGGTATGTATGATGCTTGTTGGTGGTAATGGTCATTGATTGGAGGCGTGGGCTAACTTTTTTTGATCGACAGTGCTGTGCATCCGCATATCTTTCTTATTTCTTTGCTGATTGTATGATGTCTCGATGGTGGGTGATCTCTTGCTCTTTCTCGAGGCGCTTACTCGAGCTGTCTATATGCCTCTTTACTTGGTCTCAAATGCTTACTGACCTTTTCTCTTCTTGCAGGCTTTTGAATTACACCCCGCCTGCCGTTGTAATCCGGCTTTTGACAACGAACGGGTTAATTGCATATATCACTTCTTGGGTTCTCTATCTTTCCGGCGCATCTTCTGATCCACGACTTCTCCTGCCTGCTTGGATCTCCATTACAACCGTATGTCATGACCCAACAATCAGCACGACACCCTTGAGAAACTCGAGCTATGTGACTAACCTTCGCTTTTCCCAAACAGACCCTTACATTCGTCTACCACGCCACACAAAACCACGCAACAATAAAACGAGAAACAGCAGCCTCTTTACTCGTCGTCTCTGTCGCCAGTTTCCTCAGCATGTCCTCCCTCCTCCTCCAACTCCATCTAACCCGCGAGAACGAACCCGAAGTCCCCGTCTTCGTGATCACCCGCAAACTATGGGACTGGGCTGTTGCTATCTTCCTACGTATGCGAGTCGCAGATGGTCGAGCTGTCGTCGGCGAACTATAACTTTCAACTTCTACCTTGCTTTCAACTTCCCAGCCTCCTGCGGTTCTATCTCTCTTCTTTCTACTTTTCGGAGTTACGTTGCTATTTTTCCTTTTGATCCCCTTTTTTACTCGCTTTTCATCGAATGGATCCATTGCTTTTGAGACGGAATTGCTGCAGACTGTTTGTGTCTGTTATGCAGAACAACCAGGGAAAGGGGGATCAACCTGGGCTGGATTTCTTGAACATTTTCGGGGCTCTGATGTTTATTCGACAGGTTTGATGGAGCCTGGTCAACCTACCCTTCTGTGTCCAGCTGGACTAGCTTTTTTTTCGTGTCATCCTTCGATCTTTGATAGATCTAATCCCATTATTTCAATTCATCGTGTTTTTATCCCTGTTAGATAGAAAGAGCCCTTCGGAGGAATGAATTCGACCATCATCTGCCAACCCGAGTCACCTTACATACTTATACTTATACATATTACGCTATAAATGCTAGAAATTGTGGGAGAGCAAGTTCAACGAGCAGTTCATGTTTCCTCGTTTCCAAAAGACAATACTGGTAGACATGCAAGATGCATGAAAAGAGCGAGAACAGTAGGAAGAATAGGGAAGACGGTAGAGACCGACAAATCGAGCCCAACCAGCAAAAGAGGACACACCCCGTATTCAAAGGACTGGATTCTCCTCGAACAGTTCCCAGTCACTTAGTCCAAGTCCAGATTCCAGCGAAGGAACCCGACCGAACCAGGAACAGGGAGACTGTCGCTCCAGAACAGCAAAGGAAAGGAAAGAAGAAAAGGACAAGCACACACGCAGAGTGATGAAATGAAATTAACATCGAATAGAATGAGAAAAAAAAGCATCGTCTGTCTATGCAGATATGGGTATCTACCAACGCCTCGTTCCGTCATAATCCCGTTCTTGGATAAGAATAAGTCGAAAGGAAATGAAACACGCTTAACCCTGTCGATCATGCTGAATTGTATCGCCGAGTACATCAGGGGGTGGAAAGCGGGGGAAAGCGTGTCATAGCTTCGACAAGGCCCACGTCTAATACGCCAGGCACAAAGTGGTGGGGGGACAGAAAGCAAGAGATTTGACCAATGGATTGGGCCGGCTTGGAGCACGGCCGGCGGTTAAGGGGACACATGGCGTGCTTCCTATTCCCACCGCTCACAGGGCAACATAGACTGGGAAGAAGGGACCGGAACAAGGCATGGTGACGGGATTAGAACCCATGGACCTGGAGGGGCTGAGTTAGACATGGACTTGTATATGGAGAAACGGAACAAAGAAAAAGACATACCTTGATGGTCTTAGCATCCAGCTCGAGGCCTTCCTTCTTGTCGGTCAAGAACTCCTGGACATCCTTACGCTGATCTCCCTGAAGCTGAATCACCTCACCCATCTCAGTGTCAGCGACGATGGTGCCATTGCAAGCTGGGTGATCGTTAGCGTTTGTTTTGAGAGACCGGCTAGCGGCAGCGATGGTGTAAAATGGGGGAGAAACATACCGAACTTCTTCTTGATGACCTTCAAGATCTTCTTCTGGTCAAACTTCTTGGGAAGACCCTGAACAGTAGTCAGAGTCTTACGACCATTGCGCTCTAGATATCAAAGTTAGCATATGGCTCAGAATGCTTTTTTGGCGGGCTCCGTCTTGGCGCCGACACGCCGACCATGACGATCAGCGACCGCGGGGTAAGATTGTGTGACATACGCTGAATCCGTATATGGATGTAGTTCTGAGACTGTTTAGTCTCGCCGGTGTCTTCGTCGGCTTCGGCGAAGGGGTCTGTGAGACAAAAAGATAACATGTCAGCCTTGGTCCAATACTAAATCTCTACCCCGCCGCAGCGCTCGAGAGTGAGGCTGAGCCACGAGACCCCCTCTGACCGGGCAACCTAACACTACAGACAACATTCAAGGACCCATTTCTGGCGATAGAATGTATACTGTGGTGGAAGGCTGGCCTGGTTTGTCTGTCTGCGAGTGTGTTTGGGGCATGCTCACGCGCCCACAGGAGAGGGGAGGAGGGGAAGGTGGCGACTCACCGAAGGTCTTGAGGTTTTCGATGGACATAAACTCGGCGTTCTGTCCTTGACGGCTTAAAAGCGGGTTTTTGAAGAAGAGAGCGAAGGGGCGAGATTCAGTATCTCTGAAAAGATGAGCGATCGAAGCGTGTGGAGAGTGAAGAGTCGGAGTGAACTGGTTGAGTGTCGGAGAAGAATCAGAAGGAAGAGAGCGGCAAAGCCTTTTGAGGCCTGTGGGGGAAGGCGGTGTGTGACTAAGCGACCCCTCCACGTTTCCTTGACTCGAACAATGAATCTCGTGGTTTACGATTGGCAGGAACAAGTATGACTATTTATAGAGTAACAAAAAAGCAAAGAGGGAAACAAAGCCCTATAGGACTGAAGAATTACAGTACGGGTTGTGCGGAAATGGGGGAGAAGAGCGTAGAATGTTGTCAGTCCCGGAGACGGAGAAGGTTCCCAAATCCTTCGAGGCCTACCACGAGTATTCGCATAGGGTATGGACAGTGTTGGGCGGGAAAGACAAAATGATGGCCATCGTACATGAATTGTCCTAAAATATTATTACAAGAAGAAAGTTCACTCGAATATCGGTACAAAACGAGCCAACGAGTGTGCACGTGTACCTCGACAAGGCACACCGAGTCGGCCAAGGTCATTTCCCGTATCTCCAGTCGAGTCGAAAGGACTCGAGTGCACGTAGAACAAGATACAGAGGTATTAGGCTCGTTG
This sequence comes from Penicillium goetzii, assembly GCA_037043885.1. Taxonomy (NCBI): domain Eukaryota; kingdom Fungi; phylum Ascomycota; class Eurotiomycetes; order Eurotiales; family Aspergillaceae; genus Penicillium; species Penicillium goetzii. Next base: position 385,668 of record JAWLST010000006.1, on the reverse strand, counting down.
CATTGGTAGTAAAAGGTATCACAAGAGATTAGGAGGTTTAGGGCGAAGGCGAAGGAGCTGGGGGAGCAGCAGCGGTGCCCTTGGCAACCTGCGGAGGCAGGAACATAGGGAAGTAGGTCTGCAAGGAACGGTTAGAGGACTGGTGGGAGAATCATAGTGGCGTATAAAAGTGGATGCACGTACAACGACAAGCGCCATCACTAAAGGAAGACAGCAAGGTTAGTTTGGCTCTGACAGACCCGAGGAAAGGAGATGAATCGGCACGTACAGGACATGAAGACGGACATGTAGGCCGGGGTGGCAGCGGTCTTCTTCTGCTCGGGGGACTCGGAGAGCCAGGTCTGAAGCGAAAAGACGAAGGAGACCCTGGGGAGGGAGGCATGGTTAGCGGGATCAGGGATCGGCCACTTGGAGCTTGCTACATACCAACCAATCATTCTGTATTGCAGTGGTCGTTAACGAGATAGTTCTATGGCGGTCAATTGGGCGCTCAAAGCTCACCTGTTCCGCATGAACATCTAGATATCATCGCATGTCAGCTAAAAAGGGTCTCCCAAGAGCACGAGATCGCATCCACCTACCGCGGCCATGGGCAACGTGCTCGACATGGTGCCTATCACAGATCTTCGTCAGAACATCATAGCCATCCTGTATTTACGCAAACCCCAGGATGTTGTCTAGGGTGTTGGATGTGGTCGCGTACTGGACATGTCGGCATCATTGGCGCTCTTGGGCGGGTCGACGTAGGGGATCGCTGCGGCGTCATTCGAGGTTAGCCCGATGGGATTCAAAAGAGGACTCTAGCAATTGGCAGAATCACTTACCGAGATCCGCGCGCCGCATATCCTTGTTTGACGCCATGATTTGAGCTGTGGGACTGATGGTGGTGAATGGGGGAAGGAGAAGGTCTTGAAGCGGCAACCCCCAAATCAATGCCAAGACCGGTCGCCCGCTTGGGCTAGACTCGACGTCGGCATGGGGGACTCCGAAGAACGGAATCGTGGGGGAAAGATAGGAATAGAGAGATAGCCTGATAGGAGGTGGGAATGGAGTCGAGCAATCAATCTTGAGACCTTCGATATTTATGGTCTTGGTACTATGCTATCTACAGTATCTTTCTATTTTTGTAGACTGCACTGCTCAGTAGTACAGTCCGTGTTACGAAATCAAATCTACACGTCCCCAAGGATCATCGGACCACCCGACAGCGATCCGCTCAAATCTGGGGACGATCTCACATCGCACGGGGAGTCGGTGAGGGCGGAACTCGATTTCCTGGTGCATTTGGAGGCCAGGCAGCCAGCCATGTCATGTAGATCGCGGATCGATGCACGAATATGTCGCCCGTCTCTTCGCGCTAGAGCAGCACGTACAGATGGACAAAGGGACAACACGGAGGATTGTGATACTCAGCTCAAATCCGAGCATATGTATCAGTCTTTCTGTGATCTGATCATCCCTCCTTGCATTCGGCATAGCCAAGATGACACGGCACGCTGCATGCGACCGCATCTTCAACCGACCCAGCATCTCCGACGGTAGTCTTCCGCCCGGTGGGAATTTCCGATGGAGGGCTGGATGGATGGTGCCACAGAGACCGCAACGGATAAAAGCAAGATCACCATACGATGGAGTCGCTATCACGTGTAGTGGGCCGATACGGAATGTGGACGCGCATGGGGGAACAGGTCAAGTTGGCCAACAGGGGGGAGGAGGAAGGACTTCGAGAAGTCGGAGTAATACGAGTATGTACTCCGTACTTGTTAGTGATTGATTCGCCCTCTAAAAGTGTGAAAGCAACCCAGCCAGCCCAGCGATAAGCGAGCGCCCCCCCGGTAACTGGGGGATAACTGCAGTTGCATTAGGGGGCGTAAGCCGAGGAGAATGTAGGACCCAGCGACCGGGAGGGTTCCCTAATGGCCTCGGGCCGGAACCCATCCATCTGTAGTTTGATAGATGATCGCTTGGGGGGCTCATGGGACGGGGCTGAGTCCGGGTTGCGCGTGGAAGAACCTGGGTGTCATGATCTGGCATGGAGATGGCGAGATGATGGCAGGAGATGAGTGCATGCAGGTAGAAGTAGGGTAACCTTAGGGTAGGACAATACTATAGAATGGTGAAATGGCGATGCTCGGACTTGGGCTGGTCCTCGGTTAGAACATGGAGTAGCCTGCCTCGAGAAAGTGGAAGGCAATCCCCGAGTCTCGTTATTGTTATTTGAACTACGGAAGTGTATATAGTCGGTCTTGAAAGTCTCGTCGTGGGAGTTTAAGGCCAGTTTAGGAAGGGAGATGCGACGGGGTTTGAGAATAATGCCCGCTTCGGGGGTGATTCATGGTTCATTCAGCACTGTACCTTGTAGTTTCAATCACTTCCTTTGTACTTGTTAGTAAATTTTTATCATCATGGATCAGAATAGGAGATGAGACTAGACGACAAGTATATGTACAGTATAATTGGTATCACTGTGCTATAATTCTCCTCCGCACGGTACATAATATCCCCCATCGGGCGTCGGGTAAAAACGAGTGGAACTGTGGAAGAAGTAATTTAGGTTGTGTCACCCTCTGCTATCCGTGCCTTAAGCGCACCCATACCAGCCTCAGCCCTCAGGAAGCAGTATGGGTGCGCCCCGAATCCCCGCCGAATCCCCGTCACTCTATTTTTTGTACGGCATCACTATACAAAAGGTACATGTCGATGCTACACAGATTATTCGCTCTGGGCATACAAGTAGACTTTATTTTCTGTTCTTTGTCCTCTGGATAGATAACTAAATATCTCTTACTTCTATTTTTACTATTTAACATAGAAATTATAGGTAGTGGGATAAAATAATCCCCTTTCATTTTTCTTCTAAGAAAGAGTTACTATGAGGAGATTTTAAGCCGGAATTCTTAAAATGCTTTTGGATTAAAGAGAATACCTGTTAAACTCTGAATATTACCATCTAAAAAGTATAGTCGTCCCTAGTAAAAATGCCTAGATATTAGAACGATACTAGAAATAGGAAGTAGGTAATGCCATACAAAAAATCAAGTGACGGGGGATTCGGATGTGACGGGGATTCGGGGCGCACCTAGCGGGAAGCTCTACGGAGTATGGGTGTGCTGTAAGGCACGGATACTTTCGAGCCGGATTTTCAAATACCTCTCTTGCTATCAAGGAAGTAAAGGGAAAAAAAAAGCAACTAATGGAATACATCGTCTAAGAATCCAGTGATTATACTGGACGGGAAAATCCTTTGTTCTTCAGTTGCCGTCGGTCTGGAGTGCCACGAAACCTCCTGTGGCGATCGTAGTGCGGTCTGACTGTATTTTACCATTTCCGAGGACATAATGGAGTACGGAGGAGTAGTTCCGTAAAAGGATACCCAAAATTGATACGGAGTACATTTAACATTATTATTATTCTATCCACTCACTACTGTAGTAGTTCACTGGGCCCGCCCACAAGCGTGGCAGTTCGGCAAAGACTCGGCCCAAACAAGGGGAAAGGGGACCGACTTTCGAGGCTAGAAGGTTACGTGGATGACATTGAGAAGGTTATGTTCTAACTTCCCTGATTCCATCAATCATGAGATAATGGATATAGCCGAGAGAGCAAGGGTGGAGTGGGGGAATACCCGTGAAATTATGGAATAATAGAATTCCAACATGCCATAGAGTTGGGTCTATCTGCAGAGGGGCTGTGTCTGATGCAAAGAGGAGGTCTGATTAAATGGAAATAGGGTTTATCAGACCATACCATCCTAATAGACTTACAGCCGTAGCATACTCTATCATCCACGTATACTGTAAAATAATCATCCCCCGTCGACTCGCATCGAATGCAGTCTATTTCCGCCCGTCGATCCCGAGGTGGATCCCGGTGAACTACACTAACTGGACTTGTACCCAGTGGGCAGTGGACGGAGACAGGAGACGGACCCGTGACTTACGTTATCGCAGTCCATCCATCTCATCCCATAAACACCCTCCCCCCGATAACGCCGTTCCCTTTCCTCCGATCCTTTGAACCTTTAGACCTCTTCATAACTCTATCACTCCACAAATCTTGACCTATTTTGGTCTTCTTCTACATCATTGAACCTTGGACCCCCCCATTCGCTCCCCTCCACTCTGCCTAGGACCCTTTCCTTTGCCGTCTTCCGTCCAACATCTCGCCCCCGTTGCCCGAAGCATCCTGATCTATTCACTCTCCATCAATGTCATAAAGAAGATCCAATCCGAATTTCGTCATTGAGCATCTTATATATTCGCATCGAGTATAGATTGCCGATTTGCCGATTTCACACCCTTTCGTCGTCGCCCCCCCCTCTTCCGAACCATATAAATGATACCTTTCAGCCGACTCTGTACACCATGAGCCTAAGATGATCCCCCATTCTTCTGCCGGCCAACCCTGGGGCCACCCGATGCGCGCCCTCAATGGAGGCCCCGGACGGGTTGACCTGGCTCAAATGGCCGGCCAGTACGATCCGCCCTCGGTCTCCTCGCAACACTCCATATCGCAGTCGCAACCGCCGCCGCCGCCCCAGCCGCCCATCCGCCAAACCCCCGTGGTCGACTTGACAGCCGGCGGATTCGAGTCGCACGATCGAGAACCCCCGCCAAAGCGACCGAGGCTGGATGTATCAAGTGGATCGAACCTGGGAGATGCCGGCTCGACAATGAACAGTGCTGAACCGCGGAGCACGCCCGGTAGCGCTGGTTCGCGGCCGCAGCTCTCGTGGCGTGGTCGACCGCTATGGTCATTCCAGGCTGTTATGTCGGAGGTTCCTGGTAGCGAGAATCGAGGGGATAGCGCGTCAGCATCAAAGCCACCGTCGCCGCCTCCGTTTCCTGCTCAGCCGTGGACTAATGCTCCGCCGGAGCGTCAGCGCAACACAGACTCGAGTTCTCGCGATCCATCCCCGGTCAAGAAAGTTTCCACAACGCCATATCGTATTGAGACGCCTTCTGCGGCTCCAATTATTATGAGAGACAGTAAGCTGACCGATTTTCTTTATGTTCCATTCCTTTTGAATGCTGCCCACAGTAGATAACTAACAATCGTATCTAGAAGTCGCCGGTTTCGCCCCGTGGACAGGAAACCACCCGGAAGATATCTTGAACGAGCAAACGGCGAAACAAGGCTATTATGATCGTACTCAGGTCTCCCAGAACGAGTCGAACACCGCTCGCCCGGCTTTATATGCGCAGCTTAAGCACCGCACCGGGCTGCAAATGCTTTCGTCAGTCTTCACCGCGGCCCTTGAGAAACGTCAGAACCACAATGCCGTCCATGCTCCATCGACTTTTAAACCACCTCCACGAGTCACGTTGACCGATAATAAGCGAGAGGCGTGGCTTCGCGATCTGGCCAACTCGGCTGTACCTCTGCGCCGGTTGAGCCGCACCATTCCCCATGGTATCCGTGGTAAGGTACTGCTAGATCAGTGCCTGGGCAAATGGATCCCGGTGGCTCGAGCCGTTTGGCTTGCAAAGTGTGTGGGCGCCAACGAAATTCGTGCCTTTAAACGCAAGGGCACCAGCGGCGCTTTGGCAGTGGGTCTAGAAGCGAAGTGGGTTCGTGAATGGACGACCAACGTACAACAATTTGTCGAGGGAGTTTTCAGTGCGCCAAAATCGAATGACTGGAAAGCCAAGATGACCTACGCAGTGGGACTAACTGCTCGCCTTTTCTTCGAAAACCTTCTCGACCACGATCACTTCCTGGAATGGTTCTTGTCCTCCTTCGAAGCAGCTTCTCTGGCCACTGTGCCTGTTTGGCTGTTGATGCTTGGTATATACTGGGACAACCTCATGCGGTATCGGCGACGAGGACGACGATTAGCAGAGCTTCTGCTGGAAAAGCTACGACTGGCCACCGCCGCTAAACTCGATCCCCTGCAACCTCTTGTCGATCGCCTATCTCGTTTCATCAAAAAGCTGGTTCATGAACATACCTCATCAATGATTCTGCCAAATTCATGGGACACGTATAAAGATCAAGTCTCATCATGCCTCAACCTGGCCAATAAAGTCGACCGGGCTCTGTTCCAAAGTATTGCCGAACGCAACGCCCGAGTTCAACGACCTCGACACCCCAATCAATCAGCTCAGCGTTCTCCCCATCAACGTATCATCCGCCTCCTCGACTCTATTCACTCCGCCCACGACATTATCGCAATCTCTTCTGCATGCCTGGACACTGTTGACGATCGGGCTGTTCTCGTTTCAAAACTGTTAGAATGGCTTGCAACGCCGTTCCGTTATGGCATCTGCCGGGTTTACGTTGGTGTTCGCCTGTTGCGCAAGTGGAAGTCATCCGGTGTTGATGTCGACGAGCATATCCTTTCCTTCCTTACGTATGCCGGGATCAACAAGAAGCTCAACATGGATAATGTGTACCATGCCATCTCCGAGCTTGTCAGGTCACAGACATTCTCGGTTGGCCGGTACCTCCAATGGCTAATGGCAAAGGGAGTGACAAACTATCAGCGTAACGAAAGCCAAAAAGCAACCGAAACTCCCGGCGGCATTGGACTAATCGCACAACTGCCCGTTGGCCGCCTCCCAGAACACGTTGGCAATCTGCGCAAAACCCTGATGGCACGCACTGGGTTTTCTGTTTCAGATGAGGGCGAGATGGTTGCTAATATCAAAATATTAATTAGCCATCGCCTTCCGGCACTCTTTCGCTCGACAATGTTGTTGGATACGTCACTCAGCTCGTTGCCGTCAGATCTGACATGGGCTGTGAAGGCCGAGATCGCCCAGTGGCTTCGCCGCGCCGTTGCTGAGCATACCCGTGTGGATGCCCCAACGCTGCGAGCCATGCTTCCAGGTGCACTTGGCCAATCGGTATCTGCTCTCACGCTTGAAGAGTTCTACAACGTTCGTGATGTCCTCGAGACACTTGGTGATATCTCTATATTGGCAGATGTGCTGAAGGTTGCGTCGAGCTCTGACGATAGCACCGTTCTCGCATCCGTTGCGGACACTACCAACTGTCATTTCGACTCGTTCTCTGTCATTGGCGCTACATTGGACCTGTTCCGAAAATTGGTCGATGCGTATGCCGGCATCAAACGGTTCGGCACGCCCAGCCTGGATCTGATGTTTTCGCTCATTGAGCTTGGTCTTCGCATTCCAAACGAGCTTAACACTGTCGCCATTCTTCGTCAGGATCTCTCGCGCATGGAGAATAAGTCAGTTGTCGCTGCTTGTTCGCCTGTCTCGGACCACATCCCGGACAGCTTTGGTGAAGGCGATCCCTTCTTCCGCGAGAAGCTGGATCAGCTTTTGCTCTTGGGGAATGTTATGGATGAGCCTACTCTGGACACTATCTTCAACACTCTGGCAAACTATTTGGAATCTGGTGAGGGTAAGACAATGCTGTCAGCCAATGATACCTGTAGATATCTAGCGCAGCTACGGTCCTTCCAGCCCAAGCATTTCGATGTGATTCTCGCCCGTTGGGTTTGTGGTCACCTCAGGTCATCCGATCGCACGATACTGCTTCGCATCCTTCCGCCACTCATCGGAGTGGGATGTGTGACTATTCGATCGTTCTTGTCACTCGCCAAAAGACTGTCCAATTCCGCAAACTCCATCCCCAACGCCGCCGATCTGCCCGCCGATCTAGTCGAACTCCTTGTGGCCCACGACAAGGATGGCGACTACCTCGATCTCGTTTCTTACCGATTCCAGCTAGCACAGCAAGAGTTCATCTCCAGAAACACTGAAGAGGCTCTTGGGATTGTTTGTGATGCCGCTGCCTGCCTCAAGTCTGGTGATGAAAAACCGGCTCTCAAGTACATCAACTTGGAGACTTCTATGGTGACGTTGATGCGGGAATTGCTTGTGCGGAATCCTGAATGCACAAGCAAATATTGCTTGCAAAGGATTGACAACCAGTCCTCGGCCGCGACAGTCGTTTTCCAGAAAGCGCTCGACCTCTTGCTTGGGGTGGACTCGCAGAAAGAAGATGATTCAGTCATTTCGGAAGTTGAGAAGCTTGCAAACACAACCGACGACTTTTCGCTTCCGCTCTGCCAGTTGAAGCTTCAGGTGCTTTTCCACGCCGACTCTGCAAATGAGGATCGAACCAACCTTGTGGATGCGATGTTCAAGACTGTCGTGGCTGATTCGCGTGCGCACAAGCTCCACTGGGTTGATCTTGTCGCTTTGATGAGTCCCGATGCGGTGCGACAGATTCGTGAACGGGCCGAGAGAGAGTTCTTTGCGATCCCGCTCCTCGAAGAGCCGGTGACGCCGCAGAATATGAGCTCTTTGGAGAATGCAAAGTTGTATCTCACTATTATCGAAGAGCTTGCAAGCAGCATTCCCAACTCTGGGACGCCATCGATTGTGCCGCTCCTCGTGGAGAAGATGGACACCCTCCTGCACAAGATTATCTCCTTGCAGTCCAGTCTCAATAATTCCAGTGAGAACCGCAACGCCACATCGACCAGTCAAGGACGCACCACCTTCGAGCGGTCTCTAGCCTTCTGGTTCTCAGCCCTGCTGCGGATGGTGGTCATCCATCGCGTCTCGTTCATTCAGCCATCTCCCACGCTGAAAATCGGATCCTCGCACGAGCAGTCCCGTCTTCTGATCTCAATCTTCTGCATTGCATTGTCCCGCCTCCCAGGCGACGTGCTCCGCTTTTTCCCTGGCGCCGACTACTTCCCCCGCCAAGGCACTGTCGAAGACTACCGCCCCTGCCCAGGGATCCTACTGCAGACACATGCGTTAGACGTGGCCGCCTCGCTTATCGATATCTTCCCCGACGAGATCCGCCATCATTGCGCCCGCTTCCTGAAGGAGAAATGCCCACCCTTTGCACCCCTCCAGAACGACTCACGTTTCCTCTACCTACTCGGTCCCATGTCAGATTCCCACCCGTCTAGCATCCTCCAGTCAGCATCCGCCCCGTCTCCTGCGGCCTCGGCATCCACGCCAACCCCGACGTCAGCCAATTTCCCTACCGCTGGAGCTTCTTCCCAGCCCACGGCTTCGAGCTTGTATGGCGGGCTTTCTGAGAACTCGAGCTGCATGGCGAATAGGCTGCGCATCCAGAACCGGGGGCGTATTGTCGGTCCATATCCGATTCGGCCGTGGGAACTCCTCGAAGATGCGGCACCTTTTGTGGGTGTTAATGACACTGCGGTGAACCTGGGCTATTTCGATGCGAGACGCGTGCGTGTCTAGATGAGTTTGGACTCGAGATTTGCAGGTTGAAGCTGTGCTGCGGATTGCAGTCGTCATTCCCCCCTTCTCCATACACCCAGCATCTCCTATACACCCTATCCTTCTTCCACCTCTACCAAGGACATTGGCCCTTCAACCACACCAATGCCCGCGCTATCACACTTTCTATGCATATCCATATTCTTATTCTCAAACAAGCATCATCTTCGGGTTACGACGAACGCATGGTAACGAATCAAATATTCACCTGTCTTGTCTTGCATTTCGCGACGTCATTTGGGCTTCTCATTCCATCCTGTCCCGGCCTGGCTTCGACTGCCATGTTCGTGTCATTTTGTCTTGCCTTAGCATTGGGGGTATGCATGCACATTCATTTGATTCGAGCTTCTCTCATGTTGTCACGTCATACTCGCATTGAGATGCATTTTGGGGGTTCTCGGTCTTTGGTCTTTTTACTTCGTCTTGTATATACGGTTCTGAGGCGTGTTTGTCTGTTTTGTTATGTTTTTTTTTCCTATCTATATCTATATCCCACATCCATATCCTGGCGTTGTTTGGGCCTGGGATTGAATTGAATTGAATTGAATCTGGTATCTTGGTATACATGCTGTTGTCTAGTTGTGTTTCTTTGGGGTCTTTGTTTTGGGGACGGTGGTTGGTTGTATAGTATTGCATTTGCCATGAGCATTTGGGTCTAGCATTGTGGATCTTGATGACTGGTTTTTGTCCCATCTGAGTCTGGTTCGACTCGTATGTTCTGAATGTCATGATGCATGATGCTCCTGAGTATCATCAACAAGTCATTACTAGCCCGCTCAACATAAATTTTCTTATACATTGATCCTTCGATAGGACTTGATTGAAAGAGAGAATATCACTTCCAAACCACCTTCAAAAGATGTACCTTAGAACATCTCAAACCCAACAGCCTTCCATATCCATGTTTCCTATTCAAACAACACATCCACTACCACGCAACCCAACCCCTCCTACATCACCCAAAAACGTACCCCAATCCCTTATGTACAGCTATCACTCCCCGCAACAAACCTCCCATCCGAGTCCTCACACCCACACTCCCCCGTATTCGGATCCTTAATACAACCAGTCCCATACCCACTACTCGCCCCCTCACTTCCCCAATAAAACACCCAATAGTCCGAGTCAGCCTCGAGTTCAGAGGATGTTGGCGCGGTGCACGTGTACGCGCTGCATGTTCCGTAGGGAGCGCCGCTGTACGTGTCGTATTGGGGGTCTGTTTCGAAGACGGCGAAGGTTTGGGTTCCGGGGACGCGGGTGTTGTGGGAACATTCGGCGGCTTGGATTGCTGTTGAGATTTTTGATGCTGGAAGGGTGGAGATGGTTAGAATAGGATTGTCGATGGGGGGATTAGGTAGGGGGCGGGTGATGTACCGCTGCAGCTGAGACTCTTGGGCTTGTAGCCCTTTGTGTTGGAGGTTGCTGGGTCTAGGGTTGCGGATACGAGGACTGGGGCTGCCACCAGGGCGAGGAAGCTGGTGAAGCGCATTTTGATGGACGGATAGTAGGATTGCCGTAGGATTGAAGTGTCTACTGGATGAGTATAATGGGATTCATGGAGTGGTCGGGTATTTATACGATCGACGCAACCTTGAGTTATACCCTTCAAGTAGTTTAGTCCCATCTACATGACACCGGGCTAAGTGAACCGGGAAAATACCTTAATCAGTATCAATTTAAATGAATAAATTCGTACATTCGTAGTCAGGGGCCTCATATGGACATTGGACAGCCTTTTGGCAAATCCAGACCCATAATCAGCATGTTTCAGGGTTCGCTTCGAAACAACTATGGAGATTCCGGATCTCCACCTTTGTTGATCCATCGGCGGACTTTATTCAACTTACTCTTACAGTGCAGATAAGCATACAGCGAGTTAGAATAGTACCCACGGATTCACGATCATTCGGAGGACTAGCGGTGAATCAGATAAGTTTATCTTTGCCCACCAACGCCTTTATCGCTGGGTTAGTACTTAGTACTTCCTAGTGCCCCGGAAATACCGTAGGGCTTATATTGACAATCGACGTCAGCCCAAGTTTCATGCAAAATGATCTGTTTGAAGATGTCTTCCCCGGGTCTAGAGTATTCCGTTCTATAGTATGTATGACTCCTGCATAAGATAAGTACGGTAGTTGGCCGAAGATGAGTCTAGGCCTAGATCGATGGCTATGTGTACGTGTACGTGTACAGGAAAGAAGGACGGCAAGTTTGGTTTCTATGTATTGATAGAGTTTGTAACTAGTAACAATTGGGTTATTCTTGATGCGTCCACGGGGGCTGATCTATTTGCATGTTTTGGACTTGGTGGAAGTGCAGAAACATTATCCCCTGGCGCCATGAGTAGAATCATAACGAGTGCTCATAATCAACAGGACGCCGAGAATGCCTCCAAGTAATCTCGAGTCCGGCATCATCGATATTCAGGGCATTGTATAATAAACAGCTCACCAACTTGTCAGCCTGGGAGAATTGAGAATGAAGCGATGGAGTCGTTCCGCCCTGGTATTGCTATACATAGCTGTCATATGTGGTTGACTCCTCTGCCCTGAGACAGACCCCTTCCGCCCCATTCTGGCACGACGACCAAAGCGAGTACAATCTCTAGGTCGCGGGCAAGGTTCCAAGTGTAATGGGGTGGTGTACAAGGACAGGCACAATAATCACAAGGTCCTGGATTCTGTTACTTCTGTTGGCTCGGCCGGTTTCGTGTTCGTCATCAATCTGTAGTAAATACACGTCAGATCTCAGAGTTCCATCGCCAGGCTCAGATGCTCAAATCAAATCTGGTCTTACCGGTTGCTGCCAGGGATATTCCTGGTTGTTATCCTTTAATGTAGAACTGCCACGGCCAGCATCGCGGCCATAAACCAGATATCCCATGAGACCGGCAGTGCGAAAAACTCCGTATAGCTCACGTACACCCGTGGAGGGCTTCTTGAGTTCGGTATTTTCAACGAGATTACCACGCTTCTGAATAGTTTCTGGTGTTGTTTTTGCACTTTGGCAATCTTCCAATGCCACGTGGATGATCGCCCGTTCGACGAATACCTGCCCATCCCAGCGAGGTTACCACTCTTTCTGACCGGTTCCTGTGGTTGTCTCTGGACTTGGGTAACTTTCGAATGCCATGTGTATGATCACGCGTTTAAGGAACACGGCCTCGGAAGTTGACGTTTCTGAGGAGACTCGTGCCAAGTCCGGCTTTGGAATACGTAGGTTGCTTCTCATTCTGTCTCTGAAGCATTATCGGGGATAGCCAGAGGGTATTGATGTTTGGTTGACCTCCTGGACTAGTATATCGGTCAGCGATGGTACTTGTGGCTGGAGAGAGGAGAGGATTTTACATCTTTCCTGCAGCGCATAAGCAACTCGCGTTGTAAGTCTTCCATGCATTGAACCTGGCAGATATGCACGTCAGTAAACCAATATCACAATCTCGACGATCGACAAGCCCCCTCGCAAGATCTTTGAAAGATAGACCATAGAAAAATCAATGACACACCTTTCGTAGACACCAATCCCGTGCATTCACGGCCCCCTCGAAGAGCCCACCAGTTCTTCCGAATCGCCGCGCACAAGCATCTGCGTAATAAAAGACCACACTGAATCCAGTCCAGTCCGGGACCATAAACACGCAATTCATGCATCCACACCCTCCTTGATGAAATCTAAGAGGATGTCTGACCTCTGACCACCACCGCCAAATAAGTACACGTACACGTCCACGTACACCACCAAAACAAATCTCCAATTTCTTCGACACGAAAGGTTGACGAGACCTAGATCCCCCAAAAAGGAGCATCCAGGCACCGTCGTTCCTTTTCCAGTCATGACGCTGTCGTAAACACGTCCGCGGTGATGTTTCGGTGGGATATTGTTGTCGTGGGTATGGCATGCATGACGTGAATGGCATTTTCTCTTCTTTGCCACGGGGGAGTCCTGGTAGATATTTCCTGCCAGACAGTTCTGGGCGGGTATAAGCGTGGGACTGGGGATTTGTCTCGGTAAATAGGTACTGGCATGCTGCAGAGAGTATAAAAATGATGGAAGACATGCCCTCTGGAGAGGGGTATGATATATGATGTTGGAAGATGTCGCAAGGATTTTCTTGTTTGGAGGTTATATAGCCAGGAGGAGGGATGGGGAAGAGGGGAAGTTGGAAAGAGGATGATGGGTAGCCGGAATTTATGGTTAATGCAGGAAAGTAGGTCGTTTGTTATCTTTGCTTACAGGTATTGTTGTTTGGAGGAAATTTCCATCAAGCAACACTACGGAGACACTCGAGGAATATTAGGAATGACAATTCATTCTATTCTAGGCTATAAAACATTGACCTTAAACAGGTCCTCATCTAGTAGCCGAACAGAACAGATCAAATCAGACCGTTTAAAAAAAAAGAAAAAAAGAAAAAAACGTCTCTTTCGACGAAAAGAAGTATCTCTCAGAGTTCCAGCCACCACGAACCAAGGAAAAAAAAGAAAAAAGAAAAGAAAAATCAGAGAAAAAAGAAAATCATTCGTCCCGGCCGTTTCATCATCATCGTTATCGTCGTCATGCACTAGATCAGGAAGTCATCATAGTCTAGATAGACTTAGACGGACTTCACTGAACAATTGCCGGCCACAGATCCATTTCCATTCTGCGAGCCACCAGGATCAGTACCAGTCACGGGCTGGCAACCATCAGTCTGGTCCATCAGAGCCTGTTTCTCTTGCTCCTTGGCCTTGTTCGCCTGTTCTTCCATCAGAGACTGGATCACTTCCTGCAAGGCTTCCTCGCTGAATCCCCGGCCGTGGGCCTCACTCCGCACGTACTCCTCGATGGTCTTGGTAGGAGACACGGTACCCACGGGCTTCTGGGCGGGAGATGCACAAGTGCGGCTGGAAGTGGTACTGGTAGTGGAGTTGCTGGGGCTGGGAGGCTTGGACTCCTCCATGGGCTTGTCCTTGGGCTTGTCCATGCTCCAGGTGACAGACTTCTTGCTCTTCTTGCTCTTCTTGCTATTCTCGCTCTTCTCGCTCTTCTCCGAATCAGATGGAGACGCCGAGTCGGTATCAAAGTTCAGTCGAATGCCAGAGGCAGAGACAGAACGAGAGCGGGATCCAGATCCAGACTGTGACTGGGATGGGGATCGAGAGTGAGATTGGGAGCGGGTCCGACGCTGGGATGATTGAGACAGCGAGCGGGAGCGAGAGCGAGATCGAGATTCGGCTTCAGTGGCGGAATCATTGTCGGTGACCTCTTGTACGGACACAACGACGGCGGTGATGCTGGATGCCTTCTCAGAGCCAGCCTTGAGGTCCTCGTCCTCATCATCAGAGTGATAGACACGGATGAGACGGGGGGCCTTCTCGGGTGTCTTGGGGTTCAATGGGACACCTCCCACGGTGTCATTCTCAGAAGACTGGTCGACGACAATCTTCTCTTTCGGGGTGAAATTGGCATGCACATTGCGCGGCTTCACTGGTGCCGGTGCTTTGCGGGGCACGAAGCCATTTGGCCCATTCCCGTTGATGGTTGGGGGCGAGCGAGAGTATCGTGCATTTCCATGCCAGGGCTCGCCATAGCCCATGGGGCCGACAGGGCCATAGTACCCATTGGGAGGGCCGTTCATGCCAGGCTGAGGGCCGAAGTAGTTATTCTCCGGGTAGAATGGGGGGCCTGGGAAGAAGGGCGGGCCTGGTGGAGGAGTCCAACCAGGCTGGCCGTAGACGATGAATGGGGGCCCATTGGTCGGTGGAGGAGGAGGACCAAATGCCTCAGGAGGTGGGTGAGGGCCCATGAAGCCCTGAGGGCCCATGAAGCTGGGAGGAGGCCCATTGAACATGAATTGGGGAGGAGGTCCATTGTAGCCATTTGGACCGTGAGGAGGCAGTGGGAGTGGGGGAGGAGAAGGGTAGAAGGGAGGGCGAGTCTCATTGTTGAAGGGCATCCCATTCATCATGTTGGGTGGGGTGGGGAGATAACCACCACGGGGAGGCCGGTTCTCATTGTTCATCTGTGAGTGATGAACCTTTGGGAAGCCACCGCGGTAGTTGTTACGGTGGTAGTTGCCATTACCGTTGCGGTACTGGCGGTTGTTGTTTCGCTGCTGGAAATTTCCGCCGCGAGAAGGGAAAGAGCCGTTGTAGGGCTTGGGGCGAGGGAAGCCCTGACCCGGACCCTGAACGGGGCCATGAAGAAGGGGGCTGCCGTCCATGTCGAGGAGGTGGAGGTAGTACTTGTCGTCTTTTTGGAAGTACTAGAAGTGAGGTGTGAGAATGGAGTAAGAAATGTGGAGGGGGAAGGGTGGTGAAGGAGGGAAGAGAAGAGAGAGAGGAAGAGAGGGAAGAAGAGAAGAAAAGGAAGAGGAGGGGAGGAAAGGGAAGAGAGGAAGAGGAGGCAGCAGAGGGTGAGGCAGCAGAGGGCAGAGGCAGCAGAGGGTGAAGGCAGCAGAGGAGAGGGTGGTGAGAGGAGGGGCGTACCTTGATTGCGTCTCTGCAGTCGTCGACAAAGGCAAAAGTGACTTTGGCGATATCAGTCCAAGTCTGATATCCCGTCTGTTGGGGTTCGATTGTGTAGACTTCAAGCGAGCCACGACCTCCCAGTGCCGTCAATACGTCCTGTGCCGTAATGGGTTGAAGTGAGCGAATCCCAAGACAGGCAGTTCCTATAACCGGTTAACAGCTCAGTTCTTACGAGGAAGCTGAGACGAGATGATTGCTTACTTCGTCCTTTGGCTCTTTCAATTCTGAGCAATCGGTCATGGAGAATTGTAGATTCTTCACTTGCCAGGGCTGCACTGGCATCCTCCACCCGCTATATGGAAGTATGTTAGACAAAACACCCTCTAAATGGGGGACAAAAGGGACAATAAAGCATAGGAATGGAAACTTACTTCAAACTGTACAAAAGCACCGGGCAATCCCTTCTTTTTATCTTGCTTGATCTTGACATGGCAAGCACCAAACTGTGTGAATACTGACTTCAAGTCTTCAGCCAGTGTCTGGGTTGGAACCTTGGTAGATAGGCTGCAATATCCGTTAGTATATCCACTTGTATCAGTATCAGATCGATTCATAACGTACTTTCCAACGAAAATACAAGCCTCGGGAGGGAACAAGCCCTGTGCATTCTTGGCCGAAGGCTCCTCTTGCAGGCGATCCCCGCGAGGGCACTTTGGCTCTGCATTTGGAACCACAAGCTGGACGGTCATATTGGAGTTGGATATATCCCAGATGAATAGAGAGTGTGTGTGTGTGCGAGAGCGGGTATAGCTATGTGTGTATGGCAATAACAGCGAGAATGAATGTATGAACACGGACGTAGTAGATGAAGAAGGAAGAAGATAGATCCTACTAGGCCCACGAAGAGAATATATTCGGCCCCCCCATTTTCCCACTTTTCCGCATTGCAATCTCTCCTCCGCAGCAAATTTAGAGCCCGTATCCCACTGGGGTTGCTACTAAGCCTCATTCTGGGGAGCAAAGCTTGGGAATCCAAGAATCAACCATGGCTAGGTCTGGGGGTCGACGACCAGAGCTACAGTGCTTTGATGCTTTGACTCAGAACCAAACCCTAACCGGCACCCAAATAGCCGGACGAGAGTCATGATAGCATCATATTCATGCCTGGTGACTCTAACTTTTCAGGCAGAAGCGGCAGAGTGACCGGGAGTTTGGATACCTTTGTGCCATAACTATGGGTCTTGTATAGATCGTAGTGGATCGTTGAAGTTTAGCCATTGTACAAGACAGAAGATTAGCTCTGGTGTTCCTGCAACTCGGTTGATGATGGTTCCATCCAGTCTGTTCAAGCTATCATGACGTCCAGGCTGCGTAAGGTACAGAGAGGTTTGTTGGTTGTAGATGGCCCATACCGCCAGCAAAGTCATATCAGAGAATGTGGTAGCAATCAAGTACACCTAGCGGAGACTGTTGAGGATCCCCCCTTCTGATTCCCTATTTGGATTGGAAGTGCCAGTCTCTTGAGCCGCTTTCTTGTTGGTGCCGATGCCCGATGGAGGCACGGAATGACCAGCACAGACCCTGCAAGGACAATTCGGCAAGCGGAGGAGGTAGATTCGGATTGCAGGAGAAAAGATGGACAGCATCGCTCTGATAATGAACTAGGAGAGAAGAAATGGGGCGAATGAATTCAAAGATGTTGAAATATAGTCCTTGCTGGACTAAGTTCACTCCGTGAACCCTATTTCGAGACACGCCACTTGCTGTTCCTGAGTCTAGTGTCCAAGCATTGGGTCTGCTGGAGCAAAAGTTATATGTCGCTACCTGTATTTTATGGACTCTATCAGACCATAACTCGCCGTAAGATACGGTATCAGACTGGAAGGCATAAAGTTTCTCTCCAGAATGTCTTTCCTGATATTTGTCTAATGCATTTTCCACTCCTTTTTCAACCTCACGAACCTACCGATTCTGAATTCACAATGTGAATTTCCCTCACCACAACTCACTCCACATACCCGAGACCTCCACTCTATTATCAAATCAAATGGTGGCCACCGTGGTAAGTCTGTCGCTGTCA
This sequence comes from Penicillium goetzii, assembly GCA_037043885.1. Lineage (NCBI taxonomy): Eukaryota > Fungi > Ascomycota > Eurotiomycetes > Eurotiales > Aspergillaceae > Penicillium > Penicillium goetzii. The sequence continues at coordinate 367,900 of JAWLST010000006.1, read as the reverse complement.
AAACTTTGTACGGAGTACTAAGCGCTAATGTATATCTTAGACTGACCCGCCTTCCGGGTGGGGCTCAAAACCCGAGGACCTCACGTACGAGGATGACTGGGAGGCAGAAGATAGTTTTGGACAAGAACTGTGTGCACAGTTGAATCTTGGAAGAGGCCGTCCGGTCATGTTTTATGATGAAGGCCTTACTTACATGTTCGAAGCCGGCGGAAAGTTCTACTTCTGGCATTGCTTGGATCTCGCTGTCTCTGAAATCACCTCCTCGATAGACCTGGATGAGATCATCAGAATCATGAAGGAAAAGGGAAACAAGGGCTTGAAGACCAAATATATTCTTAGATAGATGGACTTAGAGGCTCACGGTCTAGCTCTACACAAGAGAGCGCTGAGGGCACTATAGTATGAAAACGCTCTCAGCGGCAATTTTTGGACTTTTGGACTAAAGTCAGCATTTAATCTATGCAAGAATTGCCATTCCCTGCGTCATTTGCGGGATACATTTTTGGCGGGGCATCGCCGATTACGGCCGGGAATTATGAGGGGCACCATGGTCGCACGGGATACCGCCTTCCTCTACAAGCAATTCTGCCAGCTGTTTTGCCCGCAGTATCATTCTGTTAGCAAAAGCAAATTTCAAAAATTAAATAGAAAAGTCTTCTCTCTCTTTGGACTCCCAATCGACTCGATTCACCATGGCGGAAGCTGTAACGACCTTTGACCTGCAAGGTGCTCTCCCCCTCGTCGCCCGGGGCAAGGTGCGCGACCTATACGAGGTCGACGAGAAGACCCTGCTCTTCGTCGCTAGTGATCGCATCTCCGCCTACGATGTGATCATGGAGAATGTACGATACTAATATGCCCCTGCTATCACGATTGTGCAATTACTCATGACTTGAATACACATAGGGCGTTCCCAACAAGGGTGTCTTGCTCACCCTCTGCACCAAGACCTGGTTCCAGATCCTCTCGGAAGCTATTCCTACTCTCCGCACCCACTTCATCACCCTCGACCTTCCTCCCCAGATCCCCGAGTCGCTCCGTCCCACGCTGCAGAACCGGAGCATGCAGGTGCGCAAGCTCCGCATTTTGCCCATCGAGGCTATCGTCCGTGGATACATCACCGGCTCTGCCTGGAAGGAGTACCAGAAGTCCGGCACCGTGCACGGCATCAAGGTCGCCCCGGGCCTGAAGGAGAGCGAGGCCTTCCCCGATGGACCTATTTACACCCCCAGCACGAAGGCCGAGCTGGGCGAGCACGATGAGAACATCCATCCCGACCAGGGTACGTCTGCGCGTAATCATCATTCATTCCATGAAAGTATAGCTAACCACGGACTACACACAGCTACCGCTATCGTCGGCGAGCCCTACGCTTCTACCATTGCCTCGCTCGCCGTGCAGCTGTACAAGGCTGCGCATGCCTACGCCCTCGAGCGAGGCGTCATCATCGCCGACACCAAGTTCGAGTTCGGCGTCGACGAGGAGACGAACGAGGTTGTGCTGGCTGACGAGGTCTTGACCCCCGACTCGTCCCGCTTCTGGCCCAAGGACTCGTATGTGGTTGGCCAGGGCCAGTCCAGCTTCGACAAGCAGTACCTGCGTGACTGGTTGGTCTCGCAGGGTCTGAAGGGCAAGGAGGGTGTTCGCATGAGCGACGAGGTTGTCCAGAAGACTGCTGAGAAGTACAAGGAGGCCTGGGAGAAGATTACTGGCGGTAACTAGAGTGGGAAATTTGGAAACTACTATATATCTTGGAGTTGTGCCACTTGAAACAGAGTATGGCCGTGTGTATGTCTTTATGAATTGGTATCGTGGACGAGAAAATGAAATAGGAATTATAAATGTCCAATGGTTGTTACATGTTCGAATGTTCCGAACACGGGAATGGTACATAACAAGATAATATACAAGGGAGGATGCTCAGGCAAATTACTCGTCCCATTCCGACTTCAATCCCTTCAACCCCTTCTCTTTTGTCGTAGAGCTCTTCTGCTCGGTCTCCTCGTTCGGCGCCTTCTTATTCGTCCAAGCAGACCGAACACCCTCATCAATGGGCAACGCATCCGCACCACAGATCCGCCGCTCCTCCTCAATATCAGCCTCGCCCATCCCATTGGTCGCCCAAACCTTGTGGATGCGCAGATCAAACGGACCCTCGATACGGTCCGTCAAACCAATTCCAATACTCTTCACGCGCGAGCGAAGCAGACACGTCTGCGGCTCCATCACGTATCCATGATTCGTCCGGACAAAGGAGTTGAATGGCAACAGAACAGTCTCCCACCCCGTCGTACCGGCAGTCGTAGCGCTAGAAGAAGAGGAGATGATGGTGGATTCGGGCGGGAAGTCGGACAGAGCATCCGGAATGCCCTGTGGATAGAGTGCTTCTTCAGCGTCGGATTCTTCGGAGGACCTGGAGCGCAGGGCTTGTTGCATGGGTGTTTGACCGTGGACGCGGTGGTGGCGGGTGTACAATCTGTGTTGGTGGATGTCGGTTTCCACGATAGAGTCCGTCTGGATATTCACTGTATACCGACGACCGTCGGACTTGATGCGGAGAGCTAGGTAAGCGTAGGGATCGACGTCCCAGAAAAGACGACCGAATAGCCAAAAGCCGCGGTCTTGGTTGCGGAATGCGGCGTATCCTATTCACAACCCCCGAGTAATCAGTATTCCCGGTCTCATTGTCCAATGCACAGCGGAAGACATACCAGTCCTTTCAACGCGCCAGTTGGCCGGTAGCTTGGTGGAGATGCTACCATGGAAGCGCGCATGTGCAGGGGTATTCGATGCCGGCTCCGCGGGTTCAAAGTCCAAGCTCGCAGTGCTAAATCCGCCGACTACGCGGTCGGCCATAGTCTTGCAGCCTTCAACTGCAGATTCATCTTCAAAGTTCAATAGGACGTAGGGCTTGGTCGGGGTGTGAAGGGCTTCGGTGTTCCAAGCTGGAGATTGCAGACATTGCGCGGTTAGTTTGTTGGTCGACCGAACGGGGAGAGAGCAGAGCGCGACACCAACCTATCTTTGAGAGACGGCTGAGTTCTTCGGCGCTTCGCCTGAAGAAGCCGCCCTGTGCAGCCAAGCTCCGAGTTGGAATCATGGCTAATCTGAGCGGGCTATGATGTCGAGGAGTGAGGGTTGTGGAGGAGGGAATAGCTGGAGGTGCTTGGCGATGATTTTGGATGATGTCGGCGTCCCGAGGTGGCGTGAAGACTTGCGCGCCGATCTGCCGCGATAAGATAACGGGCTTGTCTCGTACTTGGAGCTTGTACACAGCCTTGTGTAATGTTCTGTGTTGTTATTGTACTTGTGTATTTGTAAATTAGCCTGATGTTCAAGCTTTGAAAGAGGGTTAGAAAATGATTAGGAAAAGAATTAGAAAGACTGACTAGAAAAATAACCAGGAAATGGATTAGAATGACGAGTAGAGAGTAGACACCCGCCGATCGCGGCCTCGCAGCCTCAGGCAGTTATCGGTAACTTATCAACATTCATCACCCAAAAACGCGCCCTGCACACGGTCGTGAGCACTCGAGTTTCTCAATAACAGCTGGAAAGTCCCGGGAAATGGGCCATTTCTCGGCAAAATGACGCGCTATCTGACACCGTGGAGGATCTCTCTGCTGTGCCTGATAACAGTTTACACCGATGGCCTCGTACCCAACTCGTCCGCCATCGATGTGCTCTCCTTCCTGACCGCGGGCCTGTTCCCTTTAGATCCCGCCGATAAGCAATGGGAGAAGCACTACCTACCGCGCATCACCGAGATCGAAGAGGTGCTGTCAGGCCATGAGTCGTCCGTCCCGGGCCGATCATTGTGGGATCTGTTTCTCAAGAAGATCTGGTCACTGAACTCGCTTGATGCGCTCGAGGTGTTTTTCAACGACGACTTGCCCTCACTGCTCACAAAGACACGCGAGCAGTTGATTCAGGATCGAGACAATGGCCTTGCGCCGGAGAATGGGGGTATGCGACTGTCACGGAGCTCGCCGCTGGGCACGTTCGTGCGCAGGGCGTATCTGGAGTACACACGGTTGCAGTTTCATGATTCGGTCACGCTGTGGTCTGGGTTTGTGAAGTATCGGCTGCCGACGTACAATATGTGGGCGAGGAGGAATGCCTCGGACAAGCATGCGCCCGTCGATATCAATCTCCAATTGCATGGGTTCAATTCCAGTGCACATCTGTCGCATGTGGTGTATGGCAGTATCGAGGACGATGAAGAGGACGAGGGCGTGGTCAGCGTTAAGGATGCGGAGCGGCTGATTGAGTTCCAGGTCGGGGAGCTGCAACGTACGTTCTCGTATAGTTTCGATATGCATTCTTCTAGATACTGACAACATGTAGGACTGGGTGGCAGAGTTCCGGAGGAGATGAGAGCACAACTCAAGCGTATCATGACCTCCAATTCAAATGCTCCAGTACTCATGTACTATCTGGAGTGAGTACACCTGTATGACTCCATATCTTGAGAGAACTCGAGCTAAGAAGATGCAGATATCTCGACGCCTGGCGAGCCGGTGACTACACATCAGCCTTCGACAACCTCCACCGATATTTCGACTATACCATGCACAGCAATTCCGATCGCAGCGCCTATCAATTCGCGCTCCTGAACCTGGCCATCATCCAAGCGGACTTTGAATGCTTCAGCGAAGCCATCTCTGCCGTGCAAGAGGCCGTTGCCATCGCTCGTGAGTCTCATGACATGAACTGCCTCAATTTCTGTATGAGCTGGCTGTATCACTTCGGCAAGGCTTTCCCAGAGCAGATGCGGGAGGTACAGAATAGTGGAATGCTGGGTAATGAAAAGGAGGGCCTTATGTTTCTCAAGGCAAAGTCGAAGGAGACTGAAATGTGGTCACTCATGAGCACAACCTTGCTCAGCGAGGCCAAACTGGAGATGCAACAGGTGGGTCTTTGACGGTCGTCCTTTGGAAAACCGGTACATTTGTGTTGACATCTATTAGGGAGAGAGCCTTGCCACAATCGTCGAATCATTTGTTCGAGCATCCCATATCAACGTCACCAAGGGCCTTGCGAATCCCACCGGCGCTCACATATTGCTCCAAAGTGCCATGTATGCACGGATAGGTATGGTGTCGAGGATTGATGTGATATTGAAAATGAAGCTGACCACCTGGCTACAGGCGCCACCCACCTCGCATGGCTGGACACCGAAGTCTTCCGCGAATGTTACATGGAAGGCCATCCATATGAGGACTTTATGAAGCTCACATTCCGAAATTGCCAAATTGTAAGTCATGGACCTCCATATCTTTGTGGCTACAGGAGCTAATCTAGCGTGTACAGCTGGCACAAAAGGGGAACTACAAGGAAGCATTTGCCCGCATGAACAAGGTCGAGCCAGAAAGGCTACGAGCCTTCAAATACAACAACTCCTGGACATACTATTCCGGTCTCCTCCAACTACGACGGCAGATCAACCGGTAAACATCCCCATACCCCCTGTTCCTATTATTCAACTCCTAACATCTCCCCAGCGACGACAAGGTAGCCGTCGAACACATCCTCGCCCAACTACAAGCCATCCAACTCCTCGACTTCGACATGCGCCTCCTCCTCGCCTTCCACACCATCGAATTCACCCTCCGCCAAGGCGACACCGGCCGCGCCCTCCGCATGGTCGAACAAGCCGCCAACTCCATGCAGCCCGAAAACTTCGACGTCCACTCCCAAATCAAACTCCTCTGCCTAAAAGCCCGCATCCTCGAGAAATCCGGCCATCCCCAGCGCGGCTTCTCACTCGCCATGCGCGCCGCAAGTATTGCCCACCGATCAAAGGTCCTCTTCGACCTGTGGGAAGCCATCTGCACTCTTGCAGCTGTTCTCCTCTCCCTGCGCGAGTTCGAGGCTACCGCAGAGCTAGTCGAGAGCATTATGCCGCAGATTCTGGAGGCGGAGGACTCTGCTCTGACGGCGCGGGCGTATTCGCTGCTCGTTGATGCGAATATGGGCGTTGCGGGGGAGTTGTCGTCTCAACAGGGAAAGGGGCGGACGTTGGCTCGGAAGGAGTATGTTAATCGTGCGCTGGGGTATATTGACTCGGCGTATGATGCGTATGAGGAGATTGAGGATATTTTGGGCCAGACGGAGATGATGGCTAAGAAGGCTACTGTGATGCATTTGACGGGGGATCCGGTGCTGGCTAATGATTATGCGGCGAAGTATCTGGACTTGCGGAAGCGGAGGGGTGCGGAGATTTGAGGGTGTTTTGTATGATTAGTTGGTGATATGAGTATGGTGTGTGGACTTGGTTTGTTTGACACGCGCTGAGCATAGCTGGATAGCTGGATTTGCAATGAATGACATGCCCAATAACAACAACACAAGCGTTTACCGTACAGGCATTCCATTGATAAACGTAGGTGAGAAGCAAATTTAAATGTCGTGTAGGGGCAACCGGCACAATTGGAACATTACACTGTGTGGATATATTCGGCCCACAGCGGCCCTACAAATCTACAACACAGCACCACCACCACTTTGTACATAGATCTAAACCAGTCAATTCCGATCTAGACAGACACTCAACAAAGGAAAAGAGCGAGAAGGATAGGATACGACAAGCTTCACTTCATTCCATCAAACGAATCTCTCATTCCCAGCTTGCGGAATCTAATTCCGCGGAACACATCTGCGATAGATATACATTTGAACTGTGCACTCAAGACCAAAGATACGATCTCCCAAACACGCATTGAGGCTCGCACGCGAGCTTTTGGTGGGTTATTGTTGGTTGGAGAGCGATTGGCTTAGGTAGCCTTGTCCTTGTTGTGGTAGTTGACATCGGAGTTCCAGCTGTGTGGGTGTTAGCGGTGATTCTTGCACGAGTGGCAGCAATAGCCCGGGATCTGGTGGGATGATGGCAAGGGGAGAGGCGTATGTGGAGATGTGCAAGCACAAGCTTGACGGAATTATGGCACGCTGCCTGGTCGAAATTTGTGTGTCATGAAGGTGTGGATCGAAACTTACAAGATGGTCTGCAGAGAGGAATGGTTAGCAATTGGGTCTCTAGTAGCTCGGTCGGCGGGATAGAGGATAGGCTCACCTTGTCACCGTCGCCCCAGGGGAAGTTCTTCACGCGGATGTTCTGGTAGGGGTACTCGGTACGCTCCTCGAGAGGAGGCATGTGGTCCCAGTGCTCCCAGTGCTCGTTCCACAGGTTGTAGGCGTTAAGGCCACCGCCGATCAGGCAGGGGATGACAGCGCTGTACAGAAAAACGTCAGTAACGTTCTATGCGGCTCGCTGCACGAGAATTCGAGTCCGCCACTCCGCCGAGAAAAAACACATACAAGATGGACAGCTTGCGCCACAGGTCTGCAGAGCCATTGAGTCAGTACGAAGCACTTGTGAACATTCCGACCCGGGGAAAACAGCATTCCACCGGCCGTAGGTGCAATTGGGGGGTCTTCACGCACCGCTGGTGGAGGCGGCGTGGTGCTTGACGGCAGCACGCTCGCGGTTGAACTCGTTGTCGACGATCCAAGAGGGCTTGGCCTCGGCGGAGTTGAAGCGGCGCTGGGCGACCGAGCGAGCCTGCTGGGAGGCACGCTGGGCAAGGCGGGCGATGTTGCGCTGAGCGAACATGGTGGTGGTTGTGGGGGGCTGCAGGTGGTTTGCTGGAGGGGAGAGGAGTCGAAGCACGTCGTACGTTGAAATCCAAGCCGCTTTAGTGGACTCCCGTGATCCCCCGGCTTATGTAACCTGATGTCACTCCACCCTCACGTGACCCCGAGTCGACAGCACTGTGTGAGCTTCGTAGAGCTGCAGAGAACGCTTATATTGCTGTCGACGCGTCTGGTTTGGTGATAACTCTCGCTTCTGGAGCTGCAGGGTATGTGCCGTTGCTGTGTGCCAGTTGCCGGCCATGGGGTTTCGCATCACGACGTGGAATGGTGAGTGGCTTGTCTCTGGCTCGAAGGAGTGGGCCTTGGCGGTAATATTGGTGCTAACCAGGTATCGCAGTTAATGGGATTCGGTATGTAGAGCTCTTGCGGAGAAGTCAATGCAAATGCTAAATGAGTGGTCAAGAAACCCATTCTCCTACGAGCCATGGAGAGGGACTCGGACCTTCGAGGTTAGCTTTCCAGATCTATGTCCACAGGATGCCTTCACTGACAAGATCATAGTCCATGTTCGATATCCTAGAATCGGATATCGTGGTCCTCCAGGAGACCAAAATCCAACGAAAAGACCTCCGAGATGACATGGTCCTGGTCCCGGGATGGGACTGCTATTTCAGCCTGCCCAGAGTCAAGAAGGGCGAGTGTAGTCCTCTAGCAATGCTTTCTGACAAAAGCTAACGCCTAGCAGGATACTCTGGAGTCGTGATATACACACGAAATGCAACATGTGCGCCAATCCGTGCTGAAGAAGGCATCTTCGGTGTTCTATGTCCACCCAATTCATCAGTCCCTTTCCGCGATCTTCCTGAAGACCAGCAGATTGGCGGATACCCGACTCTCCAGCAGCTCAGAAGACCGGCCGCTGTCTCGGAAGACTCTGATTCGAATAGCGAAGGGGATGAGGATAGAGCCACCGACGAGCCAATTGATCCCGCGATTCTGGACTCTGAAGGACGGAGCGTCGTGCTCGAATTCCCAGCCTTTGTGCTCATTGGAGTATATTGTCCAGCCAATCGAGATGAAAGCCGCGATACTTTCCGGCTCGGCTTTCTCAATGCCCTTGACGCTCGTATCCGGAACCTGGTCGCGATGGGGAAGCGGGTGTTCGTGACGGGCGACATCAACATTGCCAAGCAGGCCATCGACTCGGCTCATGCACTGGAAGCCATTCGCAAGAACCAGTCAACAGAGGACGCGTATATTTCCGTGCAATCTCGGAGGCTGTTCAACCAGTTGCTGGACGATGGGAAGGTTGTTGGATCTCGCGAGGAAGGCAGGGAGCAGCCTGTGATGCACGACATATGCAGGTCCTTCCATCCCGACCGGGCTGGGATGTATACTTGTTGGGACACAAGGCTTAATACTCGACCGGGCAACTTTGGGGCGCGTATCGACTATGTGCTGTGCAGCCTCGACATGAAGGACTGGTTTGCTGACTCGAATATCCAAGAGGGATTGATGGTACGTCTGCAGGCTTGCGTTGTTGTCGGATACTTGCTGACTCTGTGACTGTTAGGGATCGGATCATTGCCCTGTTTACGCTGTCTTCAAGGACAGCGTACTTCATGATGGAGAGATGGTACACATTCGGGATGTCATGAACCCACCAGGCGCCTTCAAAGATGGCGAGCGCCAACAGGAGTACTCGTCGCAGTGGATGCTACCAGGGTCTGGACGCTTGTTACCCGAGTTCGACGTCGACAAGCGCCGCAGCATCAAGGACATGTTCGCCCGCAAGCCAACTCCCAGTCTCTCTCGCGCGTCCTCCACGGCCAGTGCTATTGACAAGACGATCGTGGCACTGGACGCAGAAGCCACCGCGTTACAGTCACCCACACCCAGCGAAAAGTCTCTCGTCCCACCGGTCTCCAGCCAGAATCAATCCTCGAACACGCTGTCCCGCAAAAGATCACAGCCGCTGCCAGCGACATCCGTGAAACGCTCCAAGTCTTCGGCCACACCATCTGCATCCACCGCTGCGGCAGGCCAGAAGACACTGAAAGGCTTCTTCAAGCCAAAGCCCGTCGAGAGCAGCGCCTCCAGCAAGCCCTCTACAGATTCGCCAAAATACAATACGCAACCCAGCTACGACGGCACCTCGTCTCCTACGAAGAACAGTGCGAACCCGTCTCTCAACACTAACATCGCAGACACCACCCCTCAGCCTTTCGATCCTACCGCCGATACCCAAGCCTCTACCACAGGGGCCCGCTCTACACAATCCTCGCCCAGCAAGTCCCAAACAGACACCTTCATCGATCCCATCGTCAGCAAAGAAGACTGGAACAAGCTCTTCACGAAGAAACCCGCCCCCCGCTGCGACAACCACCAAGAACCATGCGTCAGCCTGACTACGAAGAAGCCCGGCATGAACCGCGGCCGCGCATTCTGGATCTGCCCACGACCTCTCGGTCCCAGCGGCGAGAAGGAGAAGGGTACACAATGGCGTTGTCCTACGTTCATTTGGGCCAGCGATTGGAACTCGCCTTCGCAAGGAGAGTGATTGGGGGTTCATCTAAACCGGTTTCTAGTCTACCAGATACCATTTTCCATAGTCAATGCATCTCATATGCTTCCATTCATCCTGTGTCTATTCATCCTATCTCGTAAAGCTAGGCTGGTGGAGTGCCTCAGGCTGGCAAGTCTGGTGTTTTGAGGCACCAAGGCAACCGCTTGTTGTTGTGGGTGGCCGTTCCCAGGCAACGGCCTGGCAGCGGCTGCCTTGGGTTGCCCCCGGAGACGATGGAAGGTGGGCTGGGACTGTTTGGGGGGAGATACATCGAGGATGGGTATCGCAGCACTCGATCAGACCAAAGTTTTGTTGTGCGGGAGTGCCAGGGTACTTGGACCAGATGTAGAGGCTGCAATGTTTACCTGTTTCTATGAGGTTCCATGGATTGCCTAAACGGGACGTAGAACTGCTGCCTTGGAGCTGGCCAGCGTTGAGGGTTGTACTGGAGCACGGAGAGACGTACAAATTAAGGTGTGTGGGTGTGGAGGGGGACATATCCGCAAAGCTTGGCCTTTGGGTGGGTCCGGGTGTGGGCCCATGGGAGCAAACAATTCCCAAACGGGTAATGACGGGCAATGGTTGCCTTGGGGGGCCGGTGTTGCTAGGGCAATCAATTTTGGGGGGGTTGTCCTCCGGGCAAAGGCGGTGGGCAGGGCCCGACACTGGAGGATGGATGGAAATGCCAGCGAGCATTTTGGTCCGATGCAGATCCAGTATACTCCAGGCTCTTTTTTTGCAGCAATATCGGACCAAATATTGAAGTTTCGGATGAAATTAATTGGGACTTCATGTTCAATGTGTCAATTAGCAATTTTAAAGTGTTGATATGCAATATATAGCGGGTCTTGTGGGGCTCGGTATGGCTGCGTCGATCCGGCAGATTTGCATGGCGGCCACGGTCCCCCTTCCATGTGGGGTACCACGTTACACTACTTTAATTCAGCCCCAACTTCAATATGCTTAAATTCGAGTCTACATCTCGCATTAGAAAGTTACTCGACACACAAAACGATCATTAATCATGTTTCTATTAAGCCTCGTACTATGAATCAGGGGGTGTTTCTAGCAGTTAATAGTGGATGGAACCTGGCATTGGGCGTCCATCGTGGAGGACCGGCAGAATCATCCGAATTCTGCCGCAGGGACAACAGACCAAAAGGGGAAGGCACCCAATGTCAACAAGGACCCACTATGGCTAGAAGACCCACTATGCCTAGGTCACCCGAATCCTGGGCTCTGATTGGCTCTCTTAAACGACACTAGTGAACAAAGCATCCCAAGGCCTCCCCCAGAATCTTTTAAATACTTCTTCCTCTACACTCCAACTCTTCTTTTCTCTCTCCCTTCCACCCCTCTTCTTTCTCGCCCTACCCTTTCACTCTCAAATCTCTCTTACCTCTATTCGGTTCGCAACAACTTTCTTAACCCCCCTGTCCTTGACACCTTCTGTGCCAAGGCCCCCAAGTTTGAGATGGCCTCGCGTGCTAACGACCCTGTTTGGGGTCCGAAGGAGCTCCGATTCGTCGATTACCTTTCTTCAATCCCTTACCACCGTGCCCTTCAGCTCGTTTGTCTCTCTAGGTCTGAAGCGGAACTTCCTCGAATCGCGAAAAACCTCTCTGCTGGTATTCCCGAAGCTTACTTTCATCAGTGGCTTCCCAAGTATTCTGGCAATCACTTTGAGGTCATCAATGATCGCCTTACGCTTGTTCCAGGAACAGGTGACGGTTTGACAATGGTCGCTAGACAAGTCCCTCCCAGCCGTGGTCGCGAGGCGGAATCCATCAATATTCTCAAGCCTCCTCCAACTCGACAGCGGCCTCTAAATGGTTTCATGGTTTTTCGCGGTAAGTAATGGCTTCATTTGGCATTATCTGATCCAATTCTAACAAAATGCTAGCCTACATCGCCACGATGCTCACCGCTATTCCACAGAAATCGAGGTCCCCATTCATTGCGGTGCTTTGGCGTGAGAATATTCACCAGCCCTATTGGGACATCATGGCTTGCGCCTACACCATTTTGCGGGACAACTTCCAGCTTGTTCAGCGCTCTGTGCCCCACTTTGTGGAACGTGTAGCACGTGTTATGTTTGGTTTCCCGGCGGCTGCCCAATATGTCTCAATGTCTGGTTGGGTCGTGACCCCTGGAAATCCATTCGCCTGCTCCCGTATTGGGCCTGCCGTTTACGTTGGTTTCCAACTTACACCGATGTCCGTGGATGAAATTATCGAATGGTGCATGAATGATGGTTTTGCACTTCGCCAGAACAGAAACTCCATGTACACTCCAGAGTCCCATTTCTCGGCATTGGCTCTACAACAGCACCCTCAGGGTAGCGACCTCAGAATTCCCGATCCTCTTCGTTGGATGTTTGATGATAACGACGAGCTTTCCCTTGGATATAAGGAGTTTGACTTGACTGAGGTCTATGGACCCGATACCGAGGGAGTGCACATCAATCATCTCATCATCAATCCGTACTTTCCTTACCGGGCACTGCCTCAGCCTCCGCCTCCGATGCCGCCCCTGCCTCCACCTCAGTGGCCGCCTTCTCAATGGGCCCCTCAAGCCCAGCCTCAGGCTCAAGCCCAGCCTCAGGCTCAAGCCCAGTCTCAGGTTCAATCTCAGACTCAGACTCAGGCTCAGACTCAGGTTCAGACTCAGGTTCAGACTCAGGTTCAGACTCAGGCTCAATCTCAGACTACCAATCCCTAGTCACCTCAAAACATGGCATAGGGCACTGACCCGCGTCATCGATTTCCGTCATGGTTTTCTCATTTTTCATTTTTCCTGAGGGCGGTTCTTTTCTTTTTTCTGAATTATGCCTGTGGTCGTGTTGCCGTGGCTGGGTGAGCAGTCCTGTCTTCACGAAGCTGTTATGTCGCATGTTTTCGAGAATTTCGCCCTGCATGTGAAGGGGCGCTCGCATTCGACATTGACACAGCAGGTAGTTCGGGTGGTTCTTTTCTTTTTTTGTGATTATGCCTGTGGTCGTGTTGCCGTGGCTGGGTGAGCAGTCCTGTCTTCATGAAGCTGTTATGTCGCATGTTTTAGAGAATTTCACCCTGCATGTGAAGGGGTGCTCGCATTAGACATAGACACAGCAGGTAGTTAGGTGGTTAGTTAGATCGAGATACAAATTCAATAACAAAGATGACCCTCGGAAAACTTGTTTTCATCTCCTATCTTGTAAATTTTGTAAGGGCTTGTTTCATCCCGTAGAGTCCTTCAAAGTCGAGACTAATTGTACATTGTACATTGTGTATGGACTGGATGTGTCTGCGGACTCGGATTGCCCTTTTTTTCTTCTTTGTATGTAGAATGCATGACGAGTCTACTTGTTTACGGCGAGAATGATGGGAATTGGGATGAGAGGGGGGTTTCTTTGTTAGAAAGGGATTGTGCGATGCAATTGGCTGTTCGGTCCGGTAGTACAGGACGGCGATTCTTTGTTCGACGTTGATGCCAAGACTGTGGATCGGCGGGTGGGTGGAGTTGGTGGATCCCGTGGAGACATGGTTCATGCAGCCACAAAAAGGCGCGTGCTTTATCCGGTCCCGTGCGTCCCGTGGGACGCAGGGGTCCGTCTGACAAGCGTGGGACTGTGCGTCGAGTGCGATTGGATGGGTCCGGGGTCGAGGAACAAAGGATCGGGGGCTGGGTCGGGGTTTATGGGATCGAGATCGGGTTTTGAGGGATTGCTACTTGCTACTCGGGGGACTGGATTGGGTGGGTTGGGATGGGATTTAATACTATAGGGAGGGTGCCGACCGTGGGAAGAAGCTTGGATTGTCGCACGGACGGCGAGATCAGGGGGCTGAGGCCTCGGGTATGGACTTGGGGCATGCGAGACAGACTCGGTGAGACAGCGATACGAGGGCATGAGTCGGGCAGGGATAGGGGCTGCTATGCGAGGTTTGTGGACAAGGGGTTACTGGATGGAGTCTACGGGATACGGTATGGCCAGGGGAGAGACCAAAAGCCAAGAAGTACCTGAGTACCATTTCGCTAATCACTCGAAACAAGAGCTACTGGCAGGCAAATGGAATGAACAGTATTGGAAGATGGGAACAGACACGGCCCAAGATGAATTCCAGGATATACACGGTCAGGGGAGAAAAGCTCAAGCGCGAGAAACAAATGGCAAAGGAGCAGAGGGGTTGGGATGAGACACAATTATTCCTCCTGGTATGAGATCTTGCGCATCTCACCGAGACGTGTGCGGGCGCGGGCAAGGCTGTTTTCGAGTTGGAGGATTTCGACCTGCAAGACAGTACATGGTTAGCAAAGGCTGTGAACACGGGATGGAAGGGCGATGGGAGGCCGAAGGGGATGTGGAAAGGCAGTAAATGAGACAGAAGACGTGAAAAACACAAGAAAACCATACCTGTTGCTCCATCTCGCGAACCTTGAACTCGTGCGAACTCAGCTTCGCGTAATCCTCCGCCTCAGTATCTCCGCTGTGCTTCTCCTTGATGATGTCCTGCACCTGTCGCACCAAAGCGCGGCATGCGGCACCAACAGCCTTGCTGGCGCCTTCCAGGCGATCCTGAGTCTTGCTCATGAAGGTAGCCTTGACACGGCTGGCAGCAACGAGCTGGGCGGTACTAGCGGCGACATCGTTGGAAGCGACAATGAGCTGTTCGGGAGAGTTGCGGCCCGAGATGACACCGTCGGCCGTCTCGATCAGGGTGTTGGTGGATGTGGCGACAGCCTTGGCTGCAGAGATCAGACCCTCGGTCCAGCGGTTGTTCTTCTTGTAGAAGGCAGTGCGAGTCGAGCTGCCACGACCCTCGCGAACAATCTCTTGCTGTGACTCCGTGGCGGCCTTGATCAGCTCGGCAATGGCATTGGTCACGGCGATGGCAGCTGCCAGAATGGCATCGTTGATGCGCAGCTCATACGTCGAATAGCCATCACGGGGCTTGTTCTTGAGCTTGGCCAAGCGTTGCGCGGCGGCGTCGATGGCATCGGCAGCCTTGAGCAGTTCCTGGTCGACCAGGTCGCCCAGATCACCGCTGGTTGCGATCTTGCTGCTCTTGGGCTGGAAGGACTCAACCATCTTCGACAAGGCCTGCAGGTCTCGCTGGACCTCCAGGTTGTTGTTGATGACCACATCAGTCTTTTGCAGTGGCTCCATGCCCTCGAGACGGAAAGACTGGAGGCCCCGGAAGAAGCGCACGGTGGCCTGGGCCGACTTGCGAGCCGCGTTGAACAGCTGATCGGAGCTCTTGTCGTCATTAGCGAATCGAGACAGACCCTTGGTGTTGCTCAGGGTGTCAGCAATCGACCCCGAGAACACAGACACGGTGCGAATGATCTCAGCATGGGGGCTGTTGGGACCATCGGCAATGAAGTTGTTGAAGGCAGTCGAAAACTCGGTGGCAGAGGCGGAAGCCTTCTCAATCTGCGACAGCACATAAGGTGGGGAGGCATTCTGGTTACCAGCTTGCATGGATGAGTCGAGCTCATAAAGAGCATCGTCCACACGCTGCACACCAGTCTGCAGCACAGAGTCGATGATATCGTTGATCTTGGCCACAGTACCGTGAAGCACAGTATCGATCTGGCTGTCCAGAGCATGGTCGACATCGCCTTGGCTCTGCAGGAGGACAAACACTGGTTAGTACCGCAGATATGAGTACCGTTCTCAAGATACTACTTACCAGCTTCAGCTCCTCGAGCTCCATCAGAGCCTGTTCCATGCCAGATTTGTACACCTCGATTTCCTCATCCTTCTCGAGCAGGGCCAGGTCATGGTCTTCTGAGCGCTCGTTGGTGCGGCTCGAGATGTCTTCAAGAGCTCGAGTTTTGTTCTACATGCTAGTCAGTACAAGAAAGTCCCCATACACCAGGAGTGGCAGATGCTTACCCGAAGAGCCTCCTCGAGATCGGCCATCTCGCGGTTGTACTTGGACAACATAGAGGAGATCTCTGTGCCCTTTGAACGCTCAGCATTCTCAGCGCGCTCCAGGGCCATGCGAAGCTCCCGCTTAATCTTCTCCAGCTCATCCTTGTTGGTGCCAGACACACGGTCTTTGTCGTGCAGAGCACGGTCACGCTCACGAATCATATCAGCCAGCTCAAGGTTCTTGGTCTTGAGCTCGCGCTCCAGCTTCTCCCGACGATCAATTGCCTCCTGTGCAGACGCGGCCTTGAGCTTCAGGCTCTTGGTGGTCTGGAGAAGATCCAGGTGCTCTTGTCGCAGCTGGGAGTACAGCTTGGCCAAGGCCTCGTACTTGGTTCGCCAAGTGTTCACCTGTTCCTGCAGAGCCCGGATCTGTTCATCCTTGGAGGCGTTCTGCAAGTTCATGTTGGAGTTCAGCTGGTTCATCTGCTCTTCCAGATCCTTGACACGACGATCGTACTGTTGCAGCATGAGCTGATCACGCTCGTACTGAGCACGGGCGTTCAGGTTCTCCTGCTCCAGCTCGGCGAGGCGGCCCTGTGTCTGTGTCGAGTACTGATCCCGGAGAAGCTGTTCCTGTGCCAGACGTTGCTGCTCGGCTTGGAGACGCTGCTGCTCCTCAAAGTCGCGCTGAGCCTGCTGCTGAGCAAGCATTTGCTGCCGTTGCTGGTCGTCCCATTGCTGCTGCAGACGGGCTTGCTCCGCCTCGTACTCTTCTTGCTGGCGCTTAGCCTCGTTGGTCCAGAAGTCGCTAATGGGCTCTGGCTCTGCAGCCACCTTGGGTGGAGGCGAAGGTTGATGCTCAACTTCCTTTGTCGGACGCTTTGGCAGAGCTGGGCGATCCTCGTCTTCGCCAAGAAGACTTGGTGGGTCTTGTGGCAGCTTCGGGATAGTGATCAGGCTGGTCAAGTAGCGCAGGTTGGAGCATTCGTAGTAGAACCGAACAAGACGGTGGTGCTGGGCATCGTAACGGGCCCGAAGCGGCTCAAGGGCTTCGTCATCTCCAGTTGCTACACGATTGTTGTTAGCAAGGGCTTCTTTAGAACCATATCAATTGTGCATCGGATGATCATACTCGTGTGCATTGCGCGCAGCATGCTAGTAATGAACTTGTAGATACCATAGCTCTCCTGCACAAGAGGCACCAGCGCGGAGATTCGGCACTCATTGTTAGTACCCGACTGGAAATGCGAGAAGATCAGCTTCTGGAAACCGTCAATCTGATCCTGCAAAGTCATAAGGTCGGTAATAGTCTCGTATCTATTACCCCGTCAGCGACTCATTTTTTCCAACCCAAAAACGAGCAACGGTGCGTACCCCTCATTCGGATCATTGATCGTCTTCAAGCTGATGTATTCCTCGTACTCGAACAAGCCTGCATCCGTCAGCCAACCCGTACTTTTCTTTCCACATCCAATCGTCCAGTCTCGGCGTACCATTGAATTCGGGGTGATTGCGGTGGAAGTTCAACTTCGACTCGAGGAAGAAGACGTATTCGCGAATAAGGGGGGCGTATCCTATCCCAGTATTGTCAACATCCACGTCCACCAGCTACCCATCTGGTCCTCGCGCAGACCAACTACGCCACTCCATGAGGGACGCGCTATACCTCGAACTCCCTCTCCTCCGACACCTCTCATCAAGCTATCGATCCAATTGGAATGCTGCTGCGCCTCGCGCACAACAATGGGGTGGCCCTCTTGAAGAACCTTGTGGATCGTGATGAGCGCCTTGAACGTCTGGATCTCGTCGGCGAGGACAGGCTGCCTAGAACAAGGAAGCAACACAAGTCAGCCATATACTCCAGCGCACCCTCCGTCTCATCCGCGATCCAGAACACATACACTTTCATGCCCGCCCAAAAGGCCGCCGACGACTTGTGGTCCCACGTGTACACAATGCAGCTCCGCACATGCTTTCCTACAACCATCAAAGGGTATCAGTCGACTCGAACTCAGACGCAAAACTATCGCCGCCTCAGACGATCGAGACGCAACGGGGCACGTACGTTTAGGCGCAGTTTCCTCTATCGCAAGCCAAACAGTTAGCCTCAATCCAGAATCTCTCCTGAACCCCTCACCCGGCACACCCCGGGAACACAAGCCAACTCACCAATGCTAGTAGCCTTTCGGATATTGATGGCCAGATCGGCCTCGGTCCTACGCGATTGAGGTTAATTCATCTGCATCTCGCGCATGGCAGGGGGTCATCCCGCCTTACCGACTCATGGTGGCAGCGGTGCGATGCGGGACGCGGAATGCGGACTCAGGGGAACCAGGATGGAAAAGGAGTGTGGTTCACGGGCAGATCCCGAGTCCGGACTGCGCAGATAGGGCCCAAGTTTGAAGCTTGCGCCGACCGGAGGGAGTGTAGGAGGGATGTAGTGGTCTTGAAGTTCACAGAATCCACTGCACGTGGAGAGCAATGACGTTGGGGGAAAGCTGGCGCCTGTCAGTCTTGGCGACGCCTAAGCCTCTCGGCTTCCATCCCTTCCATGGCCCATCCGCCATACACCCGGCTCGTGGGCCGTAGTACGATGCCGCGTAATACTCCTGCACGCAGCAGGCAGAAATATTAATCCGCATATAGTGAAAATGACACTACAGAGTAGAAGACTTGTGATTAGAAGAGTGGAAATACATCGAGCATTATAAGTAGATGGGTACTACAAGCCCTAGACAACCCAAATTCTATGGATGTACATAAGTAAGTCCTACAACTGATACAAGCCATCATTGCTTTCGCTTGAAATGATATAATTTCCCACCTGTGTTCCGAGGGACAAAAGGTCCACTCCGACGCTCAAAGAGAAAGTCTAAGAGAATATGTGACAATGTATCCCATCCAATACCAATTTCAAACTTCAAAAACCACATACCCATACAAGTTGCGCACTAAGCCAGGTATAGGTCCATCGCTTAGTGATAAGACTCGCATCGATCACGAAGACTGGAGTTGAACTGGCTCGATAGTCGGTAATGCCTCACTACTTTCCGGAGTAGACGACAATGTGTGATCCACGGGTGGTAAAGACTCGACATCCTGTTCATCCTCCTCGTCCCATTTGTGATCTGCTTCGGAGTTATCGGCTTTGGAAGAAGTCTCGCTCTCCAGGATAGACGGCTCTGTCAAAGCCTCGTCTAGTTCCAGCTCGCCGGTAGCTGGACTGTCTGGTGCAGAATCATGCGGCGCTTGAACCACTAGCAAATCGTCGGCAGCATCATCGGTGCGGAGCTGCTGGGGCATGGGTTTCCTGCGTGGCAGGGGAGGAGGAGGGACAGGTCGAGGGCCATTCATGCTGGATTTTCTGCGAGGTAGAGGGGAAGGAGGGACGGGTCGAGTCTCGTTCGTGCTGGACCTCTCGGGCAAAGGTGATGGCACCCCCACAGGCTTCCGTTTGGGCAGAGTCCCTGAATTTCGTTTCAGGGCGTACTTGTCTGGTCGTGGCAGAGGCGCTCCTGGCGGGGGATGAGGGTGTCCACGGCCGATGGGCTCGTTCAAGGCCCCTGTCGGAGTCCGAGCTGCCTCTTCGGAATTCGTGTCGCCTTTGCCGAACACACTCCAACTCCATTTCTTCGCGGCAGCAGTTGCTGATCCAATGGTCATGTTCCCGATGGACTTCTCGTCAGACTGCACGTTCGACGTGAGCGATTTGGTCAAGGTCTCGATGGTGCTACGCCGCCGGGGCTTGTCGCTACCAAGGGAAGTAGTAGAGCTTCCTCGAGAGGTTCGCGGTCCTGACAAGGAATTGTTGTCTAAACGAGCAGACGATGGGCTTTGGATGACATGGTCGCTGTAGAAGCTGAGACCGTCGATAGAATCTGCAACGGAGGACCCCCGGCTGTGAACTGCATTCTCAGGCATCATGATGCCTCCGCCGGGTGGAGAGTTGCTTGGTGTCCGGTTTGGAGAAGCAGGAGGAGAGCGCTTTGAGATTTCAATCATAGCGCTGGTGGCAGTGTTCTTCTCGTCACCCTTGGGCTCTGTCACCACTTGATTGGCATTGTCTGTCGTAACCACTGGATCGGCAGCGTGGGAAAAGGTCTGGGATCGGATCGCACGGGGTAATGGCATGCTTTCGGATCTCTCGAAACTGGTGGCAGCGGCGGTTGATACGTTTGGCAAGTCCGAAGCCGATGGCTTCAAGCCCTTACGGGATTTGACCTTAGCGTTGGCAGGATTGGACTCGGAGAGAACAGGCATGCTCATTGTTCGGTCGTCCTTCGACTTGAGAACTTCGAGTGACGGTTCTCGACGAAGGCTCTTCGGCGTCGCTGGCGCCTCGCCCGATTCATCAGGTATGTCCACCTGGGTGTCGGGTTCGGGGGTCTCTCGCTGCCAGATACCTCCACGGAAAGCCTGGCCATGAGTATCCATGAATGGGACATCGTCCCAAAACGGCAAAACGATGCTTTCGGCTACCACTTCTCGGATCTTACTCTCGATGGTGCGCAGGATCGGGCTGAAGGTAATCTGCTTCGAGCTGACAATGGGCTGAACGTCCATCTCAATCTTGGGCATGGTCTCAAAGGACATCCAGAATCGATTGCTAGGAGGAGGCTTGAACCGGACCAGCAGATGACCCTCCAGCTTCTTCAACACCACAGCCAGCACGATATCTACCTCCCTCGCTTTGAACCGCTGGCCCAGGTCAATGCGCACCGTGGCCGAGATCTCCACGCGGAAATTCCCCGAGTACTGAACATTTGCCTCCACGCAGCAATTGCCGTCGACGGTCAGATCCTTCAACCGGGGGTTCGTGAGGAATGGAGCACCTTCGCCCATATCAATCCTCTGCAGGCCAACCTTGCTAATGAAGTTCGGCTTGTTTACACGCGCGATCTTTTTGGCAATCTTGCTTCGTATGAACTCTTCCAGTTCGGGTGTTCGATACAAGGCAAGGAAGAGACGACCAAAGAAAGCATTGATCCATCTCGTCTGCAATTGCTCTTCCGAAGAGTGCAGGCGCTGGACCAGCGAGACAATGTGCTTCACATCAAACTCCTGACGCTTTGGCGGTCGGTCCGCCGAATCCCAAAGCTTTGACTGATTCCGAAGCATTGCGAGATAGAAATCCTCCTTCTCCGACAAGTTTTCTGAAAACAAAAAGAACGGTGGCGTCGGGCCACCCAGGTCTCCGAGCGAATCCAGTCGCCGCGAGAGACAGATAGCATTCCGCTTGATCCAAAGCTCGCCTTCTGGAATATCCCCTTCGCCGCTGTGGATGGAAACATCGTGATGAGCGAGGGATATGACATAGCGAACTTCGACTTGATTCACATCGTCGTAAAGCATCAAATGGCCATGTCTTGTGGCAGCGCCAACCATCGTCAGTACTTCCACTCGATTATACTAAAAGCTCACAGATTCCAAGGAATGCATACCGAAGGACAATGTAGAAGACATTCCGCGCGCGTTTGATATTCTTCCCATTCGATTTCGCCGGCTCAATGCTAGGCGCTTGTTTCCTGTCGAACAAACTCCGGTACATAGTCTGGTAGACGCTGGGGCTTTCGGCGGCAACGACCTCCCCCGCCGGCGTCGTCCTCTCCGGAGGCTTCCCATTTACTCCACCAGGGACATATTCACGGCAGACAGCAAAGTATCCCGTAGCGACTTCGGAATCATGAGAGCGATGGAATTTCTCGGCTAGCTGGTCAGTACCAGACTTCAAGCTATGCTCGTCGTCGGTAGGCTGACGGAGCCCGTCGGTAGCTTGTTCGTACGGCTGATCGGGAGAAGGAGCGTTTGGAAGGGTCAGGTAGGCGTAAAGGACGATCAGCGAAAGGACCAGCGGGATGAATGTGAGACCCCCGAAGACGTATACAACGAGGAAGCTGCCGAGCGAACCCATCGGGAAGCAGTCGATCGGGGAGTAGTCGATCAATGCGGGAGGGCCAATAGCTCCATAATTCGAGGGATACCTGTGTCCCGATAAGAGAAAACAAGCTTACGAGAGACAATGAGAGACCGGCTCCAATAGAAAAGCAAAAACGAGTGCGTTGAAGGGGGCGCTGAACAGATCGCGCGGGCTGAGGAGAGCAGTTGAGAAGTGGAGTTGCAGCTTCCCAAGCACGCCGGGATGACGGAGGTGCTGGGGGTCTGGTGATCATTAGAATACAGTATGGTTCTAGTATTATGTGTATTTTATACGTTGTCCAGTTCATTCCACTGGTAAATACAATGTATTGAATAAACATAACGTAAGGGTACCCGCCCTGCCCCGCAGGATCCGACCAGCTGTCAGGAACGCCAGCCCTGCAGAATCCTTGGATACTCGGAGAGCTGCAACCACTACCATGCAATAGTACATATGAGATCCATAATTAGAATGATTTGGAAATCCAGATCCACCCAGTCGTTACTGTCTAGGTCTAAAGCTGCACATCTAAAAAAAAAAAGAAAGAAAAAAAAAAGTAGTATACAACGTGGTACTTTCAAGTCGAAAGTAACCAGAACAAAGGGGGGGGTTCAACAATCGAAAAAAAAAGCAAAGATATGTTTACAATAGTACAAGAGATTTTCCTCATTACTTCCGTCGCTTCATGGTCTTCTCGGCCATCTCGATCAATCCAGCCTTAGCGTCGCTGTCGGGGAAATCACTGATGGCGGCCACGGCCTTGTCGGCATAGTCTTGAGCCAGGGCACGGGTCTGCTCGACACCATTGCTGTGGTACACAAGCTCACGAGCCTATTATATAGTTAGTACAAGATGTCCGAAGGAACACGAGTCATGTAAACATGAGAAGACTACTTACCCGCTGAACATCACCTTCTCTACAGAACTTACGGCCAACCATGGGACCAAGCTCAGGGTTGCTCTTCCACGCGAACAATAGTGGAGCAGTAGCCAGGCCCAACTCCAAATCGGCACCAGCGGGCTTGCCCAGCTCGGCCTCAGTAAGAGTATAATCCAACATATCATCCACCAACTGGAACGCGAGACCGAGGTTGCGGCCATAGGCGTAAGCAGCCTCAACGACTTCTGGAGCACTGCAACCCAGAACCGCTGCGGAACGGCAGGACTTGCTGATCAGACTAGCAGTCTTCAGGTAAGTCTTCTGCAGGTAGTACTCCACGGTATTGTTGGTGTACTCAGGTTTGGCCTCGTCCTTGGCAGTGTTCTTCAGCTGCATGAACTCGCCCTGCACCAAATTGTTGATCACGGTTGCCATAAGCTCAATCACTTGCGGATCCAGCAGTCGGGCCAGTGCCACAGACGCCCGGCCCAGAAGGAAATCACCAGCTAACACCGCCATCTTATTTCCGAACTCAATATTTGCCGAGGGGCTGCCGCGGCGGGAATCCGCAGTATCAATAACATCGTCGTGGAGGAGGGAGGCAGTATGGATAAGTTCTGTAATCTCAGCCAGCCGGCGCTGGTTCGGCAGGATGTTCTCGTCGCCAATAAAGCTGGTTGGGGCCTCGGCGGGCTTGGGCACGACGGGGTCTGTGTCTGGGTTTGTGTCCTCGAGGATGGCGAGCGGACTGAGAGAGATATCGACGGGGTTTGTGTTGGGAGTCCGCGTGAAGTCTTTGCGCGGATCGAGCGCCGTTGCTTGGGACATGAGCAGAACGAGCAATGGCCGCATATGCTTCCCCTCGCTGCGAGTGTAATATTTGGCCACCTTGTCCAGTGCTGGGTGACCCGATCCCAATAGTTGGCGAATGTTACTGCTCAAGAACTTCAATTCCTTGCCCACAATTCGCAATGGGTCGACCGAGACGCCCGGAGGTGCTTTCGGCAGGCCCTTGAAGATAGCCTGGGCTGCGGTGGCTGCTGCGCCGAACGGGGAGACATCTTGTCGGCGACTAGGGTGGTATTTGCGAGATTGAAGAAAGGTCTGGGTCAAACGGAGGTCATCGCGAAGGCATTGGGAGCACACGGAGGTGGACGGAGTCCGCGTGATGGTCAGCCCGGCGGCCGAAAGAGTGCGAGCCCGCATGCTCAAGGCGGGACAGGACTTATATAGTAACTCAAATCAGTAGAGTCAAGAATAGAACATCAATATTGCAGAGGATCCAAGAGATCTGAATGCAGGTGGAAATCGATTGAGGGAGGTACGAGGTCCGTAGGGAACAATCTTGCGGGCGGGAAGATTTCGAGCTCGGGACAGCACGGACCACGAGCAGCCCCGACTTGCAGCTCCGCCCGAGAATCCAGCGATAAGGCATATCCGTACTTACTGTAGAGACAGGTCTCTACGGAGACTACTTTCCTGTACTCCTCGTTTCTTGGCACAATTCGAAGAGTGCAAACACCTGCTCATGAGGGTTGAAATGTATAATCATGGGAATGGACCTTGTCAGACTCGGCTGTCGGGGGTCCAAGTGCAAAAGACAGCATACACGAAGCCAGATTCAGTTGTTTCGGCGGCACCACTAAGGAATATCTAAGCCAATACACACTCATGTGGATGCTTACACATCATAATAATTAGAACCAGCAAGCAACCAGGCGTAGCGAATCGGATACCATGTATTCTCAACAGAGTAAAACCAAGCATATTCCTACCCATTCCTACAAGGAACAACCACCCCATCCGGATCTACCATGAATGCTCCGCAGAAGAACACCTCGGACAATACACAAGGTCTTATGGGAATGAAAAGAGAATAATTCCAGTATAAACGACACGGAAAGATCGCGCTGGCCATCTCGGTCCCGCACATTCCCCTCCCTCGTACACATCCACCAGAATAAGAAGAGCGAGATCGCACACGATTAACACATAAGTTGAAGAAAGGCCACTACGAAGGTAGAGACCCATGCATGGGACCAGCGCGACGAGGAAAGAAATGCTGTATCAATTACCAAAGGCCGCGCCTTCTTTAGATGGCATCGAAATCGCCGCCAGCATCCTCATCGTCCATGTCTCCTTCCTGGATCTCCTTGGCAAGCTCCCGCTCCCGCTCGCGAGCTTCCTGGGCACTCTTCAGCTCCAGACGGTGCTGGTTCATCGGGAATCGCATAGCCTATGGGGGAGAAAAAAAAAAGACGGGATTAGCAATCATCCAATCAGGGCAACATTAGGGAGAAGACGGTACATACCTTGACGCTTTCATCATGGAGAGCCAGACAAGCGCGAATGCGCTCGTGGAACGCCTCGCCCGGTTCCCGGGTGGCATAGATGTCACCGACCTCCTTGCTCTTCATGTAACCGTGCTCGTGATCCAACGTGGCCTCGATGACACCGTCACGGATAGCCTTTGCCACGATGTACTCAGCCGACTCCTCGCTATCCAGACCCAAGCGGAGACAGATGTCCCGCAGGGAGATACGAGAGTAGGACAAGGACATCATGCGGATACCAGTCTTGATCACGTTCTGGCGCAAACGAAGGATCAGAGTGTAGGTACCATCCTTGCGGAAGGTTGAGCTGTGGGTGTTGACAATGTTCAAGAAACCATCCAGATCTCCGACGCTAACGGCCTGGGCAAGCAGGAAGTATGGGTGCATAGCCTTCTCCAGAGCCGGTTGGCGGAAGACTGCACGGTCAGGAATATCACCCATCAGCAGCTCAACCACCACAAGGAGCTTATGAGAGGCCTGGTAGAAACCACGAGCGACATTGCTGGTAGGAGACTTGCGGGTAGCACCGATCAGGTGGCTGTGAGCCTCGGTGTACTGCAGCTGGATGGCACGGATCCGACCAAGATAGTATAAGTAGCGGGCAATCTGGTTGTTGGACGCGGCGGCCGGGAAGCGGTTGTGCGAAATCAAGAGATCAGCCTGAGTGATGTGGGAGGTGGACAGGTAGTTGCGGAGAAGCAGAGTCATGACAGTGGCCTGCGTGTCAACATCCTTCCGAAGGACAGCAGTCCGCAGTGCAGCCAGCAATGGCTGTCGGATGGTAGTCACGGTAGCTGCAGGCGAGGGGGGAAGCGGAGCAATTTGCTCGAAGAAGAGAGAGTAATAAAAGTACACACGAGCTGCGAGGGAGTCCAGTGTCCGGCGGTTGACGGTGCGTAGGCGCTCGATCAGCTCAGTCGAGAACTTGGCACCCTTCTGGATTTGTCGTTGATCAAACAGATAGATCTGCACCAAGATAGACAAGTATGTGTCCACCTCGGGCAGAACCTCCTTGGGGGCAGCCTTGGCCTTCTCCGAGTCCACCTCCATCGCAGGGGCGTTCTCAAAGGCACTAGGCTGGTTAATGGCACCGAGCAGGAATGAAGCCGCCGGGCTAGAAGCCTGGTATGTGTCCACAATCACCTCGGCGAGGACCTCTGGGGTGATGTATTTCCGCATCGACGATATCGATCGTAGGACGCGAAGGGTAAATCGGGGATCGAAGTGGGCGACGGCTCGCTCGAGCAGGGTGAAGTTGGTCTTGATGTCTGCAATATCAACGAAAACGGGTAGAGGGTTCGCAATCAGCAAGTGTACACTTGAAAATAGTGTGTTCTTCCTTCATTGAAGAGCAAGAACGGGGTCAAACCAACCTTGGATAGCCTTGGTCGTTGGGTCAACCTCAGGCTCGGCCTTCTCCGCATCATCATCCTCCGCACCCTCCATCGTCACGTCCTCCTCCTTGTCCTGACCGGGCTTGCCGGATGATCTGGAGCCCTTGGTCGGCGGCACTACAACAGTCATCTTCTCGTTACCATGCCGGTCCTTACTCGAGTTGAAGGAGGATGTAGGCGCACCTGCCGTATCCTCGCCCATCTCAACATCCTCAGAACCATTCACGCCATTCTCTGCCGACTTCGATCCATTCACGTGAGACTGATCATCCTCCCCCATTCCGTTGTTCGATGCGCCCTTGGCGGCGCCTTTCTTTGCCGGGGCCGACTTGGCCTTGTTGGCGGCGGCACGGGTCGTGGGCGCGGCTTTATCTTTAGCACTTGAGCTCTGGGAGTTCGAGCTTGCCTTTTCACCGTTAGCAGATGAAGAGGTATCGGACTTGTTGTTTGATCGTAGAGAACGCCTCTCGGCAGGCATCTTTCCCAAGCTGTTAAGAGCTCAGCTGAGCAAGCACCGAAGCTTCGAGAAGGTAGGGGGGGGAAAGAGCAATATAGAGCACGAAACGACGATGAAAAGCAGAAGGGCAAGTTTCGACGGACCGAACTGCCTATGAACAGGGAAATGATGGGGGTAAAACAGGCAGGGCGACTGATTGATGAAGTGGATGGGTGATGTGATGTCAAGAGACGAGGACGGGCGCAAGACGCCAGAGGAGTGCTTAGTCAGGTAAAGCTCACACCGGGGTGGAATGGCAACTGGCAACGCCTCCGACGGGGTCCTAGCGAAGAGACGTGGTCAAAAAATTGTGATAACCACGCTGGTTGAGCGAGTTGAGAGAAGCTAGCAGCGGTTTCCAAGATAAGGAACAAGACACCGGGATTTGTTGAGAGTGTCACCAATCCAAGCGGCTTGTTGCTGTCGTAGACGCCTGTCGACTCAACGCCTGAGGCAGAAACGGAGCTCCATAAACAAGGCCAAAACAACCCGCGGAACTACTGCGACTGGCGATTACAGCAACAACACGACACAACCATGCCGCTACTCGACTCCCACCTGGAGCAAATTGCTCTTTCATCAAGGGCTATCGCTGAACTACCGTACGTGCTCGTTTATCCCCTTGGGTAGATCCTTGTCCGTCGGCTCACAAAACAATTACATCCAGATTCCCTCCACCCCGCATCTTCACAAACGCGCTACTAGGTTCGCACGACATCACCGCCTTGATTCGCGACACCGAGGTCCATGAAAGAGCGCTGTTCCAGGTCGATCCTTCGACGAAGGCCCAAGGCGCACAGCGACGTGCCACCCGGCGCGGGACAACATTCCCTGCAGAGTCCGAGACCGAATCTATGGCCAGTCGTATCTACTCCGCCCGCAACAACCGCAATCAGTCTGCCGTAGCTCGAGTCTTGGGCTCCGACATGATGGAGGAGATCAAACGGTCGGCAGGCACATCTACTCGGGGACCACGGGGAGAAGTCAATATTGAGGTCCTGCTTCGCGGAGCAGAGATTCTATGCAATGTCTAGTAAGTCTACCGTACAACCTTTAATGACCTAGCTCTAACAGATGGATAGCCCCGTTGCAGGTGCACACGAGAAGATTGCTAGCTTACGCTACCGCCATGAGATGATTGCTGAATCGATTGCGCGGCTAGAAGACCGCGTCGCTACCAATACCGCCGAGCTAGAGCAGATGCGCCACTCATACGGAGACGATGAGGATGACCATGCGCCTGTGCCAGTCTCACAACCAGACACTCCAGTTGTTACCGATGAGGACATTGAACGTGAACTGGCTGAGGTCAGAGACTTGGAGCGGAGGAAACGTGCGCTGGAGGCGCGAGTCACGGGCATGGACCGCGATCTTGGAGGACTCATGGGCTGAAATGGAGCTTGATTATGCTCTCCATTGAAAAGACTTTTCCCGTCCCTGGTCCATCGGTTACTCCCCGAAGACTCACGTCTGGACTTGGAATGGGCCCAGGTGATTGGGGAATATCCCGGAGGAGGATGCATGCCGATCAAATGATCGTGTTGTGTATCCAGAGGAAGACCCGCCGGCCTGCCTTATAATTCTCTTGCCACAGATCAGAGTGGGCTGTGCAAGCCCTTCTGCGTCCATGAGCTTCCTTCGATAATGGCCAGCAGGGACGAGGGAGCCCCCACGCAGCGGCAGCGTCACGGCTTTCTCGAGAAACACGACCTCTGTCATTGCAGTCCAGGCCCCACAGTATTTGCTGTGGATTATTTGTTGCACTTCGCCGGAGGACTGGATGTCCAGCTGTGCAGCAGCGTGTCTAATAGGATACCCTGTATCTGATGAGCACGATGATGGCCTCGAACAGCCGTTGAGATAGGCACACGTATTTGATTTTATCGATGGTTGATGAGTACAATAGACATATTCTCTGCTCGGGTGTATCATCGTGATCTATTTAGAAATCCAACTCCTCTGAAATACTCTCTGATTTGATGATAGGTATCTTGAACCAACAGGCAACAAAGCTGCTGCAGGGAATAGCCCTATAAGCTAGCATATACATGACTTAGTGCACTACCTATAACCACGCAGCTTTCGCATTGACAAAAAGTACTTTCTCAGAAAGATTGGTTAGTTTATGCATTGTCATTCTTCTTGCAACCAGGTTCTGTACCACAGCCTCCAAGTACGGGGACCACTCTGTATAGTCCCGGCGGCCCGCCTTGGGCGAAGAATCGAACAAATACTTAAATTGGAGCTTGTAGCAAGCGTCCAATCGATCGTCTCTTCTTCATGCGTAATATACCCCCTATTTGGTCCCGTCACACTCGGTAGAAAATGGCCAGGTACCGATTTCACCCTCGCAACGTTGGGCCTCAAAGCTACGTGCACTGTAGCTTAACCTCTTTTGGAAGATCCTTTAAAATGAGTTCTCGATGATCTTTCTACATTCCAGACATTGCTCTCCATTTTCTTTCCTAAGACATGATCTAAAAGAGAACTTGTTTGGATTTCAGTCTTATCGAATCCCGATGAGTCGCCCGGGCGGATGCCAAGACTGCCTCCCGACCTCATCTCTCCAGGCCAAATTCCACCCTGCCATCAGTCCCAGTCATCCAGGCTTCGTCCGACCGTTTTGTGTGGTGAGGAAGGGTATCTTGTCGGATTATCTATAGCACCTCGGACGAATACTCCGATCGAACCACACCAGCCTTCCCTTCCACGACTCGCCCTCGCGCCGATTTCCAAGCCCATCTCCGTGGTCGCCAATATGGATGGTGCTCAGGGCCAGCCAGGCCAGCAGCAGCAGCAGCAGCAGCCGCCACAGCAGCCGCCACAGCAGCCCATGGTGCAACCACAGCAGCACTCCAACCTGATTCGAACCGACCAAGTCCAGAAACTCCCCCACCTGAATGACCAGCAGAAGGCCCAGCACACGCAGCTGGTGCGCAACCTGTGGGAGGCCCTCAATACCCGCGATCCGCAGAGCCATGAATACCAGACTGCGCATGTCAAGCTTTCCCAGCTATCGCAGAACTTGATGAAGGGCATGCGGATGTTCCAGCAGAACCGACAGCAGGCGCTCCAACAGCATCAAGCTCAAGCCGCCGCCGCGGCGCAACAGCAACAAGGCCAGCCCCAGCAGGGTCAGCCGGTCCAACGTACCCAGTCCAACAACCCCCAAAACCTCACCCAGCTGCTCCCCCAGATCCAGGCAAAGGTCAGCGCGCTGAACTTCTACCTCCCTCCGAACGTGACCCAGGAGCAGGTCCAAAACTGGATCCCCGAGGCTCGGCTTCGATATGGTATCGCGCTTCAGAAGCAGGAGGTTGGACGGGCTCGGATCACAGACTTGCGCCAGCAGTTTGCGCAGCGACAGGGTCAGGGCAACATGACACAGGAAGAAATGCAGGAGTTCAAGAACCGACAGCTTGCGGCCGAGAAGCTGTTCCGGGAAGGTAGTGACTTCCTGACCAAGTTCAAGGAACAACAGGAAAGCTTCAAGGCACAGGCTCAACCTGGTCAGCAAATGAGTCAACAGCAGGGACAGATGACAGGCGCACCTCAAACACAACAGCCTGCGGTTCCTGCAGGAGCAGCACCGAATGTGGCTGCGTCGCAAGCCGCACCTCCAAACCAGGCCGGTGTCGCGACAAATGCTATGCCTGGCCAGGCTCCAACTCCAGCACCCCACACTATCAACTCAGCAGTAAATGCGGCTCGTAATCAGGCGGGGCAGGCGATGTCGCCGTCGACCTCCCAGCCAGGACAGGTACCTTCCGCATCCTCAGCAGGCGCGACGCCCGCACCTTCCAATGCGCAACCACCAATCCAGCGACCCCAACCACCATCGCAGCAGGGCACGCCCGGCGCACAAGTCAACTTCAGCCAAACACCCAACCCGGACGGATCCACGCCCACCCCAACTGGACCACCCCAGCCTATGAACCAAGGCCCTCCTCGGCCTCTCTCACAACAAGCCGCGATGCAGCAAGCTGCCAGCTACAACACCAGCAATCAAGGTCAGCAGCAGAACCAGCAAGCCAATCAGGCCGCAAACAACCAGCAGGCTCACCCTCCCGGCTACCTGGCCAATCGTTCAACAGACACTCCCAATCGCAGCATCAACATGGTCATCCCCAAGAACCTGAACGTCTCGACCCCGGAACCCGTCCCCATGCCAGGCTCGCGCCCCACCTTCTCTGGAGGCCCCAGTCACAACCAGATGGGTGTGATGGGCCAGCCAGCCATCCAGAAGCACCCCGGATACGTCCTCGAGGGCGAAGGTCAGCATGTTCTTAGCAAGAAGATGCTTGACATCCTCGTCCGCCAGGTCACCGGCGGTGGTGAGGGTGAGAACCTGTCCCCCGACGCAGAAGAGGTAAGAAATGACACTCAACCGAGTCTGAGGCGAGAGTAACTTAAAAAAC
This sequence comes from Penicillium goetzii, assembly GCA_037043885.1. NCBI lineage: Eukaryota > Fungi > Ascomycota > Eurotiomycetes > Eurotiales > Aspergillaceae > Penicillium > Penicillium goetzii. The sequence continues at coordinate 336,446 of JAWLST010000006.1, read as the reverse complement.
AAAACAAAGACTAACCTACTTCCACAGTTCATGCTCCAGATGGCCGATGACTTTGTCGACGACGTGATCACCCAGGCCTGCCGTCTGGCCAAGCTGCGCCCCTCCTCGATCCTCGAGATCCGTGACATCCAGCTCGTCCTGGAGCGCAACTACAACATGCGCATCTCGGGATTCGCAACTGATGACCTCCGCACCGTCAAGAAGCCCCAGCCTACCCAGGGCTGGCTGCAGAAGATGTCTGCCATCCAGGCGGCCAAGGTCACCCAGGGTCGGACTGAGTGAGTGTCATCAATCGAGACATACTTCCGAGAGCTCACAGTGTTGCTGTTTGCCCTTTTCCCTTGCATCATCTGTTTCTCTCGGACTCACTCGCTCTTCTTATTTTCGTTTTGTCTGGTTCAACATTGTTTGCGGGGGGTTTGCGTGCGGATCTCTCCATTCCCAATTCTCGAGAAGTCCTGGCGTTCATATTAGGCAGTGATAGCAGGGTTGGGTTTTCACTTTCTCATTCACATAGTCTTTTCTCCCTTTTTCTCTTTCCTCCCAATAGGTGTCTCGGTTCTAGCTCGGTTCGACTATGGTCAACTTTGAGATACCTTTTCTTCTGTGCGTTGTTTCTGGGTGGGCGATTTTCGCGGAGGGGCGACTGGCGTTCATCTGTTCGTTTTCCACTGCTACTGGTTTTTCTATGATGGACTTTAAAACAGGAGAATCTAGGGAATTGGAGATACAAAGTAATTGCATGTTCTTTTCGTGTGGTAAATCTACTTGTATTCTTTTTTGTAGTTGTACAAAATCCTTTCTAGGGCTGATGGGCCACACTTTACGACCATTGACACAAATAGTGTCAGAAGCTATTATACCTCCAAGGTTCAAATTTGTTCCTATCTGAAGGCATCTGCAAAGTCTACAAAGGTATTACTCGAATTTTTGGCAACACCCATATACCATTTCAACGAATACGTCGCTCTAGTATGACGAGTCACTTACATAGCCCCCACCCATCTACACTAGTACAACGAGGACATACACAACTACGGTCAATCTACAGCTCAAGCAAAAAAAAAAAAAAAAAAAAAAAACAAATCTCGGAAAACAAACCACGACGGCGCAAGTTCCCCACGTTCAAATCTAATCTCATGCTAACCCGGTCGACCCATCTTGATGCAGATAGACAACAAGCACACCACAATTCTCCAAGAGCACAAGCACAAAAACACGGACAAGGACGAGGACAAGCTAAGTCAAGGCATGGCAAAGTGGTATTGTGATTGGTACAGGGGTATGGTATGTATGGAGTGAATCTCACATCGATAATTTAAAGCAAAAGAATAATACGAAAAAGAAAAACCCTATCCTCCAACCTTAAAATGGAGGGATAGAAAAAGCAAAAAAAAGGAAAGGAAAGGAAAGGGATATGGGTAGGAGTCCATGTAGAGACTAGATAAGGAAAATAAAGAGAAAGAAGAAGGCCGCTATTAGAGCGGGTTTTCGCCTCGAGGGGCTTGAGTGAAAGATGGAAGCTTGAGACTTGAAAGTGCTCGATTTGAATGCAAAAGGAAAAGACAAGAACAGGTGGTTGATAGACGGTAGGAAAAGTGAGATAGGAAAGACGTGACAGCGACTGTCGGCATGTGATATATAGAGAGAGAACGTGGTTGATGGAAATGCCGGGTTAGTCGGACAATGCATGACAATGACAGTGGGGGGTTGTTTCGTTGGTGGTACAGGGTGAATCTTGGAGTCGAGCAGAGACATTGTGATAATGCAAGTGCCCGGTAGAGGGAACAGCCAAAGTAGAACAAGGGACAGACAACAAAGAAACAAGTTCATCTTGAGTCTTGTACTGTATCGTTCCGCTCCACTCGGTGCAGGATGAAGACCGCATAAGATGGGATAACACGGGATAGAGAGACGGGGATGAGAGACGCTCAACAACAGGAAATATACAGACGTCACTCGTGAACATCAGCAGTTTCGATGGAAACGCACTGGTTGCAAGTAGATCAATCGAAAGAGCAGCGCAGAGTAGAGCATGGACAAGCGATTAACAAGGTAGGGGGAATAACGGCCCGCACAAGCGCAGCCCTGGAGGAGACGGGTTTGGAGACAGGAATAGGAGGGAAAACACAACAGGTCTATCGAGCAACATGGGGATATCTCGCTGAATGGAAAACAAAATCAAGATGGTAGACGGAAAGACATGGAATGCATCGCTTGCGAGACTGGATCGCCGACACTTCGCGAGACAAGACACATAGCTTAGGGCAGAATGTTATTACCGCTGGCGCTTGTTCGCGAGGTATTCTTCGCCCCGGTCAATTTCCTTGCCCTTGGTAGAGGTTCGCGGGCGCTCGTCGGTTGGCACAGGAGGAAGCTCCTTATCAGACAACCGACGGCCCTGTCGGCTGTGCGAGCTGTGACCGCCGACGCTGCTAGCTTCACCAGCTTCATCAACGATGGGGAGGGTAGAGGTTGGGCCTGGACCGGCTGCATCTGCGGGGTCCCACACGGTGGCCAGGGTGCGAGGGTGTGTAACGGACACATCCTTCGCCGCCTCCTTCTCGGCCGCCTGCATGGTCCGCTCGACAGAGGAAGACCGGGAATGGCGCTTCTCATTCAACACCCTGGCTGACGCCTGCGACTCACGTCGCCGCTCGGCCTCTTCCTTTGACATAGTGATCCCCTTGACAAAGTTCACGAATCGATCTCCATAGCTCTCTGGCGGAATGGGGGAGATTTGGGTTCGATCGTGCGAGAGGCCCTTGAAGAAGTTCTCAATCTTCTTCGTCATACCATAGTGCGTAAGGCAGTCAATGATGCCGAGGTAGTAAATCTCGTCGCCAAAGCTGCCATCCTCGCGGGTGGCGCGGAACCCGCCGTCGTCGGAGTAGAATTTCAGATTCTGTTTCCGCGAGTCGAGAACCTCCTCTGGCATCTTCGCCGCTGCTTTGTCCAAGGGCACTGGCCGCTCACGTTTAATCAACATGCGTAGTTCACGGGCCTTCCGTTCGTTCTCGAGTTTCGACGGTGTCCGCATCAGCATGTTATTCTTGGTCTCTTCTTCACGATCGCCACCGGGCTGGAAGACTTGAAGCGTCTTGTCGCGAAGCTTCTCTTCGTTGCCGCGTTCCACGTCGTGGATGCCAACGAGTAGCGAATAGTCCATGATTTTAAGCTTCTTGAGCAATTCCACATCCTTGGTCAATTGCTCGATGAAGTCGAATCGTCTTTCAGGTCCGCACTGCAGATGGCGATCCCTCCGCACCCAGTTCAGATCCTTCATGGTCGCCCGTGGGTTCCTCTCCAGATCAGACTCCCGTAGATCACGGCCAATTGTTGAACCTTTCAGATCGAACGTTTGGTGGATATCGCGGTGCGGCGGGAACAGGTTGTTCATGACGACGAAGTGGATCTTGCGGCCGTACGCCATTTTCACTCGGTGCAGACCGTAGAACTGCGAGATCAAGGTGTTGGGATTATCTTGAACGTGCTTGTAGTACAGTGGCAAGATCTTCCGCAGAAGCTTGTGCTCGGAATGGTGGATCGTCTTGATGATGTACTTGTAGTCGCGTGAGAAGTAGAAGAAACTGCCACTCTTTCCGGGCGAGCCCAGTTCTGACAGGATATACTTGCTAGTCAGAGACATCAAGTAGTCGGCCGGATCGAGGTTGAATCTTGCGCGCAAGTGACGGAACACCCACGGCGCATAGTCCTTGAATTTGAAGTCGTATTTTGCGGAGGGGATCAGTTCGTTGCCGGTTCTGTTGGGGGTCAGTCATGGAAATTGCAGGAGAAAAATCACAGAGATTGCGGAGTGGTGCATACATATCAAATGAGAATTTGTGTTTAGCTTCAAAGTCTGCCGGTGTCAACTCCCGGTCCATCTTCGCATTAATTCGGGAGACTGTAAACCGAATACCCGTCAACATGTTGTATGCGGTGACATAGTTGACGTGATTCTGGTCGACTTTGGTACCGACGATCACTCGTTCGTCGTCATCATCCTCGCGCCGTCGCCGTGATGCACGCTTTTGTTTGATAGCTTCCGCCCAGCGTGCCGCTTCCTCATCCGGTACCGTTTCATCCATGGGTTCTGACTGTGTTCTTGTTGTCCGTCGAATCAGGCTGAACGATGTGCGGCGCGGTCCGGCCGAGGTGGGGGAAAGTCGACCAGTAGCGTATGCAGTATCTTCGCCTTGGTCTCGGCTGTTTCGTCGACCACTAGGGACCCTTGGAACTTGTAGCGAATGTCGGTGTCGCATACTGGACTGCTGTGATTCTGGCATGATGCTGGTGTCAGGAGAGGAGGGAGCGGGAGGGGAGGAGTAGCGGTGTTGGCTGGGTTTTGGTCCCGGGGTCAATCGATCCGGGTCTGGAGAGTTACGACCTGTGTCATCGGAATTGGGAACCTGCAGTAGCGAGGTCGATGGGCTAGTAGCCCGATCTGAGATTGAGGGTTCATCTGCGGAGGGGCGGTGAGAGTCGCCATTGACCATCGTCTTCCCTGGGGCGGGCCGGTGGCTCCAGGTCGTAGTACCGCCATTGACTTGTTGATTTGAAGCCGGCGCTATCACAGAGCCCGCTCCAGGCCCAGCGTCCGATGATTTCCGATCCAACATGGCCGATGGCCGGCCGGAGTCTCGGGGATCCCTGACCGAGCCATTGCCTAGCGAGTGCATACTGCCGTCCTTGGAGTGCGGCAGGTCGCGCGTATAGGAGCCGATGCTGGACCGGGTGCCATTCAGGGAGTATGCGCTACCGTTCTTCAGATTGGTGATCACTGGGCGGTCGCTCTGGTGGGTGTCGTGATTGGCGTCGCCGTTGGGCCAGTTGGTCCACAGGAAGGTGTTTCCGACGGAGCTTTTATCATGCGACTTGCGGTGCGAAGAGTCGAACGAGCGGGGAGGATGGGTCGTTGTGGTGGTCGCCGTAGCCATCTGGTAGGAATCGCTCGAGAAGGACGGCATGATTGTCTTTGTGTCGGGGGTGCAAGAGCGTCGAGAGGATTCTTAGAGACACGGGGGGTGACGTGAGCTCTGCGTGGGCCGGCAACCCGAAGTGACGGCAATGGCCCTTGTTGGTGGAGGGGCAGGAAGGTTGAGAACCGGACCGCGTGCCAGCGGAACAGAACAGAACGAAAGGGGCAGAGGAAGAAGGTGAGGTTGGACGACTTGTGTCGGAGGAAGAGATAATCTCAAACCGGAGATGGCGGCCAAGCCAAGGCGTGGCAAGATGGCAGGTTTTCAACGGATAAACATGATCGGGTTCACGGGGAGGCTCGAGCGTTTCAGAGCGAAGACAGCACAAGAGAGAAATTTGCGCACTGAAGAAGAGAAGTTATTGATGGGAGGGAGTTGTTGTTGTTGTTGTTGAAGACGAGGGGGCTGAAGTGGGAAGTCGGTGGCTTGAGGATTATTAGGAGGATTGAGGGTTGTCGGGGAGAGAGAGAGAAAAGACTGGGGCCCAGGGGACCCGTCGTAATTACGGTGCACCTCGTACAGATACACTCTTTAGGTACCACTACGTACGGGGTCTCCGTTCCCCACTGCTCAGCTTGGCTTGCTCCTGCATTAATACTCCCGTATTCCGTACTCCGTACTACTGACTACTTGAGCACGTTATTTGACGAATACTTGTACAAGCCTACAGGGTGGTAGACGGTATTAAGTTTGGTTCGATAAGCACCTACACATAAAGCCATACTAAGTATACGACCTGAGCAGTTCCTATCTATGCCACCCTCTATAACTACGCTGTACCCCCATAGCACCCCCAAATCAGGTTTCTCGTTGATCCTGTATCCGGATAGATGCGACCGAGCCGAAAGGAAAGCAGTCAATTGCCTTGATCATGCACGGGATCCCATCGCCGACTCACCCTTTTTATGCACATTGCATTGTGCAATGAACCCACCACCCACGGGCCTCGACAACTCAGCAACTCAGCAACTCAGCAACTCAGCAACTCAGCGAGCGCATGGGGGTTTGGGGGTCCTTGGGGGGGGCAATGGGAGGCAATTGGGTATGCCCCTCCAACATCTGCAAGGAGGTTCTCTCAGTGACGTACTATAGCACACCCTCCCCATTCTTACTGGAGAAGAGAGAGCCACCATGCAACCATCCATGATTCCATAGGGCTACTACTCTGGAGTTTACTTACAGCGTCTGGCGCCAATGTCTTTGTCGGATTCTGGAGAGAGAGTGTGTCCACTCTAGTGTCCATAGGGTAATTAACTAACCGTACCTGATCCAAAGAGTGGCGCAGCAGCTTAGTTTACTCGTAATTTACTCGCAACGAAACTCTACGGAGTATCCTTACCAAGTATGGCCTCTGAACTATTGAAATTTTGTAGCGGGTAGATCCTCTTTGGAGAGGAGTTTAAATTGCGATCATAGTCATACAAAGACTTGATCTTCGTTTGGAGTATAGAATACCTACGCAGAGATCGCATCTATTGATCCTGGAGATAACCGGCACCCTCAAAATTCTCCGAGACCCGAAAGCCCGCTAGAAAGACAATAAGAAAGATGTTCTTAAATACAATCCCAAATCTCAACTTGCTCTAGATTGGTCCGACAGCCTTAAATTGCATCACCATCACGTGCACCAGTAGGCTTAAATAGGTCGGCGGCAGCCCAAAATAGTTCTAGTTCTAGTCTAGCACTCGTTCACCTGACAACTCCGTAGATGTTTTAGGAATAGGCCGCTTTCCTGTACTCCGTAGTCAGTTTAACACTAATATCCGAGACTGTACGGAGTATTATTATCTTCATCTCCGGGGTTGCTTCTAGAATATCATCTGGAGTCTACTCTACTGTAGTAGTACTGCCCCTGACTATACTCGACTTATGCACCTTCTAGTCCAAAAATAACTCCCCGACTCCACATCCAACATCCGAATAATACTCCGTACAGTACTCCGTAGTTAGCGATGGAATCAGGTGATTTTGAATTGGCGTAACGAACAATATGAAGAACAAGTCATAGACAAAGGAAGTCAAGCGATATCCTTATGAGTTTCATCATCATACAGACACTACATTCTACCATAGCTCGTTATTAAGAACAAGATCGATTGCAGTCAATAATAATATCATCGAAACCCTTACAGCGTGCACTCCTTCAACTGCCAGTACTCTCCTTGAACATCCACACTCAAGACCCCAGTCTACCCACTGCCCAAGCAATAATGTATCCCCAATCTCAATCTCCAACTCCTCCATCCGTACTGTGCTATACCGCAAGGGGAATTACAAGCACGTATAGCCATCATCTAAATACTACAGTACTCCGTACAGTTCAAGCAACGGAGAACCCCCACCAATAAAACCCTCCCACCTCCCAACCTCCAGATAAGGCAGACGGGCACATTCCGATTTCCCATTCATGTAGGGGTTGCTTATCACAGCGCGAGTTGAAACCCGCCAAGCTCTGGCGGTGATTAGCCTAGCCTACCTCGTGATAGTCTAACATTGGCATCCATGAGTCAGGTGATAGTGATACCAAGGTATACCTAGTACTGTACTGTACTTGTACTCCAGACTCAAAAGTAGATCAAGACTTATCCGAACGCAAAAATCATCCCAAACCCCCTAGGGCTATTCTTCTAAAGTAACGAGGTTAAATCCACGTACAGTAAATGAAAGTTGAAACGAATGTCCTTGATTCATAGAGTTTGACTACGGAATGATTTCAACCAACTACCACGGAAGAATCAAGTGCTATACTACTCCCTCATATCCATCCATCACGTGTATATCTGCAGAACACACACCCTACAAAAGCAAACACACAAGGCACGAGGCACGGATCAAAAGAAGATTCCAATTCAACCAGAGTCTCCCACAAGATCCGAACTGAAAAAAAAAGCAGAACACGGATTCGATCGAGCAGGGGGGAAAAGAAACAAAAAGACAAGCGAACCAATAAAAACACGATTTCCCCATTGAACACAACCCACCGCAAGACGCCATCCCTTCGACTTTGGAGTTAAAAGACAAAGCCCATCATAACAAAGATATTCCCAGAAAAAAAAAAAGCACGAAAGGGCGGGGACAAAAAAAAAAAAAGAAGAAAGACCATCAGAACCATCAAGAGCTATCATAGCCAGAGCCAGAGGTAGAGTCGAGCCACCAAGATCGAGGTGTCGAAAAAGGGGGAAAGAAATTACAGCGGAAGAGAAAAAAATCATAGGGAATCAAATCGCCCTCCCGGAAACAGAGCGCACGTGAGAAATGGGAGGACTACATCGAGTCGGAAAGAGGACGCGATGCGGATCCTCTATTTCTTGGTGGTGGCACGCTTCTTGGTTGCGGGCTTGGGCGCCGCTGTGGTCTTGGTGACTCGGCCAGACTTGGTCTTGCCGAGGACCTTGGGCTGCTCAACGATCGCCGGTGCCTGGAACATCAAAGGTTAGTGATTTGAGGATCAACGGGAATAGTTCGACGTCACGGTTGGTGATGAGTTCGGACAGGTAGTAGGGCTACATACGGCAGTGGTCGTGGTCTTGCGGGCCTTACCAGAGTTGGCCTTGGGCTTGGCAGCAGTGGTCTTCTTGGTGGTGCTAGCCTTCTTGGCCGCAACGGGCTTGGGGGTGGTGGTGGCAGCCTTGGAGGCGGCGGTCTTCTTAGGAGCAGTAGTCTTCTTGGTGGCAGTGGCCTTAGCGGCAGGCTTCTATTAAGGCTGTGAGTAAATGGGCGACGAGAATACATTTGCGCCGGCGAGGTGAAATTGCTTACCTTGGCAGTGGTGGCCTTCTTAGCAGCAGGCTTAGCGGCGGGCTTAGGAGCAGGCTCCTTCTTGGCCAGCTTCACGGGACCAGAGGGACCTGAAGGTAGGACGCGTCAGCAAACGATCATAACATAAGAATAAGGACGAGGAATTCCCCGCGCGCTGTTGCAAGAACAAAGACATTGACACGAAGTGACAGTGAGCTGATGACAAGCAATGCGCGCAGGGAAGCACCCGAGATCAATTGGCACTTACCCTTGGGCTGAGTGAACTCGCCCTTCTCAACACCAGCCTTGATGGCCTTGTTGAACTGGGCGTCGAAAGTGGCCTGAGACGCGACGTTGATCTTGTTGTTCGACGACACATACTTCTTAATGGCCTGACGGCTATAATGGGGCAGTTGAGTCAGTACGTGGTCATCAATAAATAAGAAAATAAGAACCATCACGCGCTGGTCCGAACCCCGGGAGGGAGGCGACCAGAGCAGCGCGCCGATGAGATGTTGCGCACAACAACAAGCACGTACCTGGAACCATTGCGCTCTTTCAGCTATTAACAGAAAGGCCAGTCAGCAATGCAAATTAAGAAATAAAAACCATCCCCATGGATGTGGTGGCTGGATCCGAGCCTCAGACCGGACGTGTCACGGTCGGGCGCGCGACCCGAGATCACAACAAGCCGGGCGGCGACGGTGATCTACTCACGTTGACAATGGCATCCTTGATCATATCTATATGGATGGAATCAGCAGACGTTCGCGACACAAGCGATGCCCAGTTTATTTTTACGCGATGGGGGACGCGTGCAGGATCAGAAGAAACATACCACGGTAGGAAGCGTGAGCCGGGGCGGCGGCCTTCTTGGTCGCGCTGGTTGCTTTCTTGGGAGGCATGGTGAGAGATAAAGGTGTTGTGTGTTATTTAGATTGGAGAGATGGGAAGAGGAGTATAAGCAGGAAGACCTGGAAGATTTGAAAGTCGAAAGAGGGAAGTGGATGGGGTGGGAGAAAGGAAAAGAGGAAGAAGAAGCAGCAAGCGGAAGGGTGGGAAGAGCAGCGGGGCATCCGCGATTTATAGGCGGCTGGTGTTGACACAAGATCACCCACCACCCTCCCCCGGGGCCGCAGAGATCGCACGGGTCCTTTTTCTTTTCGCGTTCTTTTGATATTTCATACTTCTATAAATAAGAGTGCTCTTGATTGCTTGGCTAAATACTACTTTACTTCTTTCTATAGAAACATTTGCTGGACTCTGCTTGTACTCTGGTTTCTTTACTATCCTGTTGATGGCGCTCGCCTTGGAAAATGGTTGGCGGCGCGCATTCCCCCCAGATGGCAGACGAAAGAGACGAGAGGGGGGAACACTCCATCCTCGCGCCTTCGAAACGATCGAGTGTCTGCAGTCTGCAATCTGCACTGCTTCTCACCGTACAGACAAAGCGCGTTCTCTACCCCTCGTCGAGGTAGTTTCCTCCATCTCCAAATGACCAGAAATCGCGCACTCTATCTGCCAATCCGATCTACGTGCTTTGCAGAACGATTAACCAACTCTATATCCTCCCATATAAGTAGATCGCCTAAGTATTCCCCCATGATCGCCAAGGGGCCTTTCATCATCTTCTTCTTTTTTCCCCCTAGGGCTTATTCTGGCATGGACACATTCCACTGGAACCGGAGAGGATCGACCAGCCCGTGGAACTCCTTTCCGTCTTCGCGCAACACTAGGGGGAAGGCAATGGAATCCAGATCTTCCTCCTGTGTGAACCAAAAAAGAAGAACTGCCGGGAACAGTCAATCCACCAGCAGTAAGGTAGTCACTACTAGTTATTCCTTGGAATCATGCCCAGATACGTAGGTACCCAACGGTTGTGATGGATGATCGGGTCGATGTTAGAGTGGACCACCAATAGCCAACATCTAAATTAAACTATAGTTACAGTATATGGACTATATGTACTCCAGAAGTCTAGTCATGGTATACTTCTACTTTAGATGCTGCCGTCCGATGTGAAGCTTCCTCCTTGCGTGGTGGTGCCTTGAGGACCTGCAGCCGTCACGAGGCACATGCGTTGGCACCCCCGCCAACTGGGAAAAAAAAGCCTGGGCCGCTTGATCCATGGTACGCCGCTGTGACTCGATGATGTCGTGACTCGCTGGGAGTAGAACTTAGACTGGGATTGGGGATGACGGGGGGGGGTTCTGTCTGATATCGTGGTGGTTGGTCTCTTGCGGAGGAGATGCTGTGACCTGCTCAAACCCTAACTGCTGCCATCTTTCTGACCGCTTGCACTATTCCCCGTGATCTTCATCCACTTCTATTTGGCGACGTGATCACGACTACGGGGAATTTTTATACTTGATGATGCTAGTTAAGCTGTTTATAAGCAATAATTATTACATTATGACGTGATTTTTTCTCTATACTGGCTATTATCTCTATGAATGGGAGCTATACGCGTTATAAGGCCGTGTGGCAAACGAGGATATCACGGAGGGGTAACCCGATATATATCTCGACGGATTACCGGCCATCACTACGACCGGGAATCGGCACCCTCCCCCCTTAAATCATTAGATCAATGATCTTGGACCAATAGAACCAAAGTCCAACGTGTAATCACCGTTATGCTCCACTGATCGCTGCGCTCTCTGACTGCTCACGCATCCACTACGTGCCCCGGGCCAGCGGTTGATCTGGTGTTGGTCTTAAATCTGGAACTCAACCGCTAAGCTCTACAATCTACGGGCTATCGACACCCCAACCTACAAAAAATTGCTTAAAAAAGAGTCTTTACAACGAAATCAATACCATCCAATGATTTCCCACGTATTCTAATCCTGAATCAAGGCCCGAAGTCGACCCGTAAGCACGCAGTGAGGGGGAGATCACGATGCCCGATTTGGCTGCTCGCCCGCATCGAATCAAGGGACTCGATGGTCGAACAACTGATCCCACACCACACAATGCTCTTTTATTATTTGAAAATAGATAATGAGTTGCCCATGATTGATTTCAATGCAGTTTTATGGTATTTTGATGATTTACTACCTTTGGTGTTGAGATCACCGGTCTTTTGTTCACAGCCCATCCTTGGGTCTATCTCGCTTAGCTCCGGTCGATCTATACAACTGCACCACATTGAACCCCACCATTAGGACCACCACCAAGGCCGGAGGTGATCAAAAACAAGTAATAGAAACAAGTAATGACTGTTTCCCCTATATCTAGCAATATTTGTCAATATCCAAAGCCTGTGGGGGTAAGGATCAGCCCAAAAGGATGGGTATCTCTTGTACCACCTCGAGGACATGATCTTCTGATCCTACACGCACAACTGCAAAGAGACATGCCTGCTATATGCAGATGAATAAGAAATCACATGAACCGTCTGTTTATCTGGTAAATCTTTCATTTTTCGCTGGTATGAGATGCTAGACTCCATGCCATGGACCAGAGTGGTCGGGGTGGCCGAGGCAGCCGAGTGGAATCACTGCCCACCCCCACGATCGAGATCATAAAAAACGCACCACCATCAAAGAAATAGACAAACCTCCTAACGCCAACGCCTAGCTCGTAGAAAGATCGAGAGATAGGAAAAAAACGAAATTTTATCCGCATGGAGGAGGGAACGCTGCCGAGACATCCCAGTCGAAGAGAAATGGCTCCCGCGTCGCAGCCCCTATGTCGCAAAGCATCAACCAGAGACCGAGAAACTAAGTCGTACCACGAGGCTTAGCCTTAGCTTCCTTCTTAGCCTTGGCCTCGTCCTTCTTGCGCTTCTTCTGTTCTTGCAGCTTCTCATCTTGCTTCCGCTTGAGAGTGGCCTTCTGCTCATCCGTGCGTGCGACTGGCTTGAAGAAACCCTCCAACCGCGACTGTTGCGCACTCTTGAGGTTCTTGGTTAGTCGTGCGGCACCGTTACGCACGCGGTCCTCGTTGAAGCCCTTGTCCGACACTAGGAATTGCACTAGAGCCTCCACGTCCGGCGCCTCCCACTTGAAGTCGCAGTCGGGGTGGTTCGCGTCACGCACGTCCGGGTTGGCGAACAGCTCGCGAGCGTCTTGGTATGGCCAGTCGTCGGGGATCACGTATTTCTTCTTCGGGTCTTTGTTCATGAACTCGGTAACCTTTTCGAGGCTGCCGTGTTCGCGGATCAGCGCGAGGGCGGTGCTCGGGCCCACCTTGGGGATGGGCTCGAGATAGTCACAGCCGAGGAGGATGCAGAGGTCAATGAACTGGAATAGTCAAATGGCGAGGTTAGCACGTTGGACGGGCATTTCATGCGACACAGGCCTCGGGTCCGTATTCAGAGCATACCTGCTTGCGGTCCATGTTAAGCCCTTCCATCGCCTTGCTCAAGTGAATCTCCTGAATAGGCTCCTTCCGCTGCTCACTAAACGTCAAGTGGCGCAACAGAATCGGTGCATCAAAACACAAGGTATCCATATCCTCCGACGCAGCGGCATAAACCTTGCCCGCGCGCGCCAGCACTGCGCACTGTGCCTCCGCCTCAGTCGGCGCATCGATGTAGGGAATGCCCATCAACTTCAGCAGCTTCTTGCACTCGGCGTTGTGCTCGCGCGTCACGCGGACCGTCCGCCGCGAGAATTTCTCGACTTCCTCTGCGGTACCGGTCTCCTTGGCTTCTTCGTGCGCTTCGGTTGCTTCCGCCTTGCGTGCGCCTCGCTTGGCCAGTTCGCCGGACTTGAGTTTGGGCGGGGCTCCGTCGAAGACGTAGAGTGGCTTGATGCCGTTGTCGACCATGCGCAGGGTCCGGTAGAACATGCCCATCAGGTGCGAGGTTGTCTCACCAGACTCGCTCATGAGCTGCTGGCCTTCGGATCGGACTGCGATCAGGAAACTGTAAATGCTCATGGATCTGTGCTGGGTTAGTGGTACTCATTCGTGGGACTGTCGCATCGCAGATTGTAGACGTACGCGTCCTATAATTCCGAACACTCAAATAGTTAGTCATTGTTGAATGTCAGATCTACTGCAGTATCTGAAATTTGACTCACAATTGCGACTTTGCGGCCGAAGTGGTTCTTGATCTCCCCCGTCTTGATCGCATCGGGGGCATTCTCGGAGATGACTTGGTAGAGACCTAGCCCTTCGTTAACAGATATTCAGAAATAGGTATCCATGGAGCTCACTCACTTTTGATACCCATCTTGGCAGATCGTTTGGCGAATGCCAGTCACGTTGAAAGTTGGTGGAACTGATTTCTCAAGCTACCGGAGCTTCGTACCACGAGAGTGACGCGCTCGCCGCTCAGACGCGCGCCGCCATTTAAACCTAATCTGGACTAGCTCCAGAAATCACATGACCATGGAACACTTCCCCAGCATCCACACGTGACCGGCGCCGAGCCAGGCCTCTTCATGCCTCAGGCCACCAACTAATCGGTCGAGGATCGGAGCCCCCCAACCCCGCCTTTCTGCTTTCCCCGGAGTCTGCTTCGCGGGATGAGGTGCAAGTTCCCAGCATGAAGCGGAATCGCATCCATTTTGAGGCCAATGGCGATGCTTCGCCACCCTCGCCGCAAGGGGGCTTCACGCCGGAGGATCAACGACAGGCGCATGTGCCGAAGATCTCCCGGAGGATACGCGCATGCACGGAATGCAAAAAGCACAAGGTCCGCTGTGATATGAAGACAGGCGAGGCGACATGCTCGCGGTGTCGGCGCATGGGGCTGGAGTGCGTTGTCAACAAGAGCCTCCAGACGTTGTTGGAGGATGAGGCCGAGTGAGTCAGCCCTAATTTCCAATGTGTTCCTGGAATGTCTCCCGCGGGGAGTCAGATTGCGCGAGAATAGCAATGCTAATGTAATCTCTTGGGAAATTCTCTAGTTGGAAGACCATGATCGAGCTGGCAATGACCGACCTGCTTAGGAAGTCACAGCTCCCGGAACTATCATACTATCAAGCTGGCGGCGGATCGATCGAGACGCCTTCGAAGAAACGGAGTCGTAAAGACTCGACGGTGTCGGTGGACGAATCTGGCCATGCCTCGGGGCACCACAGCAAGAATAACTCGGTGGATGCTACGGCAGGTAGGATGACGGGATCCAGTTCGTCTAGTTATGCCTTTTCTCAACAACAGCCCCAATATAAGATCGATCGTGAGGAGACAAGTGCGACGTCGCTCGTGACAGCTCCCATGGGAAGTTTATACGAGGTGACGCAGCTGAGTGAAAATCGCGAGAATTCGCCGAGTGAGGACTATGCACCGGACCAGGCCTTGGTGACCGATTTCATTTCGCGCGGCGTGGTTGATCTACAGGAGGCAGAGGAACTGTTCTACCACTTCGATCAGGTACTCAACAGGTATCTTTGGGATGGGGCATTGCTAGCACACAAGGACTTGACGTCCGCTCGGAGATCATCGTCTATGTTGTCTGCAGCCATTCTTGCCGTGACGGCACTTCACATGCCTACCAAGGAGAGGACATTCGATACTTGCTACACAGAGTTTGCGAAGTTGGCGTCTGAATCGATGCTTGGACATCACCATACCATGGACGACATCCGGGCATTGTGTATCGGTGCTTTCTGGCTTGCAGACGTAAGCTGGAAGCTCTCTGGTTATGCCGTGCGCATTGCGACCGAACGCAATCTGCACCAATTCTTCCGCAAAGCTGTACAGGGCTCCCCTGAACATAAGGAACAAGCTAGACTGTGGTACCTTCTATATGTAAGCTTGATTGATCTCGCACAAAATCTGCTCTAGATTGCTAACTACCTCAAGACCCTTGAACACCACTTCTCGATCGCTTACGGTCGACCTCCCATCATCCACGAAGACCCAGCCATCACTCAACATAATACATTCACGCAATCACCAACGATATCTCAAGGCGACCTTAGGCTGCACAGCCAGGTTGATCTGTTCATAGTCTTGACCCGTATATACTTCGCATTCGGCCCTGATGTGGAGCTTGAGGTCCCCGAGAGCGAATTTCCGAAGATCGACCAGTATGACCAGGAACTGGGAGATTGGAAATCAGCATGGCTGCCGCGACTTGGTAAGTTTCTCCGATACTTGGGTTGGTTCTGCATTTGCTAACTTTGATCAGCTGGGAGTCGACACGTCGGTGCATACCCCTACAAAGCCGTCTACATGCACTACCACTTTTCTCGACTGCAGTTAAACTCGGTCGCCCTTCGAACATATCATTCTTGTACATCCTCTAAAGCCATGTCGCAGGAGCGCAGGAAACGTGCCAACATTGCTATTGAATCAGCGATCGCCACCCTCCAGGTGGTTCTTGACGAGCGAGACATTCAGCGCGCTCTGGTCGGTGTGCCGCTGTACCTTCACAGTATGATTACCTTTGCGGCGGTGTTTCTTCTGAAAATAGCT
Organism: Penicillium goetzii; assembly: GCA_037043885.1. NCBI lineage: Eukaryota > Fungi > Ascomycota > Eurotiomycetes > Eurotiales > Aspergillaceae > Penicillium > Penicillium goetzii. The sequence continues at coordinate 320,352 of JAWLST010000006.1, read as the reverse complement.
GTCAAGTCATGCTCCAACGGGCCGAACCAGTGCGGCCAGGGCCAGAACACTTCTATCTCCTCAGCAGGCCTGGTCATTGACATTCTCTACGTGCGGGTCCTGGTTGGGCGCATCGTCGAGGTCATGGTATCCTGCAGCCAGCGAGCCAGCGAGCGTCATCTGAGCCACCACATTGCTCGCGGTCTGCGAAAGATGCTCACTGGCCTGGAAGAGTGGGAGAAGCGGAATTGCACCCAGCAGTCAGGCGGGCCTACCCCCCAGTCAGAGACATCCTCGCTGTTCAAGCCGGTAATCATCCCTGGCGCTCAGGTCCTAGGTGAACGAGATACCATCTTGAACCATCCACCCCCGCTCCTAGGCGTGGCGCCACTATCTGCTGAACGTAGCAATGGGTTCGATCCGGGGATTGGGCTGGCTAAGCACGAGCCGGGCCTTTCAGAAGGCTCGATGGACCCTATGATGGCGGATCTGTGGGGATTTGACGAAGAGTATTTCCCCACGGGCGTGTTTGATTTCCTGCAGAGCCAGATGCCAGCGTAATGGGGAGCTGTATAGCCGCATCGTGCGCTGGCTAGCACTGTGCTTCTTCTTGGACATTGTTCTTCTATTACCCCCCTTGTACATAATGACTAGTACCGATCTTGGACAACTATAATTGTCTAGTTGAATACACGTGAATACAGACTCTAGAAATACACAATTGCAACCCAAATTGCACTTGTATCTCCCTTCGCATGTACTTACCCCATGGGTGCTGGCCCGAACGCATTGGTATGATGGTATCCTTCCGTATGTCGAACGAGCACCGAGAAAGTCCGAGCCGGGGACCAGAGACCGAAACAAGGCACACCAGAGTGACCAGACTCGGGTAATCGATCGAATCGTCCAGCGTAATACCGTCCCCGCCCCGATTGGACTCGGCGTGAGTGACCCCAGGCCCTTCCACGCCGCATGGCGCTCGGTGATTTGCAAGTCCCAGAATTGCCGAGGTTCTCCGGCGGCTAGCGCATATTTGATTGAGCTCCCCCGCAACAAACCGATCGATAACTCCGCAGACAACTTTCTCCGCTCTCATCTTTTCATTTTGTTTTTGATTATATTCCTGTTCTTGTGAAAATGATGAATCGCTCTCTTCTGCGCGCGGCTGCGCGCTCGCTCCAGGCTGGTCGTCCCGTCGCTGGTCGCCGGTATGCTTCCTCGGCCGTGTTTAACTGGGAGGACCCCCTCGCTGCGGAGGAGCTGTATACGCCAGAGGAGTTGGCTATTCAGGACACTGCGCGCCAGTACTGTCAGGAACGGTTGATGCCGCGGATTCTGGGTGCGTATTTCCAATTGACTGATTGCATTGTCGTGTTCGTTCGTTCGGCCTTGAAACTAACAGAGACCTGGACATGAACAGAGGCCTACCGCAACGAAGACTATGACCGCAAGATTCTGGAGGAGATGGGCGAGCTCGGCCTTCTGGGTGCTTCAATTGAGGGATACGAGTGTGCCGGCGTGAGCACCGTGGCCTCAGGCCTGATTACCAAGGAGGTCGAGCGCGTGGATTCCGGATACCGATCAGGCATGTCGGTGCAGAGCTCATTGGCGATGACGGGTATCTACGAATTCGGTACAGAGGAGCAGAAGCAGCGCTTCCTTCCTGGTCTGGCCAAAGGCAAGATCGCCGGTTGCTTCGGCCTGACCGAGCCAAATCACGGCTCCGACCCTGGCTCCATGGAAACCGTGGCCCGCGAGCACCCGACACAGAAGGGCACATATCTGCTGACTGGCAGCAAGACCTGGATTACCAACTCGCCCATCGCGGACGTGGCCCTGGTCTGGGCCAAGCTGGAGACGACAGGCAAGATTAAGGGTTTCCTCGTTGAGCGCTCGCGCTGCCCACCGGGTACTTTCGAGACCCCCGCTATTAAGAATAAGAGCGCTTTGCGTGCGTCTATCACTGGTATGATTCAGATGGATGACTGCCCCGTGCCGGCGGAGAATATGTTCCCCGATGTGGAGGGCCTGACGGGGCCGTTCACCTGCTTGAACAGCGCGCGTCTGGGAATTGCTTTTGGCAGCATGGGTGCCCTCGAGGACTGCCTTGCCCGTGCTCGGGAGTACAGTCTCGAGCGCAAGCAGTTCAAGGGTAACCCGCTGGCTAAGTATCAGCTCGTTCAGAAGAAGCTGGCCGATGCGGCGACGGATGCTGCTTATGGCACTTTGGCTGCGGTTCAAGTGGCTCGTCTTAAGGATGCTGGCAAGGCTACGCCCGAAATGATCTCCATGATTAAGCGCCAGAACTGCGATCGAGCATTGGCCAACTCACGGATGTAAGTTTTCTTCTTTCTTTGCCTGTTTCATGTATCTTCCGTTGCCTTGTTCCGACACGAGATGCTAACTCTCTGATGCCTGATAGTCTCCAAGAGATATTTGGTGGTAATGCTGCCAGCGACGAGTACCACATTGGTCGCCATGTGGCCAACTTGTTTGTGGTTCAGACCTACGAGGGTCAGAGTGATATTCACGGTAAGTGCTTGCCATCCTTGCATGCCCAATCTTGAGGCTGGTTCTTTTGGGCCGACAACTAATTATTTGCTTTTCCCCTTTGACAGCTCTGATCCTGGGCCGAGCCATCACTGGCAAGCAGGCCTTTGTTTGAAGTGGCATTTGGATATATTGTACTACGTATTGCGTTCTTTTCTTCCCTGTACTCAGGGTTATAAACTTGTATAGAATCTTCCCAGACATGGAAGAAATCGGAGCGCGGATTCCTTCCCCATCAGGCCAAGGCGAGCGCCTCACCCGCACGTGACATCATCGAGGGGCTAAAAAAATGAAAAACTGAGGCATCAACTTTTGAATACCAAAACCACATATGATAAAGCAGATATGTATCCCGTAAATCCCAACTTCTGACGAGTAGCAAAGAGGCAAACACACTATAGATTACCTCCGTGAAAGACCGAATACAGACCAAACAGACCCATCGAGACCAGCCCTACGGGGGTCCTCGCCAAAAATACGCGCTGGCGGGATGTGTCATGGTGTGGCGCGTATTGGTAATACCCATGAGACACCCGCCCGCCCACTTTCCCCCTCTTTCTTCTTCTTTCTCTTCTTCTTTTCCACACAAAGACGTAACCGTACGTGGAAACGCCTGACTGATCCAACTGCCTTACCCATCCTCGCTGACCATCCTCTTCCAGTCTTTCCCTCTTTTCCCTCTCTCATACCACCTCATCGTCCGTCATGGCTCTTAAGCGCATTAACAAGGAACTCACTGATCTCGGCCGGTAAGGATCTACCCACCCTCCCACCACCCCGTACCCCTCCCTCTACGGTGTGGGCATCACACGAGCGAGACTCTGGAGAGACTGACATTTCTTTCGTTACATAGCGATCCCCCGTCCTCCTGCTCCGCCGGCCCCGTTGGAGATGATCTGGTATGATTTCCTCTCGTTGCTTCGTCCCCTCGTTCTTGTCGGTCGCTCGGTGCCAAGGGCAGCCTTATCGTGCCGCGGGGCTGAAACAAGACCCCCAAAACCGCATATCGTTGGATTGCTCGAGGGATGACATGAATACGACGATGATGTACTGACTTACGCCTTTTTTTCTTCTACAGTTCCACTGGCAAGCAACTATCATGGGTCCTGTAAGTTGATTGATTCCATTCCTTGAAATGCCGGGCTGTGGAGGGGCTGTGGAGGGGCTATGCAGCGTCGTCAGAAGCCCTTCCACAGCATCTCCGATTACAGCGCGATCGGCAATTCTGATTTGCTATATCATTTATACTAACATGTCATGTTCCAGAGTGACTCGCCATACTCCGGAGGTGTCTTCTTCCTCACCATCCACTTCCCCACGGACTACCCCTTCAAGCCCCCCAAGGTCAACTTCACCACCCGCATCTACCATCCCAACATCAACTCCAACGGCAGTATCTGTCTGGACATCCTGAGGGACCAATGGAGCCCTGCCCTCACCATCTCTAAAGGTGCGTCAAACTTTAATTCGTCAAAATTATCCATTCCGCCACTCCCGACAGGCACGGAACGAACCTCGTTACTAACTATATCCCTCTAGTCCTACTCTCGATCTGCTCGATGCTCACAGACCCCAACCCGGATGACCCCCTGGTGCCCGAGATCGCGCACGTCTACAAGACGGACCGCCCCCGGTACGAGGCGACGGCTCGCGAATGGACTCGCAAGTACGCTATTTGATCGGCAATTTCTCAACAAATCTGCCCTCCTCCTTCCTTCCGCGCGACCATGACACAAGTCTAATCCCCGTCGCCTCTGCATCCTCTTTTTTATTACTTCGTTAGATTCAAATCCGCGAAGCCTGGCGTACCGTGGTCGTAGAAACTCTGTGATGGTTCCAAATTCGTCTTCGTCGTTTTTCTCCGTCTTCGCCGCTGTTTTATGTTTCTCTCTTGTCTTGTGTGATGCGCGCGCACCGCTTTGCTACGTCTAAACCCCATTTTTGCGTGTCTCTCGTCTGTGTGTGTTAGTTAACTGGGACATGGCATATTCCAACGATCATTATGACCAAACTCCTCCTGCATATGGCATCTTTTTCTTTCCTTGCCCTTCGAGGCTTCTGGGGCTGTCTTGGCTTCCATGAGACCTGTTCTCCGATTCGTCCTTGCTTTTTTTTTTCTACTCGGAAAGAACAAAAAAAAGGAACCGGAAAATCCATGAAAAACAAACCTACACTTCTTTGGTGATAATCGCTGGGGGAGTGGATTCTCTGCTCCGTACAACAGAATTTCTTTCTTCGTGCGAATCATCCGTGGAAGTATGGCTTTCTTACTGGTTGGAGAGTGAGACATTGGAACGTTGAACGCTGGGTGGAACGGGATTGAATCCAGGAAGTGATATTAATGATGATCTGGAGAGCGTCGTTGGGGTTGGGCTTGGTGTGTTGGTTTTGCGGGATTAGGCTGGCAGAGGGGGGTTGTTACGATTTTCTTTCTTGTTGTCGATAGCAATTACTAGCACAATCCAGGCAGGCCCGTCTCTGTGTGATGAATATCTTTTTGTAGAATGTAGTCAATCTTGCAGGACGATAGGGGGAGTGTGAATGAGAAGATCTCTCCTTTCCTGACCTACGCGCAGAACAGCTTCGAGAGAGTATATGGCGAGAGTTTTCCATGTCTGTCATGAAATTGATGACTCTGTCTTCACTACGAAATCTTGGATGCTGAGTTTTGAAATGTGAAGTCTATAATTTATAATCTAGTATCATAATTTGGAGTGACTTGGACTGGATAGATCATGTTGATCAATAGACGAACGAGTCTTGTATGCTTGTAATGGGCTCAAAGATTCATATCTTGCCAAAGTGCTATTACCGAAGTCAACAAGGCGACCTTTGGAGAAAACTGGATATGAGATGGTGTACTCACAACCTTCATCACGCTTCAGTCGACTTCTGCGAACAAACGATTTGACCAGGCGAAAGAACTTGATGAACTGGTACCGTAAAATCAACCATTCCGAGGGTTTTGTTAGTCGCTCAGGCCATGAGTTCTCCAGGTTACGGCCAGTCTGATTCATCTCGCCCTCAGGGTCATTCTTCATTTGTTGCACAACTCGAGTTCTCCAAACCATGTATACACCTCCAAATACACGAGAAAGGTTTCTCACGTTGGCCACGACCATGAAGTTCACCACACCGAGGACTAGAGCCGTAACACTGAAGGCAGTCTTTGTGCCGCTCATATCGATGTTCGGAATTGCCCACACCGCGGCACAAAATGCGAGGGGAAGGTAGAAGATGCTCACATATGTGAGAAGCTTCACATTCCGACCTAGGTGATTTGAGTTACGGGTCTCACTTAGAGCACTTGCGTTGAACAGTCCATCCCGGCGAGCTTTGACGGTTTCAACGGTGTCGTCTATTTGACGCTTGATTTCTTCGAGGGTGCTGCATGACTCTTCTATCTGGTTGACGAGAGCTTTCAACTCCGGAGTATGATCCTCGGGAAATGGCTCGATTCGGGCCTTGTAGTAGAGACTCCATTGGCTGATATTGTCCATGATGCTGCTCCGGAATTCCTGCATACACGCAAGAATCCAGAAATACTTTTTGGATGTAGATAGCTGATCGTCGTCAAAGATGAGCTTGACGTATTTCTCTGGATCCATAAAATCTTCCCGAAGAAGATCCGCCACGTTGTCCATCAGAGTTAACCATCGGGACGTGATCATTGAATATGCCTCTTTGATCACCGCAACTTCGCCGACCTGGATTTGGCCAATTTCCAGAACGGATTTCCATTGCCGAGGGAAGGTATTGCATTCTATAAACATGTTGAACCACCTGCGTGTTTCGGATGGGCATAGCACGAGTATCGTTCCCCATTGAGAGGATAGCTTCGGGCGTAATGCCTTTTCTCCACTCGCATACCCATCCTCTGTTACCACAAGTGTGGTGATTGCACTGCGGCGAAACCACGGAGCGCCAGGGCGTATGTAAAAGGGACCAGTCTTCCAGAATTCACTTCTCGAGGAACTGAACCTATGGACGATGATTTCGTAGAAAGTGATATGGAAGGCCCGAGAAGCATCAAGATAAGGGTTTATTCGATCACCCCCGGTTCTTTTGGTGCAGTTCATATGAAGTTTGACAGCTTCAGCAATTGATGCATCTGTGACGCCTCGAGCGAAGTCTTTCGATGCAAGTGATAATGTACCACCAGTCATATCAATACAGGGTAGGACATCCTTTGCAATGTTATCGTCGATCGGAGTTCCTGCCCTTGTAACCGCCGACAGCCCTTTGCAAACAATCACTCTTCGCCATGGTGCAACAAAGCTCTCATCTTGCTTCATCCCTGGATCTTCAGCAATCACGCCATCGTCATTCGAAAAGAAATAGCAACCATGTCCCATTCGATAAACAGCACGTCTAACAATGCCTGTGTTGGGAGAAGGAACGTGGTCCAAAATGCAGAAATCAAACAGCTCTGGATCGAGACTATTCCCCCTGTCTTCGAATTCACGAAGCTTCTTCAACCGGTCTTCTGTGTCTTGGGAGTCGGGCGAATAGAAGTTCAATAAGGCTTTCTCAGCATTTAGAAGGCGCGGGAGATCAAAGACTAGTTGGATTCGGTTGTCGGAAGGTACTTTTGATACCAAGGTGTTGAGGTCCAAAGACGAGATTGTTTCTTTTAATTCTGTTGGCGTGTCTGGGGGCATGTATCCGAGTAGAAATTTCTGACGAAAGGCTGTCTTGGGAGGTCCCAGGCCAGGCCTTGTATTGGGCGTGCACCGCGCTTCCAAGATCTGCCTGTCACTGTCCTCGATCAAAGCAGTAATCGAATCTCGTGGTAGTGTATCTGTAGACTCTGCTCTGGGGTCGGTCCTTGGTCGACAGGTCAACAGATAATCGTGTGTCAATCTGAAATTCATATACGCTACCTTTCAAGTCTGTCTACAGCTGCATCAGAATTGAGAGTCTGATAGAGTAAATGGGCAGGCCCTTTCTCATCTGTTACCGAAACAAAAAATGGCGTTGTTCTTCCTGGTGCACGCGGCCTCCAATCCTCCATGGATCGCCGGATTATGGGATTGTGTTGAATCACATGTGGTCTATTTAGCATTGGAGAAGACTCTGTGGAGTGCCTTTGTGCGTTCTTCAGTGGCACTTCCATGGTCGTCGACATGGCCAATGAGGGGTTTGCCAAGTTTTCAAGGGACATAGGGGGTCATATAACGCTACATATAAGGAAAACAAGGTCGAAGGCCGCGCTGCGCGCGGCCGGCAAACCTTGTAAGGAAAATACTAATTACTTAAGGTACTTTGGTCATGTCGTTGGGGGCCATTTCGTCGTAACGCGTCCTGTCTATGCGTGACTACTGTGCATGAACAGCGAGCGCTTAGCCTGTGTTTTTTTTCCCCTTAAGCGCCGGACTCAACTCCCTCCGTCAATCTAATCAATGCAATTTGCTGGGCGTCCTGCAAAACACGTTTCAAGGAGGTGGTGGACCCCACCCAGTCCATTACTGGATTAGCGAAATTGAGGAAAGAAACTAGCACTCTGGCGGGTTACTATTGTGTCTGCGAACGAAAACATTAGTATCAAAACCCTGCCTGACCCTACCAGTAATAAAATGGCTGTGCAGGTTTCTCTTTAACTTGAATTTCAAAAGGCACCTCGTTCCCCAACAAGCGTACCAGTTCATCTACCTCAACTGGCCAATCGAACTGGACCCCATACTTCGGGAATTTGACTGCCGCCATCGGCTTCAAAAGATGCACCACCGCATCCCGGTGTGGGTATTCTTCGTCAATGCGCCCATCGGTGAACTCAACCCGAAGGCTCTGTAATGACTTCATCTCAGCGATGATCTTCCAGGCAGACTCCCAGAAGAAAGGTATGTCGAGAGGATAGATACAATCGGCTGCATCTAGGCGCGTCTCGTACCAGTACAGTTGGAGTAGGAAGTACAGATGCACAGATCGAATGCTGTGCAGGCGCTGGGGGATAATGGTACGTTGGAGATCCACGATAGTCCGCGTTTGGCGAAAGCTGAGGATGTTTTGGGAGTAGAGGATATTAATTGATTCCGAGTATCTGGTTTTGATTAGTTGTTTGCTCACTTAGATGTGGAAGATTCCAACAACATACACCTGTCGGCATGAGCGTAACAATCCCAGTCTTATGGGGTAAGGAGAATCGTTTTCGGGCTCATATCCTTTTAGGCTCCCATTCGGGGCCGTCGTGCCGTCTTGCTTGTAGCAACGGCCCCAACAGCTGTGCTCTAATCCCGGAGTATCCGGGTTCTCATTAACGCAGCGCCGACTCAAGAGTCGTTGGTCCGCACTGGCGACATGGAGTTCTGGATGATCTGTAGGAGCCAGGACCTCCCGATAGATCAGATACCGGATCTCTTGTGGCAGTTTGACGAAAAATGCGGATTTCTGCTGATCGCAGGTTCTTTGATGACGACTATTTCGGACCAAGTCTGTCAGGGTCCGTTCGCGGACAGCTGGCAGGGGGCTAGGACGGTCGCTGATCCGCCTGCGCCTCTCAGCAAGCTTCTTTTTCTCTCGGCGTCGAGCAGTCAGACTCCATGACCATTTCATGGTGATGTAGTCGTAGTCGGTTTGGTGGTTGATGGGGAGAGAGGAGGGGAAGAGAAATACTTAACCCTATATGTGTCAGGCTGCGAGGCGGACTCGGTCTCGGCATCAGCCCTGGCGATCGATCTACGAGAAAACCAATCTGCTTGCTTGATGGCCAATAGAAAGGAATCCCGAGGGGCTAAGTTTGACCGGTGCATTATTTTATCTTTGTCGTTTCCTATGTACCCACGAATATCCAGGTACCTAAATTACCTATGTGGTACCTAATACTGGGTGGGAGCTGGCATTCATGTAGCCGGTCCCTGACACCATATAGATAGTAGAGAGAAATTGCAAGTCTACCGAGTGACTTGTGATTCCATACAGAGATAGATACCCAGTAACAAATGTAACAGTCAAAGTAAAAACTACAAAATAAGGATTGTCCCTAAGGTATACACCGCAGACAACCCTATCCCGATAGACCACAACCGATCCTTACCTCTGCACTACGTCCCCATTCTCCTTCGCCTCCTTCCCTTCCTTGATAAACCTGATGGTTAGAGGCTCGTCAGCATCGCGTACAAAATCTGCATCAGGAGCTACATAACATACTAGACCCACAAAGCGCAATAGAGTCTGCATTGACCTGTGATTGCCGCGTCAGCAATGTGTGCATCTTTGATAGGCTTTTGTTGACTAAACATTATGATAGAACCAAAAAACCCCAACACAAATCATCAACACAGGCTATCACCAACTTCCACTTCAAACCAGCACCCCGCCCTGCCAGTGGCCCGGCGGTTTTATGGCTCGGTGTGGATAAACCACTGGGGATGAGTTTATGAAGCCATATCCAGCCTAGTCTCACTCGAACATGAGCCCCACTCTGGTTGGCTTGAATACTGTAAATTGAATAGCGCGATGCCTACTCCTACTGCCGTGGCCCCGCTTGTTCGTGACCCTTAACACAGTCTCAATTCAGTCGGCAATGGGTTTCATGATATTGATCAAGCCCCATTGACTACTACTATATCCTTAGTTAATTTCTAGCTCTTTGATGAGGCACGTGGTCTTCTGAAATTGTATGTCGAAAGTTGCTACAGAGGATGATTTGGGGAGAGGTTTTCCATGTAGTAGAGCTGATTGTATTTCAACAAGCTAAAAAGCGACTAGAAAAAGAGCCCGTGGACAGAATTAACAGAACCTGATTCCTTTTATGAAGAAAGCAACCACTACTTTCGCCCCTCTTAACTACCGCGTGTTGTACCCACTGAGGGAACCCCAGTCCGCAGCGGAAACCGCAGTAGACAGAGCGATCAACACCCGAAGAAGAAACACCCGAGTCAATCTAAGAGAAAATACAGTTAGCGTATCCAGATACTATTCTAGTTTAAGAACGTCAATGAATCTGGCCAGCAGAATTCGCCCCTGAAAAAAAACCTTGTCTGCAACTTTCTTGGCACAACCAAGTCACTGACCTGTCAGTCATTTTGACTCCGTACTACTCCGTACTCTGGTCTGGAAAGGACAAATCATAGACGCCTGATGTGGACCCATCGTTGGAAGATCAACAGGGATGGCAGGTGAGTCCTGCAGAGTACAAATTAAACTATCGACGATCGTTCGGGGATTGATGCTGGAAACGGGCTAGACTCGAGCTGTCTGCGGATGGACCCCCTCCACACTATCCACACTTGTCCACAGTCCACGAGCGAGAGAGTCTCCTCACAGCCGCGGCATAACAACTTCAACGGATTTCAACGGTCTTCAACGGTCTTCAACGGCTTTAGCGAGAGTGGAGAGAGAGTGCCAGAATTGCCAGAATGGACGATCAAAACGAGCTTGTTTCAGGGGGTGAATTAAATTCCACCATGATATAAAGCTTGAATGGAATCCCGGCACGTTGAATTTCACCACTGACTCATAGTCATTCCTTATTTTGAATATGATTCTTCCTCGTCTGTTTGGCCTATTGGCCGCCACCGCTGGCGTCGCCAAGGCCGTCAATATCACTGGTTACGAGTATGTCGTGGTTGGTTCTGGTGCGGGTGGTGGTCCCTTGGCAGCTCGTCTCGCTCTGGCTGGCCACAAGACTCTGCTGCTGGAAGCTGGTGATGACCAGGGCGAAACGTACAACTATACCATTCCGGCCTACTCGGCCAGAGCCTCCGAGGATGAGAAGCTTGCTTGGAACTTCTTCGTTCACCACTATGCCGATGACGAGCGCCAGGCTCGCGATTTCAAGGCTACCTACGAGACCCCCAGTGGCGAATTATACACTGGCCTGAACCCTCCTGAAGGCTCAACGTTGATGGGAACTCTCTACCCTCGTACAGGTATGCATTACGCTCTCAATTAAATGTTCAACAATAATTCTAATGTTCTGTTAATATAGGTACCCTCGGAGGATGTACTGCCCACAATGCCTTAATCGCCGTCTACCCCCACCAGTCTGACTTTGAATACATCTCCACCTTAACTGGTGACGGTTCTTGGTCCCCGGACAACATGCGCAAGTATTTTACCAAGCTGGAGAGGAACGACTACTTGCTCCCCGGCATGGAGGGTCATGGTTACAATGGCTGGCTCCAGACCGAGACCGCTCCCCTGAGCATTGTCCTGGAAGACCCCCAACTCCTCAGCATGCTCACCGGTGGTGCATTTGCTCTTGGTAACTTGACCGACAATGTCATCAACATTGCCACCCTGCTGGCTGGCGATGCCAACGCTGATACGACCACCCGTGATACCGTCTCTGGCTACTATCAAATCCCTATCTCGACCGACGACGCCCACCGTAACGGTGCTCGTGAATTCATCATCGCCGTGCGCGACGCCAAGAACACCGACGGAACCAAGAAGTACCCTCTTGATGTTCGCATGAACACCCACGTTACCAAGGTGACCTTCGATGAGACCGTCGACCCGCCCCGTGCTACTGGCGTCGAGTTCCTCGATGGCCGCCATCTCTACAAGGCTAGCCCCTTGTCAAAGACTGCCACTGCCGGTATCCCCGGTTCCGCTACTGCTTCCCGTGAGGTTATCGTTGCCGGTGGTGTCTACAACTCCCCCCAAATCCTCAAGCTGAGTGGTATTGGACCCGCCGACGAGCTGAAGAAGTTCGGTATCAAGGTCATCTCGGATCTCCCCGGTGTTGGCACCAATCTCCAGGACCACTACGAAATCTCCGTCCAGGGCAAGATCGAGGAGGACTTCTCCTGCTTGAACGGCTGCACCTTCAGCATCCACGACGAGGCAGACCCCTGCATCAACCGCTGGGAGACTCCCATCCTCGGCGACCGCGGTATTTACTCCTCCCCGGGTCTCGCCGCCACCATGCTGTACAAGAGCTCCGTGACAGCCGATGACAGCTTCGACATCTTCTGCTTCGGTGGCCCCGTCAACTTCCGCGGCTACTTCCCCGACTATAGTATCAACGCCACCGATGAGCACAACTGGTTCACCTGGGCTATCCTGAAGGCTCACCCCCGCAACACAGCCGGTACCGTGGCCCTGCAGTCCGCCGATCCCCTGGACGTCCCTAAGATCACATTCAACTACTTTGACACCGGCGTCGGCGACTACGATGCCGATCTCACTGCTCTCTATGAAGCCATCGAGCTCGCCCGTGATGCCTTCAAGCGCCAGCTCGTCAACGTCACCGAGGTTCTCCCGGGTGCCGCTGTTACTTCCAAGGAAGACATTGAGACCTACGTTAAGGACGCTGCCTGGGGCCACCACGCCTCGTGCACCTGCCCCATTGGTGCTGATGATGATCCCATGGCTGTGTTGGACTCCAAGTTCCGTGTCCGTGGTGTTTCCGGTCTCCGTGTTGTTGATGCTTCCGTTTACCCCAAGATCCCGGGTACTTTCACGGCAGTTTCTACCTATATGGTTGCTGAGAAGGCGGCTGATGAGATTCTGAGCGAGCTTGCTGCTAGCTCTTGATTGAAGTTGATGAGTTTATGGAATTGGATGAGATTGGGGTAGAAGTTTGGGGGCATTTGTGAATGTATATACGCGTTTGGTGTTTTTATGATGGGGTGATTTCCGACTGTGTACTTTTAATAGATAATTCAATAAAGGAAGAAAGAATATATGAATTGAATAAAATGCATAACATGACTGTCTTGGTAGGGCTGTGAACACTGTCTATGTAACGCACAAGTAGATCATGGTCTTCTTGCTCAAACTCGGTTCCCGTTCCTAGAACAGGTAACAGGGAGAGAGGATGGTTCCAATAGTGTTCTCAGCGATCTTCTGCCTCCTCAGAAACCTAATGAGCCTCAACTTCCGCTATGCAAGTTCTCGCTGGAGTGCTTGTCAAGTATTGGACTAGCTCTGTGGCTTGAGATTCTAGGTTTGCAAAGAGGGCGGCATATATTTCTGTCAGGTTTACCTTGTCTTGCGAGAGAAAATGAAATGACGAGGCTGATTTTAGTGCGTGTCCGTCATCATATTGGGCTCACGAACCAATCCGTGTACCATGGCCAGTAGTGAAGAAGCTGATATTGGCGAAAATTCTATCTCATATCACATAAAACATAATCATGGTGAATGAATGCGCTCAAGCAAGGAAAGCCTGTAGCTTCGCCTTATCCAGAATCTCCGCCTCGATCAACCGCGCGGTCTCAGTGACCTCTCCATTGACGCGCTGATAGCGCACCAGCGCAGGGACATTGTTGACCTTCCACTGCGTGCGGTAGACATTTTTGGGCTCCTTCCACCTAGAAATGGAGATTAGTCTATGTTTTGCTATGATCTCGAACCACAAATCCGAATACTTACTGTAATTTCTCTCCGACGGAGACAATAGCTACAGTCGGGGCATCGGGCGCGGTGAACGCGGCATCGATGTGCGGCAGGGCGGCACGAACGTCGGGGCACCATGGCTGCTTGGTAATGGGGTCATCTCCGGAGATGAATGCAAGGAAGAGTTTTGCGTTGGGACCTTCGGGAATTTCGAGGTGCTTGGCAGAGCCCGGGAGGGTGAAGTTCTTGATGATAGGCATCTTGGCCGGGGCGTTTGGAGATAGTGAAGGATTGTTGATGTTATTACTGATTTAGTGCGGTGCCAGGTGTCCTCAACTGTCTATCGGAGTGACTCGAATGCGGAATCTCAAGCGGTGTGAGTCGTCGGAGAAAATGATGCCATTCGGGTGCTTTGTTGGTTGATCGGCGATTGGGAAATTCTGCGACAATCCGCGCGGTCGTGGGTACGGCGGATAATAGCGGCCACTGAGAAAAATGCATAAAAGGTCAAGCATAACTTAACCATATCTGCACCCACAATCCTATTCAATGCATAATCACGTCTATATCAAGTTGCTCTGTGAACTAGCGAAGAATTCTAATCTGTTACGCTGGAAAAATGTCGCACTTTGGCTGCTCAATAGTTTCCTCTCATGTCTCTCTTGTCACAATTGTGTACATAGTATGCCCATTTCCTCCATGACCGCTATCAGCCGGCATAGGTGGGGCCGTCGGAGGAGGTTGGGTGTAGTGTACATTTCAACAGTTTACACGTAGAAATTCGAGTCCTGGTGAGGCTGATGCTAAAAATGAACGCTTTAGAGGATTTAAAGCCTTCCGCACGTAACTTATGTAACTTAGATGGCGAGGGGCTGATCAAGCGCCCACCGTTCGTTCATCCTCCATGTTCTCCACCTACCTTCACTCATTTCCGGTTCTAAGCGAGTCGCCTGTCCCGATTGCTGCCAGGTACTGAAACTGTTTCTCACCACAACGCCACATTATTTTCAAGAGATTCTCAATTGAACATCTTTGATCTTTCCCCTCTACCTATAGCCACTACTATACTAGGCAGAGCGCGTGTAGATGACAGAGCCTCAGGAAGGCCAAAATAATAGGCAATTAAACGGGCTCTATAGACTGAACCGCAGGTTATAGTTTCTAGTCGGCCTGTTGGCCTCTTCAACTGTAAGACTACCTTCATGTTCCAACTTCCGAGTTGATCCTGTGCGGTTGTGACTATCTTTAGTTCTTCTTTTTCTTCTGTCTTGAGATGATAGATGCATCATGCACGGCTACTTCGGCTGTAATGTTCGAGGAGTAAGCCATGATATACAGTACGTGCAACAGTGGTATCCTCAACTTCTAGAACTAGGTGCTTAGGAGAGGGATCTTGGAGCGATTTAGGTTATATCTCACGATAAACGTGTCAGTGCTGTAGCTATAGATTCAATCACCAGCTCCAAACGGGCGGCTCGGCTACTTCTCCTAATTCAACTAGTTCCCCCGCCATCCTCACTTGACCCGGGTCATTTAGACCTTCTTCTTACGCTGCAGTCACATAAGTTTACGTGTATGTCTGCGAGGAAACGCCTTTTTCAGCACCCCTGCCAGGGGCCCAGAGCAGGACCAACACGGCGTTCTTGGCGCCTTGGCAATCCTTAATATAGAAGGAAACGGGCTAGACCCGCTTACCACCGTGTGCGGAGGAAATGGCCTTGTCATGGAATAGCATTCCCCGCTCGCTCCTGTTCCAGGACCATCTGCCTGTCAACTTCTTCTATTATTAGTGTTCTGCTTGTTCATCTCCCTCTTTCTTCTAAGCTTTTATACACAATCTATGGCTCAGTTGGATTAAATGTAGTCCTGCCTCAGCCCTCCTCGTATAGATACGAGATAATCTGCCAGTCTGCTAAGCATGTCAAGTCCACCAAGTAGCTTGAGGTGTCATTCGGCAATCTCGCCTTGTTCCTTTAGTACAGCCATCTCGATAGTCAGTTTCTACCGTCCAAATATCTCAGGTATCTCAGAACTTGCTAACTTCATTCATCTAGCCCTGCCCTTTTGAGCTACCTATAGCGCAATGTAACCTCGTATACTAGTTTCTACCGAATGGCTTCTTTTGAAGCAACGTAGGATTGACTGGAAGAGAAGAATGGTGATGAATACGACCATCCAAGACTAAAAACAGTCGAAGCGAGTCTGTATTTACTATTTTTGCAGTTCAGTTTATCCCATCTTGTCATTGCCTAGTCATCCTCTGGAGATGTATATAAGGGGTGTAAAATCCAGCTGATCTCGAGACATTCTGTACTGCTCAAAATCATATTCAACTTCTTTGTATACTACCAATATGAAGACCATCTCTACCATTCTCTGCCTCGCCCTCCCTTTGCTGGCAAGCGCCGCCCCGGGCCTCGAAAAAAGAACCATGTGCAACATCTTTAATAACGATGGTGCCGTGAAGTGCAGAAGTAAGCCGTATTTTGACGCTCATGTAGTGACCACTATTGGTGATGGGGATGCTTGGGACTTTTCTTGCTATAAGTCGGGAGATTGCTATGAAGGCGTCTGGTAATTATACACCCTAAAGCCAATGGGACTGACGGCTGATACTAACAACGTCCAGCTCATGGGATTATAACTGGGAGTTGAAGTGCTATATCAATGGATACTATACTTCGGACCACTGCAACTCCAGTAAGTTCACGTTCTCCTTGAGTTTTCAAGGTTCTGAAACTGACGAGACGTGCTTTTTATCGCAGAAAACCTGCGAAAGTGTTGAAGTGGGTAGAGATCTAGCTTTATGGGACGAACAGTATTCTTTCTGTTGAAACCAGATACTTGTCAACCTGATTGAGGACCGCAATGAGTATGAGATTAGTAGTACCGAATTATCTACGACAGTAGGAGATCTCGAATACCGCAAGAGTCAGCATGGTCTATCTGCTTTCCAGTTCTACATATGTTTTGTATGGTAGATTCATTTTTTTCCTTTCCCAACCTGGTTCGGCTCAATGAGATCATTGTGAAACACCTGCAACACGTCAATACTAGCCTCTGAGACTACGGTTTAAGACGCCCAACAGCGATCTCTTCGATGATATGCAATAACAATTGTCAATTAGCTCTCTATTGGTCCTGGTCCCCATGAATATCCCGCTATGCGATAAAATCCCCTCTTCGGTCAGCATTTTTGAGTTGCAAGGTATTCCGATGAGCCGCGAAACCTGCACTACTTCCGAAGAGCCCGCCATATTTAGAAGGCTCCTACGGATTCTTCCTTACGGCATATAATTAGAAAGCTGGAGTATGTGTAGCAGTGGGGGACCAGGTATCCAGGAACACGAGATTCAATGATAGTATCTATCGTGATTAGTGCAATCCTCGTACTAAACCTCGTATTATTTTAGCGCGACGCCTCACACGGGCAACGGGATTGGCGTCAGCAAAACCAGCAAGAGAGAAATCTACAATTAAGATATAAATCAGCTCGATTGTACTCGTCGATTCCTTTATTTCTGCATTTTACACTTCCATTTCAATTTCAATCTCAGCCCTCCGACATAGTCGCAAATTCATCATGTCTTCATCTGACGGCCTCGTCCCTATTATCATCAACCTAGCGGGTCAAACAAGGATCAATGAAGTGGTTCTAGCCGATGAAAACATTGAATCTTTCGAGGTTCTCGCCGCTAGCTTCTACCAAAGCTTGCGTCCTAATATTCCCGAGTTCTACTTGGAACAGGGAGAACGAACTATCACCAAGATGTGGGTGGAATGGAATCAGGCGGGAGGCAACTTTCTCCCTATGGAGACCGAGATCAACGAGGCAAATCTCCGGGCAGTTCTTCGATTGCTTGCTGCGCGACGAGGTGTCGATATGATCCGCGTGTGGCTTAACGAGATTGACTAGGCTTGTGTGAGTGCTAGATAATTCCTACGCTATGATAAAGTTGTCTCTGACCATCTGTGAGCCTCCAGCGTTTCTCCGCCTGACTGTGATGTGATCAATGCCCCTAAGTTATTCTTCGTCGACTCAGGGGGTTTGTTCCACAATGAGGCATAGATTGTACAAATGGCACAAAATTTCATTCAGCGCGGTGATGGACACAGCTATTGTTCTGTTATCTCTGCTGACAACTATTAAGTTACCCAAGTTGAGGTTTCCTTGATCGTGACAGCACGGCTTTACAGCAGAACTGGTATACTTTACAAATTGTCGATGTGGGCAGCGGTATTTTATTGTACAGAAGAGGCAGATTCAACGTCTATACAATCCACATATGGTTTCACAGTAAACCAAGTCATCTAGTGTCGTTTTATTGTAAAAATGCCAATAGTAGACCCATCTCATCATCTCTACATACACAAAACCTACTGTTATTGAGATTTGGAAATACCGAGCCGTCAATTCTACTCTAATTCGTGAGCCGTGCCGCAGAATCGGGTGGCTGAACTCTACTCACAAAGTCCGACTTTTCGAGAGTTACCCGGCGAAGCTGTTCTAGATTGAATGCATTCTTATCAAAATCTCGAGGACGCTAACATTCTAAACGTGGAGCAGCTATTGTCAACATGGATGTTGGTCAAACTCGTTTACCCGCCTGGATCCGTATACCTGGAAGGGTGGTAGTCTATAAAAGATAGTTATCATATGCTTGACAATCTTGAGCCACATGCATGATCCTGATCATTCATTATTGAAGATCAACCCTATGTCCGATCGCATTGCTTGAAAATGACTGAACTGAATGGAATGCTAAAGTTTATTTCGCCCAACCACCCCAGAACTTGTTATCAAGTCATAGCTTGAAGGTACATCCTTGGTATGAGATACTCTCTTTTCTCAGGGAAATAAGCAAAAACTGTAAAATATATAGTCAATCTCAAGCTGAACGTGTGTGGAATCGGGCTGGTAAAGACTGCTCACATTTGGCAAATTTATCTTCTACCCCGTCGAGTTCAAGATCCGCGATCTGCTTTTTGAAATCATCGGAATCGAACCTGCTCATGTTACGTGCGATCTTAAGGTATAGCCATATTCGCTCAACCGGAAACTCCATAAAGAAAGCTTGCCGAGAGAGTCGAACGAAGTTTTTGTCCTCATTGATTAGGCAGGAGTTGTTGAGAATAACATCCACCTTGATCCTTAACAGCAACATGAGACTAGCTTGATGAACATCGTTCCAAAAGGTCTTTCGGGTTGCTCCTACCCAGCGAACTGTGAGTATGACGAAGATTAGGTGGGCATAACGGCTTACATACCTGGTTTCAAAAGCGAATAGACCTGAGGAATGGAAGAGTCGGCTTCCTCGCTCTGCAAAAGTTCTATTGCAATTCTGGCGGCAACAAAAAGCGACATATGCATTTGGGGAGATCCGAGACTAGGACTGAGGTGATGGATTCTGGAAATGGTAGAACCGCCGAGATGACGCACAACTTTTTCAAGTGTAGTCAAATATAGACGACGCTCATCAAACGGATCGCTTAGAAAACTTTTCATGCCGACGGTCTCGTCTTCGAGGTATCTCTCTATGCTGGTTCTGAGCGACGCTGGTGAACGATACACAATTGAGGAGGTGCTATATGCTTCTTCCAGGAGAAGGTTGTTGATGATTGTCATATGGCTGGACGCAAGTTTGAAGCATTGAAAGTGAAATCGGTCGTTGGCGTGTAAAGAAGCTGTTGAAGTAATGTGCGGTTGGACGTACACAGTCTTGCACTTGCGGATAGGAAGGTCTTGCAAGATTGATCCCGCTCGATCAGGATAGAGATGTTGAGATCGAACTGACTCTAATAGCGGATCCAACACATATCTTGCGGCAGCGTCCTCCTGGTCCTCGGAGCGAAGCAGATGGCTTCGCAAGACAATAATCAGCTGAGGAGAAAGAGGGGCGAAATTGTGGTATTCGGTATATATATACTGTGACTTTCCAGTCAGAGGGTTTATTGTTTCAGTTGAAGGGCCCTCAAAGATGCCGTAGGCATTTTCAGTAAGGAGGAACTCATCGTCCGAGGACATCGGCTCGCAAAAAGCAATGAAACTATACGTGAGATGTAGTATCATCATCGTAGCATCGTCAGGATATATCCGAGTTCCGAGAGTTTTCGTCCAAGTCTTCGCGGGATCCATTTCGAGATCTAGAAATTCTCTCAAGTTGTCGAACCACACATCGCGCGGTTTCAAAAAACCTCTTAGTCTCATGTAGTTCGACATGCGCTCCCGGTCATCTGCCTTATAGTCGTCGATGTGATCATGATTATACCGGTCGAACATTCCCGAATTTCGATATTTCATGAGAAATAAAAACTTTCGCAATCTGTCGACCTCGATCCGCTTGAGTTCGAGATTTAATCCTTGCGCGAATTGGCTGAATGCACGACGAATAATGTCACTCGCCTGACTTTCAAGGTCTGAAAGTTTCTTTTCGAGATGGTAAGGATCCTGATCGAAACCAGGGTCCCGATACATGTCCACGAGGGCAAACTCAGTTGACACGGGCCGCTGAGATAAAATAGACCTCTTTAGGATAGACCCCTCAAGATCAACCTTGTTCACAAGGAAATCCCGACTGTTTCTGGATTTGGCCCGCCTGCCATGATGATTGTTGCTACAGGCAATTAGTGGGCCTGCCGGTGGTTGGTCTTGCGGTCTGAACTGTTTTAATACGAATCGAGGAATAAAATGATGTCTTTGCTGCGAGGTTTTCATCTTTTGAATTTTGGATCTCCTTCACATCTGCTCTTGTCTAACTGAGGATTCGATTGTCTACTTAAGTATTAGTTGTGGTTGTAAGCCTTGTCAGCCTTGTCAGCCTTGTCAACACCACGCCAGCACAGATGGCCGATTAATTTGCCTTATGGACACCGAGCCGCCAAGGCAATGTGGACGATGAATTCTCAGCGCTTATCTATTGGACGAGATTGCGGGTGACGAAGTCTTTGCGAGCGTTAGCGCCCTGCGCTGAAGTGGTAGTGACAAAAACAAAATGACAAAAACATATAATAGATATTATACACCCCCTATTAATAAGTTTCCAGACAATAGCGTTTTTAGGGCAAATCTACCTATCATTGATCACATTTATCTCTCAATTTTTATATTATATAGGTTCTTGCAAGAGGTTGATGATTAATAATTCCAGACAAATAATGAAAAACAAGGTTTGGTGGCCGCGCTCGCGCGGCCCCCGTCCCTTGCTGTACTTAGAGAACATAGAATAAATCTCAGAAATCGTATTAAGTACAAATATCGGCTGAACTACGTTCGCTAGTTAGTAGATTTGATATAGGCTAAGCCCGACGGGGGGGGGAAGAGGGTGCTCCGATCGTAAGATATCGCCTATAGGTATACTATATAGCCGTGACCGATTAGATTAAGAAATTAGTAGTCTACGCGAAAGCAGATAGCTATAAGGGTAGATATCGTGTAGGCTATAATAAACCTACTACTATATAAAATCTAAGTACACTAAACTTAACTATCTCTTAACGCCTAATAGTATAACTCTTCTATCTCTTTACGCTATCGTTTAGATTACCTATAATAAAGGGTTAGTATAACTATTTAAAGTAGTAGAGGTAACTTTCTTAGACTTCTTACGCTTAGCCTTTACTACTAGTACTAGGGGAGAAGAAGTAGGCTTTTACTTATAACTCTTATTAGGCGCTAGTAGTGCCGTCTTAGTAACTATATTACTATTATTAGAAGACCTACTTAAAGATATATTATTATTAGAAGTAATAGTAGGCGCTAATTTAGGAATAGGCTATAGAGGAGAGGAGGGTATATTATTAGGTATAGGAGAGATAAAAGGATTAAGTAGTATAGACTTACTAGTATTAGTCTTAGGCTTAGGCTCCTCTAGTAGGGGTATACCCTAACTAGCCCTAATAGGGGCGTAGCGCTATTTTCTAGGAATAGTAGAGATAATAGACTAAGAGGTAGTAGTAGCGCTTAAGGAGCTACTTAGTATAAAAGATATAGTAGTAATTACTATATAAAGGTACTTAGAACTATTTACGTTATAGTAGCTAACCTAGTCCCCTAAAACCTAAAGTAGGCGGCCTATAGCTAGTATAGGGAAGTTAGTCTATTAGTTTATAGTAGATACTATATAAATAACCTTAAACGTTATATACGCTACTATAGTATTACTACCTATATAGGGCCTTATTATATTATAAACTATAGTCGAAAGATAGAATAGACGTAGACTAGTAGGGTTAGTAGTACCTCCGGTATAGGTACTAATAAAGGAAAGAGAGCCGTTAAATATAGATAGGGTATATATATTATACTTAACTATATTAGGGTTGTCTTATAGACTATATAGTATTATTAGTAGGCGAAGAAGGATATTAGAATATAATACTTATAGGATAAGTTAATCTATATAAACTAAGACGCGTAGATAGCTAGTTATACTAAGGGGTAGCTCTACTAAAAGAATACCTTATACGAAAATAACCGCGCTAAGTGTAAAGGACGACTACTAATAGTTATAGTAGTTAATAGTTAAAGGTAGGCTAGCCTTATTATTAATAACCTCCTATAAATAAGGATAAGTAGGCCCTTAGTAAGAGACCTTAAGTAATATTTTCGCGGTCTTTAGGTCTATAGGGGTAGTATAGACTATAATAGTACTAGTAAAGAAATAATAGGTATTAGTAGGCGTTACTATACTACTAGGGGATATTTAGGCTAATATTATAGTAAAGTAGGGGGAGATTAAGTAGAAGAAATAAAATAGAAAGGATAGTTATAGCCTTAGAGAAATAATAGCGTAGCTTATTATATAATATACTATTAGATAAAAGAAGGTCTATCGCGCGAACTATATAAATATTAAAACTTTAAATTTAAATTCTATAAAACTCTATATATAATACCCCCCTACACTAAGAATAGGATATAAATAGCTATAGAACCTTATAGAAGATAATATTATTTACTAATCTATCCTTATTTAATTTATTAAAAAGTACCTATATATTCCCTATAGAGGTTATATAAGAGAAGACTATATAAAGTTACCTATAGGCGAATAGGGAAATATAAAGATCGATACCTATATAGGATAGCGACTACCCTTAGGACTTATTAATTATTATTACGAAGGCGAGCCGAATTAGAAATTATAGGCGATAAAACCTAAAGGAGAAGTTATCTTTATTTAAGGTTAACGTAACTAGAAAGATTAGGTAGGTTTTACCCTTTAATATACCTATTATTATATAGACTTTAATATAATACTAGCGGACTCCTATAATAACTATCTAAGTGCTATTATATAGACTATTACGGGTATCTAGGTTCTATAGTAATATTACTAGTACGCTAACTTTAATCTATATATTACCTAAGGATAGGCCTAGTAGAGAGAGAGTATTTAGATACTTAGGCGTAAGAGATTTAGTATTATCTATAGAGGTATTATTAGTACGATTAAACGACTAAAGGGACTACTCCTTACTAGGTAACTAATTAAGGATACTCTAGTTAAACTCCTCTATATCTATATTACGCACTAAGAGAATTACGTAGTTATTAAAAAACTAGACGTATTACTCCTAACTAATTACCTTCTACTTAATATTACGTAATAGTATATATATTATATTAGGTAGGTAGATAGTAGAGGTTAAGTTATTAGCGGAGTAATAGATAGGGATATAGTAAGGAAGTAGAATAAGGCTATCTATAGTAGGATTAGTATAGAGATCCCCTAACTACTATACTAAGGTAGTATTAGCTTCGTTTATAGAATAAAGCTATATATTCTCTATTAGACTACGAATTTTTAGATACTTATCCTAAACTATAGAGTACTAGATCGTAGAAGTTATAATAGACGCCTAATTATAACGCCTATTATTAGGAATAGGAAGCGTCTACTAGAAGTCGCCCCTAAAGATTACTAGAAGCCTACTAAAAATAAGATTCTTACCCCTAGGCTAAATATCTTTAAGTATTCTATTAACCGCGTTAAAAATATTCTTATAAGTTATAGAGGTTTTGTCCTAGATAATTAGAGAAGCGTAGCGTATTAGCTTCACTATAGTACTCTTTAGCTTAACCTTATAGGTACTACTCTCTAAGTACGGTACTAGAAGTCGAAAGGCCTTATACGCGGTATAACTACCTAGTAGTAATAGAGTAGTAACACTAGTAGACGTAATATATAGTATAATCTTACCCTAGGCGTAGAAGTACGCGGCTAGCGTCTTATATATAAAGGTCTTATTAGTACTACCTAGCCTATAAAGGAAGAAGCGAGTAGTCTTTAGGGCTATCTTAACCTTATAAATAACTTTATCGCAGAAAGTAGACTAAGATATATTTATCTAATTATAGAGCTTAGTATAACGTACCTACTCCGTAGTAGTATTATAAGTAAGCTTATTACGAATCTCTAAAAACTCTTTACGAAGTAGATCTACCTAAGGAAGCTATAGGTTAAGGATTCCGTAGGATAAAAGCTCTACGCCCTTTAATACTATTAGATCCTACTAGATATAGTATTAGGTAAGGTCTAGATATAAGCTATCTATCGGCGCGTTTAGGGATAGTACTCTTAGCTTAATTATATAAGGTAGATTATCGCTAAACTACTTAGCGAAACGATACTATATCTAAAATATAATAACTTTATCGAGAGGGGTATTTACGATAGTAGTTATAAATATTCTACGTAGGATCTGTCTAGTCTAAAAATAAATAGTATCGTTAAAGTATTTTAGCTAGTTATCGCCCTAATATAGTAGACTATATATATAGTAGGCCTCCTAATAGGACTTATATATAACGCTATTAAACTTTCGAAGCTCGTTAAAGCTTACTAGGCTAGGAATAGCTATTAGTAAATAGCGGAGATAGTAGGCCTTATCTATAGTAGGAGTTAGAGGATAAACTCGGCTAAGCTATATAACTATATTAACGCGTAGTTCCTATATTTTATTACGCTAGACGAAGTACTAAGGTATATCTTAGTAGATATACTTTAGCTAACTAGGATTAGTAATATAGTAGCAGAAAAACTTAGTTAAAGTCGTACGATTATTATTAAGGAGGTCTTAAAGCGCCTAATTACTTATTATCTTATTAAAGAGTAGAGTCTGATCCTCTAGTAAATAAACGACTAAGGCACGAACTAAGGGCCTAAGTCGATTAATTAGAAACTCGAATAGCCGCTAGATAGCCTTAGAAGAGCTAAGATAGCGGCTATTTACTAAGTCCTTAGTTTTATTAATAGAGAAAGTAAACTTAATAGTTACGCGGTCTAGGCCCTTATAAATATACTTATATAAGTACTAGATCGTGTCTATAGTTATATAAATCTCGATATTAATATAGGTATTAAACTTACGAGAGAGGTATAGGTTATAAGGTACTACCTACTTATTACTAATATAGAACTCCTCGCTAGGCTAGGATAGGTATATTATAGTAAAGCTAGGGCTAGGTCGGCGGCGGTATTAAGGATATATATTCTTAGGAACCTCTGTTCGATCTAAAAGTAGCTTAGGGAAGCGCTTAGAGTAGTAGAGCTTATTATTAGCCTCCTAAATTAAAGGTTAGAAATAATAATATATATATAGAGGGATAAGGAATAGAACGAACCTTTATATAAGAGGCCTTAGGATTTAAGTTACTATAATAGCTATATATTATTATTATTATTATAATCCGATAGAGCTTCGGATCTTCCTCTTAGTTAGGTATCTTTATATAGACGACCTCGTTAATCTACTAGGGATTATAGAAGCTCTACTTATTCTTAATCTATATTAGGATATATATATAAGGAAGGCCACGTTTCTAATATTTAATTATAAAGATAGATATATAGTATCTACTAAAGGTACTATCCTCGATATCCTTAATAAGCTCCTTAAGCTTTAGTTAAAATATATATATAATAAGATCTAGGTAGTTAAAGGAATCCTAGATTAGATTCCTATCGGTATTATAGAGAAGATTTTAGGTAATCTCGTCCTAAGTAAGATTTATAGTAAAGGTAATAAATAGCGTCGGCTTACTATACTATTATATAATAGCTAAAGAGTCCTGGTAGGAGTTTACTTAATCCTTTAGGCCGCCCTTATAGGAAGAAGGAAGGATAATCGGACGACCTAGGTTAGAGATAAGGATCTTAACGCTAGCTAGAGCTACCTTAAGCTATATTATATTCGAATAACTATTAACGCGGAGTTTCTTTTAATTCTCTAGCTACTAGATCTACTCTAGCTAGGTCTTCTTAATAGTTATAAATAGATTAATTAGAAATTACTAGAAGAGGCTACCGCCCTAATAAATAATATTAAACGAATTCCTATAGGTATAGAGCAGAAACCTAGCCTATATCTACTATATAATATACTCCCGGCGATAAATAGTCCCTAGCTACGTTAAGTTCGAGAGGCGTAACTTTTAATAGTAACTAATTCTCCTATATAGCTAGAATAAAACGTACTATAATAGTGTATATAGCGGATATAAGTAATAGATATAAGAGAGGTACTAAGTTAAGCTATTTATACCTTATATACTTTATAGTAGCTCTAATATTCCGAGCGAACTTAGCGTTTCGGGATTTAGTCTTTTATAGAGATAAAGCTAAATATCGCGTATAGAAGGATTAGATTCCTTACCTACTATCTCTAGGAAAAACCTAGTAAGCTTATTCGCCTTTTTAGTAGGTATATTAAACTACTATCTACCTTACTTATTAGGTATAACCTATATAGAAGGAGTTATATATAGCTTAGGTAGGTTATAGTCTTATAAAATAGCCTTCGCTATATAGAAAATCCTTATAAAAGGGTTATACTTAGCGATTATATAGCTAAGGTATTAAAGGATATAACGCCTAGTAGTTTATAAGTTCGGATTAGTATTTACGTAGATATTATTTACTACTCCTAGAGTATTAAGAATATATAGAGTAGCGTAGGAGGAACGCGCGCTAGATAGAGGTCCTATAAGATATATAGTTATATCCTAAACCTAGTAAGAGTAAGCAGAGACCTATACTAAGAGCTAGTTATCTCGCTAAGCGCTTATAGAAGTAAAGGTTAGAGCTATATTAAACTAGCGCGTATACTTTCGAAAGAACTTTATATTATTATTATTTATAGAGAAAAGACGTTATAGCTCTAGTTTAGACGGCTTAGGTATTAGATCTATCTCTATACTACCCTATTTATAGTAAACCTTAAAGCCTAGTTTAGGATCTATAGGAACCTTACCCCTAAAATATAAGGTGTAGTACTTACTATATTCGATATCTATTAGTCCTAACGTAGAGAAGTCCGGCAGTATAGGATTCGATCGAAAGGCTTAAGGTAGATAGTTAGATTAGTAAACCTAATAATTACTTATATAGTAAGGGCTATAGTAGTAGTAGCGTTATAAGTATAGCGGTAGGTTAATTCTATACTAAGTATACTAGTAAGACTATAGTAGCCGAATAGTAAGGGAATAAGGCTAGGGCGAAGATATAAGTAGAGAGGGAGCGATTAGAGAGTATACGCTTAGGGATAAAGGAGTAGGCGAAATAGTAATATACTAATAACTAGCTAAAGGTATACTAGGCGTTAGGAGAGGCGCTTACCTTACCTAGCTTACCTTATAAATAATATAGCTATAGCGGTAGCGATAATAAACTTAGCGGACCTATTTATATAGTAGTATTAGGTTTAAGTAGACCTTATATAATTAAAGTATAGCTGTTAGCGTAGGAAGTAGAGTATAGCGCTCTAAGGACTAGTAAGATATATACTTAGTATATCCCCTATTAGTAGCTATTATAGTATTATAAAGGGTATAGAAACGATTTCTAGTAAGCTACTTTAACTAACGCGCGTAAATTATAGTAGTATATACTATATAGCGAACGCTCTAAGTTCTATAGTTATTATTAGGTAGACCGGTAAATAGGACTAGGGCTATATAGCGGTTATAGAATAGCGAAGTTAGCTAATCTATAGCGATTTAAGTAAAGCTTAAAGTAAAAGGGAAAGAGGAAAGAAGTTAAGTAAAAGTACTATATATAAAATCGTTCCTATATAAACGCGCTAGTAGATTATATAACTATATAAGGTAGGCTACGTAGGTTATTAGTATAAAGATAAACTTCTAATCTAAATATCTTCTACTTCCTTACTTATTCCTTTTCCTAATTATAGTAGTTAGTTAGCTTAAATAGCTTAAGATCTATAATAAAGAGATCTATAATACTCTTTAGTTACTAGGAGAGGGTAGAAGTATTAACGATAGTCTAGAAAAGACTTACTAAAAAGTAATTCGAAAGGTAGAGAGGATCTAGTATCTTATATAGGAGATAGAATACCTTTTAGTTTATTACGCGAGCGATCTATATACTAATTAGTTAGTATATATAGATAGCGAAAGAAATAAGTATAACTAACCTCTCTAACTTAGTATTATAGAAGTCTTATAGATAAAGTAGAGGATCTAGCTACTATATAGTACGCGAATCTTAAGTCCCTATAATCTATACTATATTATACGCGCTATCTATATAGCTAGAAAAGACTATAGAGCGATAAAGATCCTTCTAAGGATAAAGAGTAGTGCGAAGAAAGCGAGCGATAAGAAAAGGGTAGCTAGCTATAAAAGAGTAGTAGGAAGGAACGAAAGGGAAAGAGCGTATAATAGGTAGTATAAATATCCTATATATAAAATAATACTCTCTTATTAATATAAAATCTTCGTTCTTGTCTTTACTAACGTTTAACCTTACTTACCTCTATTATAGAGAATAGATAAATTCGAAGCTTAAGGATAAACTCTTACCTTATATCTAGTAAGCGTAGAATAGCGGAGATCTATAATATTATAAGGCACGAGCCTTTACTAGGAAGAGGCGCTAGATACGTATATATCCCTTAATTATATTCTTAACCTTTAACTTATTAGTTATTATAATAATATAATAAATAATATTAAAGTGAAGAGTAAAGCTAGATTATACTATATAGAAACTAAGTTATATATAATTTAAAACTAGGGCTAATTAGAAATAGAAATATTATAAGATTCCTTATAAAAATATAGGAGAGAATAAAAAAACTATTATTAAGTTACCCTAAAGTCACCTTAGTATTTAGTAACTACTAATAAAATATATCTTTATAATTAGTAAGATAAAGAGTATTAAATAGTAATATATATATAGCGACGGCTAAAGGCGGTCTAATATAGTAGTAATAAGGATTATACGAAGTAACTAATAATAAAGAAGGAGAAATCTAGAAATTTTTTAATATTATAATATATAGGGTAAATAGAGTAGTATTACTAATAGTATAGCTACCTAAAAAAAAAATTCCGGTCTTTAGGGTATATACTAAATCCTATATAATAGCCTTTATATTTTAATATAAATATCGTCTTCCTCCTCCTTCTTCTCCTCTTTCTCCTCCTCCTTACTATATAAAAGCTAGCTTAATAGCAAAAGCTAGCTAGGTAAAAACACTAACTAGCGCTAGAGGAACTACTCTAATATATATATATTTATATATTAGTAGAGAAGTAGGCTAGACTTACTAATAACTAAGATAAATAGGAAGCTTAGGATAACTACGCTAAGGTTAATAAATTTAAAGTAAATCCTAAGGAATTTATTATAGAGATCTACGATATTATAGGTTACTTAATTATAAAAGTAATATAGGAAAATAGTAATAGGATCCTATATAGTAAGCTTATAGAAGGCCTACGGAATAGTTAGTAGAGAAGGAATACTTATTAGAGGAGGAATAGGTATCCTAAAAAAAATAGAGAAATAGCTATCTAAAAAAATATATAAGTATCTAAGACCTTTAACTCCTTTATCTATTCTTTATCCTCCCTCTCCCTAGGAATATAATAAAGATTAGACTAAGATCTACTATATAAATAGGACTCCTTATAGTAAGTAAGATCTACTATATAAATAGTACTCCTTACGTAGTAGGTCTTAGTCTAATCTTTATTATATTCCTTAAAGAGTAAAGATTAAGAGAGAAGGAAAAGGCTCTTAAGTAGGGGCCTTTACTACCCTAAACTTCTATCTATCTCTAAGATCACGGAAGTATAAAGGGCATGTCGTGGTTATATTATAACGACTATAGACTAAATAAGTGTGGATACGGTCGGGGCCGGTAGAACCTAATAGGGTTAGTGCCGGCCGGCTAGCGAGTAGGGTAGCCTAAGGCCACTATCCTAATATAATTAGGGCTATATATATACGTCCTAGATTATATCCTCCCCTACTAGAATAAAGTCGGGCCCTAACTTCTAAGATTAGTAAGGGAAAGGTAGCTAATCGCTTACGAAAGCTACTAATCGCCTAAAACCGTCGAAAAAATACTATATATATAATAAATATAATATATAAAAGAAAAAGAATTTTATCGCTAGTAGGATTCGAATATAAGTATTCGGATTTAGTTATATAACCCCTAATACCCTTATTTACTCTAGAAAGCTTTATCCTTTACCTAATTAGGTAATCCTAGCTAGTAAAATCCCTCTAGGTAGCTACCTAATTATAGGTAACTCCTAGATAGTAACTCCTATTAAGTAAGTACTCTTAGGTATATACGCCTACCTAATCTAGTAGGATATAAAAACTCCTTATTTCTTATAGCTAGCTAGACTTCCTTTCTTTCTCTACTATCTTCCTACTCTATAGTATTAGGCCTTCTATCCTATAGCTCTACTTTATATATATCTAGTATTAATTTTTATTAATCTTATTAAGATTTTACTCCTATTCGCTTATCTAAAGATAGATAAGTATTATTTTAGTTAAAATCTAATAAGAAAAGATAGTAGTAGTAGATAGATTTAATAGAAAGATACTTATACTAATAGTATTAATAGATCTAAATCTTCCTTTTAACGATCCCTCTCCCCTTCCTCTATCTATATAAGTAGTAGAGACTACTAAAGCTCTATAGAAGATAGCCCTAGAAGCTCTTAATAGTATCTAAATAGGTCTAGCTTTAACTAATAGGCTAAATAGTAGCTTATCTATTTCTATACCTAAGCTTAAGTTTAGGATTAACTATAATAATAACTTAATCTTAAGCTACTTTACTACTAAATAGGACTATAAACTAGTAGCTATTCTAGCTCTTAAGTTAATAGACTAGTATAGTAAGAATATAAAAGCCTTTAATAGATCTAGTTAGTATTATACTACCTAAGTATAATAGATTAGTATAGCTACTCCTAATAAGTATACTTATATATCCTATAGTAAAGGTTATAGTTTATTTACTTCCTACTATATCCTAGTCCTTAATAGGAAGTTATAGTTTAGAGGCTCCTATACTAACTATATATTTAATACTAGTAATAAGTCGTATTCCTTCTATAAGTAGTCCCCTTCTATATCTAATATTAAGTAACTATTAACGTTTAGATAGGTTTAGAGACTAAACTCCTTTTAGTATAGGTATATCTTATACTAAATAATATAAATCCTAACTATCCTACTCTAGTAGTATTAATAGAGATATCTATTAATAAGAGTAAGCGTTTAACTAGTAAGTTACTACTTCTTATCTCCCCTTCTAACTATAAGGCTAAAAAGCCCTATTTAGCTATAAAGGGCTAAGTTAAGAGTAAGAGGAAAATTACTATTTATATAGGAGCTAATATAAAGATCCTTACTATTAAGGCCTCTACTAGGCTATACTACTATAATTAGTATACTTCTCCCCTAGATAACTCCTAGTTTAGTAAGAAGAGTACTAACTAGAACCTTATCTATAAGACTCTATAGTTACTCCTAAAGATAATTACTTATATATAGGCTAACTATTAGTCTATATATACGTTTATTTATAATATTAGTTAGCTCCTAGAGTAGCTTAAGGCTAAGGATAAAGAGAAGGATAAGAACCCTTTCTATAGTAAGTATTAATAAGTAATCTTATCTATTTATAGCTAAAAGGCCTTAGTAAAGTATAATTTACCTATCTTATATAGTTCTAGATTACTAAATAATCTAGATTATTATCCCTAAGTACTTAGTTTATAGACTTTCTATAGATTCTTCTATTATAGAAACTATACTTAATAGCGCTACTATTACTAATAGCCTATTAATAGTACTACTATTACTAGTAGTCTATTAATAGTACTACTATTACTAGTAGTCTATTAAATAGTACCTATTTATAGGTATTAGCGTCCTAAGGCTTATAAGTACTAGTATAAAGAATATCTTCTTTACTAAGCGAATTACTAGGATCTTCTAGTTCTAATTTATTTAGAGAGCTTTTAGACTTACTTATATATAAATCCTATATATCCTACCCTATATTTATATACTTTTACTTTATCTTCTTATTTTAGGCGATATTCTTTATAATAATATAATCTATAATTACTTCCTCCTCTACTAGCTTATAGTATACTCTATTACGCCTAAAATTAGCCTATTCTTCTCGAGTAAATATAGATAATTCTAAGTAGATAGATAGATCCTTCTTATTATTAAGGATTTTCTATAGTTCCTTAGGCCTATCTAGATTAAGATCTTTATAGTATAGAGTAGCTTTAGTAGCTAAAAACGCCTATAAATATTATAGATCTTAGATATTCGCTACTAAAAGCCTTATACTATTAATAAGATTTTTAAGTATATAGCTAGATAGCTCCTTAAGAGTATAAGTACTAAGTAGGTAGGAATCGATAATCTAATATAGGCTAAACTACTTACTCTCGAACTTTTTCCTACTTTTATTATATATAAGTACCTAATCGCCCTTTTTAAAGCTTATTTTCGTAACTATACTATCGCGGATATATTTCTACTATATAGCTCTCGCGAGTAGTAGTTTATTCGCCTTTATATAAGTATTAGCGACCTTTACGATCTTATCTATATATTCTAAGAATAGTAGAATATAGTTATTATTACTAGGTAGCTAGAGATAGATACTATATACTAAATAAAATAGACTTATATCTAAGATTATATACTCGTAGATATAAGTAGCTACTAAAGCCTATATAAGATAGAGATCCTATACTTATATAGGCTTACCTATAAGATATTTTATAAGTATTTAGTCTAGTAGTCTATTTAAATTTTCTATCTTTCTATTTATTCGCAGATAGTAGAGTATTATAGTTTTATACTTCGTTCCTAGTAGGCGTAGATAGAACTAGATAGCTCTAGCTAGAAGATTTAGCCTATTATCTAAAAATAGCTCTATAGATACTCTATAATTTATAAAGATCTAGTTATATAAGAAGTAGCCTAATTCCTTCTTAGTCGTCTCCTTTAGTAGTTTAGTAACTAGCTAGCCTATAGTATAATTAATTACTATAATAATCTATTTATAGTTATTTAGGGTAGTTAGTAGGGAGCTAATTAGATCGATCCTCTATTACTAGAATAGGTAGATACTTATAGAGACTATATATTATATAGCCTCTCTCTCTAGATCTTTTTATAACCCTTACGAAACCTAATAGTTTAGATATAATTATATATAATCTTCTATATCTTTACGTATTTATAGCTACTATATACGTAGGTAGATTACTCTATATAGGCCTAGCTAGCCTAAGTAACCGAATTCCCTATATAGGCGTTATAATAATTCTCTATAAAAGATTAGCTCTAAATATAGAGTATAGAGCCTATCTTTATAGATAAATATAAGCTCCTAGTTATTATTATTAATAGGCTCTTCGCGCGTATACTAACTAAGGTTAGAGGCGAAACGCTTAATAGCCTTAGTAATAGCCTTATTATCTAGTAGTTCCTATATTATAAGGAAGTATATAATTATATTATACTATATATATTTAGGGACTTTTATAACTATATAAGATTTAGCCTAAGCTATAGTAAGAGTAATATCCTAAATTAGTTAGGATTATATAATATTAGCTAGTCTATTACCTATAAAATTAGGCCTCTAGCTTAATATATTAGGGACTACTATATTTAATCCCTTCTAATACTAAAGTTTTAGATTATACTCCTAAAATTCTTCTACCTAGCGAGCTAAATATTTACTATAGATCCTAGTAGTATTTATATACTATAAGCTTATATAGTTAGTAATAACTATAGTCTATATACTATTCTTAATATAGCGATCCTATAGCTATAAGGCTTCCTTAATAGCTAAAAGCTCCTTCTCCTAGGTAGGATAATTTAATTCTATACCTATAAGCTTCTAGCTATCGAAGGTAATAGGATATAATTTTTTATTAAGGCCTAATTATAATAGGACTATACTAATTATCTACTTAAATATATTAGTTTTAATAATAAAAGGCTTAGTTAGGTCTAGCTAGACTAGAATAGGCTTATTAGTAAGCTTTACCTTTAGTATTAAGAATATACTTTTATAGGTAGTTATTTACTAAATTAGATAATACTTTATTTTATAAAGTATCTTATCTATTTCCTTAAATAACTTATATAAGGGAATATATATCGCTATAAAGTTCTTAATAAATTAGTAGTAGTATATAGCTAGGCCTATAAACTAGCGTACTTTATATATATTTTTAGGTATAGGCTAATCCTAGATAATCTTAACTTTAGCTAGTAAGAGGTATATATACTCTTCTCTAATAATATAGCTATAGAATTCTAGTTTAGCCTATATAATAACGTACTTTCCTAGCTATACGATTAGCTAGTTAGTTTTAAGAACTTTAAGTACTTTCTTAAGGTACTTATAATAGGTATCTATAGAATTAGAGAAGATTAGAATATTATTAAGGTATATAATAACGAAATCGCCTAAGAATAGGTATAGAGCCTTATTTATAATTATCTAGAAGATTATAGGCGTATTATATAGGCTAAAAGGTATTATAAGCTACTTATATTTATCCTAGATTATATTAAATATAGTCTTCTTAATTAATTTCTTCTCTATATATATCTACTAGTACTCTAATATAAGGTTAATTTTAATAAGGACCTTAGCTATCCCTATACGATCTAAAAGCTCCTAAATCTATAGAAGGGGGTATCTATTTTTAACTATAAGATTATTAAGGGCCTAGTAGTTAATATATATACGCTATTTTCTATTTAGCTTCTTTATAAAAATAATAGGGAAGCTCTAGGCGCTAGTAGATAGGTAGATAAGACCTTTCTCTAGTAATATCCCTACTTATACTACCTACTCCTTAAGCTTCTTATCTAATATTAGGTATAAATTAATATTTATAGATATAGTATTACCTATATTAATCTTATAGGTAATACTATATTTAGGAGGTAGTATAGCTAGTAGCTTATCTTAGAAAATTATTTAGGCTTTCCTAAGGATCCGATTAATCCTTAGGTCCTTATAGACTAGTATTAAGCTTTTAGCCTTAGGTATAATCTCTTTAGTATCTTAAATTACTATAAGATATCTAGTTATACCTAATTTTCTTATAGCCTATTAAACTTACTTTATACTTATTAAATTTAGTTCTATATTATATAGTACGCTCTCTAAAGAGCTAGTAATTAGCTTAATTTAGTATATTCTAGTATAATTATAGAGCTTTATAACTAATATTATCTAATTAATCTATAGATTTATCTCCCTAAGGAAATTCTTACTAAGAATAAACTTATAATCTAGTAGTAGAAGAATCTATACTTTTATATATTCTCTCTAAGAACTAATAGTAATTAGGATCCGAATAGATATATCTATATATAGATAGCCTCTATTAGGTATTATAATATATAGTAAATCTATCTTCTACTATCTAACTATATTTAGCCCTAGATAGTTAGTAATAGACTTAGAGATAAATATATATAATACTCTATAATCTAGGAGTATTTATACTAATATATTTATTCTTATAGACCTAAGAATTACCTAGTAATATAATAGGGATTTATCTATTATATATAAGAACGCTTCTATATATACTCTTTTAGGTAGTCTTAGGTCTAAAGGATCCTCTATAATTAGTTTAGGGACTTTAGAAGCTTCCTTAAGATAGCTAATAAGCGTTTTAATATTAGTTAGCCTCTTTAGTTTTCTAAGGCTTTCCTTTTAGTCTTATTTTCCTTCTCTTTCTTTTTTATCTTCTTAAAGATAAAGTATTTATCTCTTTTATAGCCTATCTTCTTATAGTAATTATAGATAATAGATAATTTTAGGCGTAATTTAGTATTATTAATTATTATTACGCTAAGGTCTATTAGTTTATCTCTATTAGTAGCTACTAAGGCCTACTTTTAGTAGTAACTAGTAATAGACGCTATCTTTTTATAGCTTTAGAAGTAATTAATAATCTTATTAAGATTTATTAGAGGATCTTTTTCTTCTACCTAACGCTCTTAGAGTCTCTTTTTCGCTCTCTCTTATATAAATTTAAAAAGGATCTAGTCTAGGATAACCTAATTATACTCTATTATAGTCTACTATAGCTATATAGAGTACTCTATAAATAATTACTTTTTATCTTACTTAAGGTTTTAGAAGTAATCTTAGCGCTTAGTAGCGCTTAGGTACTCTAAGAACTAGTAGAGGATCTAGTTCTTATACTCTATCTATATTTAGATAGGATATTCGAAACCTTTCGTAGCTAATTATTTATATTAGTACTAAGTTTTAGTAATAGCTCCTATTAATATACTACTTATATATATAACCTTCTCCTAGTTATTAATAGTAATATTTATAAATTCCCTAATTCTCTAGAAATATTACTTATAATTATATAGATATTTATATACTATATTATTCTAAAACTTTCTACTATAATCCTAGATCTAGCTAATTATTTTTAGGATTATCTTATATTTCTTACTTTTAGTATATTTATCTATAACTAGAGGGCGTAGAGTTAGAGCTAGTAAAGGAGTATATAAAGGCGTTAGAATTCCTAAAGTAGCTAAAGGGTTAATTCCGGTTATTCCTCTATTTATAGCTACTTATATATACTAGAATAGAAGGGTACTCTCGCGGATTAGCTATATAATAGCTAGTTAATTTAAGGATATATACTATATATTAAGGTATAGCTACTATATATTCTCTAGTAGTATAAGTAATATACTAAAGGTAATCTTATCTAGAAGGTTATTTCTAGCGAGGGTATATATAAAGATTAGTACTAATTTAGCTAGGGGCTAAGGGCTAAGGACCTATATATTTAGGCTATTTTATTTAGGGACCTATAGGCTTAGGCTATTCTAATAAAGGCTAGCTAAGCCTTACTACTTAAGGGTTTAAGGGTTTAGCTTATAGAGGTTATCCTAGATTTCGTAGAAGGTTTCTATAGTAACTAAGGTTAGATTTTAATTAATTATAACTACTTAGTTTATATAGTAAAGGGGTTTTATATAGAGATTAATTCCTTCTATAAATACTTATATTTAATTAGACTCTTTCTCTTTACTTCGGAGTAATTTTACTTCTAGTTATATATAGCTATTATATACTAAGTTTTACTAGAAGGATACCCCTATATAAGGGAAATCGCTCGTAATTAGGCTAATCTATTCTCTATTAGTCGATTCTTGCTCTCTAGGGGTAAGGGCTCTATACTATAGTAAGTATAAAGGTTACTATAATATTAATTATAAGCCCCTTTTTCTATAGGTAAATCGCGCCTACTTATAAGCGGATAGTTAATAAGATTTATTAGAAGCTCCCTATACTACGCGAATCTCCTAGATCTTTAATAAGCTACTAGATCTTTATAAGGGTAATCCTTACTACTCCTAGCGCGTAATTACCCCTAAATAGCTATAGGGGGCTATCCGATTTTAGAGGTTTACTACTATATAAGATCACGGAAGTATAAAGGGTATATCGTGGTTATATTATAATAACTATAGACTAAATAAGTATAGATACGGTCGGGGCTAGCAGAACCTACCTAATAGGGTTAGTGCCGGCCGGCTAGCGAGTAGGGTGGCCTAAGGCCACTATCCTAATATAATCAGGGCTATATATATACGTCCCGGATTATATCTCTTTCTTAGAGTTACCTATACTTAATTCCTTAGGCTAGGGGCGTAGTAAAGAGAGCGTAGGAGAGTAGCGCTAACTCTAAGAAGAGGAACGATTAAGAGAAAAGAAGGAGCCTCTAAAATAATTAAGAGGAGAAAAGGGGCTAAGAAGAGTAAAGGCTAAAATAATACTTTAAAAGTACTAATAAAAAATATATATCTAGGTTATATAACTAACTATATATATATATATAAGAAGTAAGAAGTAATAGAACTAATATATAGTAGAATATAACTTTATAGTAAGAGAAAAGTAATATAGGAGTAAGGTAGTAATAAGACGTAAGAGAAATATAATAAGAAGTTACTATTCCTAAGAACTAGGAACGAAAAATCTAGAAACCCCCTAAAAAAAAAGAAAAAAACGGTAGAAGGCGGGTTCAAACTATAGACTACAAAAAGGCAAAACCGCAAGAATAGGTTAAGCTATAAGGTAATTAATATAAAAATAGCAGAAAGTATTAATATATACCCGTTCCGCAAAGATAAGGGATAGAACACTAAAAACTTTAAGAGGGTAAAGCAGCAGAAATTAGCGCTCCCGTAAGCGGTCAACGCACAAAATTTATCAAACTTCAATAATTAGCTAAAAAACGTAATAGAGCAGAACTATTGGTCAAAACGTACATAACTTTACAACCTATAGGTTAGATGCATTACGCACGTTGTGTCATAAATGTTTCGACAAAAGCCAACGAACACCTCCAATGTCTGACCTATTCAAGACCAACCAGAGGATCTGCCCGCAAGCCATCCTGCGATCGGCGAACCTATCCCCAAAGAAGACCACCCGCAGATTGAGGTCAAGCCACCTTCTGGCCCAGCAACTGTGACTTCGTCTCCGGCCGCTCGTAGCTACGAGGTACGCAAGATTTACGACAGATCTGGGAAACTGCACTGTAATTCCGTAAGAAAAAAAAATTTGGTGTTTGCCGCCAGTTGACGCTTCAAAAACTGTTGAAGTAGTTTGCGGCCAACCTCACACATCACCCCACTTCGAACCGTGGCGTGCGTAGGAAGGGCAATTGGAAGGTTTCCGCCAATTTCGAGAATGGTATATCAGGAGGCAAATAGCACAGATTAATACTCGAAGCAAAAATGACCAGCAGTTGACAATTTACACTCCACAAAATCCTTCTGCTTTCACGGTAATAGCCTCAGTTGCAATATTAGCTCTTATAACTTGACTCGATCATTAGATCCCCATTATCGTTGAATACGGGGCTCTTGTAGGTGAAAGTGCCACTACCGGGCACCACGAAGCGTGCAGCATTGTCCAAATTATTCTGAAGCTGCTTTTCTGCGTCGCCAAAGGGAATGTTTTTCATCTTGTTGATCAGATCAGATTTCACGCTTTCGTATTGCTTCCGCACGCTGTCAAGTGTATTGGACCCCCCTGTATCACCATGGAATTGAAGCTCATCGGAATCGACCTTGAAAACCTGCGACGTATCATCAGGAATATTGAGAGAGATCTTAAGGCCTCCTTCCTCCACCGCGTCGATTGTAATTTTGGTGCTCCATGTGATCCAGATATGGATCCTGAGAGAAGCGGGTTAGCATTATTGCACAGGCAGTTCCGCAGAGACAATTTTACATGAAGACTTACGTGTATCGATAATCCCAAGTAACGGGTGGGTACGCACCCGAGGAATCGGCTTCGATCGTTATATCGGTCTTTCCGCTGGCAAGGATCTCGTTCGACCCTCTTTGTGCTTTCAACGTGTTTGTAGTGACACCTTCCACGGCAATATTAGCAAGCTAAAACAATCCTGAGGGATCGGGTAGAATCACAATCAATGTTGACGTGACAGAATTCGCTATGACCTTTGCCTGTCTCGTGGCGGGACTGTTCTTTCGCATTGGGCGCCCAGGTCCACTCAAAAGGATCCTCAGAATTTGACTTCCAGTCATAAAATCTCGGATCGCTGCCATGCTCTGGGTCCGGGAGCCCGAGCTGCCAGGATGGGGCAATGGGATGAGCAACATCTGCACTCTTAACCCAAACATAGGTGTATTGGTTGAAAGTATGCAAAAGAAGGGGGGTTGACTCGCGCAGAAGATAACTGTCCCAGAAAATGCTGCGATTGATGCACGTAGTGCCGTCCATGCCCTCGGAGACAAAGTTCCCCGAGTATTCTAGAATGGCCTCGCTGGGGAAGGCCTGGTGATCGGTCATTTGTAGGTAAAGGAGCATGTTGTTGTCGCCTGC
Organism: Penicillium goetzii; assembly: GCA_037043885.1. Classification (NCBI taxonomy): domain Eukaryota; kingdom Fungi; phylum Ascomycota; class Eurotiomycetes; order Eurotiales; family Aspergillaceae; genus Penicillium; species Penicillium goetzii. The sequence goes on along the minus strand of JAWLST010000006.1, from coordinate 280,296 downwards.
TTGGAGGCCTTCATTGGGCTGGGCCTTATTTGGTGCGATGTACTCGTAGGTCTGGAATTTGAGCGACGTAGGTGGAAATGTGGCCGCTTGCTCGTTAACCGTCTCCGGCTTAGAGGTCTGCAACCCGTAGGCGATGGTTCGTTTCTGTCTGTCGCTCATCGCGCCATCATCGCCTGCATACCAGGAAGCCAGAATCACTCCAAGATAGAGCCGTTCATTCTTGGTCAATTCAGTATTATTGAAATCAGATTCATCTTCCCTAAACATATCATTAGGACTTATGTAGGTAATATATAGGAAGGCAAGCACACAGGAAATCGCTTATATCACTATCTGAGGTTTATATCAGATTTGACTCTCGGGATGCAGTATTGGTGTAGTGTGAAGGCTTACCATTGAATGTGAGGTAAAGAGAGACAATGGAAAAATCACCAGACTGATTTATAGCAGACCTAACCTTCACATCCTCTTGTGAGCCTGTTTCAATTTTTACTTGGTCGATGTGGACCTTGAAGGCAATAGTCCAATCACGAATGTCAATAGGGTCACTACATTGTCCAAGTTGGTCAATTAAGTAGAGCTTCAGAGCTTGAATGAGTTTAAACTCACTTGTTGCTACCAGCCTTGAATTGTAAGGTCCCAGAAGACAATTTGCAGTAATAGACTGCGTCGGCACGACTAGCTCCTGACACTTTCAGGGCAATCTGGGGCTTTTCAGCGGTGGCCTCAAGTGTACCGACTCCTTCTAGGGATGCATGGATTTTGGCGAGGTCAGGGTACTCCGCCAGGAGGGCACCCATGGCGTTGTTGATAGCTCGCTGGGACAAAGCGGTGATCTGACAAGTCGTGGAATTAAGCATAGACGTTCAGATACAAGGGCTGTTATGTGTTTTCTTACTTCAGAGAATGCCCCCGTGGGAGTCTTCAACGACGAAGCCAGACGCTTGTCCTCTTCGCTTGACATGGTGAATACTGTTTTTGCTAGCCCTTCGAGGTGTCAAATGGTGGTTATCGACAAAAGAAATCTTGAGGTAGGTTGGAGTCGTATTTGTGGGCTTTAACGCACCACATTATGCAGTTTTCTATTGACAGAGTGCACAGGCAAAAACGTCATCACGCGTGACAACAAAAGGGATAGTTTCAGCTGAAGAGGCACTCACCTTTGCAACCCTGTCAAATAACATAGTGTTAATCAATCTAGAACTCTGCATGACTCAACTACACGTCATCGTCCTAATATAGGCAGCATTACCATACCTCTACCTATCTTAGCTGTCTTAGCCTACACATATTATGCATAGACTAGAGTTAGGTAGCACACGTTGTGCCAAGAAAGTAATAGAAACTCAATTCCAGTAGACGTCTTATTGGAAGACTTGTGTTTGGAGCAGAGGAGCAGAGAGCGGTTTGAATCATTACATGCATTAGTGGCGGACCATCCGACTACTAATACATGTGATGATGAGATTGAATAGCGGATGAAGTGAGAGCTGAAAACGGAGTTCTAGGCAATCCCCACTGGATCTGAGCGGGGTCGATCATGCAATACACGAGGCCTTTGAGAAAATAATGGTATTATTATTATTATTACTATAATCAAGTTTATTGTCTATATCGAGCCCTAAAGCTATGACAGACATACAGTTTGTGAGCAGAAAGTACAATCAATCTTTCATCAAGCTTCAGGTTCGACAGATCCTGATGTCTTGAATTCCCTTTTCCTCGCCCCATCCCGCCTATATGCGCAGGGCATTTGGGCAGTACTAATCACAGGCATTACCACTAGCGCTACGATAACTGTGGCTAGAGGGAGCCCATGCTTTTTCATGCCCTCCTCGTTGTCAATGGCTAGCTCACCCTAGCCGCGTTCTGATGTCCGGAGACAGAGATACATCCCAAAAAATGGCCTCAACGGGGCCTGGGTCGTCGGTCAGCCCAGCTGGCTGACGTGCGTTGTAGTGCGCGTGATGGCTTGATAGTGCCAGCGCGATCCAGAGCTTTCGATTCCGTGATGCAAAGCTGCACCAGGCATCTATCGTAGGCGTAGCGGCACGATCCATTGTCGGTAATGGGTAGCAGTACGATGCCAGCAGGGTTTTCTCGCAGGTGTAGCGGCGCAGTTCATTGTCGATCAGGGGCAGCAGTACGATGCCAGCGTGTCATGGCGAGCAGCAAATCCCTTGTTGCCATCGTCCAATTCGTACGGTCGGGTGGGCGTCAACGCGCTGGAAGGCGTCAAAACAGCCACGGCGACCGGGGGATTCTTCTTGGCTTCCGCATCAAATGATGCGTACTGACACCGGACACCACGAGAAGGTGAGAACCCATCGTCCTGAGAGCCGGTAACGATACTATCATCCAGCGTGCGCGCTGGAAGCGAGAATAATGGTATCATACTGGTGGAAGTTTGATGAGGATGCATGTTTGCTTTTATGCAGACTTAGTGAGCTGTGATACCCACAACAAGTCTAACCCTTGTATATGCTATGCATATGCAGGCAAGAATGGAATTATGACATTTCATTACCATCATATGCTACCACCACTTGAATCAGCCCTCAGAAACGTTGCAAGCTCAGCTTCAATGTACTATGAGGCATATAGCCGATGCACTTTCATATGTCGCAATCTGCATAATAAATTATTGATAATCATTGTTCACGTGGTTCAGCTGGTTCAACAGACGCCGCTCTATACATGTGTCTTTTTTTAGAAAGAGGGGAAGTGGCAAAGGTTTCTTGGAAGCTCTAGGATGTTTATATGGTACCCAGAAAACGTAGGGAAATTGATCTTTTTGTGTTTGCCAAGGCTCTTTCTAGGTTCCATGGCATAAAGGCGTGTGAAAAAAAGGTATAAAGGAAGTAGTATATCACATGAGAAATAGAAAGGAGCTTGGATATCTTTCTAAACATAGCCTCTTCGATACCTTCGTTGCATGCACCAATGGCACCTATTACCCCTCAGCCCGACTCCCCAAGCGCTTGGCAGGCATATGCCAACATGAGTCCCATTTCATCCCTGCCGTTAAGAGCTGCTGATAGAACAGAGACAAAAGTAGGTTTCTGTTTCATGATGGATATGATTGTCGTTCTCAATCTGTTCAACACTGATATGAACTGAACCGAACAAAAATAGGCTACCTACAAACGAGATGTCTACCTTGACGCTTCAAAAGCACTGGAAATGTCAGCCGACAGATTATACATTTTCACTGACGTCCTGGCATTTACTGAACCAGAAATAACCGTCTCTGCCCCTCCGTATGGTGTTCTCTCAATTATGTCAAGGGTACTCACGGCATCGGCACCTGTCAACATGAAAATGGATGTTGACTCAGAAAGCGGTTGCGTGATGTGGGTCTATGGGTCTATCATCGACCGTCCACTTACTGTGTCTGTCGGTAGCTGCGATCCAATTCCCTTGGACCTGGGTCCCCAAACGAGTAACGTGGGAGTGTTTCTAAGCGTTCTTCCGGGAGGGATCACTCCTATTTACCAGACAGCATATCTGGAGGACATCAACAGTGATTTTCAAGCCCTTCTAGAGACTCAGTTACGCATTGCACAGTGTTTGTTCTGGAGTAGGACATCTGTTGCTATCTCCCTCTGCTCCTTCGTCGCAAAGGCGACGGCAAATCCTGCCTTTTATCCGCATATCAATGCACAGGCTATTGCACTTGGCCAGCAGCTGGCAGCCCGGGAAATGACGGGGCCTGACATGAGTTATGCTCCTGTGCTCAAGCTTGAAAGTTACAGGGTCACTGTAAACGATGCGCTCAATGCAGTTGCCGCGTTTGAGGACCAGTATAATCGCTTCCAAGACAACAAAGACCACATTAAAGTTCAAAAAGAGGCATGGGATACCATGTTAGAGCAGGCCGTGAACGACAAAACCGTGCGTGAGTACCTGAGACAATCGGCGTACGATAAGTATCAGGATGCTTGCCAGGTTGTCAGTCGCTGCCGCACGCAGCTTGAGGATGACGCGGCCGATTTGGAGAGTGCGAAACAGGCATTCGAAGTGGGATTGAAAGAGTGGGAGAACAAAGAACGGCTTGCGGCAGTGTTCGGTATCCTTGGAGGAATCTTCATCAGTAGGTTCTCAAGTTATGAGCTTCCACCGTTTTTCTATTGACAATGCTCTAGAGTTCGCGTTTGGAGTGGGTACGATCTGCTTTGGTGATCCTGCTGGAATTGGCACCGCGGCACAAGCTATTGACGATGCTGTCAGCGGTGTTAAAGAGGCTGAAAAAATCCCAGATCAAACCGGGGTTAAAATATCGTCCAAAACACTGAATGAACTTGGGGACTGTATGAAAGCCTTAGAGAAGGTTTATCCCGTTGTGGATGGAGCCGTGAAGGCCGTCAAAAAACTTGAAACCGACCCGAATGCCGACATTCCTGCGATCGGAGAAATTTCAGGTGCAAGCTACGGCGATGCCGATGCCTCCATTATAGTTGCTTTGGGCTCATGGGACAAATGGACCTTGGAATCCGACGAGCAGTCGGAGTTTGCCATCGGACAAAGCATTGGTGGAGCCAGTGCATACCGGACAGCGCTACGAAAGCACGCAGTTAATGGTAAGGAGCTAGCCCAGGCTGAGGCAGAGGCCATTAAGGCAGGCCAGGAGTACATCCAAGCTGAGATGGAAGTTATTAAATGTACCGCGGATATCGAGTCACTCCGAGAACTGCAAAATAACTACGATGGACAGGAGGAAATTTACGTACAAGCCGAGGCAAAGTTTTTCGATCGCTTCCTGGCACTACGAACTAGCCTCGTGATGGAGTTACGAAATATAGTCTGGGCCTATCGGTATTGGGCATTGGCAGACAGTCAAGTGGTCCTGGACTCTCAAAAGTCCACAGAAGACTATCGCTCTGATCTCTATTATATCGATAGAGATATTGAGACCGCCAACGAGCGGTATGCCTCTGACTTCCAGCGTGAGTGACTCAAATCACTTCGGATTCATGGTTGACTGACAAAGATGGGCAGCATTCGAGTGGTCTCTTAGTTCACTAGATGTGAGTTATCTATACTATCATTGTCCCTGGTTCTTATATCACTGTCATTATTAACGGCCATGGTAGCTCCATCTAGACTACGCTCAATCCATTATCGCGGGCCTTCAGGGCGAGCCGCACACGGCTAGCTTTACTCTCATTCCAGAGACTGATCCTGCTGGCAGCCCAGACACGGCCAGCGTATTCATTGACGGCTCTCACTTTCGCTTAGACGGCTTAGAGACCGTTCTTCAAGGCGTAGTCCCTCGTCCGGATGCTCTCCGGAATGGTGTTACTCAAGTGGATATACAGATCTCTACATCCGGCGTCTACTCCGACACCCAAGATGGAAAGGCATTTCATTTCACCAGCCTTCCTCGGAGTGTACGCTTCTCTTATGATATCGACGCCAATGGAGTTCAGGGCGACACGCACATCCATGCAACCTTCCCGACTGAGGATCATGCAGAACCGACACCGTTTGCTCAGTGGACGATTAAGCTCTTGCATCCCGAGCTGCTGGATTTAAGTGGACTGACCGAAGTTATTTTACAATGGAAGGGCTATGCCCGATACAGTGAAAGCTCGCGGAGAAGACTGAGATTAGGGAGATGAACAAATCGGTTGTGGTTACCAGGATGAGAGTTATAATTTACCGCCTGGGTTCTTTTCCAATGATTTACCATCGTACCGAAGATTGGAAATAATCAATCGATTTTCTAATTGCAGTACAATACTCGGTCGTGCCGTAGCTGTTGGAATAACCTTCATGATGCCCCGTGATCGACTTGCTTCCGGCCCGTGTTCCGAGAACCTTCCCGCTGCTCCAGAGGGGGGCTTGACGACATTGTAGTCTCAAAGGGGTGGGTAAGATCCTTTTCAGTCCGGAGTATAGCCAGGGGAGCGCTACGATCCACAAAAGCTCCCGTGGGGTGTTTGTTGTACGAACAACACTGGAGCGTACGAAATACAAGACCTTTCCAATTATTTTATCAAAAGCTTAGAAAGCCTCGCTCATGACAATTTAACCCAATTTGTCATTTATCCACGCTGTAGTGTCTAGGGCAGACCAAGGCGTTGATTCTTTTACTATATATTTCATCAAGGAATGAGTCTGTAACTCATCTTGGCGAAATAGAAATAATTCTAATTCTTTCCTCAATACTCCGTAGATGTACACACTACGGAGTATCCAAGACTTTGACTTTCCCTGAAGTGATATATCTATACAAAGTAATGCCTGGCTTTAGCATTCCTTTGCCAGAATTGGTCTTAGTTATGCTTGGCGTGAGAGGACCAACCTCCGTCACTCGTTACGCGGCGCCGTTGGTCCTTTCCAAAGAAACCATCTCTAACCAATTACATCTTGTTCCACTTTTTGAACAAGAAGTTAACGCTGGGGTGGCCATTTAAACAGCTTTGAAAAGGCTCCGTAGTCTATCCTAGTCTCCCTAGGTTGATATGGCGGTTGCGTAACTTAATGCGAGGACAAACATGTTCATGTCTTGAAAAATAGTAAACCTATGTATTATTACACATCAGGCACGCGTTGATGACTTAGCATATAGTGGAGTTCCTATAACTATTCAATAGCATATCGATTATCTTATTCTGCTAATCTATTGGATGATAGCTTACATTTATGACACTAATTGAAACCGCGCTAAAACTGGCAAGTGGCCGGACGAGGGGGTATATACTAACGATATCCACAGAATGCTCGCCGTCATGACGCAACATATCGGGTATAGTATTTCTGCGGTGTCCTGACGGGGTGCCTTTCTTACGTTTTTTTCTTCATTTGGGTAATAATTAATTAGATGGAGAGAATTAGGTGACCTACGGGTTAGTGGTCCCATTGAGAAACGAGTGACAGGGTTACCAAAAACAAATCGTTTCAACCCAGTTTTTGGTTCTCGGAGTCTGGGTCGAACCACGCTGGTCTCCTTTTTTTTCTGCTTTTCAATTTTTGGCCTTTTCCTGTTTCTTTTCGACTTCCCGAATGCAACTTGATACCAATCTTGAAAAGACCTCCTCACCCAGCTTCCTGGTAAGGTTCTGGCGGGGGGACTGGTTCAGGTGAAGGAGCCTAAAGGGGCTGAAGGGTAAAGCGGTAAGGGTACTTACTCCGTATATGTCCCCAGAATCACAAAAAACAAACAAAATGAACAAAAACAAAAACATACAACAGCCAGGATTCGCATGTGGTCACCCACCATACTACTAACTGGCCGGCGTGTGGCTTAAGTACGGCTGAGCGGACGGGAAGCCCTGTTCTCCACACCCTATGGTCGTATGTACTGGAATTGACTCAAAAGTGAATTATATAGTAGGAAAACACCTAGGTGAACTCCACCCTGAAGGTCCTCCACCGTCCACTTTGGCCCCCTCGCATTTCATTTTTCTCGCCTCCACTTCTCATGGCTCTCGCGGAATTTAACAGAGCCGAGCATATCAAAATCAAAAGATGACGGACAAGGTGGCATTTTGAAGCGCCAGGGGAATCTATAAACGTATTTGTATTAGCTAGCTGAACCTTGGGAATTATACGTTGATCGCTATACTTCCCATTGACCCATCTAGATATCGATAGAGCGGCCCCGCGCTGGACTATTCGCTAAATGGATTAGACACATGCCCGCTAGTCTAAGGTTGAAGCTCTTCAAAGTGCACGAACAAACGCCGAAGTCTTGTAGTTAGCCTACAGAAAAACGGGTGCTGATAGATTTCCCCTATCCTTTTGGGCAATGTACAGTTCTCAATTATCATGACACACTCCCCCTACTCTCCAACCCCGACACTAGACATCCATTACTAGCCATGATCATTACTCCAGCCGCGAACTCAGCGGCAAATCCCGACTCGAGCGTCCAACATACACCCTCTTCGGCGAGTCCGTAACACGCCAATTCTGTGCCTTGACATCCCAATTGCTTAGATCACGGCGCGTCAATGTAGCCCGGAAGGTTGAGCTCTGCCCAGGCAGCAGGTGGATTCTGTCAAAGTCTCTCAGCTGGCGAGGCGGGTTGTCACCGCCAAGATCCACGTAGAGCTGGACGACTTCGTCGCCGGCTACGTGGCCGGTGTTGGTGATCTGTGCGGTGATCTCGTATAGTTCCTCGTAGAGCATGCTGTTGCCACCACTGGACACTTGATCTCCGGCGGGGTTGAGAGGCTGGGGAGAGCCGTCGCGCGCATGGAGTGGGATGAAGTCTGTACGGCCGTATTCGGGGTCTTTGGAGGCGGCGCGGAGGGAGAGTGTGCTGTTGAGGTATGGATAAATGAAGGCCTTGATGTACTTGAAGGTGGCAGGGAACTTGTAGGTATTCAAGTTTCCACTGGGGGGCTGTCCGATCACAGGTGCTTGGGCAGTAGTCCCGGTCGTGGGGCTATATGGTCGGACATGCTTCTTCACAACTCGCAGGTCGGAGTATTTAAAAGTGGTATAGGAAAGACCATATCCAAATTCGTAAATTGGCTCGATGCCAGCTTTGTCGAAATGGCGGTAGTCAAGGTAGATGCCCTCAGTGAAATCCTGCTGAGGCGTTCCCTGGCCGTTGTTGGGTTCGTACATGATGTCGGTGCCATAATCCTTCCGACTCTTGGCCCAGGTGAATGGAGAGCGACCGGCAGGATTGACCTTACCCCAGAGGATGTCCACGAGGGCGTTTCCAGATTCTTCACCAGGCATGCCTGCCCAGACGATTGCTGTGATGTTCGGGTGCTCATAGAGATCGTTCAATAGCACGGGACCGACAGAGTGCAAGACCACGATTGTGTTGTTGCACAGCGAGCTGACGGTGTGAATTACTTGGTCCGCATTTTGCCACAGCGTCAAGTTCTTGCGGTCACCCCAATTGTTGTCAACAGTGATGAAGCCTTCGCCAGAGTCGGCATTTCCAAACACAATACAGGTTGCGTCTGGCTGCGAGACAAGCGAGGAGATAGCATTATTGTCATAGTTGTCAAAAATGCTTTCGTAACGACCACCATACTCGAGAACCTTGGACTGAATAGCAGAGTCAGGAGTAACCAGATAAGGGAACTCATTAGACCCAGATCCCCATCCCATGGCGAGAGTGCCTTGATCACATCCACGGTCTGCACAGCCGTTAGGACCCTTTGGATTCGGCCCTGCATCCTCACCGACAACAGCGACAAACTTGGGCTGCTTGAGGGGAAGAGCACCCCAGTTGTTCTTTAGCAGGACAGTACCCTTTGCAGCAGTCTCGCGAATGAGCTTGTTATGGTCTCCACGGACATCAACATGCCAGTTGACCTGCTCATAATCCTCCTTGCCATAAGCGTACTTGAACCCGTATGTATCGTGAGTCCAGGCATTGAAATTGACATCTGGTTGGTCCTCAATGGTGAGGCCAACTTTGAAGTATGCAGCCATGATACGCATCGCCATGTCATCCAAACGCCATTCTGGAACGGTGCCATTTAGAATTGCAATTGTCAGGTTAGAGCCCCAAAAGCTCAGGCCGGAATCAAACTCGGTATCTCCCGGCATGCTCATGTCGAGACCAGCCAAAGCCGATGACACTCCGGAGTGGTGGGCCCCCCAATCACTCATAACAAAGCCTTGGAAGCCCAATTCACTCTTGAGAAGCTTGTTAAGAGTCTGGCTGTTCTGGCATCCGTAGGAATTGTTGATCTGAGAGTAAGAGCACATGAAAGAGCCCACGCCAGCGCGAACAGCATCAGCAAATGGCCACAGGTATAGCTCATGCATAGCGCGATCGTCGATGTTGGAGGAGATAGAATCAGAAATGGTATATCCGTGACCCGCAGATTCACCCACTTGACGGAAGTGCTCCTGCTCATTTCCAATGTAGTGTTTGGCACAAGCAATGACTCCAGTGTCCTGCATGCCCTTGATGGTCTCAGCCATGGCGATACCAGTCAAAACAGGATCCGGGGAGAATCCTTCCCAATTACGGCCACCCTCGGGAGTGCGGCCCAAAGGACCAGCGACAGGCCCTAATTGGACGGTGATACCCTTTCCCTTGTGTTCTTGTGCCATGGCACGGCCTCGTTGGTAAAGAATCGAGCGATCAAATGTTGCGGCAGCCATTTGGCTAGACGTGAAAGCGGAGGCATAGTCTGCGAATCGAACACCCTGTGGTGAATCCTGGGTGCAGAAGCCCTTGAATCCAAGACGAGGAATCGATCCAGTGTTTCCTACGCATGGGCCATTCTCCCAACTTCATAGAGTCAGTGACTAGTCGCAATGTAAATCAGAAGAGGCGGAGAGACTTACCCAACACCCGTGGTCAGGTTGATCTTCTCCAAGATAGTGAGCTGCGAGACAAAGTCATGGGCTTTCTGGTACGCGGCCTCCCAGCCCTCAGCGTGAGGATTCATCCATGGTGATGGGTAGAATGGTTCCGAGAACGATTCCTTGACTTGTGTTTCGTGGAGCAATCCTGGCTGTAGCGATAAACGGTTAGAAGGATTCGATTACACGTTCATTGACATGGTGACAAACCTCATGCTCTTGCATGGGCTGTGCAGTTGCAGCGACCTGGTTCGCCCATGACGCGAAGGCCAGAAGAATAGTAGAGCCCTGCATGCTTCAGACACTGGGCTGTTGTCGACCGAGTGTGTCAAGCCACGTTCGAGGTCCGTCTGCGCCGGTCTTGTATGTTAGGTTTCGACGGGAGGGGGTGTTCGCAACGCGCCGACAGAAATTCCATCACATTCTTATATCGCGTCGAGCATTTTCGCGTCCTGGGTCACGTTGCCAAAGGGCGGGATAGGGTGCATCCGCGTGCCCGGGACTGTTTTTCTTGAATGGGCCCCTAGAAGCCATTCCATTGGCTTTCCATCCTGCCGTTTTGAAGGAGCTTTGACCCTTCATAACTAGTGGCGGCAGTTGTTGTTTGCGATGCTCTACAACAGCAGAGGTTCTTGGGAGTCAACCGAGGATGATCCGTACCAGCTCGAGGCTTCCCATGATCTTTGCCTGATGGAGTGAGGTGGACATGCCCTAGTGGTATGATCTGAGCTTCTGTTTAACAAAACACCAGCATATTAGCTCTATTCTTCTGCTATGGTGGGTCAGCTAGCGATGGTGTAAGGTATGCAGTTAGCTATCCCTTGGGCATCCCTGCCAAGAATCATACCTCGCGGCAATGCCAGGTACAAACGTGGGAGGTTATGAGCCGCTCCTGCAAGGCCTAAGCCTTAAGACACGTCGCTGTAACCTCGGGTAAATTATGAAAGCGGTATAGTCTTCATAAGTGTAAAGTCGTGAGGATAAAGATGTTCCTGCAGGTGATAGATTAACGTGCAGGTGCGCCACTCGAGGCCTGGATTCTCGCAATTGTTGTTTTTGTCTGGGTGCTCATAGATACTAGTGGTATTTGTTAGCCTCTTCCATTGAATATTAGATCTGAGCAATACTTTTCCCAAGATTCAACATAAAAACCTCGGTGCCTGAGTAGTTAGCCCAGTATCAATAGAGAAGGTTGGGATTGCTGATGTCCATTGGTTGCCGTGTCGGAAATGTGGGGACAGCCCCCAGGTGCAAACAGGCCAAACAAAGGTACCAATATCAACTTGGGTATCATGAGGCGGTTCGAGGGTATGTTGAGAGTATATCAAGAGTCGAGATGAAATAGTTCGAATAGATAGAGCAGGGTTAGAGAAATCAGAAATGTAAAGAATGACCCGAGGGGAAGCATCATACGTCAACAGGGAGACCAAAGAGGGTCCAATATGGAAGAGACAAGATGAGAAAGTTTGAATAGCCTCATGGACCAAGCAAACAGTGGCAAGCAGTGTCCAAAAGAAGCCAGCCCTTGATATCCAGGAAAAAGCATGTACCTGCCTAAAAGCGCCTTCAGGACGATCCTTAAGTCAGTTCCAGGAGTGACCAAGCACCCAGAACCACCCGTGTCCAAGCGGTAACGCTTCTCCACGGGGAACATCAGGACGTGTCCTGGCGTGATGCCTTCCTCGGAGGTACCGGTTCGAATCCCCGGCGCGCTTTACCAGGTTGACGAGGTGTGTGATACCGCTTGACTCAGGTGGACGAGAGCCCTCCCTAGAGGAAAGAGATGCGCAGGCGATTTGGGGCCCTTCGGGGATTTTTTGCATTTATTTGTTCGTGTGTATAATATTTTTATAGCTGTCTGTTTTTGGTCCGCCCTTGAGGTTATTCAGAGGATGGTTTTGGCGTGGATTAAGATTTACAAATCCGGGGCCCCGCAGTTTGATATCCACCATCTTATTTGATGACCCACTCCACCCAATATGTATTACAACTTTTACACGCATACACACTCTGTCTCTTGATTTGAGAAGTTCATGGACGAATTGGTGGATTTATTTCAGGCCAATCTTGCTTCCCGTACTCGAGTATGTTCCCTACTGACCACAACTGCCTTCGACATCGACACATTCACGAGCACAAACAGAGGCTACGTCCTCAACAACCATAATCAAACGACTCTCATTCATTTGTTTTGACACCGTCAGGTTTCACGCCATTGTAATTCTATAAGCTGTCAGCAACTTTGTTTGACATCTATGCTTGTATAGTCCACTTACAACCGTCCCAACAAGCTTGTTAGCATCCTTGGAAGTGCCATAAAGATTGCCCGCAACAACACCCCCATTGTTGGTAATATTGCGATTGTCAACATTCCCCTGATTCACGACAATACTCTATTCTCAAGTCAGCAACCGAAAAGAAGGGCAAACGAGCATCAAAAGCAAAACAAACCTGTGCATCCAATCCCTTAACTCTCCCACCACTCAAATCCTGCGCCTTATCAATATCCTTAATCCACTGACACAACTTCCCAACAACATTCTTATAGTCCGAGCTATCCTCATCACTAAACTTGCACATAGCAATATGATCCTTCGAAATCGACAGCGCATCAACACCCAACCAGCTCGCCGACTCCTTGGGAACAATCTTCCCAATCTTCAATCCGCCTTTATACAACGACTCATCCTCGAAGAAACAAGCCACTTCCAGGAAAGGCTTTGTCCGCGAACGATCTCGTTCTTTCAAGAACTTTGCAAAGGCGTCGTTGATGCTGGCCAGCTTGGCGGAGCGTTCTTCCAGATCTTTGATGTTTTGGTTTGCTGCGGGCTTAAAGTAGGATAATATGCTTATGGCTAGACCGCCATATTTGGCTTTGGAGGAGCCGTGGAAGGGGGTTCCCAGGAAGAGAGTGCCGATGGTTCGATCGACAATTTCTTTGGCGGCTTCGTCGGTGCCGTGGGGTCGGGAGAGGGCGTTGGCTACTACCAGGCCACCTAAACTGTGCGCGACGAATATGATAGGACGGTCGGTCTAAGGATGACGAGCTTGTTAGAATGGTTTTGAATGGTACACAAGATGATACCCACCGTGTTGGTTTTGCCTCGCAGTCCGACTAGAGCATGCAGCAGAGATGCCGAGTAGTTATCGATGGTCAAATCAGTCGAAATGCCCTTTGGGTTGATAGGCGGGTAGAAATAGGCGAAATCGGAGTTATATCCAAAGGACATGATTCGTGCCGTAGGGCAGTCCGTGGGTAGGAGAGTCTTAGGCCAGAACTGAGAGCGATCTTCGTTCTTCCATGTCCCTATTTTTCTCGAGTCTGGTTAGAATAGGCCTGGCTGAAACGAACAGTACAGAATGGAGCCGCCTTGGATTCGTAGCTTAATATTCGTGTGGCAAAGCACTTACATGTATCAACTCTGTCTCCCGAAAGGCCATGGACGAAGACGATGCTACACTCGTTGTCAATTCAATCCGAGAGAGGGGCACTAAAGCGACCTACTCTACTTTAGCATCCTCCTTTGGTTCAAAGAGGATGTCACCGAGTCCTTCTCGGATAGGCCCCATGGAGCGTGTAGACTTAGGATCAGTCATATTGACTTATGACAACGAGGGGTCGAAATAACAACGACTAGAATACAATCAAAAGTCCTCTATGTTACGGACCGAAGAGTACAAGTAAAACAAGACTCGAGCAGGCTTGAATCGAGCTGTACTTATGGAGGCTACCCCCTCTTGAATGTCATCGAGGCCTTTTCAGCCGCATTTTGTGTTCAAACTTGTCAATGCGGGCTAGTATGCACCTCCTCATAGAGAGTTTATCAGCAGCGGCCCCCGACAGATGTAAAACATCTACAATTGGCTACCATCCCCTCCAACCCTCGTGGCAGTCTGCAACTCAGCCCACCAACAACCCCTCATCTTCAACAGAACCGAGTCCACCCAATCTCAAAGCCAGATTAGCGACGCACGTATGTGCCGGGTAGTGGAGTTGGCTTCCTCAGGAAGGAATCAGCGAGGATTGATAGGCGCCCGGGCTGGGTGGCGCAGGGCTTACGGTCAGCTGCACGGTGATATGCAAGAAGAACGACATCGACCTGCGCCCGGGTTGACTATCTAGAGCAATCGACAACGCACGAAGAGGCTGGAGCGATGGAACTGCAGGCGATGACGGTGCTCACGCCCTTTTGTTTTTTTCGGGGGTCCCAGCTGAGCCTCAGGGCACGGCACAGTCGGTCGCATCGACTCGTGAAGATCAATCTACCACTGTTAGCCGTCTACCACGATGGCTACTTCGTCATCCTGTTTGAACAGTCAGTCGATGATAGCTTTTTCCTTGAGCTTCAATATCTCTTGACGGACGAGGGAGAAAGCGAATCGTGTCATCGCTTCCTCCCTCGGGTCCAACCGAGATCGATCGCATGGCAGACCCGCCAACCCCTCCCCACACCCCCGCCAGCTCGTCCAAAGGCACGCCGAATGTCAACCAGGGGAATGTGAATAATAGCAATATCCGGAATGACGGAGGTGTCGTCACTGGGAACGTTGCCGGGTTCAATACCATAGTCGGTAATCTTTGACCCTATCGAGGCTTGCTTCACATAGTTACTGACCAGACCAGGAACGCTCAATATCACCGTTGATTCGGCCTCTAATCTCACGAATAATATTCAAAGTTTCACTGCTCGTGTTGCGACGGCTGCGGAGAGGTTGAGGGATGTTGAGACGAGGATTCGCGCGACTTCTCAGCTTTTGGGTAGTATCCGCGATTTGGTCATTGCGCGAGCAGCGAAGGAGGATATCAACATCAACAGGGATTTCAGAGTTCAGAATGGGGATGTCACTGGGACTGCAAGCGAAATTCCCTTAAACGATGGCACCATAGGAGGAAATGTAGCTGGCGGAGGTGAAAGAGGCATCGATCCTGGTCAAGCTCCAGCAGGCAGCGGAAGGGCCCCAGAGCCGAATATCTTGGAGAAACCTTGTTTTCGCGATTTGGTGAATGCGAGTAAAAGTGCCGCTGACCGGTTTGATCGCATCAACACAAAGATTCGCGAGGCATTCAGCAGCATTGAGCCTATGCACCGAGGACGAGCCAAGGTTGAACTAAGCGAGGAAGACCGACAAAAGTTCTTTTTGACGGAGAAGGATATTGACGATATGGAGAGACATATTGAGTCTCACAAACTTGAGGTGCAAATTGCCTTGACTGCATTCGAGGCGATCATGTAAGTATATGTCGTGATTAAGCCCGTTCTGAGAGGAGTCGATTAACAACTAACCCGTACAGGGGCGACAAGCGGTCCGAGGCTATTCAACTAGTGATCCTGGAAATGTTCAAGGAGATCAAAAGAATTGGGGAATACTTCTTCAATCGCAGTCGTGGACCTCCACCTCCACCGGGTCCCCGACCTAGAAGTCGAGGTCCAATCGGACCTGACAATGTTCCATATTACCATGAGCCATTTCACCCATACGAGCGCCAATCAACATATCAATATATACGACCTTTCATCTTCCCAGATCTCTCCAGATTGACATCGCTATACCTGGGTTGGACATTCACCAAAGGCAGACCACCACATGTACACATCAACACGCGATCCACCCAGCCCTCATGGCGATGGGCGATCTGCAGTCAAATGGCCCTCTCAACCGAAGAGCTCTTTCTGAAAGTGCTGGCCCAGACTACCAAACGTTCAAAACTCCGGCGGTCTATCCAGGATGATTGGAAAGACATGTTGAAAACGAGTGTCCAGAGGATGCTCGTGGACAATTTGCTGCAAGAACAAAATATGAACTTGTCCAGGCAACATCCGTTTTTGGAGTTGAAGTTGGCAGGCTTGTCTTGTAAGAGGAAGAGGATTGGGTTTTTTTCTGAAGAGACGAAGAGTATCGATGTCATCTTGAAGACGGAATGGTCTCCTGATGCTCGGGATGGTCCTATGGGGCCTGGTGCTTGGGGTGGACCACCACCACCTCCTCCTGGTGGTGGCGGCGGTGGTAGTGGTCCTTTCTCCGGCCCTGGTAGGCCACTTGGTACCGGCTTTTATGGAGGAGGTGGTGGTAGTGGCCCAGGGTATCCCCCTGGTGGAGGCACATTTTATAACAATGGCCCAGGCCGTACCAGTCAACATACTTCTGGGGGTAGCGGTAACTTTCCTGGCCAAACCAAAACATCTCACAAGACACGCCCGCAACCAGGAGTCCATCATTCTCCCCCACGGACAACACCATCAAAATCCGCCCCCGAAATAGTCTCACGCGAGCCACGGGGGTACGTCGTCAGAAAGAAGAAGGGCAAAGCCGCAGCCTCAGACAGCGAAAGCCCTCGCCGCGTATTCGTCCGAGATAAACATGGTATCTTAAAGATATCCACCGAAAATCGTCGTCCAACAAGCTCTCACGCAGACATTGATGGAATTCCGGTCTCAGCTCAACCGGACTATCATTCTCCTCCGCCTCCACCACCACCAACAACTGGTCCATACGGCCGCGCCCAAGCGGCATACGAACAGACGCAATATATCCCAGCTGACATCCGTACTCACACACGTGTATACCCACCACCACAACCACCCCCCGAAACAGTCTACTCGTCCTCCTCTTCCTTCTCCGACGAGTCTGAGGAGTATTCTATAAGAATACCCCCCAGACCCCCAGCCTCAAGCATGCAAGTGCTAGTCCGGGACATGACCCACGAACAAGAAAAGAAAGTCGTCGACGAGATATTCGCCGAATGGGAAGACGGAGTCCACGGCAAACCCACAGCACCAAATACTCAAAACCAAACCCAGAAAATGAGAATGGAGACCGAGGGCCGGTCTAAACTCCACAATCCGTCCGCTCTGGTGCCGCACGTCGGACCCACGCGCCGAATGATGATGGAGGTTGAACATGAAGCTCACAGACAAGAGACGATTGAGGAGACGATTCGTGAGTCGCATAGGCTGGAAGAACCCAGTTATCAGCATTACACGCGCGAGCCGTACTGGAGATCCAAACGTGAGTGCGAGCGCGAGCACTCGTTTACGAGACACCCACGACGTAGCAGGGGCGTGGATATCGCCATAGACGGGGACGCAGACAAAAATGCATATGCATATGAAGATGTTGAAGTAGATAGGAGACACGCCGAGCCTGAGGGGTATTACCGGAATCACGCTGGACCTAGCGTTGTTGTTCCTGGTCCTTCGAGGTGGCACGGAGCCCCAGGTCCGGAAAGAGAGGTCCGACAGAGCCAGTACGTTCACGTGGATAGGGAGCGTCCGAGGGTTGTTATATCTGGCCCGTCTGAGAGACGTAGGGAGTACTTCCAGACGCCCGTTGTAGATCACCTTGATATGAGAACGGCTGATCCCGAGAGTCATGGGAGGGTGAGGGTTGTCCCGTCGCATATGATGGAGAGAGGACCTCATCGTGTGTTCGTGGCGGAAGGGCCTGAACGACCCTCGAGGGAGAGGGAGCGGGGGAGGAGGAATATCGAGACGAGAAGTCCCAGAGTCGATTTGTATGAGTCGGAGTATGAGGAATGGTCTGAGTGAATGGCGTGGATAATGGATGGATGGCCCGGTTTAAGGTTTGGTCTTTGTATGATACCCAGAAATGCAATGCAATGTATGTATACAGCTTGAACTCGCTGTGGTAAAAGTAAATGCAGTTGAATTGTAGCGATCTATATATGCAATTTCCATTTCCATGCAAAGTATTATAGTGGGGAAAATGTCCCACGTTATCTGTCGTATAGGCTGAATATCTGAAACAAGTGTCAAAGTGGGAAGAAGAAGAAGGATGAGAAAAGAGGAAGGAAAGAATCTTGATGCCATGCAGCATAGCAAAAAGAAGCACGAAGGAAAAAAAAAGTCAGAGACTGGTCAAGAAAGAAGAGAAAGAGAAGAAGAAGACATGTCTAGATATGCAGAATCCAAGAATGCATGCACCATGCATTCATCCCATCACTCAAACCACAACCTCACTCCCCCTCCGACTCCCAACCTTCGAACCAACCTTACTAGACCCAATGGCCTTCACAGTCCTCTGCGAAGACCTCGAGACCTGACTAACACTATCCGCCGGTCTAACCGGCTCCTCAAATCTCGACTTCGACGAATGTCTCGACCCCTTAGAATGCGAATGCTTCGAATGTTTCGAGTGATGCGAATGATGCGAATGACTCGACCGTCCCGACCGACTCCCACCAACCTGGCTAATCGAGTCATCGGGGGTAACATTCGAGTCCACATCGACGTCAATCACGCTTTCGGGGAGAAGCACGTGGCGCGCCGAGACGTGCGATTTCGGCGCTTGGCTGGGTGCGGGACTGTAGAAGGAGTTGGCGGAGGAGCCGGCGGGAAGGGGGATGTTGCGTGCTGAGGTGGCTGATTTGCCGGATTGGCTCGGCATGGCGCTGTAGAAGGAGCCGGATGTGCCGGCGGGTAAGGGGATGTTTCGGGCTGAGCGGGTGGATGAGGCTGTGCTGGGGGCGCCGGCATCGACCTTGGATTGCGAAGACTTCACGGTGTGAACGCTGTGCGAGGATGATGCGCGGTACACGAGCCGGCTGTGCTCTGAGTATCCGTCGTCGGTACTATGGCGGCGCTGTGTGGCCGATGCCTTGATGGTTGAGGCGGAGTGCACGCTGCCGGAACGCGGCTTGTCGGCCGCATAACTGCTGATGAAGGTGCTGGGGTTGCATGGGTAGCGTTGCTGCGCGGCGCTGCTGGCGGGTGGGTACTCGATTGCACGAAGAGGCTGGTCCTCCGGGATAGAGAAGACACTGCCGCCATCCGAGGCGCGACGGCCGTACTCGTCTTGGTAAAACTCCGTAGCCTCGTAGATGGTGCTAGCACGAGGGTTCTTGGACATGATACTCCGAGACATCGTGGAGCGGGCAGCAGAGGCAGAGGTGTAGACGCTGCGTGCGGGAGGAGCTTCGATGGCGCGGAGGATGGGCTGTCCTTGCGATCTTGCCTCTGAGACTTGCGAGGGCGCAGCCATCAATTGTGGGAGTTCGGGTGCGTATTGCTGCTGGTACTGTTGTTGCTGATATTGGGGTGGGGGTGCCTCTTTGGATTCGGAGGTGGTCGATTGCGAGTCACCTTTCACCATAGCATAGGCAACGGCAGCACCTGCAGCAGCGCCGATGAGTGTGCCAATAATTGTTTTGGCGGCTTTGCTGCCATCATCGACCTTCTGGACTGGTGGTGGTCCATAGGCAAGGGCTGACCCTGTCGACTTTTGAGAGACAACAGTGGGAGCGGGCGCGGCCTTCTCAATGGCGCTTGGAGCTTTTGATATTGCACGCGACTTGGCTTCTGATCTCGGGGCTGCGACGCTGGTAACCTTGGATACCACAGAGCGATTTTCCAGCAGGGCTATTGTAGGACCACCGACTTCTGATGCGACGATAGTGCTGCCAGGTCGGTAGACCGCCTCGATGCTGTTTCCGTCAAAGTCTATCACGGCGGCGCTGTGGTATCCGGACTGTGAGTCGCGG
The DNA here is from genome assembly GCA_037043885.1 of Penicillium goetzii. Classification (NCBI taxonomy): domain Eukaryota; kingdom Fungi; phylum Ascomycota; class Eurotiomycetes; order Eurotiales; family Aspergillaceae; genus Penicillium; species Penicillium goetzii. The sequence continues at coordinate 260,507 of JAWLST010000006.1, read as the reverse complement.
GTTCGTGGCTCGCCATGGAACTTCCCACCGGCTTGGATAGCTTGGTGGAAGAATGCGGTGACGGCATCTTTGGTTGGCGCTGGGAATGCTACATGTGCTGCGCTGGGGAGAACGCTGTATGGTTGACATTAGCAAGATATACTCCAGATGGACCGGCCCCGCATTCGCATATCAAGTCACATACCCAGGCTTCTGCTCGGTGATCCAGAAATCTGCAGGCTCGCCCTGCTTCTGTCCAAAGCCAATATAGTCATCATGTCGGCCGATAAACTGGTATCCCAGGGGCTGGAGGCAGGACAGGAAGAACGAGGTGGAAGTGGGGAGACGCGAGACGGTCAGGGTCAGATGGGAGACGGGCATGTCGAGAAGTTGGCTGGAAAAAGAGTTCAAGCCAACGTGCCAAAAAAGTAAGCACGAAGAAGAGGCTGATCCAGAATATAAAGATAAAGATAGGATGGTTCTTTGCAAAACACAAAAGATATGTGTAGAAGAAAGAAGAAAGGAAACCCTGCCCCTCGAAAGTAGGGAGTGAATATATACGGTGAACAGAGAGAGGACTATAAGAAAACCGCAACTATGACACACCACCAGTTGTAAAGCCAGTTCCTGCTAGGAACCAGTCACGACACCGCAAATCCAAGAAAAAAAGGGGGGAGAGTAGACTCCAGTCTCCAGTTCCAGAAAAAGAATATCCAATTAGTTAGTAACAGCACTGCTTAGCTCGCCAGCTTTGTGCTGGCTGTAACCTTACTTGTCAGTCAGTAAGAATCCACCTTCTGCCCAAAAAGCCTGCCACTTAATCGCCCGAATCGCCAGCGACCGCGCTGGCCACCGCAGTCATCCGAGAAAGGGAAAGTCATCAGCCTAACCGGGCCCCAGCAGTACATAGTGGGACCCTGGCCTGGCCCTTGGAGTCGGTCATGCACGACGAGAAAGCCTGCGGAGGGCGGAAGAAGTGGTCAGTGGATCGCCCGAGCACTGAATCACTGGCCTAGGAAGAAGCCAAACCAAGAACCGGCTTCTCATTCCGCCAGAGCAGAGAACGATTATGCTGTACTGTAGTTAGTAGTGGATAGCTCGTGGACAACAAAGATGAAAGATCACTAGCCCTTCTACCCGATCGAGCGATCTGCACCGGGAAAGCTAGTGGTGAAACGCGTGCCCCGCGCGCGGACTGGCTGTCAGAACATCGAGGCGTGAGGCGTGAGGCGGCGGCCAGGCTCGGGCCTTGTTGTCCGTAGAAGAAACTCTGAGTATTGTAGATCCTCATCCCAGGGCCCTGCAAGTTGCTCATCCAGGAAGACGATATGTATGGGCAGCGTAGTCATTCATGCACACGCCCAACCCAACGGACAAGGCGAGACACCGCCCAGACCAAAGGGCTCAATTCAATCAAACCACATACCGGGGGCCCGACGAGCTTTCCCTTTCCCTCGTCCTATCCTATCCTATCCTATCCGGTGTCCACAGAATCCACAGCAGCAGGTTCGCTATTCCGACAACAGCGGGGCCCTTCGCTCGGAGCCCAGGGTGGCCAAGTCAGCGCGGGGACATACACGGAGTGGAGCTTGGCGGAGGGGAGGGGCGAACAGAATGCGTGGATGAGTACGAGTGGGCAGGCATAACTGGTGCTGGACACAAATTGGACAAATTGGACGAACTCGACAAATAATACTCAGTAAGAGCTTGCTGGGTGGGCTTGTCCGGTGGAGACGGTGGAAATGTGCATTGGCCATTGAAACGGCGGTTTGGCGATGGAGAAGGGACTTGTCAGTGGCAGGTGCGGAATTGGGTCGAAGGGGCTTGACCGCTACTGTGACTGTTACTGGCTACAGTGTACGGAGGACTTGGAGGGGGCTGGAGGTGGTTTTGATTTTGCAGTATTGTATGGAGATGTTATTTTAGAGTATATAATAATTATTATCTTCAGATTGTATACGATTAAAAGTGGTACATGTACAATAGTTCTTTCTATCAAGTTAACTTTGCATCTCCTGTAAAACTCAAGCGCTCATGCTAAAATGTGGATTCAACGATAATCCATCCTCTTCGTCTGTATAGCTACTGTACAGTACTTAATTGCCCGGCTTAATACGGATACAGTCAGAGTAGATACGCGCGCCCTGGGCAGATATGCAGATAACTAGCATCCATGAGGCTGGTTCTTAATCCTCTCTAACCATAGATAGTCGCGTGATTCCATCCATTGACTGAATATTAATACTCCGTAGAATCGAAAGAAAAGGATGATTCATCATTCGTCCGGGCAGAACATGTACCTTTCCGATTAGCGGTCGCGTTAGTTAGTGGTCTCCGTATCGTTGGTTGGCTTGGAGCGTTTAGGTACACTTGAGCGGGACTTGTGCAGGGTAGGGTCAAAGTGAGGCGGGCACTAAGTCAATGCCACGTTGAGGACATCGGTCACCTTCTATCTACCTGTACTACCTAGGCCTCAAGTTGTGGGCGCATGTACAAAAGTCCCAAGGCAGGTTACCAGATCCTTCCACGGACGATACCAGCTCGAGGGAGCACTTCTACTTCCCACAGTACAACTACGAGTAAACAGGAATTACCTCCCAATCCCCATCTCTAATAGCATGCAAATCAAATACAAGGATATCAAAATAGTACTATATTCAAACACAATATGTGCCTAATCTCAGAAGCCTTTGTCAAGCAACAGGCTCCCGATCTAATTTGCTGTTCACTTTTCTGGTCTCATCGCCACAGTCGAAGAGAAAGGGCTGCGCTGCGGGAAAGAGAGGCTTTGAACACTAGAGCTCTGGATCAGGACTGGATCGGCGAAAAGGAACCAAATGCCATCCAGTCCGAGTGTCTCCTTTTTTTCGTTGGTTTTTTTCTGGTCTTGTCGTGGAATCTTCGTTCCCAGTGTCGCGGTGTTTTCTTTCTGATCGAAAGGGGAAAACAGCAATCCAGGCAAGGCTCCCCCGAAACTCAATTCCAGGGCAAGAGGGATCCCCGATCCAGAGGAACAATTCGATATGATATGTGACGCAACATGGCTGGCTAGGCCGTCCCGTCAAGAGGTATTCTTCACGGGGTAATCGATAGATCGGTCAAAAACACAAAGGGAATAGAAGAAATATCAACAGATGAGAGAGAGGGACGGCAGCCAGCAATTGCAGAGAACAACAAAACAAAGGGTAGAGGCGTATTTGTTTCCTTTCATGTCGCATTGTCGAAATTGCTCCCCCCAGAATCGGGATTCCCCGTCGGCCAGTTGGTCCAAGTCAAGACAAAATCACGAAACACTCAACTCAACAGAACCCGCCCGTGGTTCAGTCCCCATCGCAAGGAAATTCGTGGCGGTCATGGGCACGCGGAGATGATGCCGGAAATCTGCGAACGGCAGGCTTAAGGGACGCGCGCGTAACGCTGCGCGATTTAGATTTCCCTGGTAGCCTGGCTCACAGAATATCCCACACCTCCTCGGCGGCGTGGCAGAACTTGCTGCAAGCCACACTGGCACTGAGACTGTAGTTGCTGATGGAGATGGTATCGTCCTTGAAGGAGTCGGCAAAGTCATCGTGGCCCTTGGCCATGGCACCGACAAAGATGGCGATACTCTCACGGGGACCCAGGGACTCGATGTAGTCCTTGGTGCGGACGACGGGAGCCTCGAAACTCATGGTCACCTTGCGGCAGTTCGGGGGCAGGTGGTCAGTGATGGGGTTCTTGATGACCTTGAGCAGCTTCTCTTGGGAATTGGTCGAGCGAATGGACAGGCGGTGCAGCAGTTGGACCATCAGACCGGCGAAGCGCTTGAATGTGCGGGGAATGCGAACGGAGGGGTTGACTTCGATCAGGACACCCTTGGCGGTGTGGATGAAAATTTGCAGGCGGCCAGCCTTGTTGACGGGGGAGTCGAGGAGGGTGAGAAGGCACTGGAGTGGAGGAAAGAGTGTATGTTAGAATAGATACAAGAAGTAAATACCGTGTCCACATCACGCGACACTCGAGGAACAGTCCATACCTGGTGGGTAATATCCGGGCGAGCCTCGCTGATATCCCGGTTCATCTTACGCATGATACCAATGTGCTCGTCGCTGTTCAACAGGGAATACTTCTCATCCTTGGCTCCAGCACGCCCACTAGAGGCCCGATAGGTCTCCAGACTGGCATTTGAGAGAATGACGATCAAGCGCTGGGTGTCCTTGTCGTGCGTCGGAATAGGCGCATGCTGCTCGGCCACGAGTTGCGGCAGCTCGGGCGGCGGGCACGACTGGGTCCCTGGCGAGTGTATGTCGTTAGCGGGTTGCACACTTGCGCCTGCGGGCTGGGCCTTCCGGGCATGAGGAGAAGAATGAGGAGATGACTGCTGCTGCTGCTGGTGGTGCTGTTGCTGGCCGGGCTGGAATGGAATGGCCGCGGGAAAGAGTTTGGACGGGTTCTGTTGCACAGACTGGGCCTCATCTTCCTTCGAGACTGGCCGGTGCGAGTCTGCAAAGTCTCCATCGAGGGAGTCCATGGTGCAAGATTCCTCCTCGTCGCGGGGGGGGGGGGGGGAAATATTGGGGAAGAGAGCAGTAGCGGTAGAGACGATGCAGGGAAATGTGTAAAAATTCAAAAGGCACGAAAAGAAGGGATCACTAACTCGCACGCTTTCGCTTTCCGGCAACTTGTGCGGTATCCGACATGGTTTGGGGGGAGGATGATGGGGTGAAGGTTGGAGGAGGTCTCGAAGAGATTTTTGGAGGGTCCGCGCTGTCGGAGGTTCCGCGGTCACAAGCGGGCCCCGAAACGACTTTAGAGCAACTTTGAACGACGTTAAAATGATAAACTTTGATCTGTCCTCTACCCTATTTTTGACTCCTCAGATTTGTGACTGTTGAAAATTCATTTACCGATCATCAGGCGAGTATATATAGACGGCGAAGCCAGAAGCCAAGCAGATAGGATCATAGGCCCCCCTCTTCTTTAAATAACTCCAGACTACTCCGTAAAGTCTCCATAATCCCCGATCGGAGACTTTCAAGCTAGGGGTTTTTACTCGATGGGAGACGTCTCAATTACAGTATCTTACTGTCGGGGACTACACCGGACCGACTTCGGTGAAGATCCTCTCCTCACTTAGATGTACATGTAGCCGGAGTTAGATCACCGAGCTTATTCCTGCACGCTACTGCAAATCTACTGCAGAAAACGACGGAAAAAGACACGGACGGAGGGAGAGGGCGCAAAGAGTTGGAGAGACTCCAGCAGCCCCCAGTTCGGCTATATAGTCAGCTGGTTCCTTCAGGTTCTGGTGGTTGACCTTCTTCAGCAGCTTTACGAGAGAAGAGCAGCCCTCATTCAGCCTGGGGCATCCCGCCCAGGATCGGTGATGCGCCATGTGTAACCCATAATCTGCATTGCAGATACACAGGGAAAGATCTCTCCTTCAGCCTTCATACCCTGCTCGCTTGATCCATCCCTCGTCCTTGGTGGAAGCGGGTGGCTTATCGAACACGATAGAATCGAGGCATCAGGAACCTCATGGTGAGATCCAGGCAGAAGGCCCCATTCTGAGGTGATACGGGCGAACAGTCAGTTCCGCTGTGGGCCATGCCCCTACCCTTTCTAACGGTCCAAAGGATTGCATAGTGCTGCTGCGGTGCTGACACCCGGATCGTCTTCCTCTTGCATCGAGCTCAACCCCCACTTTGCAGCCGGTGCCTGTCATTGCTCTTGGTTCTTCAATGTGGCGATCTCGCTCGTCATCATCCCGTCTGACGAAGCAATGGGACCCCGGTGCTTCGACTGGGGCGGCAGCATGGGAGTTGCATTCTGGCTTCTCGCTTCTCGCCCATAGCTCCCTGTCGGGTGCATAAATTCGCCACCCGAGTACCCCCGTGCTTCTGAAACTTTATGCTGTGTAAGCATACGCTGTGCCACCACGGCGATCCGGGGGTAAAGGGGGGCGGCGCAGACCAAATCCGATGGAGGGCACTGCCAAGTGCCAACCTCTTGCTTTCTGCCCCTCTTCACGTAACAGAGATTGACAGGGAGAGTTTCGTAGCGAGCGGCCAATGGCCAGGCTGAAACCAATCAGTGTGTTTGATCTGTGATCTTGCCCAGAGCTGTCTGGCCCGGACCCAATCAGCAGTGACGGGCATGAGACGCCTCCCCGGATAAACCTCCGGTTTCTTCCTGGTAAAAAAACATCAATAGGCGCCATCCGGAGCAGAGTCTCGCGACGGCCTCAAGATTAAAGATCAGACCTCGACCCCAGACTTCAGGGGGGGGTTTTTTAGCTAGATGGGAAAATTGTCGAGGTGATGATGGTGACGTTGGTTAATTTGGGGGCTGTCATTGGCGGGCTGGGAGATGCAACGGCGCTTCCTTGCACGATGCAACGCGGGAACTGCCTAACACCAACTGGCTGGGCTGGGGCGTTCGGGCTTAGGTTTCCTTGGGCCTCTGGCTGTGTTCGTGTTGGTCTTGATAGATCTCTCTGCCTGGCTTCGTCAGCTAGCCTCCTCCTCTTGCGGAAAACAGTCGGACAGTCTGCCCTGCCTAGCCTTGGTCATTGAATCGTCGAACTAACTATCGAATGGCCTTGGAACATGACCAAGATGAGAGACAATAAACTGGGGCCAAATCCTCTCAATCACCTCCGTGGAGACCGTCCACGCACTGCCATCATCGGCTGTATAAATGTAGAAAAGCATTTATCATGGCCATGGTGTGTAGGCGAGTAGAGACAGATGCTTGTTGCGTTGCCCTGTTGGTTTGGGGGGCCATCCTTGAGGCTGGGATAACTCTCCCCGGAGCTCGCTGATTGCTTGAGCGAAACGAAACCCAAATGAACAAATGAACAAATTAGCGACTTGGACAAATCAGCGTCCAGTGTGGATGGTTCCTGGGCACGAAAGGGGGGGCGCGACAGGAGGTCCCACCGAACATACCAGAGCGACGGGAATTTACAGCCATATAGAATTATGGAGAGGAGGATCATGACATTTCGCCAACGATGACTCCAACTCTAAGCACAAAAAGCATAGAAAAATACGGCCTGGTGGATAAGAAAGACGACAGGCAGCAAGTTGGGGCTCAAACATTGCTTGAAAGGAATCCAATCATTCAAAAGCATATAATAAGCCAGTACTCCGTACTTTTCATCATCTTGCATTCTCATCCATCCTCATTGGGATGATACTTGCTTAAATCACTCGTCCTACTACTGTAGGTACCATCCTCTGATCCTCCTTGTTCCGGTGGCGACTCTTGTGTCTTATTAAACTTATTAACCGCCCCATCGCAGCTCGTGCGGGCTCCTGTTGATCGCTCCGATTATTAAACTATCCTGTCCCTGGTTTCTCCATATCTTGCTTTCTCTTCTTCATTATCCTAACTTTCCTGCTCTCTTCTTGTTGATGTCATTGCTCCTCCCAGCAAGGGATACTCCATCAAAGTAAGTGGCTGACCGAACGGAACCCACGAACCTGACCTAAACAATATGACCTAAACCAGTTAGCGTCACGCGTGCAGTGGAACCGGACGATCCGCCTATGTAAACTGGCAAAAACCCCCCCCGTTGGAAAATAAACACCTTCTTCCCTTCCTCTCCACAAAAGATCAGACTTCCAGGGAGATGCCGTGGACAGTCACCAATTCTTTTAAGCGGTACGCGATTCCCTCAATCTCGCGACCCGGCCATCACTAACTCCCCTCCCCCTTTTCTCCAGAGGCCTGATGAAAACATACGGAAGACCGACATGGCGCGTCTATGACGATGAACGGGCCGCGAAAAAACGACGCGTCCAGGATGAGTCGGACGAGGCGGAAACCAACCTTCAATATGCGATTCGCGAGTCCTCCGCCGCCGTATTATCTAGTCCTTCGCGCCGCAATTCGGTCGTCTTGTCCGAAGGGACCCTCGATGATATCGACGATCTCACCACTCCTCCTTCCTCGCCACCGCCTCATTTGACTCCTCCCCCCGCCAATACTCGCAAGCCGACCTTTGCTTTTCTCAAGCGCAAACATAAGGAGGCCTCCGCCGGCTCTCCCCTGACGGAAGTCAACTCTAACAGTGTGCGCTCCTCGGTAGACCCGCCCAAGCAGCAGCAACAGCAGATCCATTCTCATCCACCACCTCCACCGCAACCACAAAAGGCAGCGCCAAAGCCACCCGCGCTGCGTCAGATGCAAATCGACCTAGGCAGCGAGGTGCGCAAAACCTGTGCGACATGCGGGATGGAGTACATCCCCTCAAACACGGAGGACGCGGCTCTGCATAAAAAGTTTCACGAAATGAATTCGACGGGCGTCGATTTGGGCAAGGCCTTTATGCGCGCCAATGCTTCACGCTGGGTCTACGAGGCCACTCGCTTCGAGGAAGGCTACGTGGTTATCGTCGATCGCAAGGCTACGCCCAGCGCCAAGAACCAAGCGAAAAAAGTGCTCGAGGTGGTCAATAAAGAGCTGTCGTCGCCGGAGATTGAGGACGAGGTACTCTGGAGCCAGGCCGAGCCTCCTAAAAACCTGCACAACGATAATACTGAGGAGAAGGTCGATCGATACCGGGTCTTTTTGCATATGAAGGATAGCCGGTGCGTGGGACTATGTCTAACGGAGCGCATCTGGGAAGCGCGCCCGGTGGTCCAGGGCGAGAGCAATGGCCACACGAATGGCTCGTCCGTGTCTGTCAAGGACGAGGTGCACCCGGCGATTGTCGGTGTCTCACGAATTTGGACATCTGGGGCGTCCCGAAGAAAGGGCATTGCCTTGGATCTGTTGGATTGTGTGGTCAGCAATTTCATCTACGGCATGGAGATCCCCAAGGATAAGATTGCGTTTAGCCAGCCCACGGAGAGTGGGAAGAAGCTGGCTCACAAATTCTTCGAGGAAGATGCGACGTGGCATGTGTATAATGAGCGGTGATGAGGCTGACCTGACACCCTGAAGGAGATCTGAAGAAGACTCTGGGTGGATGGAAGAAGCATGGCATCTATTGCATGGGCAATCTGTGGAGGTTTAGGGATCTTCTTTTTCTCTTCTGATCTTTCAACCTGATCTTTATATTCTTACTGGGATTATTCATACGGCACACGGAGGGAGGGGATTCTTTTTTTTTTCTGGTCTTCCGGTTGGACTGGAGCTTGTTTATTTTTCTGGTTGTTCTTCTCTGTTTCTTTGCGTTCGTTATAGCATTGTACCATACTATACGCCCCTGGTTGTCTCAGTCAAGCCAAGCAGTCATTTCATTTTCGTTTTTCAATTATTCAAGTCAAATATCCTGGTACACTCCAGTAGTCGCCGTTAGCCCTGGGAGAAATGGAAGAATTGGATTTGCGACTGCAGCCTCTCGGGGCTCCCGGGCGCCATCGGAGAGGGGGGCGGATGGATAAGAAGCGCGGGGATCCTCTCCCCTCCTTCCAACCTTCTCTCCCACGAGACTGAGAGAGAGAAGACGCCCTCTCCGTCGCGATGTCTGGTTTCAATCCTTTCCGCGCCAGAAATCCAGACGGTAGGTCAAATAGCCCATCTCCATTCTCCCCCAGCCAATCCGCCACCTCCCGATAAGGCACGACCATGGGAATCTCCATTCACCCATCATTCTGTCCCATCCTGACGCGGTACTATCTGGCCGCCGTCGACGAGCCGAAATGCTAATGGATTCGTCGCAATAATAGGCAGCTCCGCTGGTGCCACGACATCACTCCCCATCACCGACAATTCGTCGCTGGATCTGTTTACCAAACCAGCTCCATCGCTGCCTACCCAGCTGCCCAACGGTTACCCCAAAAGACCATCGTTATCGCTAGAACTCGAGACCGACGACTCGACTTCATCAGACGAACAGTCCGCGAATCCGTTCAATCCCGACTCTTCCGTCGTGAGCGACAATGACAACGAGCCTGGCCACGATGGAAATTCCCAGCGGAGAAGCTCCACGAGCTCGGCGCTGGATGATCGCCCACGAGAATTCTTTGGGTCTTCTCCACACCCAGCTCCATCCGCCGATGGGTCGACGGCCACGCCATCAATGAACTTGCCATTTGTACCTGCTACACATACCATGCGGTCAGGATCAGAGACTGGACTGGGCTCGGGCTCAAGCACACCGCAAGAAATCCTCCCACCACCGGTGACTCGGGATGGGGGCCAGGCACAAACATCTCGATCTCCACCGGAGCCAGGCACCAGTACACCACCGTCAAGTCGGTCCAACAAAGAAAAGAAGCCACCACCTCCCCCGCGAAGCCATCATGGCAAACGAATTAGTACAGCTACGAATGCTACGACCGACACTAGGGCCAATGTTGCTTCTTCGTCTTCCCACACCTCACCACCTCGATCTACTAACCGCCTCTCATACCATGCCTCCTCCCCAGAGAGCCAGATTTCTGCTCACCGGTCTGGTACCCCCAATGCCAGCTCGATATCCCAAGCCTCAGGGGCAGACTACTTCTCTTTTTCGGTCCCTTCCGAAGATCAGCAGCGCGCACGAGCACCGGACTCGAGCTATCCAGCCGAGTCCGTCCATCGCAGTGCCTCTCAACACTCCCAGCACAAACGTCCACCCACCCCCCCTCTCAGTCGCCGACATAGCCAGATGCGACAGTCCAAGTCTATACAGTCCAAGTCAAGCGGCAGCCGTCTAACCATTTCCTCGCGTGACTCTGAGAGCCCCGACAGCTCACAACCCCCCAGCCCAGGCCCCTCCACCCGCTCCATGGCCTCGTCTATATCAGATCGCAAGCGCCTGAGCATGCTGCCACCTTCCTCTAGGTCGAGGGAGAGGGAAGCAGAGCCACGTCCTGCTCCTCCGCATTCCCTATCACCAGACTCCCTCTCACCACCCCCCACAACCACCAGATCAAATCCTCCCCCGCCCGGTCGCCGTGCCTCTTCGCACGGCAGTATACTGAGCGGCAGCTCGCCCTCCTCTGCGGCACCACCGCCCCTGCCGCCTCCGCGCCGTGCGCGAGACTCTAGTTCCCGTAGCAGCGAGGGAAGGCCAGTGTCGCAGGTGATCGGGGTAGAGGAAGCACCTCTGCCGCAGCCGTCTAATGCTCAAGATATCTTGGCTGATCTGACACGGCTGCAGAAGGAGGTGGATGATCTGCGTGGACACTATGAGAGCCGCAAGGTTAGTCAATGATCCGGGGGCTTGGACTTGGGCCTGGGCCTGGGCCTGCGGGAGTCTGGGTTTTGGTTGTAGTCACTTGTACGAATGAACGAATATATATTGAACTGGCAATATTATATGGGCCTTTTCTATTTTTTATCCTCTGTCTTTCGTTATATCCTTAGATTATCTCTTGTAGTCAGTGGTTTCTTAATGATCGCCCTTTTTTGGTAGTTTCTAGTGAACGCAAGCAGTCCCGCCAGCTCCGCGCTGATTGGCTCACTGCGCGGCCCGACATGACGTCGCCGCAAAAGGCCCAATGGGTCCCTTTTGCTCCCCGCAATTTCCGTCGTCTTTGGACTTTGGGTCACTTTTTTTAAATCCTCCTCACATCACCTCCTCCTCTACCGAGCTCTCTTGAACCCCATCACAAGCTCTGCGATAGCTCGTCTTGCTGCCCATCTGGTGGTCAGATTTGACTCAAGCTCAGACACAGTTCCAGATCCATCGAACAGAAGATACGACCGAGTCAATCGCCACGATGACCACGCCTACTCTGATCAACCTTCCCCCTCCCCCCTCTGATCCCGTCACTCCCTCGGACATGGGCCCGTAAGAATGACCCCCTTTTCTCTTCTATCACCAATTCATCTTTACTCTTCCCCATACTACAAATCCTGCATCTACAACTCAGCTAACCAACCGTCCAGTGGCACCCCCAATTCCGGCACAACCTCCCTCTCAGCCCTCTCCACAACCGCCATCAAAGACGGCCACCAAGGCGCGCCCTTCCCACACTCCCGCGGCCACGCCCACCAATCCTCATCCGCCTCAACATCCTCCACAACCACTCTCGAAGCCGAGCGCGCAGACCGCATCTCCCGCCTCGCAGGCCTCGAGCGCGTCGCAACCGCCCGCGCCGGCGGTGCCTCCCCAGCCAGTCATATCCCACCCTCCCACATCCCAGGCTACTTCGACAGCCACGCGCTCAAGGAGCGCAGCACCGTCGGCAGCGCCAGTGCAACCGGCAGCATCGGCCATACGACCTGGGCATCGGGCAGCGAGGCATTCTCCACGGACAAAATGAGCGAGGACGTCGACGTGGATGACCGCGATAGTGTGGGGAATGTCAGTGATGAGGGCAATGCCAGTCTTGTTGGTTTCGGCGAGGGTGCTAATAGCACTATCTCTGGACCGACGAGTCGTCCTGTTGGGCTGAACTGGATGTCTTCTGGTGGTGCCCGACCGACTAGCATGGGTAGTGCGGGTGTGAACCCGAATGTGGGCCGTGTCAACCCGTTGGCTAGTTACATTCAGCAACAGCAGCAGCAGTATGGTGGGGATAGTGCGATGGCCTCGTCTAGTTTGGCGGGCTCGGTTACGCCTGAGCCTGTCCCAGAGGATGCGCGGATGGTCAATGGGATGACCTTTGATGAAGATGTTGTTGATACTACGGTGCGCACACCGCGGTTGGCTACGCCGAACCGCAGCTCGAGTGGCCTTGACACTGGGCGTGATTAGGGGATTACATGTGTGGAGGGCCCTTGGCTGGTATGAGAATGGCCATACACTGGGAACGAGGTAGACGAGAGAGAGAGCTTGGGTGGCGATTTCTTTGTTCTTTTCGATGATGGCTCGAAAATACCACGTGCTGGAATACTGCAATTTCTTGTTTATGTCTACTGTTCTTTTCCTAGCCTCTATTGGATCGCTGATGAACATGGTGGGATGTATTACTATGGGAGGAGCTAGGTGGACCTCGGGCGAGAGCTCTGGCACTGACACCGGAGCACGTGAATGGGGTTGGATATGACTTATGTGTATGTGATATGATACTTTTAAGCGCAGTTTAGCAATTAATTTCATTTTCTTTATGTGTCTTCTATGTAAATGTCCTGGCTGGTACAAGATGGGGACCGTACACTTTCAGCACAAATATGACAAGATGGTAAAAGTGGACTTTATATCATTTAGAGCCCATTATGATTACTATTTCAAAGGCAAGATATACTCGTTTATCCAATGATCGGGTACTGTACTCTGTAGATGTTAGTACACTCTGGGTGGCGTTGCCTCGATATAGGCACGTGTCAAGTACAGTAGAACAACATCTCAAGATATTATTGTAGAGTTTCTTCAAGGAGAACAGCTTCTTAAAACACATAAATAATCAAATCCATCCTCATATCTACCAGTTACAACCTCTATACAACAACGAAAGACATCGCGATCCCCAAATGCCTAGGCCCTTCGGCCCAGCCCGCAGCAGCCAGCATGACGGCATGCCGCCTCCGAAAGGGCCCACGCCCACCGCGCGCCAACACCCGAATTTTCAATCTCTTTCACCTCTTTCCACCTTTGATCCCCCACTCCTCCCAAAAACCACCTTAAACTCCTCCTCCTCCCTCCACACTCCCCTCTCTCCTCCCCTCTTCGGACTCCGCCCCCCGCCCCCTGCTGGCATTGACTTGTCTAGCAAATCCGATAGAGAGAAGAACTCCGACCACCACGTCTTTTCTTCCCCCACCGCTACGTTGAAACTCCGCCACTTGTGCCTCGCTTCGCCGCCGCGCAATTGAGTTTCGCGACTGAGTCGACTCTGCACACTCCGTTTGACACCTGCCTCCCGAATAACCTTCGTCGCCGTATCTATCGTGCTGTCAAAGCCGGTTTTTACTGTCCACCTCGCTTTTTTCGTCACACGTACGCCGACACCGCTGCCTGGGTGATTTTCAAGCCAGGTCGTTACCGTTTTTCTTTTCGACCGCTCCTCGCTGCGTACACGGGTCTTTGCTCGTATACCGGATTTGTGCTTCCTGAGTGGAACGGAACTGAGATTTTTCTGTCTTTGCGTGGTTCAAACTCGATCCTGCAAGTTGATTTCAAGATGGCGGCTCCGACACAGCTTGCTTGTATGTTTACCCTCGTTTTTCACCGCGCCTTCTCCTCTTCCATTTGATACTCTCCGCGCCTTGCGATCGATGGAATGGTCGAATGGATTAGTGGCATGGCATCTTTGATATCTGGTTGGGCATTATACTGATTGGGCGTTAGACCGAACTCTCAAGGGGATTGGCATCATGGATGCTGCCCCCGTTTATGAGCCTCTGCCGGGGTTTAACCGGTAAGATTATATTTGCATTCAATGGGGAAATGATGGATGGCTTGGCTGACTCGCGTTTTTGCCGTTTTTAGACCCGAGGGAAACCTCCGCTGCGGTGCTTATTCGCCGTGCGGCCGTTACTACGCATGGGCGTCGCCTGACAAGTAAGCACGGTTATCGAGTTTTATTTCTGCTTTGATCTGAAAATCTAACCGAGTTTGATGATAGGGTCACCATTGTGGACGCGTCGGTTGGCCACACTGTCTCCACCATCCCCGCCGACAATGTGTTTGAGCTGGGCTTCTCCCCTCTCGGCACCTACTTGATTACCTGGCAACGGCCTACCAAGGACGCCAACGGCGATGCTACGAAGAACCTCAAGGTCTGGCGCGCGGTCGAGGCCGGAGACGAGCACTCGGTCGTGGGTCAGTTTGTGCAAAAGTCGCAGACCGGCTGGAACTTGCAATACACCCCCGATGAGAAGTTGTGTGCCCGCGTCGTGACCAACGAGGTCCAGTTCTATCAGAGTGATAACCTGTCGTCGGTGTGGAATAAGCTGCGTGTGGAGGGGGTGGCGGACTTTGCCCTCTCGCCGGGTCAGACCCAGTCCATTGCGGTCTTCATTCCCGAGCGTAAGGGCCAGCCCGCTGCCGTCAAGGTGTTTATCGTGCCCCAGTTTGGCGCTCCCGTCTCCCAGAAGAGCTTCTTCAAGGGTGATAAGGTCCAGTTGAAGTGGAACTCGTCCGGTACCACTTTGATTGTGCTTGCGCAGACTGAGGTCGATAAGACTGGCAAGAGTTACTACGGTGAGACCACGCTGTACTTGCTCAGTGCCAGTGGCGCCTTTGATTCTCGAGTCGATCTCGGTATGTGATTTCTTCAGACCCTATTGAACCCTTCTCGGGCAGACAAGCTAACCCGAACGTCTTTACTCCACAGACAAAGAAGGACCTATTCATGATGTGAGTTGGAACCCCAACTCCAAGGAGTTTGGTGTTGTCTATGGCTACATGCCCGCCAAGACTACCATCTTCAACGTGCGTGGCAAGCCCACACACACCTTCCCTCTGAGCCCGCGGAATACCATCCTGTTCTCGCCTCACGGACGTTTCGTCCTGGTTGCCGGTTTCGGTAACCTGGCAGGTCAGATGGATCTCTATGACATGGAGAAGAACTTCCACAAGATCGCCACCGTGGAGGCCTCCAACGCTAGCGTGTGCAACTGGTCCCCCGACGGCCAGTTCATCCTGACTGCGACCACCAGCCCTCGCCTGCGTGTCGACAACGGAATTCGCATCTGGCACGTTAGCGGCAGCCTCGTGTACAACGAGGAGATGACCGAGCTCTACGACGTCTTCTGGCGCCCGCAGAGCATCACCCAGCACCCGCTGGGCGACCCCTTCACCAAGCTGCCTGTGCCCCACCCCTCCGCCACTGCGTACTTGGCCACCCGCAAGGCCCCCGTCAAGCCTGCCGGTGCCTACCGTCCCCCCGGTGCTCGCGGTCAATTGACCCCTCTTGCCTTCAAGCGCGAAGACCAGGGCGGTGCCGCCTTCATCCGCGAGGGCCTTCCCGGCGCTGGTGCCGCCAGTGTCAACGGCTTCGGCAAGCCCCGCCGCCGTGAGATTCCCGGTGCTGAGCCTGCCGAGGAGTACCTGCCCCCAGGTGCCGCGCCTGGCGGCGGCGTCGCCCTCCCCCCTGGCGCAGACAACGAGAAGCTCTCCAAGTCCGCTGCCAAGAACAAGAAGAAGCGCGAGGCCGCCAAGAAGGCTCGCGAGGACGGCGACAACGCTCCCCCCGCCAACGCCCCCACCGGCCCAAGCCCCAACCGTGGCCGCGGCAAAAACAACGGCTCCCCTGTGAACGGCTCTAACAAGGCTGCTCCCGCTCCTGCCGCTCCCCCTGCTGCTGCGCCCGCCGCCCCCGCCGCCGTCGTGGACCCATCCGCCCAGGATAAGAAGATCCGCGGCCTGCTTAAGAAGATCCGCGCCATCGACGAGCTGAAGATGCGTCTGGCCGGCGGTGAGAAGCTGGAGGACACCCAGATGAAGAAGATCCAGACCGAGGATGCGGTTCGCAAGGAGCTCGAGGCCGTCGGTTATAGCGGTTAGATTTACTTGCAGAATCGCATATTGGTGTTTGGTGGGTGAGAATCGGATTTTGCGGCGCTGGTGATGGTGCTGGTGCTGGTTGTATGGACTGGAGGCTGTGTTATACGTCTTGTGTATAGTGCTTTTATCTTTCTTTGCATACACCCTCCCCGGGCCTGTATAGGTGCCTGAAAATAGAAATTTTGAAAATTTACATCCGCATTGAATAGGAGTTCTTGTAAGGTTAGTAATGTAGGGAGTAACTCAGATGATGTCTTTGGGCTCTGTTGACCAGGCCCGTAGCAGGGGTCAGTACAGTGTTAAGTTAGGTGGAAGAGATGACTATCAACCTCCTTTAATCAAACTGATCTTGTGAGACATGCACTGTAGGGTGTGGGATTCCCTGTTTCGGCCAATAGAGAGGAATTGACCCGAAGGTTCATTCGAGAATGAGGCTTACTGTGTTGGAGATGTGTACCTGGGCTAAGCACTGAGAGAGTCTTCAAGCCGTCAGAAGGGAAGAGAACTGTATATAGGAAAGCCCAATCATGTTGGCAATCATTCGTTTCGAATCTTGGAATCAATGTTACATAAAACCGGACACAAAAGTTGAGTCTAATCACCTCGATATAGCCATCTGCAAAGATATAACTTGAACTGGATTTGCATTCTACACTGCTAAGATAGTTTGGATAATATCTCAAAGAACGGGTCTGAAAATGGTATGTCCCATCCATGCCTGTTCACACCGCATTCAACCCCCGGCCTGTCTCACCGTACTACCTACCACGCCCACCGATGTGAACAGTCGTCCGAGGACAGATCGGTGGTTCATGGAGGCAGTCAGAGAAGAACAGGTGAACCCGGGAAATCAAACACAGGTGCCGCGACATATCATGTATATCGCGAGGACGAAATGTCCCATGGCGTGAAGCACGAAGCTCCATTGAAGATGGTGGTTTGATATATCGCATCCGATACAGAGCTTATTCACTTCCGAAGAAGGAATTTCAAGGCATGGTCCTCGCCTTGCGCTCCACCTTACAGCGCGAATGGTGTTTTGTGTTTGTTTTGTGGATCTGGTTCCTATGAGAATAAGAAGAGTCAGGGGCTGAGAAATGATAGAACAAGTTAATATATTTCGTTCGTTGGTGCATGGGTATCATCTATGGTGGTCCGATGCCCTCGCCAAATTAAGTGAAGATACGAGCTCGCTTCACCGGGCTGGCGCCCACTCGTAGAGACCCAGTACCGTTCGCCATGCCGTTCAAGAGACGGCCCATACCCTCCACGTCCAATTCGCCCCGGCGCAGCAACATCTGGTCTGCTTCCGGGTCTACCTCTGGCTTCGCGACTTGAGTTGTGGTGACGATCTCGTCAGACTCGACCAAACGAGGGGCAAGAATCACAATCTGGTGCTCGGCAGCCACGAGGACGTCGAATTTCTGCGGCTCCGCAGCTCGAGAGCGGCGGGCTGGTGCGGGCAGATGGCCAATTGCTTGGAAGTTCTCTCCCATCAGATTCACGACCTGGAATGGGGTCACGCGGCATCGGTTTGAGGCGTCAAATGTACCGGTTGCCTTGACTGCGTTACGCCAGAGAGAAAGCAAGCTTGGAATCACTGCACTGTGCTGGCCGTGTCGGAGCAGAATCGATTCGTCGGGCAGGTCATGAGATACACTGGTCTGGCAGACAGAGATCTGACCACGCAGCGAGGGGCTGGCGGCAGTCATCGATCCCGTGAGAAGCGTATCTTCACGAACTCGTCTCGTGGAAGGGGTCATCGGGGCAAATCGTGATCGCTGCTCCGCGTCGGACTGGGTATTGGTCAAGGGAGCCACAATACGACCGCTGACCGCATATGTAGTCAAGGAGCCTCCGGTCACACCTTGTACGTTGGACTGACGGTGCAGCGGACCTTTGGTTGTTCCCGGGCCAGCACCCTCGATATCCCAGACTCCCCATTCGCCATCTGCCAGAAGAACCATGACGGCCCGTCCACCCAGGACCCAGTCGGCATCGATGATGGTCTTGCGGCGAGTAAGGCCTGTCGGCCCTTGCTCAAAGCCGGGGTACAGGCTGATCAGCCATCGGCCCTCGGTGTCGATAGTTTCGTATTCATCCTGGGAAATTGACGCCCGCCGCCCACTCTTCGGAGCAGATTTCTGAACTGAAAAGCACGAATATACTTTCACACAACCACTGTGGAAGGCCACCAATAGACTCGAATGACGAGCGGAAGGGTATGCAGAAGGATTGAAAGCAATGGTCTGCGCGGGTGACGGCAAGGTCCGCCGTTGAGAGACAAGGTCTTCTTCGGCCAGCCGGTAGAGCATACTCTTACCAGAAGACTCCTCTAGAAGGGGAATCCGATGGATCAAGAGGGCGCCTGATCCCTCGGCGGAGTGTGTGGCAACTAGAAGGTCCCATTTTCCGGAGCAATCGGCTCGGCTTCGCGACTTGCGGCGTTCTTGCTCGTCCTCGGACTCCTGGCAAGTGAATGTGAGAGAGACACCCCTCGGGATATCCTGGTGGGTCACGCCTCCGTTGAGTGTGACTTTTTGAATTTTCCAGCTCTTGGAATCCTTCTGGGCTGGGTGAGGTGGAACAAGCGGCAGAGTCACTACCCGAGTTGAAAGATCTGAGCAAACTGCCGCCACGAAAATGGTGTCCTTCGCAACGGCAGGGAAAGGGTCGAGAGGAGAGCGCGCCTCCTCAGGAAGGAGACGGGGAACTGCCACATCGAGAACACGGCTTCCCAAAGGAATGTCAATCTGACGCAAGATAGGTTCGAACGGAAACGCTGGGTCAACTTCTGATTCCTCTGTAGCGAAATCATAGCTGGGCTCTTCTAGGGATGTAGGTGCCGCAGGTGCGTCGTCTTCGTCGGAGTCAATGATCATGACCGCATCATCGCCATCGTTCTTTGCGCTTTTCGCCTGCGTTGAGGGTGCGGCCTCCTTCAATGCCGAGAATTCCTTTCCTCCCCTCCATACAACCTTCAGTCCAGTCTCGTAGCCATAAATGATGATCGAAGAGCCGTTAGGTGACCGCAAGGGGTAGGCTTGGGCCGCATGGATGCGATGGGGGAGTCGATAGCTAAAGATTTGTCGGAATCACATTAGCCTTGAAGAGGGTGTCACAGTGGGAAGAAATTTGAGGATAGTCGATACCAAAGTTGCAAGTCGTCTTCTCTGGGCCGTACAAGCGGGTTAACAGGAAAAGAAGGCATCGCGCAAACGGTCTGACGGCGTGCGAGCGAGACCTTTAAGCACAAGCGCGCCGGACGGCACGACAATATTAACTGACGAGATCGATCTAGGTGGCTCGACCTAAATAGTCAAGGCTTGTCGTGGGAATCCTTAGGATTGAAGCAGAAGTTGCGCTTGGAGAGGGTAGTAGTGGTAGTGGTTGAGTGGAGGAGATGTCAAAGTTAAGTTGTTTTGGTCGGAAGCAAAAGAAAGTCGGCCGGCGGTCGATCTCTCCGCGTTCCTGCGCGTCTTCCCAATCTCCAACACCGCAACCACTCGACATGCCGTACTGGCAGCGCGCTTAGGATTAAAATCGAATTCGAACATGGGTACAGCTTCTCAGCAGCTTGTGCCGTCGGAAGACTATCTGTGAAGGCGCATTACGACGACAATCTTCGCTGCTAAGCCGCTGTTCAGCCCACCATGGCCACCACCCGCTCGCTCGGCCTGCATGAGCCTTCGGCCGTTTCATACCTTGTCACGGAAGGATACCTACCCCCAGACCCTTCGGAAGATCAATACAAATGGACGACCTGTGTGGACGAAAATGGCTCGACCGGCCCAGTGGATGACGAGCTGGTTTGGACAAAGCATTGCGTGGTATGGTCTCGCGCGGGCGTCGTAAAACGAGTCTTTCGGCTGGACCCGGAGAAGGAGGACATTCGACATGCTCTATTCACTCAGTTTGCTGCGGGACATGTCAAGCGCTCTGTACATGAAGGTACGACCGCCACGACGTCAAATCGGTATCCCACGGCCGGCACGACAACGACTGCGCGGGCAGGAGGACAAAACAAGCGAAATGGAGGCAAGTCGACTCTGGCAAGCTCGGGGTCAACATTGGACTTGCATGGAGATGCCCGAGTCGCAGTGGTTGCTCCCCAGCAGCCTAATGAGAAGCTGTCCCGAGCTCTGGTCGTGGTCCTCAAGTCTCAGGCACATATCTTCTTTCTTGCAGGGAATAGCCATACAATTCCTCTACCATTTGAAGTCGAATCTGTGTTTGCGACTCCTCGGGGTCTACTCTTTCAGAGAAAGATACCCGACGAGGCCCCTAGGCCTCTGAATTTAACTGCACCTCCCAATTCCTTCATGACCGCTGCCTCGTTATTCGACCCGGGCGCATCGCAGTCTTCTGGACTACCGCGGCCACTCCCCAGCAAAGGAAAAAGACAGTCATTGAAACTCCCCTCACTTCAAAGCTCCACGTGGGGTCCAAATCCCAATGCCAACTCGGATCTCCCACGAGTCTTTTCGCTCATCGACCCTCATTCAGAAATGGGCTTGGTGGTGACATCGCCCGCGTCGCGTGGCTTCCAGAGCAGTATCAGCAGTGCCACGCGGCGTCGACCATCAGGCTTGGATGTACTAGACCCTGCCGATGAGATTGTGTACATTTCTCCCAAGGACGAGCTGTCAAGTCCGGGGCAACGAGAGACAAATGGCCCATTAATATTAGTTCTTACAATGAACACGAACACTGGACTATACACTGTTTGGACCGCAAGATACAGAGAGGATGAAATTGACGGTTCTGCTCAGGATAAGGCTCGCCGGCACACTGAAGGCACTCGTTCTAAAAGACGAAGCTCGCACTTTGGAATGACCACTGGTGCCACCACGCCAGCTGCTCGTCCCCCTGCGGGCCGTGAGAGCTTCGGGCCGTGGACTGAAAATTGGGCCTCCTCTCAGCAACCTGAGAACAAGAATGATCCAGAGGATGACTTGGTCTCAAGAGTTGCCCAGGATTTCGGAGACGTCGGTGTGCCTCTCAAAACGTCTAGACGAGTTAGCTCTTTGCTGGCACGAACAGATCTCGCAACCAGCCAGGATCGCATTACATTCTCCGACCTTGCTACAGGCAGCCAGTCAAATACCGCGCCTCATCATGGTGGACTCCGACAGTCAATCGGAGCAGCTAGTGCCCGAGGGAGCTTTGGTTTCAACCCCCGTGCATCTCTTCCTCCGGCAACAGGGTCTGTCTACAGCAACGCAGGAAGTTTCGTGGATGCTCCGGTAGACAGGCTGCTGGAAGAGCTCAACAGTGGCGGTTTAAGCGAAGGATTCGAGAACATCGCCCTTCGTGAATCGGCTTCGGGTTTGCCAGAAGAGCTTCTATTGTCCAAGGTAGAGAGTTTCTCTGCTATGTTCTCTGGCAGCTTCCGTGGATCTATCCAGCACGTATCATCCCGCCATTTGAGAGTCTGTACGCTGTCCTCGTCAGATTACACTAGCACGCAGAATGGAAATGTCAGGTCCGTGGCGATCTGCATTGTGGATCAAGACTCACAGAACATGACCATCGTGAATTTGAGAGCAGAGCGAGTGGCTACATCAAAAAGTCGAAAGATGGCCAAGAAGACCAAAACAGCAGAAAGACGTCCGTTACTGGTTCACGCAACTGGTGTCCAGCACATTCCCAACGTTTGGGATGCATGCAGTGTCACCGATGGTGACATTTCGCGAATTCTTACATTAACTGTCCTGGAAAACGGTCAGCGGGAGCTGTCTCTGCAGACTCTCTGGGGTAGTCCGACCAAGATTGATATCCCTTGTCCACTGCAGCTGTATGAGCCCCATGGGGTCTCTGCCAGCAAGCTTGTGAACCGCTCGAGAGAAAGCGGCGTCAATCGAGTCATGGCAGATCCCGATCTCGTTTTCAACGCATTTGACCACAGCTGCTCGCGAGGAAAGGTCGACTTGATCGATACGGAAAAGCAACGCCATAGACTTCAAATCCGGATGGAACCTCGCAATGAACTTGTTAAGAAAATCCTCAAGATCTGCAAGTTCGTTCTTCGTGACACCGAGAAAGCCGGAGATGGCATGCTGGTGGCCTGGTGGGAGGTCATCAAGTGGCTTCAAGGAAGAGAGGAACTCGAAAATGATATTGAATGGACTGCCATAGTCATCGTTCTATTCTCTCTAGCTGTGCCCTTCATCAAACAGTCTCAACCTCGGACTCCAGCCAGAAGAACGCGCCGAAAGAAGGGTCTCCTACGGTCCAGCAGCGGCAGCTATATTGACTTGGAAAGCTGGGAAGCCATGCTGGACCTGGAGTCTGGGTCATCTGGTGTTGTCGCGCCATGGATGAACAGCAGTGCCTGGGGCTGGATTGTTGAACAAGATGCAATCGCAGATTTGGCAGCTCGGGAAGCAACCCGTACGCCAAAGAACGATCAGCCAAATGCAAGCCGGTCAACTTATCGCCACAACTCTTACCTACTTCGATGTATGTCTCTGAGTCGCGAATTCCTACAGAGTCCCTTGGGTGCAAGAGCCACTGGCCGTGACGGGTATTTGCCCATTTCCGGGGCGTTTGCCGAGAACACAAGATGCACAGCATTAGGTACCATCCTCGTCGGCCTTCATCTCCTACGGGAGGAGCAGAAGCTTTCTACATCCGACACCGAGGAATCCCAACAGCCGCTGGGCCTGCTTGCCCCTATCCTTGCACAACTGGGTGGTTGGTTAGGCTGGCAGTCCTGGAAATGGAGTGAAGATTCCTACTTTGGCACCGAGATGGCCAGTATGGAACGTTGGCAGTTCGAAGATACCCGTATCACTCAGCTTAATGTCCCTGCTGAACCATTCCCGCCTCCTTCAATCTTTGCTTTCCTCATCGAAGCTACACGCCAAGCACCGTCGCCATTCCTCACTCTCCTTGACATTGTCAACGCCTCGGACCGGACCCCTAGAAAGGGCCGACTGTGGAAAGAGTGTTTCAATGTCACGCCCAGATCATTGGCTTTGACTGGCTTCCTCTCTGACGTCCATCGTGTGTCGACACCCTTGGAGAAAATTCAGCTCCTCCATCGCTGGGGACTGACCAAAAGCATTATCGACACTTTCCCGGAAGGTGTTAGCGCCCCGTTGTATGAAGCTGTGATGCACTGTCAAAACGAGGCATCAACCTCTTGGAATGCCACGCTTCTAGAGCTCATCGATCGGGAAGATCTGTACATGTCAATGAATCCAGTGCAGGCCAAGTCATTTGCCCCGCCTCCGCAACCTGTAGTCTCTCATGACGCCCTCCGTGATTTCCACCACATCAGCAATTCAGCATTGGAAATCGATGCCACCAACGCCTTCGAGGCCTCCGCAGAGGCTGACCGGTTCTCTGTGACTAAACTCGTTTTCCGCGAGGACAAGCGCTACATAGAGGCAACTCGACTCTTGAATCAATCCAAAGCGCCCGTGGCAGACTGTATACCCGAGCCTGAATGGACAGATTCCGACCTTCTTGACGCTCAGAAGGAAATCGTGCAACTTGTCTCGTTCCGCACATTGTCCACACCTGCAGGTCGTGGTATGCTCTTGTTCAGCGGCCGCCTACCTTTACTGACTGAAAAGCTTCCCATTCCATCGTTCTCTTTGCAGTGCGTGATGCAGCCATCTAATGTCACCGTGAGTGCCGAAAGGAGCGCGTTCACTGAAGAAAAGGTCTGCTGGGCCTTCTTCCATAACGGTGTATCTACCGGATTGGCTATCTCTAAGGCGTCTAAGGGAATTGACACTTCGTGGATCCTGTTCAACAAGCCTCAAGAGCTCACCAATCGGCATGCCGGGTTCTTGCTCGCTCTCGGTCTGAATGGCCACCTCAAGAATCTGGCCAAATGGGTGGCTTTCAAGTATTTGACTCCCAAGCATACCATGACCTCTATTGGCCTCCTACTCGGTCTTTCTGCTTCGTACCTGGGCACCATGGACACCTTGATCACTCGGCTTCTTTCGGTCCATGTCTCACGAATGCTACCAATGGGTGCCGCCGAGCTCAATTTGTCATCTCTCACTCAAACTGCGGGTATTATGGGAATTGGCTTGCTCTACTGTGGCTCTCAGCATCGGCGTATGAGTGAGGTCATGCTATCGGAGATCGAGAGCACTGAACAGGATGAGCAGTCCGGATCCCAAGAAGACTTGCGAGACGAAGGATATCGCCTGGCTGCAGGATTTGCTTTAGGTATCATCAATCTCGCCAAGGGCAAGGACTTACGGGGCATGCGGGACATGCACATTGTTGAACGCCTGCTATCAATCGCCGTGGGCACTAAACACGTCGATCTCGCCCATGTACTGGATCGCGCCACTGCTGGTGCTACAATTGCGCTAGCTATCATCTTCATGAAAACCAATGATCAGGTTCTGGCTCAGAAGATTGATATTCCCGATACTACAGTTCGCTTTGACTATGTCCGCCCTGATCTCTTCCTTCTGCGAACCCTGGCACGCCATCTCATCATGTGGGATAGCATCAAGCCCGAGAGCAAGTGGATCAATGCTAGTCTGCCAAAGGTGTATCAACGACGCGCCCGACTTGGAGGGGTATCCCAATTGCGGAGTGAGGACATGCCTTGCTTCAATATCATCGCCGGCCTCTGCTTCGCTCTGGGTCTTCGCTATGCCGGCTCGGGCAACCCTCAAGCCCGCGATTTACTGCTCTTCTACCTAGACCAGTTCATTCGCATCTCGCGTCTCCCGGTGCTCAACTATGATGCCAAGCTTGCGCGTAATTCAGTGAGGAACTGTCAAGATATCGTGTCTTTGTCTGCGGCAGCGGTCATGGCTGGCACAGGTGATCTGGCTTTGTTCCGGCGGCTGCGCGCTCTCCATGGCAGAGTCGACCCCGATACACCCTATGGCAGCCACATGGCCGCACATATGGCAATCGGCATGCTCTTCCTCGGCGGCGGCAGCTACACGCTGGGCACCTCCAACTTGGGCGTAGCGGCACTCCTTTGCGCCTTTTATCCCATCTTCCCCACCTCCGTCCTCGATAACAAATGCCATCTCCAAGCCTTCCGTCACCTCTGGGTACTCGCTGCAGAGCCACGCTGTCTCGTGCCTCGAGATCTCGATACCCGCCGGCCCATCTCTATCCCCATCACCATTACCTCGGACGGCGGCACCACGCGCACCCTCAACGCTCCCTGCCTTCTCCCTGATCCAAGTGAAATATCCCGTATCGAAGTCTGCGGTCCAGACCATTGGCCTCTCGTCCTGGACTTTACCCAAGACGATGCCCTCCGCGACAAATTCCGTCAAGGCGACCCATCCGTCTACCTACGCCGCAAGGCTACCTACAGTCCCTCAGGCGCCTCCACCTCCATCTTCGCCTCAACTCTCACCGGCCTCAGCGAAGCACAGGACATCCTCCCGGCCTCTGCAGCCGCAGCCGCCAATCCAGCCAAGGGTCTCCCGCCCTCTACATGGCCCAACCATACTGCCCTGCTCTCGGGCTCGCTGGCCGCCGCCGCAACACCTTCCCAGTCTCCCTGGGACTGGGTATTCGCACTCCCGTCCCTCCAGGGACTGGACATCCGCGAGCGCTCGCTCGTGCTGCCATCATCCTTCCCAACGCCCTCAACCCGCATCAGCACGCAGCTCATCACCGCACCGCCATGGCTGCGCACATCAGCCGTAGACACCCGACTCGCCCTGGCCCAGACCGTCCGCAATATTGTCCAAGCTGCGCGCGGCCGTGGCGCGGACCCCGACGAAGTACGCGACCGGGTCTGGCAACTTCGTCTCTTGTTTGATTGGCTGGATCGTGTGCAGGCTGGTGATGAGCGGGAGACACTGCCTGGGGATGTGCAGCTGCAAGCCCAGAATCAGACGTCTGGGTTGTGGTTGAGGAGGGATTTCGTGGAGGAGGCGAGGTGGCAGATTTGGGGGGTACAGAGTGAGGATACCGGGGAGGGAGTGGTTGGTGCTGCATGAGTTAGGATGTTTTTTTGTGTTTGTAACGAATAGACTTGATGTTATGTGATGTTATGTTATGACGGGTGGTGCAGTGGTTATTCTTCATGTGGTGAATGTGGATTTTTTTTATGGTCTGGTCTGCTCTGGTACAGGTGTGATTTTGTATGATATGATATCCATGATACTGCGTGCAACTTTACCCTCTTGCTGTAATATTGGTCTTGTCTTATGTATTGAGAGATTCCTTTCATAGTGTAGCTCTGAGAAGCTTGATAGAAGACCATCTAGTGGCTTCCAAACGGCTCGAAATCGGGTTTTTCGTTAGAGAGAGGAGTATATATAGAGAGAGCCAGGTTCTGTGAACGTTAAAGATGATACGAATAATGCTAGTATCATGATATTAACTCGCATATACCAAGCTGAGGTGTAAACCAACTACCGGGGTCGAGTCTGACCCTGTTTCAAGAATCCCCGATCTCCACCTCCACCCTTTTGCCATAACCATACGCTCTCCATCGCCCACGCTGCTGCACTTGCATGTCTTCCAATTCCTGATGCAACAGGTAGTGCTGGACGATCCTTTTCACCCTCCTTCTTCTCATTCTCCTCCTCCTTCTCGCTCTCTCCCTTTCCACGGACTCGATCTTGTCCGGAAACGCCCTCTGCTTCAGCCAACATCCCCCCTACCATCCCTTCCTTCTCAATCACAAACCACAGTCCCTCGGATAATTGGCCTCCTCGTTCTCCAAACTCCCCCTTGCCCAGCCGGAACAAAATCCGGCCCAGCACCTGCCATGCAACGCACCGCTGTGCCGCGAACGTAGACCGCGACAGAATCGCCAGCTCCGGGATCGTATACCCCGCCGCCTGCGGGTCATTGCCGTGGTGGTGCAGACCCAGCGTAGTAGGCAGTGCCAACGAGGTCGAAGGCCCGAGGATTGTCCCGCGTAGCGAGAACCGAATCTCCGAGGGCGCCATCGAGTTCGCACTGCTGGCAGGGTGATAAGGGGATATCGAGTCAGGATCTTCGGGGTCGCTTGATGGTGGGCGTAGCCAGGAGAGGGCTGCGGGGTCGGTGGTCATTTCGGGGAAGTAGTGGGATTGGAGGTTTGTGAGGAAATCTGGGGAGGATGGGTCCAGGACTGGCATGGGTTGGGTTGGACGGGGGAAGTGGAAGGTTTCGATGACGGAGGGGTCCATGATGGGGGGGTTTTCGGAGGCGGGTCGCAGGTCTTTTGGAAGGTGGATTGGCGGACGGTCGTCGTTGGCCGGTGATTTTAGTGTAGTGGAGGGTTTTTGAGAGAGTGGCACTCGTTCTGGGGCTGATTCTGGGACTGGAATGTCGAAGGATACTGATTTCTGGGGCTTTGGCGCTGCTCGTTCTTCCGTTGTTGGCGCGGGTGCTGGTGTAGGTGTGGACGTAGATGTAGCTTCGGGTGTCTCAGAGCTGGTCTTTTCATCCTCGTCAATTCGAGCTCGTCGCAAGAACCGTTCCAGCAGTGCCGGGTCCATCGATTCCATCAGCTCTTCCCGCTCCCGCTGGATCTGTGCTTCCGACATGGACGCCAGATGGCGCTTGTTCTCCTCTCCGATCGTGCGCTTGTCATCCTGGATCGTCGGTGGGGTGTTCAACGAAGCCGGAGTCGCACTCGCTGCTGTTTTCTGCTCGGCTCTTCGCTCTTTAAAGGAGGGAGTCTTGTTGCGGCGGCGGTGCGCGGGGAACCCGGTCGAGGAGGCAGACGAGGGCGGCGCCGGGGCTGGCGGTGTGGCGGCAGTGGGCTCTCGTTCACGAATCTCGCCGATCAGAGAGAAGGGGGATGGGACGGGATCACTGGGGATAGTGATTGTGTCATCGTCCAAGTCGACGACGAACCGCTCGCCTCGAAACGCCATGGTTGTTTGGTGAGAGGGTCGGAGAGAAAAAGAGGAAGTTATGTCAGCGCGGGGCCTGCGGCTCAAAAGGCTAAAACGGGGTTGCAGAGACTAACCCAAAGTGGTTAGTGGGAGAAGGACGGGAGTGCTAGTCCCAAAGAGGAAGTGGTTTACTGCTAAAAGTGGGTTTGCATACTTGGGAGGGGAAGACCATCAAGTATCCCTGTACGGAGTAGATATACGAAAGTACTTGGAATAATCGTTAGAGAGATAGTCAGGTGGAGAAAATCATTTGTCATTTGTGTGACATGGAATATGTCAGACTAGGCCTGAGTGGTAGGGTCATTCGACAAGGATGTTTCAGTCTCGTCAGGGCCACGGGTACAGCGGCCCTGATCTTCCTCGTCAGCCGACATGATACGAGAAAAGAAAGGGAATAAGATTGACTGTCTATCATATAGAGTATATAGTTTGAAATGAATAATAAAGAAATCAAGAGCTATGTATCAAAAAAAGGACCTTGGACGGGATCTGCCTGGGGAAGCTATTCGGTACATACTCCGTGGTCCTGGTACCCAGTGACTGCAGGAATCAATTCAAATGCGCCAGCAAACTCCACTAACGCCAGATCCGCGCGCATCGGAGACATGGACGGGAACTGCATCAGAATCCAGTCTGGCACAGAATGATGGGATATGTTGGGCTGGGAACAGATCGGATGGGTTATACTTCATGTATACCTCGAATAAGCCCTTCTACAGTATCTTTGTATACTCGCTATACGTAGTTCCTCTGGTCTGATATCCCAAGCCCGATCTATTATTATTCAATCATCAGAATTCTCCCCCCGCAGGCATATCAACCCGGAATTACTCCCAGTCCAATACCAACTTGACTTGCCAAAACTAAACCCGCGCCTTGTTCTTTTTTTTTCCCCTTTCCTGCCCTTTTTTACCCTTTCCCTTCCCTTTCCTTCCTTCTTCCTCTCCTCAATCCCTTCCTCCTCCTCCTCCTCTTCTTCTTCTTTTCCTTCTTCTCTCCTCTTCTTATTCCCCCCCTTCCCTTCATTTCCATCATCTCTCCATCCTCTTTTCTCGGCCCGAATCATCTGCTCATCTCGACGGGTTCTATTTTCGTGTTCCTGTCTCCGCATCCACAACGTTTCTTCTTCCCCCATTCGGTGGACTTGTCGTGATTTTCTATTTTCCCAATTCCCCCGACTTTTCTTACTCTGGTGATACCAACTTCGCAACCTGCCAACCAGCCCATCCACTACGACACCATCCACTTCTAGCTGGACCTTGATACGAATTCTTGGACTGAGGAATTAATCCACTCAGTCTTATATCAATTTCTCGTTTTTCACCACCATGTCCACAGGGGACTCGGGCATGCCAAAAGAAGAAGGCCCGCCCGTTGAGGAGATGGTTGGGTCCAGACGTGCCTCTGGCGCCAGACGGTCGCGTCGCAAGAAGGATGACGACTCTAATAACACCACCACTTCCGCCACCAATACCCCCGACACACGAGCTAAGAAGAAGGAAGACAAGGAGAAAGAAAAGGAAAAAGAAAAACCTACTCGTGCTCCTCGTCGTCCCCGGGAAAAGTCGTCCGCCACAGCTGCTTCGCGAAAGAAGCCCAAGCTGGAGCAGTCGGGTGACGAAGCTACGGCGGCTGCTACCACTGCTGCTGCTGCTCCCACGCCAACGCCCACGCCTGCAGCAGCTCCTCCTTCAGCTCCAACTCCTCCTACGCCGACTCCCCCAGCTCCTCCTGCCGATCCCAGCCCTCCTCCACAGGCTGCTCCAACTCCTCCTCAACCTACACCTTCGGCATCCTACAAGCTTAGTCCGCGCCCTTCTCCCGCGGATTCTCGGTATACCGTGACACAAGACTACCCGTCGCGGCCACAATCCCAACCTCCGCCCCCCCAGCCGACCCAGGCACCCCCAGCTCCAGCTCCAGCTCCAGCTCCAACACCGGCGCCCGCTCCTCCGCGTACGAGTGGTCGCAATTTCGACCCTATTCGCTCGGCCTTTGACAATCCCTCGCCAGCACCAGCTTATAGTCCTCCGCAGGCACTCTCACCGCGACATAGTAATCGCGCGAGTGCTTCGCCGGCCATCTCCAGTATCATCGACCCGCCTTCGCAACCACAACCCACATATTCTCAGCTGCCTCGCTCCTCCTCCGGCCATGTCTCGGCTGTCTCCTCACCGGCACCGCCTCCAATGGCGCATACACCTACACATCCTGCGCTAGCTCCATCGCCGATTCCCGCCTCCCCCTCACACGGAGCTGTTCACACCCCTCAACAGCTATCCCATACTACCTCTCACTATACTCCTTATAGTGAGCAGCGTCCGGTTCATTCGCAACCACCTCAGCTCGAGCTCTCACCGCCAGCCCTGCAACCGCAACCGCAACCGCAACCCCATGTCCAACCTCAACGGCTTGCCGATCCTCCAGCTCAAGCTGCTACACCTCAACGCCCACCCCAGCAGCCAGACGCAATGGAAATTGACTCAAAGGAGCCAGCAGCATCGGCAAAGAAAGAAAAGGGCACGGCCACCGCCCCGTCTTCCAAGGCGCCCTCGCCGAAACCTGCCCGCGCAGCAAAGGAAGCACCCAAGATCCCACAAGGATCAGGGCTCATCACGAATGCGCTCTTCGGTGGGGTTGATGAATCTTCCAAGTCCGATGCGCGCAGTGCGCCGAATATTATTGTGCATGTGCCCCTGCAAAAGGGCAACCAAATAGTCAACTTTGCGCAGCTTGCAGAAGAGCAATACGGCTTTGCAGCTCTGCACCCGCGCTTGGCTGCTCACAAGGACCGTCTCGCGCGCGTGGCTGCTGCCGGTGCAGCACTCGAGCGTAATGATAAGAGTCTCAAGGGTATCTCGGCCGGCGAGAGCGCAGACGAGGATCTGAGTCTTGATGTCGATCGCGACAGCGATCTAGATGGCGATGTTTCCATGGGCGGTGCGGGCACCGGCACCAACGGCGTCCAGTCCGAAGCCAGCGAGGGGAAGAAGAAGCGCCGAAAGAAGGTTGAGGAGTATGATCGCGACGACCCCTTCGTCGACGACAGCGAGATGGCGTGGCAGGAACAAGCTGCTGCTAGTAAAGACGGCTTCTTTGTGTATAGTGGCCCGCTTGTTCCGGAGGGCGAGAAGGTCCAGGTGGAACGGTATGTACTTCACTTTTCCTCTGCTATGTCTAGTTGTAGCTTGGGTACTTATACTGACAACTCCTCCAGCGCGGATGGTACAATTAAACGAGGTCGTGGCCGAGGCCGAGGCACAGGCCGAGCTCGCTCCCTCGCGTCTCATCCCCATGTTCCCATCGCCGCTGCAGTCCCCATCTCTCAGGAAACAGGCCTGCCATTGCGCGGCCCTGGTTCTCGTGGTGGTGTCTCGCGCCGCGGCCGAGGTTCGAAGAAAGTCGACACCTCAGATAAACACACTGACCGTGCTGGCACGTCGGCCTCGACATCCCACGAAGGGCGTGGTGGACGTGGTGGTGGTGCATCAGGCCGTGGCGGTTCGTCCTCTCGTGGGGGGAAGAGCGCCATGATGTCGATGCTGGACATTGCACCTGCGCCGGGGCCTCAGAGTCATGCAGGAAATATTGCGCCAGCACCGGGTCCAAGTCCGCTTGCTGGGCCAGAACTAGTTATGAAATGAGTGAGATAGGTGCATGGGGTATTGATGAATCGATCTGTGTTGTGTTTGTGGTCTGGTTGGGGGTTATAGGGTGTCCGGCGTGTGTCTTTTTTTATTTGATTTTTCCATTTGGTACCTCGCTTCCTTTGCTACTTCAGTGTGCTTGCTGGCTGGTTAGGCGTCAAGTGTGATGATTACTGTTGCTTTTGACCTGTCCCTTCTGGGTCTCGATGTCCCTTTTTGTCTTGCTCTGAGCTCTTTGGCTCCTGTGAGATGGATTACCCACCCAGGTTAGGGATTATTGGGTTGCATTCATTTGCGTTTGTATCTATATGAGAACTTCTCATGCACGCATTCGATGTCTTATGTTAGATGTTTGATGATCTTCTAAAGCTTTGTAGATGGATCTTCCTAGATATACTCGAAAATAGAGTTGCATAGACGTAGCTCATAGCCATGTCCGTATCCGTCCACGGAACGAAATATAGCGGGCATTGGATGGACCTAGCCCTAGGTCGACGCATTTCGGATCTTGAATATATGCGTTCTTAACTCCGACTGGAAAGATGACCACGTCGCCAATGTAAGAAAATATCATAAGACCATGATATCAACGAACTTCCAAAGAGGAGATCCTGCGTATTGCAATATGGTTCTCGTCTTATAAGAGATTACCGCAAGACCAATTGAGTTTATCCAGAATCCAAGAAAATGAAATTGTATTGTAATATCATCAACAACTTGCACTTATGTACGCCGGTTTCATGCAGGAACATATCTGAGCAAGAAAGAAAAAAGCAGAAAAATATGAATGAAATAAGTAAAGGAAAAGAGAAGAAAGTAGGGAATGAAAAGTGTGGATGGAAATGGGGGCACGGGACAGTCGTTGTTGTCGTTGCCAGGGGGTCAAGTCAAGTCAAATCATTTAGAAGAGAGAGAGAAAGGTGAAGAAGAAGAAGAAAAAAAAAGGAGTCCACGGGTGGGGGGGGGGGGAATAGAAGTAGCAGCGAAAACGCAATGAAGATGAAAGGGCAAGAAAAAAGAATGATATGAAGTCCAAATGTGAAAGAGGTGGGATGATGTACTCGGCTCTGCGATTGTCTTGTCTTTCCATGTCCAGTTTCCAGAATGGAAGGATCAGACATATAGCTAGGCCAGACGGGGGAAACGTCCAAACAGACGGGACAGAATCTTATCTGGTGACAAAAATCAAAGGGGGAATGGCCACCAATTGGAAGGCCAAGGCCACTGGCGCAAAAATATTCATGTGCATATGCAAACCACATTCTGATCCGATCATCGCCATGAGAAAAGTTTCATTTTAAGAAAGATGGCATATCGGCATCATTTTCCAATCTCATTCCGACCCTATCTCACGATGAAGGCATCTGACCAGGGTAACCGCGCCAACTTCCACCCGCCGAGACGGGTGGAGGGGGAGGGGGATGTGTTGGTGGAGGAGCGGCTCGGATGGGCAGGGTAGTTGAGGTCAAGTTTGTGCGAGACTTGGTGTTGTGCGAGCTTACGGAGCGCGGGCTCATGAATGGATTGGATGGAGCTTCGACAGCTGAAACGGGATCGCCGAGATGGCGCATTGGCCGACGGCCGTATCGGGATTCGTCGTCTTTGGTTTCGAGGGAGAGGTGCTCCAGGGATGGGGGAGGGGGGGACTGTGTGGAGCGGGAGTTGGAGTTGGAGTAGTAGTGGTGTTGAGCCTGGGCCTGGGCTTGGGCCTGAGCCTGGGAGGCGTAGTGGCGGTTCGGGGTTGGGAAGTCGTTGGCAATGTTCAAAGGGATATCGCCAGAGGAGGGATAGTATGGTGATTGCGCTTGCGGGTGTGATGGCATTTGCGGGGTTCGCGAGGATCTGCTGATGGGCGCCGGTTTGGGAGTTGGCGCGGGAGGGGCGGCCATGGGTACCGGTGATGGCGAGGAATTGGATATGGAGTTGGTGGTGTCCTTGAGGGACTTGGGAGCTGGAGGAGCCAGATAGGACTTGCGGTTGTGTCGCTCCATCATGCTGATGGCCCATTCTTGCAAGTCCACTGGGGTGCGCTTGGCTGCTTGCAAGAAGGCATCCTTGTCCTGCATTAGGTGAGATGTGTTAGTTCGAGGGAGCTAATAGAAACGATGTTTGGAGGGCATGTTGCACGTACGTAGAGCTCCCGTGGTGTTGGCCGTTCTTCGGGCTTTTTCAACAAACACTTGCCGACAAAGTCATGCAGAATGGGCGGGAAAGCATCGCTCTTCGGCAGCTTAGGAGCGGTCTCGTGAACGATCTGCTGGAGCAGATCCAATATACCCATAGGACCGGCACTGGCCCGGTCTCCTGCAGCAGAGTCGGAAGTATCGAAGGGGAACCGTCCGACAGCCAACTCCATGACCGTCAAACCCACACTCCACACATCCGAACGGACTGTATAGGCACCTCCCTGAATACGCTCAGGGGCCATGTATGTTGAGGTACCGACAAAGGTATCGGCGATAGAATTGACCGTCTCACTTGCGACGCCGAAATCACAAAGCTTGATCTGGCCGCGCGAGTTGACCACGACATTGGACGGTTTGATATCGCGATGCATAATGCGGTGGGTTTCATATAGGTAGACAAGACCAGCAAGCACCGACTCGGTGATCTTACCTAGGACGTCGACTCGAATGGGGCCGAAATCCTTGGAGATGCGATCAAGAGAGCTAAGCAAGTGTAAATCATGTCAGTCATTCAAGTTCCCCTCTCCCTTATCGTCTATCTTCTCCGACCTACCCGCAATCCATATATTCCATGCACAGGACAATGTCTCCAGCCTCGTTCTGGAAGGCGCCGTAGAAGGTCACAATATTAGGCGAATTGCATTCGTGCCCAACCCGCAGTTCTCGTAGAATCTGTTTCCGCACGTTCTCTTTGGCGTCGACCCGGATGACCTGGACGGACAGTATTAATACCATGGCTCCAGTGTAGATGGCGAAGAACGGTAGTGCCCACCTTTCGAGCCATCACCACTTTTGTCGATGCGTGCATCACTTTGGAGACGGTACCGCCATTACCAGCGCCGAGCTCCTTCAGCGTCACCAGGTCCTCACTCCGCAGATCCAACCGGAATTCCAGCCCAATTTCTAGGGTATCTGTGCGGTTACTGTCGACATTTCCAATGGCGCCTGGGACCTGGGCATCACCATCGGAAGGGTTGGAAGTCGCTTTAGGGGCCGCATTGAGGGCGAGGCCTTTGACGTTCTTTCGTTTCAACGTCCGAGCCTTGAACTGATCCGCCATGGCGCTGAGAGGGGGGGGGGGGTTGTGTTGCCGCGGGGTTTAGGAATCTGGAACAGGGCGGAGTTCGGAGGAGAGGGAGAGAGATCAAGGAATAGAAAAAGGGGGGATAGAAGCGACAAAACAGCCGACAGGAGGCAAGACCAGGGCCGGGCGAGCACGCTGATGGGAGAAGAAAGAAGCGCGAAGCTAAGCGGCGGGGAACCCGATATCACCTTGCGATGTGTGCTTGGCGGCGCTGATTGGGCCTTGCGGGCGCATCGACTGGACCAACAAACACCGAAAGATGCCGGTCGGCGGCAAAAAGAAAGATATTAGGGGGTAGTTAAGAGCTGTTGGGCGTCGAAGTTCAGGGGGGAGACACATGTATTAGAAGGAGTAAAAAGATGGTGATGGTTGGTTGTCTGTCTCTGCTACTTTTACTGAAACACAAGTGTTGTGCTGCCTCTCCACTACTCTTTACCCCGTAGAACTCCGAAAGAAAATCCCTCGCGGAAGAATCTGCTTTGATTTGAATCTTTTTTGAATCTTTTGTATCGTTAAGAAAGGATACCTTGGATTTGGTGATGTCGATGTCTGCTAACAAATCAGTGACTGACTATGAAAAGTTGAGCTCTGGTGGGTTGACCAGTTCACAGTTGTGAGTAAAGGTGCCTGTTCTTTGGGGCGGTAATTGATGCCCATCACGTGGTATTACTGCCTACGCCACAGAGTTTTACCCCTTTGAGACTAGCGCTCATTAGCCACACAAGGCAGCTCCCACTGGCCAATCACCGCCACCGCGTCCTCCCTCGCCGACAGTCGTGGTTGAGGTTCGGTCCTTTCTTCTCTTGCTCGACTCTCTCTCTCCCCCCAACCTTCACCTTTTCTCTATCTCCCTGAGTCGGGCACTGCTGGGTGCTAGATCTGCTACCCATTGCAAATCTCTCCTTTCTCTCTCCGCAGGCCTACTTTCCTACTCTCCGCCGAGCAGAAGGACCTTTCCGATCAGCCACGATGAGTCTCCGCGACCTGGTCGAGGGTGAGGCCATGCTGGACGACGAGGAGAATGACGAGGAGGTCTCCGGAGACTATGACGAGGATCGCCGCGATGGACCGAGCAATGAACGCCGCTATGATGACTCGAGCGAAGAGGACGAAGACGAGGACGACGATGAAGACGCCGCGCGCGCCGTAAGTATCGCATGCGTCTTTTGGCCAATCATTCTGGGCGCAGCTGACTCGTGCTGGACAATCCTAGGTTCGCGAAGGCTTTATCGTCGACGAAGATGAAGAGATCGAGGAGCGCACCAAGCGCAGATCCGAGAAGAAACGGCCACGTGCCCGCGAAGAGGAACACCTCGATGAGGAAGATCTGGAACTCATTGGCGAGCATGTCCCAGGCCTGAGCCGGGGCACGACATCTGATGTACGAGACCTGAAATCCTTCGCCTCAATTGGGTTACCTCCTGTGATGAATTGGCGGCCGTCCGCCGAGGCGGGAAGCCCTCTACGATGATGGATATTTTTTGCTAACAATGATTCGGCGCATACAGCAATCCAAATTCAAGCGCCTCAAGCGTGGTCGAGATCGCGATAACCGTGGACCGTCCCAAGGTATCGATGACATGTTCAATTCCGACGAGGAGGAGGAAGCGGCACAGCAATATAGCCGACCCAGCCACCGTGGCGGCCGCAGACACGATGAGATGGACGACTTCATTGAGGAGGACACATTTTCCGACGAGGAGGCACAACGTGAGCGCGACGATCTTGAAGTTGCCGCCCCCGTCCGAGCAACCGTTCCGGGCCTGGGAGCCACCGAGGCAGCGGGTCTGGATGAGAATGCAGTGGAAGATCTGCGCGCCGCCTTCGGTGATGGCGAGGACTACAGATTCGCTTTGGACATCGAAGAGCAGGAAGATGAAGAGAAGCATGACGAGGACCGCCATCTCGATTTGAAGGACATCTTCGAGCCGTCCCAGTTGGCGGAGAAGATGTTGACCGAGGACGACAACCAGATTCGTCTCCGTGATGAGCCCGAACGCCACCAGATCGCTCGTGAACCGTATCGCCATGTAACATTGACGGAGGACCAGTTCCGCGAGGAGGCCGTGTGGATCTCCCAACTAATGTTGCTCAAGAAGCGCATGGAGCCAGAGTTGCGTGAGCCATTCCAGCGGTCAGTGGCCAAGATGCTCGAGTTCCTGATCACAGATGATTACGAGGTTCCTTTCATTTTCCAGCATCGCAAGGACTACATGATCCACGCGGTCAAGGAGCCGCTCAATGGGGCCAACCCGGACGACGAGTCTGCACAGTACAACATCCGCGCCGAGAAACTCCTGAACATGACCGATCTGTGGGATATCTTTGAATACGACCTCAAGTTCCGTGCGCTGGTCGACAAGCGCAATACCATTCAGAAGTCTTATGACAGTCTGCAAAGTCTGTTCAACGTTAATGACACCATTGTGGAGGACCTGTTGAGTGCAGCAACATCCATGGAGGAACTTCAGGATGTACAGGACTACATTCATTTCCAATACGCTTCTCAACTCCGTGATCTTTCCGCAGTCAACGGCGAGGCCAACGGAGAAACCCAGCGACGCAAGGCCACCAGCAAAACCTTCTTCGAGCGAGTGCGGAATGGAAAGGCATACAGCCTAGTCCGCGCTTTCGGTCTCACTGCCGATGCATTTGCCCAAAATGCGTCCAAGGAAGGCCGCCGGCAATACACTGAGGACCCCAGTGAGCGACCAGAGGAGCTGGCTGATCAGTTTGTGGATACCGACTTCTCCAACGCCGACCAGGTGCTCAAGGCTGCCAAGTCTATGTTCGCCGAGGAACTCGTGGTGAGCCCGAAGATGCGCAAGGTTATCCGTCAAGCGTACTACATGAATGGCGTCGTCGACTGTTTCCGCACTGAAAAGGGTTTGCGCCGAATCGACGAGCAACACCCATACTATGAATTCAAGTACTTGCGGAACCAGCAACTCAGCGACATTGCTCGTCGCCCTGAGATGTTTCTGCGAATGCTCAAGGCCGAAGAAGAAAACCTCGTGGAAGTGAAGGTTCGCTTCGAGAACTTCGACCAGTTCAAGCAGCGCATGTATGCCGATATCGAGTCCGATAACTACTCCGAAGTTGCGGATTCATGGAACCGGCTCCGTCGGGACGTGCTCGATCTGGCACTTGGCAAACTGGAGCGGTTGATCAATCGCTGTGTCAAGGAGAACATTCGACAGGAGTGTGAGAACCACGTTGCCAAGGAGTGCCGCGATGCTTTCTCGCAGCGATTGGACCAGGCCCCTTACAAGCCAAAGGGAATGGTTCTGGGCACAGTACCGCGGGCTCTCACCCTGTCCATTGGAACTGGCGTCATCGGCCGAGACCCCATTCACTGGGCCTACATTGAAGAGGACGGTCGTGTTCTCGAAAATGGAAAGTTTTTGGATCTCTCCGTGGGAGACCAGACCCGCGGCATTAAGGATGGCGCGGACGTACGTGCTCTCTTGGATTTGATCGACCGCCGCAAGCCTGATGTTATCGGTGTCTCCGGTATGACACCGGAAACTCGGCGGCTCTACAAGATTCTGACCGAGTTTGTTGACCTGAAGGACGTTCGTGGAGCTCCCTACACTGATGACCGCGACGAAGAAGTA
This sequence comes from Penicillium goetzii, assembly GCA_037043885.1. Classification (NCBI taxonomy): domain Eukaryota; kingdom Fungi; phylum Ascomycota; class Eurotiomycetes; order Eurotiales; family Aspergillaceae; genus Penicillium; species Penicillium goetzii. The sequence goes on along the minus strand of JAWLST010000006.1, from coordinate 221,836 downwards.
AGCGATCGCCTCGAGACAGTCATTGTCAATGATGAGGTTGCTCGTTTGTACCACAACAGTCCTCGCGCCCAGAATGACAACCCCGGCTTCGGGCCCTTGACCCATTACTGTGTGGCCCTTGGCCGGTATCTGCAAAGCCCTCTCAAGGAGTACGCCTCTTTGGGCAGCGACATTGTCTCTATTCAATTCAAGCCTGGTCAGCAGCTGGTATCTCAGGAGCTGCTGATCAAGCAGCTTGAGACTGCTTTGGTCGACATGGTCAACTTGGTCGGTGTGGACCTGAATGACGCCGTCAATGACCCCTTGACTGCGAATCTCGTTCCGTATGTCTGTGGTCTTGGCCAGCGAAAGGCAGCTCATCTGCTGAAGATTGTGAACATGAACGGGGGCGTCGTAAACAACCGTCAGGAGCTGTTGGGTTTCAACGTACAGTACCCCGCCATGTCCCCTCAAGTATGGAGCAACTGCGCCAGTTTCCTCTTCCTTGATTTCGAGAGTGTGGACCCGGATGCGGATCCGCTGGACAACACCCGTGTGCATCCTGAAGACTACGATATCGCCCGCAAGATGGCCGCCGATGCTCTCGAGCTAGACGAGGAGGATATCAAGGCCGAGACCGATGAGAACGGTGCCGGTGCCATTGTGCGCAAACTGTTCCGTGACGACCAACAAGACCGCGTCAACGATTTGATCCTGGAAGAGTATGCCGAGCAGCTGGAGAAGAACCTCAACCAGCGCAAGCGTGCCACCCTCGAGACGATCCGTGCGGAATTGCAACAGCCTTACGAGGAGCTTCGCAAGCAATTCGTCTTCCTGAGCACCGACGACGTCTTCACCATGCTGACCGGCGAGACGCCCGAGTCTCTCAAAGCCGGCATGGTGGTCCCAATTGCACTTAAGCGGGTATTTGAGGACCATATCGACGCGAAGCTGGACTGTGGAATCGATGCGCTGGTCGCAGAGACCGAACTCGGGTTGCCCTACGACGTTCAAGTACGAAATGTCTACGCGCCGCATCAGACGGTGCCCGCCAAGATCATGTTCCTGAACCGCAAGAGTTTCACTTGCAATGTGTCTCTTCGTGAGGACCAGGTCAGCAATCCCGTTCGCAACGTCCCCGATCACGGCTTCGGCGATTGGGATGAGGTGCAGGAGCGCAAGGACAGGGACTCCATGCAGGAGAAGGAGCAGCAGGGTGGACAGGCCATACGTGTGATCAAGCATCCGCTCTTCAAACCATTCAACTCCACCCAGGCGGAGGAGTATTTGGGTTCTCGCAGCCGTGGCGATGTGGTCATTCGTCCTTCGTCCCGTGGCCACGACCACTTGGCGGTTACCTGGAAGGTGGCGCACGGTGTGTATCAGCATATCGACGTTCTCGAGCTGGACAAGGAGAACGAGTTCTCCGTTGGCCGTGTGCTGCGCGTGGGCGGCAAGTACAGTTACAGTGATCTTGACGACCTCATTGTCAACCACGTCAAGGCGATGGCCAAGAAGGTGGACGAGATGGTGCTGAACGAGAAGTATAAGGAGGTCAGCAAGGCCGAGACTGGTGGGTTTTCATGTCCTTTTTGCATCCACTTCGAACTTATCCCATGCTAATTACAATATTTCCCCAGACCAATGGCTCGAGACTTACACCAAGGCCAACCCTCGTCGCTCGGCATATGCTTTCTGTATCAACCCCAAATACCCCGGTTACTTCTTCCTTTGTTTCAAGGCGGGCGAGCACTCGCGTCTCCAGAACTGGCCAGTCAAGGTGATCCCACAGGGCTACGAGTTGCAGAAGAACCCATACCCAGACATGCAGGCTCTCTGCAATGGGTTCAAGTTGATGTTCAGTAATATGCAACGCAACCGGAGGTAAGCGAGGACCAGACCGCCTGTACAGTGTACCATTTCAATTACAATTTTTTTTTTCAACGTCCCCTCTGTCTGTTTCGGGGATATTGTTCTTTATGGAAAAAGCGCTTTGAAGAAAGAAACAAAACACCAGATGGGCATATTAGCATTTTTATTTGTTCGATCGTTCCTCTCCCACTTCATCATTTGTCCCCCGTCTTTTTTTCTCTTCTGCCTTTAATCTGATACACCTTCTGGTCGTTTGGGGGGAGGAGCACTGGGCATTTCTGTAACCACTAGGAAGATTTTACTAAATAACAGCATTTTGCATGGGATATTTGCCGAGTAGTTGAGAACAAAGAGGTGTAGACATAGCTTAAGAGTAATCAGCATAGAGTATATCGTGTACCCTACGTATGTATGAATGAATATGCCAAGTGGAGCAGACATGATGGATTCTACCGAACATAACCAATACTCGGTAGTTGGTCACTGGTTGTAGGGCAGAACTAGCGCGGGGCATCCCATGGATCCTTGCCGGGGAAGCATAAGCACGACGATCTTACGGGAGTAAGAATAGATTACAGTCCAGTATACAGAAGAGTACATGTGAAGGCAACGATCGGCCTCGGGACTGGCCCATTTGAACCGTTCCGCCGAGCCCCGGAGGGACTGTGTCTGTTGAATTCGCTGATCTCCATGTTGTTATGTTTTCATCCTTCCAGGCTGATGTGAATATATGTCCTTTTCCTATTGTATTTAGTCGCTAGCATAGCCACCATTGTTTGGCATTTCGGAGTACTGTGTCCTGTCCTGTCCTGTCCTGTCTTGTCTTGTCTTGTCCGCCCCAGCATTGTTCCACACTCCCCCTCAGCCGCAACTCCACCGGACCGCGACGGCTGTTCCTCGTCCTGGAGCTTCTCTTGCCAAAGAACACCTTTCTTCTAACTGCGCAATCATGGCGGCAATGGAGGAGCTAGAGATCCATAGCAAGGTAAGGAGCAATTTCAATCCGCCCTCCTTGAATCCTGTTCCTGTTCGCGCAAGCTAATCCAGTCGTCGCCCCAAACAGTCGTACTTCGTACGATGGATCAACGTCAGCGCCAACCACACCATCTCCTGGAGCATTCAACCGCATAAGAAGTCGGTGAACTTTGGAGTCTTCAAGCACCCAGGCCAGTCCAGTCTGAGCTCCCATCTGCCCTCCTCCGATTCCCACAGCACCGACTCGAGCGAGAACCTACCCGCAACCGCCGCCAACGCGGGCGCTTCCCGGAATCAACAGTCCACCGTCATCGAGAAGCTGACTGCCATTGGTCTCAAGTCGATCAAGTGGATTGGCAAGTGTGAGGCTGATCGGATCTCTCAGGGCACTTATGATGTGCCGGCCAGTGAGGCGGGCAACTACGCGCTCGTCTTCGATAATACCTTCTCCAAACAGATCTCCAAGACCGTCACTCTCGTGCTTTTGACCTATCCGACTGGTCTACAACCGCATGGATCTGCGCCGCCGTCTATCACGCGCTCTCACGCGGGTGGCTCGTCCGATTCCCTGCCCCAGCCTCGAACGCGCCGACGCGGAAATAGTAAATCCACGCTGAGCGCGCAGATGTCGGACTCGTCGGTGCATACGGGGTTGCTGCAGAAGCGTCGGCGGAAGAGACACCAGGGCTGGGCGCGTCGGTTCTTCTCGTTGGACTTTACATCGTCTACGCTGTCTTATTACCATGACCCGAACTCGTCCGCTCTGCGCGGTGCTATTCCGCTGTCGCTGGCAGCGGTAGCTACCAACGAGAAATCGCGCGAGATCTCGATCGATTCGGGAACTGAGATTTGGCATCTCCGTGCGAGTAATGATCAAGATTTTGCGTCGTGGAAGCGCGCGTTGGAAAAGGCTTCGTGTAAGGACTCGTCGGGCTCGAATGAACTATCCGTCGTTGGAGGAACCCCGCAGCTTCGCCTGACGACGCCGGGGCATCCCTCGCCGGAAGAAGAGGCTGAGTGGGCGCAGGTTGAGAAGCTGGTCAGTAAGGTCTCCGGCTCGCGAGATGCGGTGCGCCGTCTAGCTAGGGATACCGATCCCAAGTATATCGTGTCTCCCTCCCCGTCGCCCATAGAGCCACGGGGTCGTGGCCGTTCCCCGAGTCCCGGCCCTGCTGCGCAGGATGCGCCCGGTGCAGAATCCAAGCGGCCATTCTGGAAGCGCAAGACCAGTGGGAACTCGCAGGCAAGCTCGAAGCGGCCGCCTGGTCCGGAACAGACCAACTCCAGCTCGTCCCAATTGGTTGTGCCTAAACCAGACGGGACCGGTAGACCTGCAAGCATTGCTAGTCATGCTGATGGCATGGATGAGATTCATGATAATCTGATCGCTGTGCTACGTGATCTTGACCACGCGGTGTCGGAGTTCTCGACGCTGCTTGCTGAGAGTAAGCAGCGCCGACACCCGCCAAGGTCTGCCATCGTTCCTCGGAAGAGTATGGAATCGGATATCTCGCAGGAATTCTTTGATGCAACGGATGGAGGTGCCGCGTCTCCGCTCTTGACTATTCAAGACAGCGATGGCGAAGATGAAGAGGATGCTGCTGAGAATGTAGAAGACGATGCCCCTTCAGACAGTGAAGATGAGAGTGAGGCTACGACTCCGCACGATACCAGCAGCGCCTCTCCCTTGTTCCCAGCTCGTCCGAAGTCTCTCAGTCCATTGCCTCTTGACAAGATTCGTCGCCGTCAGAACATCGCAGCTCCTACGGTCCTACCTCCCAGTTTGATTGGATTCCTGCGCAAGAATGTCGGCAAGGACTTGTCTACGATATCCATGCCGGTCTCTGCAAACGAGCCTCTATCTTTGCTTCAGCGTGCAGCAGAGATCCTGGAATACTCTTCACTCCTCGACCAAGCGGCCCAAGCCTCCGACCCCGTCGAACGCCTCATGTACGTAACCGCCTTCGCCCTCTCCTCGCTATCCAGCAACCGCGTCCGCGAGCGCTCCATCCGCAAACCCTTCAACCCCATGCTCGGCGAAACCTACGAGCTCGTCCGCGAAGACCAAGGCTTCCGCTTCATCGCAGAAAAGGTCTCCCACCGACCCGTCCAACTCGCCTACCAAGCCGACAGCCGCGAATGGAGTCTAGCACAGTCCCCCATGCCCAGCCAGAAATTCTGGGGCAAGTCCGCCGAGATCACGACAGAAGGACGCGTGCGGATTACCCTACACTCCACCGGCGAGCGCTTCAGCTGGACACCCGCAACCTCCTTCCTCCGCAACATCATCGCCGGCGAGAAATACGTCGAGCCCGTCGGCGAACTAGCCGTCGCCAACGAATCCACCGGCCACCGCTCCATCTCCACCTTCAAGGCCGGCGGCATGTTCTCCGGCCGCAGCGAAGAAGTCACCACCCGCGCCGTCGACTCGTATAACCAACCCGTCGCCCTCGGTCTAACAGGTACCTGGCCGGCCTCTCTGAGTCTCACCCGCGACGGCAGCCCCTCCGGCAAACCCATCTGGACCGCCGGCCCGCTAGTCCCCAGCGCACCCAAGCACTACGGCCTGACAGCCTTTGCCGCGGCCCTGAACGAGATCACATCCATTGAGGAGGGCCGTCTACCGGAGACAGACTCCAGACTCCGTCCTGACCAGCGTGCCCTGGAGGAGGGTGACCTCGATCGCGCGGAGGAAGTCAAGGTTCAGCTGGAAGAGGGTCAGCGTGCGCGGAGACGTGATATGGAAGCTGCCGGGGAGAATTGGACGCCGAGGTGGTTTACGCGGGTTAGTGAGGATTCGGATGGGGAGGTTGTGTGGCGGTTGAAGGGTGGGAAAGATGGATATTGGGATGAGAGGGCTAGGGGAAGTTGGTCGGGTGTTGTTCCTGTTTTTGAGAATTGATAGATGATGTTGGGATGGTGAGTGGGATGGGTATATGTGGGGTTTCTGGATGTGTGCTCTTTTTTTTTTTTTCTTCTATTCCCCTGCTGGATTCTTTTTGGATATTTTGGTTTTCATTGGTGATGAGGAGGGCTGGCTTGTACAGCTTGGAAGTGTACATGAGCTTACCCGATCTTGGCTGGGACCTTGGGTGCCTTTTTTTGCATTCCATTGGAGGGGTGCAAAGAGTGCTTTCCAGGTCCGGGCTGGTTTTATTCTAGAATATAGTGATGGTTCTATAGAATATATCTCTCCACTTGATCAATCACTTCTGTCTGTATAGTATATGAGAGCTTATGGTACAGTAACTGATCTAGTAGCTCGAGCGGTTGGGGATTCGGCTCTCTTGCGCCATGCATGTGGTCCAGTCGTACAGTCTAGAAGCTATGCTCGGACATAGATCATGGACAGACGCAAACGAACTTCTTCGACTCAACCCATGTGGGTTTGTTTCGTTTGACTTTCATTTTATCTTTCATTCAAGTAAATACTCTTATTGAAGTTCAGTCACATATACTGCAAACCACAGTCCTTCTTGGCCTACTGCAATTTTTTTATCTTCAACATCATAGAACCAGCCGCCGCAGCCAGTTCTCTCTGTGTTGATTTGCGACGCACCAAAAAATCAAACACAAGCTCCTTGCAAGATTCGAACTTGCGTTTTGGGAAGACTTATTCAAGGAGAGAAGGAAAATATCAAAATCCCACGTGATAACCAACTACACGAAAGGAGCGACTTGGACGTTGTCAGGACTAGTAGAGCTTCATGCGTGGGAGCGGATAACTATACCACACACAATAGAAAGAAACCGACCATCCAAAATAATGGCGGTAGGACTTCTGAGATAAAAAGAAATTTCTTCAGACAAACAGACTAAACTCGTGAGTGAGACTGTGAGACTAGCGTGTCCTTTGCCAAGAATACCCCCTACCTCCTAAGAGGAGGGGTTATGATCGAAAACACAAAAAAAAAAGAAATCAGCTCCATCCAGGGTTCGAACCTGGGACTTGAGAAGATTGAGATGCGTCGCTATCCGAAGATAGGATGTAATCAAAATCTCACGTGCTAGACCACTACACTAATAGAGCGCTGATTGGGTATCGGGAGGAAGCGTTGGTTTATATCCCTTTCTCACCCAAATTCACAGTGTGGGAGAAGGTTTGCTGCGAGGAAGCCTGACTTTGGGTCGGGCGGATGGTGTAGGTTCTACACTCGGTGGAAGAATTTATTACAGTGCGCCCTGGCTCGTTAAGGAATTTATATTTGTCGAGTTGCTTCTATGATGCTGAACTTTTAGGTATTTCTTGGAAGTTGATCTTGATCTCATGATTGTGTTGGGATTAAAGATGGAGGTCCACTGAGGGTTGCTGTCCAGAATATATTTCCACATGTATGAAGATCACACTCTTTCGGCTACGAAGATGCAAACGACGCAATAATATCCGACCCAATCTTAATTTACCTTGAAGGATAGTGCCAATTAGAAAATGGAAGATCCCTCTATCTGAACCTTAAATTCGACTCGTCCACGATAGAAAGGCACTTTCTTAATAATGTTCATTGCATCGTGTACTGGCCCCCCGGGCATAAACAAGAACCCCCCAGCTTAAGCCTCACCATCGCAACCAAGAGCAGACATAATCCCAGAAACAAAACCAAACGGGTCTTTGCAGAGAGGTCACTGTATGCAACACTGTATAAAATTTCCCTGTGCAGAATAGAGATAGACATGCCGTAGACCAGTAATCAAGAAAAAGCCAAACGAACAAACTCTCCATCTCCCACGCAAAAAACATCTAAACCCAGGTACTGCTACTCATCACTCCATATCCTCGTCATCGTCAGAATACGCAGCCCAGCGCTTCGAATTGCGCATCCTCGCTGCCTTCCTAGCCATCTGACGATCACCAGACCCGCTAGCCTCGGCCATACGCATCATAACCGGCAAATTATCCAGGACAGCCCTATTGCCCTGGAAATAATGCTCGGCGAAGCCACCCTGCAGAATCCGGCGCAGTGACTGCAGTCGCACCCACTTCCACCACCGGTCAATACTCATGATACCGTGGCGGCCGATCTTGACCGTCAGGGTGCTGCCATAGTGCCGGTTGGTGTCCTGGTCGATGGCCATGTTGTACCGCGGACCGCGACGAGGGTTCTCGACCGTGGTCAGGATCGAGGCGAAGTTGCCGTGCAGCGACTTCTTCTCGCGCTTGCTGATGCGCTTCGAGTGTATGGTCGCTAGGCTGGCAAGCTGGCGCTCCAACTCGGGTGTATTGTGGTACGCGTTGTAGCGCTTGATCAGCTTGGGTCCGCCGGTGAGATCGTCGTTGGCATGCTCATCGCTCTCGTCATCCTCCTCGCTATCTTCATCATCGTCATCCTCTTGAGGAGTGTAGCTCTTCTCGTAGAGGAGAGCGATGTTTTCGCCTGCGGCGATTTGAACACCCGAGTCGCCGCTGTCAAGCTGGTCGATAAAGATTTGGACTGCTTCCTCGCTTTCGCTTTCAAAGTCATCGACCTCAGAGAGGAGGAAGCCCCAGACATGTAGGGCAGCAGTGACGCTGGTAGGGTCATCGGCAGCTTCAATGGACTGACCGTCCGAAGCAATGATATCCAAAAGGAATGTCATTTGCTCGAGGATACCGTCCTCGCCTGCGCCGCCGAAATTCGTACATGCGCCGAGACAATAGATCGCAGCCGCCTTGACCGCAGTGGAAGTCGAGTCGCGGATGCAGCGGGTGAGCAGAGACTCGGTATTCTCATAGATCTTATCATCACACGAGGTAATCACCAGCAGCTCAATGGCACGAAGAGCCAAGGTCGTTTCGCGGGTACTGGACTCGCTGCGAATGCTTTTCGCAAAAGCACTCAGCAGATCGGTGATGTGCGGGCGAGTCTCTTCCTCTGCATAGTGATACTTGGTCAGGCGGCAGAATGCGGCAAGTGCCTCCTCACGGCCCTGCACGCTGCTGCGCTTGCGATCAAGGATCTCGGCCATGCGGTCGGCCAGCTCCTGCGGCCAGTCGACATTCTCAGTCTCGGGATTCTCATCGTCGAGAGAGCCGATGCTATAGGTTGGAGGGGTCAGTGCTGGTCCGATAAGGAAAAAAAATAGTTGGTGACATCATCCCGCCACGGGTGGGACCGTGAGGGATGGACTTGAAATGCACAAAAAAGAAAAGGCAAGACATGAATGAACTGGAGATGAAAGAGGGTAATAGCAAGACTCACCTTAGAGCAGTATCATCAGAGAGAAACCCCGAGTCCTCATCATCCGACGCCTGGCGACTCGCATTTCGCGAGGACTGACGGGAGGTCTGCTTGGAGCTTGCCCGGGAATTGGTGCGGGAGGCCTCACGAGAAGCAGCCTTCCGCGAGACGGTCTTGCCGCTCTCGAAAATTTGGCGACGAAGGTCGGGCATGGTGAAAGAGAGAGGTGAGAGGTCGTTACGGGTGAGTTTTGAAAAGTGTGTGAGAGTGAAAGATGGGCGAGAGTATGAGCCTTAAGCTCGAGAGTAGTGAAAGAGTAAAAGGTATGAGAGGATGGAATCAGGTGGCGAAATTACCCTATTGGAATGGAGCTATGGCGAAGCGAAATCTGGCGATGGAGAGGGTAAGATAGCACATCGTCTTGCAGGAGAAACATGGGGTGATCTCGAGGGATGAGGGAAGGTGAAGGAAGGAAGGAAGAAAGGGAAGAGAAAGAACGAAAGGAAAGCCAGAGGGAAGGCCCAAGGCGAAACACCCTGCAGAGTGACGAGTACCAATAATGGACGAGATGATTAATGGATGTAGATACAACAGATTACAATACTTTACTATACTCGATACAACTGTTCCATGTTAAACTCGGCAGAACCCGCGGTTCACCAGTTGACGACTGTATTGACCGCCAGTGCGGGGGGGGGAATCACAAGCCCAAAACTATAAAAGATCGGTTCCGAGGAATGAATGACCCTATCATACTTGAAAGAAGAACCGCATAAAATATGGCGAGCATTATCTGATTCGGATCTTTTACAGCTTCATAGATTTACTCGTAATTCAGTCAAATCTTTTTTTTGAGGGGGTATCACCAACTCCGCCGTAATCGTACAATCGACGAGAAAATCATGGAATCAATCGAGACCTAATCAGACCCTACTTGACCTGTTGAACAACCAACTCCAAGATGCGCCGTGATTTAGCACCCTCCAAGTATTCCCGTCCTTCATGCCTCGTCTCCTCATCCTCATCCTCATCATCGCCCACCTCCAGATCCACCTGCAAACTAGCCTCGTACGCACCCATCACCGTCTCCTCGTCCACGCGCACACCTCCTTGTACCAGGACCTGGATGCACTGAGCCAACCGGGCGATCTCCCGGCGAGTCCGTGGGGGAATCTCATCGTTCTGGCTGGAGTAGATCGACGTGGACACCATCTCTTCCATGCGCGTGATAGAAACGTTCTCCGTAGTTGACGAGGCCGCGGCCGCACCATCGGCATGCTTCGAGATCCAGATGTACCCATTCACACCGAGAATAACGTCTACCTCGCCGCCACCATTATGCGTGCTAAGCGTCCACACCTGCCGCCGTGATCGCACAACACCACCCATTCCGCTACCAGCTCCAGGTCGCAAAGACCCGGCACCCACACCGCCCTTGGTGGTAGAGCTAGACGCCCCGCTACCACCAGTTCCCGTCACAGCAAGGAAGACACCATTCCGCAGCTTGCCATACTTTAGTGAGCGAGTGTGAAGCGAGGCCGAGCCGTCTTGGTGCACACTCTGTACTTCTGCGACGACCAGGTCGCCCTCGCTGAAGAAAGTCCGAATCTGCAACTCGTCGCTGCTTGTTCGACGGCGAAGGATACCGCCGGGCAAGTTAATGGCGGAGAGGGGGAGCTGGGCGAGTAGTGGAGCGGCAACATCGACCTTCCATCGCTTGGACTGGACTTCGACGATGCGGCCCACGACGAGATCACCGATCTCGGGCGTGTAGCGGGCGCGGAGGGGGTGGACGGAAAGAAGCTTATTGGTTTTTTGGACTGTACCGGCGACAGTAGCGATAATCGAGGTCGAGAGGGGGGTCATGTATGTGCCGTGACCTCTGCGAATGGGTCAGCTCTGTTATAGAATCGATTTCTAGATCGACAGGATCAAGGCCCAGCTCAGAAGGACTGAGACAAGCTCAAAAGCTGTCAAAAACCTCTGCGCAAGATTTTGGGTGCACTAACCTCATCCATTGCGGATCATCTGTGACCACTTCACCTGGTGTGATGACGCCTGTCGAGACGGTCTGATGTCCTATGCGGGCCCGCTTCGGTGCCCGCACGCCGCTCATTTCAATGTCTTCGTCCGAGTCGACGGACATGGAGTCGTCGGATTCGTCATGGTGAGGAATAATGTCCTCTACCACAGGGGGCAGAATTATGATACCCATCGTGTAGGGCTGTGTTTTGATTGGAGGGGAAATGTTTCTTGGAGAGGATTTGAAGGTGCTGGATAAGGTCCGAGACTTTCTTGTATTCACGTGACCATCCCCACTATGAGCCCCAAGTATATAGACTACGAAACTTGGAATTGCAACTTCGAATAAGTGTGTACCACGATGGATTATTGCCTTTCAGAATACGAATTAGTGGACTGTAACTGTACCTCTAGGGTGGATAGAGAGGATAGTGCCTCGAAACTAAACTGTTTCTCAGAATAGCAATGGAGCTAGTCATCTGCACTCGTAGGTGCTGAACAAAGAAAGTAGACATGCTTGCTCATATCAATAGGCAATTCCATCAAGTGTCAACTCCCTTTGCGAGGAGACTATCTCCAGTCGCAGTATTACTTGTAGCATTGTAGACATGGGGGCGAACATTTCCCTTCCACTACAGAGCATTTACGGTTGAGAATTGAAGTTTTTCTTCCCAGAAACACTCATATCTGTTGAATCTCATATCATATACCTAGACTAGTAGACAAACCCAATGCAAATGCCATATTAATACATCAAAAAATGAAGAAAAAAGCAGAGACAGATTACCATGAAGCTGATGCTTCCTCTCATGCCTTCTTGGCACTCCGATTGTTAGCAGCAGCAGGCTCCTCCTTCTTTTTCTTTGAACGGTTGTTGCCGCCCTTGGGTCTGTACCCGGCATCCTCATCACGCTTGCGCTTATTTTTCGGCGTAGGCTCCAGTTCCATCCCATCCTCATCCAAGGTCTCCTCTTCCTTTCGCTGTGCAGGGGCCCGCTTCGAGGAGCGCGCGTTGGATGGGCGTGATGTAGACTTCTCTGATGCAGCTTCATGCTCCTGCAGGGTCTGTGGTTGGTTGCGTCGCAGCCAGTTGTAGACCGAGGCGGGGTTTCGCAGTACAGCCTCTCGCTCTCGCTCGGCAAATGTGGGCGGGTCGGGGATACGCGCGAGTTGTGCTATGGCTGTCTCGTCTCCCAGCTTGGCATCCAGTGCTAGATAGTACTCGGTCTCACGCTCGGGCGTGAGGTATCCGAGTGTGCGTCTGACACCATTGGATCCTTGTTCTTGGTCTGGAGCGCTGGCGGCAGTGTGAGGAACTTGGATCAATTTCTGGTACTGCATCGCTGGAGCAAACTCCTTGTTCCGCTTGACGCTTTCTTCCACCTGTCGATAAGCACTTGCTGAGAGGTTGCCGTTGGCTAACTCAGATTTGGCTTCCTTCAATGCGGTTCTGGCGAGTTTCGCGTCATTGATCAGGGGCGCGATCTCTTGTTCGGCGGGTGGAAGGAAAGGGGTGTCATCGGGCATGCTCAAGTCGTATCGTAGAGACGGGGGCACATGAAGACTTTCATTGAACTCGAGGAGGATTTCAAGCAATTGACTGCAGCGGAATTAGAACTCGTCTCAAATGATTCAAACAGATCGACGTGAGGTGCAGCTTACTCGTTCTGTTCTTGGATGCGCTTGGATAGGTCTTCAATGCGGAGTTCTTCGCGGATTAGAGCCTCGCTTTCGAGCTCTTGCTTGGTGAACTTCATCTTCAACTTGGCAAATTTCTTCCTAGAGGCCACAGGTCAGCTAGAGGTTTCACCCATCAACGCTGTCAGGACATCGTACTTGAAAGAGTGCACCGACTGCTTAGCGGGGGTAGCTTCCGGGGCATCGGGCAGAGTCTCTGAGACGGGCTTGGAGTCGGTCATTTCGTCTGCCATGGCGAAATTGGAGCCTAGACGGCAAGATACAAGTTGTCGGGAGGATATGAGATTGATGGGGCTTTCAAGGGAAGGGAAGGGATGGGGCAAGTTGCAAGGCGCGCGCTAGGCACGGATGTCAGGCTTGCGCGATTAGTATCTCCCGGCCACCGTAAAAAATTGCTTAGCGGCGACCCGGAGATCTTTGTAAAGTCTAGAGTCCGCAATTTTTTTTTTTTTTCGAACCGTTCACAAACATCGAAGATTTTTCTTTTGAATATCCACTGGTGCGAATTTCGCCCAAACAGTCACTATGACCGAAGTCGCCGACCCCAGCCAGAAGAAGCGCAAGCTGCAAGACGGCCCCGAACTTGAGATCGATATTTCTGCGCCAGAGCCGCCATCGAAGAAAGCCCTACGAAAGGCAAAGAAGGGAAAGAAGACCGACGGGGAGGCCAACGACACCGAGAAGGATACCGAGAAGCCTAAGACTGAGAAGGCTGAATCTAAAGACGCCGACGGAAAGCGCTCTGAGTATGGAGTCTGGATCGGCAATTTGTCCTTCAACACTACCAAGGACGACCTGCGCCAATTCTTCATCGACAATTGCTCCTTCACCAATGATACGATTACACGAGTGCACATGCCCAAGGGCCCCGAGAAGTTCGGGCGCCCTCAGAACAAGGGCTTTGCCTACGTTGACTTTTCCACCAAGAAGGCTCTGGAGGAGGCAATTGGTCTGAGCGAGCAACTGCTTACAGGTCGCCGCGTGCTGATCAAGAATGCGAATAGCTTCGAAGGTCGGCCCGAGAAGACTGCGGAGCAGGCTAACGGTGCCGCCTCGGCCAAGCCCGGCCATCCTCCTTCCCGCCGCATCTTCGTGGGCAACCTGAGCTTCGACGTTACCAAGGAATCTCTTGAGGAGCATTTCGCCAGATGTGGAACGGTGGATAATGTGCATATGGCGACCTTCCAGGACACAGGGAAATGCAAGGGGTATGCTTGGGTGGAGTTTGAAGAAATTGCTGCCGCGGAAGCAGCGGTGAGAGGCTTCGTGATGGAGAAGGAGGAGGAGGAAGAAGAAGAGGAAGAAGAGTCCAGCGACAGCTCTGACTCGGACGAAGAGAGCACGAAGCCAAAGAAGAAGGTTCAGAAGAAGTCGAAGAAGCCTTACCAGCGTCGGATCTGGGTGAACCAGCTCCTGGGCCGCCGGATGAGAATGGAGTTCGCTGAGGATGCGCAAACACGATACAAGAAGCGTTTCGGCAAGGATGGCGAAGGAAAGAAGAATGGTCAACCAGCAATCACCGAGGAGGGTGCTGAGCCGTCTGAGGAACAGCCCCGAGTCCGCAAGCAAAGACGGTCGTCCATTGACGAGTCACGGTACTCCAAGGAGACTGTGCAACGACTCAGTGGTGCCATTGTCGAAGCCCAGGGCAAGAAGGTCACCTTTGACTAAATGTGTGGCCAGCGTGTTTCGCAATTTTTTTGTGGGTTGCCACATAATGCGAGTTGGGCTTTCAGAGAGTGTTCTCGTTATGTATTTTTGCTGGTTCATTGCAGCTCTACTGCAGGCGTCTAGTGATGTCTTTTTTTAGAGACTCTGTTAAGCAACGATCTGCTATGCGGTGTACAGTTATGTTGACGTGGCATCGATACCCATACAAGCCCCTCAGGGCTACTCGTTGGGCTCACAGATACCCCTTGGTGAAAAAAGAATTTATGTTTTGTGCTTTGTGTACGATTTGGAGTTGTTCGTTCTCGCATATGTCTTAGGCGTTATCAATCAAGGGTGTCGCATGCGCTAGTAAATTCACGATCCACACTGCATTCTCTTTCGGGAACGGATACACCAGCCTGCATGAACCATATGGTAAGTTCTTTTTTTGCTTCGAGAAAGGGGAATCACATTCTGGTTCATTCTGAGATAGTTATGTAGAAACAAAGCAGCTTTGTTATGTCTAAAAAAGTAAGATGAAACATGTAGATCTAGACTGGTCGGGCAGAAACCCCCTCACCGCCCTAAGCTAGCCCGATTGGGGGTGACGTCTCTTTGCGATGTCATGCCCTTTGGTGGAATATCTGCTTCGCATCTTGTCCGGCCTGCATCTCCTTCTCTCATCCCCCTTGCTCTTCTCATTCTCTTCACTTCATCATCCTGGTGAGGTGATTTTTGAACGATATCGTTCAACTTCTTCCTTCTGATTCCGTCATTTGATCTATCATCCGTGCTGCTACGCCCACTGCACTTCGCCGCACTTCCACCTTGCCCACCCCTTCCTGGTTGGCTGGCCCCAACGCCAACCCTGCACCAGTAGGGCTGATCTACGACTTATTCAGGCCATCCTGATCATACCAACACTATGGCTCCCACTCGACGCCACATCGGGGCAAGCCGTAGGAAGAGACGGGATGATGAGGGCGAGGACGAGGGCTCACAGGTTGGAGAGATGGACGATGACTCTTTGAGCGAGGGCTCGGTCGACAGTCGCCAGGAAGATGAAGATGCCGACGGAGAAGTTAGCGAAAGCGACGACGAAGCTTCGACCACGGTGAATACAGACAAGCTTAACGGGGGAAACGTCAACGGCCGGGACCTGAATCAGACCGAACAACACAGCTCTGTATCCCCCCGAAAGCCAGGACTTAAGATGACTGTCTCCGACACGGAAGCGATGTTGAACGGACTCAAGATTTCTGACGATGGCGATGAGATCAGTTTCGACCAGATGGAGGAGCAGCGAGACCTTCAGACGGGCCGGACACCGTCTGCTCCGCCCACGGAACCGAAGCGGGAGACATTGGCCGCAAGGAAACGTCGGGACCATGAGAAATACGTGAAGGAGCGAGAGCAGAACCCGGCATTTGTGCCCACTCGAGGAAGTTTCTTCTTGCACGACAAACGGACGTCAGAGGCGGGATCGAACAACCACCGTCCCTTCAACAAGGGAAAGTCGAGGCCTGTCGGTCTCATTGTGGATGGGAACTCTCGCAAGTACGGGTCAACCCGCCCTAAATATGACTTTTATGCATCTCTTGCTGATATATCTCTAGAAACTCTACCTCCAAGCCTGACGCAAGCGAAGGACAGTGGACACACGACCTCCACGAGACAGTGGTTGGTGAGAACCCAGCGCCCAAGCAGGTGTCCACCGCAGCTGGATCATATCCATCGGCTGCGAACGTCCCAACCGCCCCTCGATCTGATCCTCCGAATCGTTCGTTCTCCAGCACGACCTTGATCGGCAATGTGCCCGTCGTTGTCTTCCTGCCGGGCATGACACAGCCCAAGCAGTTCGCCGCGGTGCCCAAAAAGCAGCATACTCGTCTCCCTCAACATCGTCCTCCCTTGCGCCGCGATAAACCGGTGCGAATCTCGCTTCCTGGCCAGCCTCCTCGTTACATTTTCCCGTCTACTGAGCGTTCCTTCATCTTTATTCCCCGTGCATTGCGACCGAACCAGCAGGGCTACCGAGGTCGGGGTCGAGGCGGTGGTTTCTACCCTGGCCGACGACCAAGCTATTACAACACATACACCCCCAGCGTCCTCAGCGTCAGCCGACGATCCTCGCTTGGAATGTCCGTCTCCCAAGATGGCTACCCGTCACCGGCAGGCTCGGTGTACTCGCGGCCAGCCATGGTTGTTCCCGATGCCAGCAAGCCCGTTGTTCGCCTGCCTCCTCCGCCACGCCCTCCCGTTGGCATGCCGCCCACCGGGCCTGGTGCTGGAATGCCGCCAGGACCCATGCCACCCATGCAATTCCCACACTTTGCTTATCGTGAAAGCCGCCCGGCTCCCATCCCCATGCATCAACCCCGCCCTCAAAAGACTGTATCGGTGGCTGATATCGAGAGCCCCGCCAGCTTCCCATTCAATCCGCCTCAGCCCCAGCAGGAACAACCATTCCACCACCAGGTTCCCATCCCCGTTGCTGGACCCGGTCAAGAGCAGATGACACAGGGCCCGCCCAGCCAGGCCTCAGGAACTCCGCTTTCACAGATTCCCGAGCGGGCGATCCACGCCCAGCCTTTCCAACCGTACGGCTACCAACCGCCTGGCTTCTACCCAGGCTACCCTCCTGGTCCCATGTATTTCCCTGGATCTGGCCCTGAGTATCCCCCGTACAACGGACCGATGGGACCGGGTGTTTCGATGCCCAATTTCCCTCCGGGGCAACAGCAGCCCATGCCGTATGGTGTTCCCTCGTCATCAGGGGAGCAGCCTTCACAGCCTGGTACCGTTGCTCATGAATCGGGTGGCACGGTCTACTTCTACGATGCCAACCAGATGTACCCCGGCGGCAATTACGGAGGTCAAGGTCCCGGGCAGGGGCCTGGGGGAGTTGTGGGGATGGGAGGCATGATGACGCCTCCGGGTACCACGTATTATTATCCACAACCACCTGGGACCGGGGGAGGCATGTACTATGGACCGCAGTGATTGGACTGACTTGCAGTGGTCTCAGTTCGCTGCTGGATGAGTTACGTCCTTTCTTTTCCAAGGAGCATGGTCCGTTTTTTTTCACCCTGTTCCTTTTTGTTTTCCCTTCTCCTCTTTTTTTTTTGGTGCTTCTTCGTCCTCTTTCCCCCCTTAATTTCTTCTTATTTTTCTTCTCTTTTTTTTTCGTTTCTTTTCTTTTGACATGTTCTCCTTTTTCTTTTTTTTTTGCCCGTCTTGGCGACGGTCGTTAGACTTGGATTATCATTCGGATGCATTTGAGCGTTCTCCCCCCCTCATTTCTCATATCCCCGCAGAACCCGCCCAGCTCCTCCTTCCCCTCCCCTCATCTCTCTTCGATCACTTTGCATGATCTAGGCTTTGTTGCAACTTGCATGACCTCATTTCTTTCGCTCCCGTTGACCCGGGGCTACGAAATACCAACAAAAAAGTATTCTATACGTTGCAGTCTACTCGTGTTTTTGTCCATGTAGTCATATAATTATGATCATGTAGTCAAGCAGCCATGTAGCTAGAGCGGGCTTCCTATCTATATCTCAGTCCTCTTCCGAGGTATTTACATCGTGACTGCTTGCCCCAATGGTCTTCCAATGATCGTCCCAATAATTAGTATGGACTCCGCTCTTTCAGCATGTACTGTACTCTGACCTGTACTCTGTCTAGTGTCTCCGTATCATACGTGTAAAGGCGTGACTCCACCTGCCGGGCATTACCTAATCTTACACCGCCCACTGGCAGGCTGGCAGGTGACCTTCTTCCCCCCATCGTACAACGCTCTCTGCCTGCTCGGATCTGCAGTTCTCCCTCGACCTGCTCGTCACCTTCCATTCTACTATTTCTGACTCTTCACTTTCCTTTCGTATTCTCATCTTCCCTTCATCATCCTCATCGTCTACCTCCTTTTCTCCCACTCTTGTATCCTTCTATCTCGTACTGAACTTTGCTTCCCCCAACTCTCTTCGTATTCCTTATCTCCCTCCTAGGCTCCTAGTGCCTTGTACCTCCACCTCCACATTCTCTCTCCCCCGATCACTTGCATCATGGCTACACCAGCCCTCCCATCACACCCCGGCCCAGACCATCAAGTCTCGATTAAGGTCCTTTATAACGACAGCAACCGCCGCTTCAAGTTACCTCTGAAGGACCTACAGGCTCAGGTGCTGCCCCAGAAGGTAAGCTATCTTGTCTCCACTCAAGCTCCGACCGGACCTCCAGTCCGCCCCCCCCCCCATTCCCTTATCTCAACGATCCGCCCGGTGATTGCCGTGATCGATGACTCGACGGTGATTGAAACACTCACTTGATCTGTGTTGATAAAATATGGCCTCCAAATCCTACATAGAAAGGCCGATTGCGGTTGCGTGTTGACTAACTGATGTCTTGGGTTTAGCTCCGCTTGCTTCTCGGCGTTCCGGCAAATGTCAACGTCATCTTCGAACGTTATTCCGACAGCGCCGGAAACTACATCTACCTAGACGCAGCCAACCCCTCCGTCTACAAACAACTCTACCGCGCTGCCAAAGCCAAATCCAAGCTTCGTATCAAGGCCACCGTGGTCGATACACTGGCGGCAGGGCCCTCAGACTTCTCTAACCCGGTCCAGCCATCCACTCAGAGCCCTCCCCGATACAGTTACCTTGAGACTGTTCTCAGCTCACCCATCCCCATGGCTCACCCCGAGACCCTCCCCGCCACCTCTGAGCTGGCGACCACCTCTATCGAAGTCGACGCCTTCCAGCCTCAGTCGACACAGACAGTCATTCAGCCTCCTCGCCGCCGCGACTTTGAGGCCGAAGACAAGATTCGCTTCCCCGTCATCTCCCACAGCACCCCCAACGGCATGTTCTGCATTGACTGCAACAATTGTGGTCGATCTATTGCCAACGAGCACTATCACTGCAGTATCTGCGAATACGGGGATTACGACCTGTGCCCACAGTGCATTGAGGCGGGTGCCTCGTGCCGTAGCGACGGCCACTGGCTGATTAAGCGGACGGTGGTGAACGGCGTCGTGACCAACAGCACCACTGAGACTATTCCTCCTCGTCAGCCTCAGACTCAGACTCAGGCTAAGGCTCAGGCTCAGGAGACCCCCGAGCTCACCGAACAGGTTGCTACTGTGCAGGACGAGGAAGAGATCAAGCCTCAGATCGCAGTGTGCCCAGCTTACGAGGCCCCCGCGGCTCCCACCGCTGAACGCGTTCTGGAGATGGAGGCCTCTCTCATTCCTGGCTCCACAACTCAGTCTGATGTCGCTGTTCAGGGCGATGTCCAGGGCGATGAGCAGCCTATGTGCAATGGATGCTGCCGTGGTACGTTATGTTTTATTCTGCACCTTTATCTTCTTTCGAATATCTGGGCCAGCGCTAATATGAAATATAGAGGTCGATGAGAGCAACCTGGTGCGCTGCAATGACTGCGAGGATTATGACCTCTGCCTTCGGTGCCTGCTGCGTAACAAGCACGGCCACCACCCTGCCCACACCTTCTCGCTTGGCTCGGACCGCAACTTCTGCTTGAAGAACCTGATCATGTCTCGCTGCCTTCCCGGCCGCCAGTTCAAGCACGCTGCCATTTGTGATGGCTGTGAGAAGGTAAGCTTTCTCTACCACAAACCATATATTGGTCTTCTAGCATAACACATGCTAACTACTTCTAGCGCATCGTCGGTACCCGCCACAAGTGCCTGTCTTGCCCCGACTGGGACTACTGCCCCTCTTGCATCCAGAAGGCTCACCAGAGCCATCCTGGCCACCGCTTCGCTCCTATCTACGAAGCTATTGGTGAGCAGCCTCGTGACTCCGAGGTCCACTTTGGCATCTTCTGTGATGGCCCGCTGTGCAAGGACAAGCCTGCTCAGAGCTACATCACCGGCATCCGCTACAAGTGTGCCGTCTGTGACGACGTTGACTTCTGTGCGAGCTGCGAGGCCCACCCCAACCACCAGCACAACCGCACCCACCCCTTGGTCAAGTTCAAGACCCCCGTCCGAACCGTCAGTGTTAGCACTATCACCGAGGATGACAATGCCACTGGCCAACTTTCTCTGGGTGACCAGCCTCGTGTCCCCGTCGACACCCCAGCTCCTCTGCGTGAGCATGTCGAGGAGAAGAAGCCCGTCATTGTTGAGCAGGCTCCCGTAGAGGTGGAGGCCACCAAGCCCGAGCCAGCTTGGCCTGCTCCCTACATCCCGGTCCCCGCTGTTGAGGCACCGGAGGCTATCAAGGAGGAAGATTCGGGCAACTACAAGGCTTACTTCGTTCGCGATGCTATCGCCGATGGCACCAAGTTGCCTCCCAACACTATTTTCCGCCAGACCTGGACTCTCTTCAACCCTGGCCCCCTTGCCTGGCCGGCTGGCAGTGATGTCCGCTTCGTTGGTGGAGACACCATGTTTAACGTTGACTCTAGCCACCCATCGAGCGTTGAGTCTATCCGCTGTGCGATGGAGAGCAACAAGCTCACTACCCCTCTGGGTCCCGGACAGAGCGCCGATTTCAGTGTGACCCTTCGCACCCCTCGCCGTGAGGGCACTGCCATCTCGTACTGGCGCCTCAAGCTTCCCAATGGCGTCCCTATTGGTCACCGACTGTGGTGCGATATCCAGGTGCAGGGAATTCTGTCCCCCACCCCCTCGGCCGTTGAGCCGACGAAAAAGGTTGTCGAGGAGCTGGCCGAGACCGAGTCTTCTACTGCTAGCACCGAAACTGTCGGTAGTGGCATGATCTTCCCCAAGCTGGAGAAGGAGTCTCCCGAGTCGAGCCTCCATGAAGATGTTGCTTCGACCGATCGGGCCTCGAGACCATCGACTGCTTCGGAGGGAGATGTTCTGGAAGATGTGGAGAGCCTCACTTTGGACGATGTTTCCACCGACGCTGGCTTCCTGACCGATGAGGAATACGATGTCCTCGATGCTGACGATCAGGAGTTCTTGGAGGCCAAGCAGTCTATTCACTAGACAAGTCGCTCGCCCACTTTTGTACTACAGGCTTCCTGCCTGGCTTTTTATGACACGATATGGACTCGGGAATTTGCAAGGTGGAAGGTTTCGGATCTGGTCTTTTGGTTTTTTTTTTTTTTTTTTTTTTTTCGTTATAATTTCTTTCACTTTGCCTAAACCCAAACACACGCGCTGGGCCACTTCTGCCATGGCCAGCTTTGATAATGACCTTTTCTTTTCTGGTATTTTGAATTTGACTTTTCGAGAATCTTTTTCTTTTTCGATCGTTGGCTTTTCTCGCCATGCAACTATTCTTCTATAGGGGCTCCGTCTTGACAAATTCACGCTGCCCCAGCTGGAATGCCCCCGAAAAGATCATCTCCGCTGCATCTCGCTTTGCTCCAGATAGTCCAATGCATTGATTTGCTCTTTCCCGCGTACTTTGACTTTGTAACAGGCCAATACATACACAGTTCGTATGTACTAAAACCATCCACTTCTGTTGGGGTCCTCGGACCCGCTGCGACTCTACATTATTAATCACCCCCTCATAGCCACCGATGACGATGTTGCCGTAACACAACAATATGGAAAAAAAGACCGAGGCATTATTAATTATTTTCTCTCGATTCGGTTCGACTCCTCACGATCATGCAGGGAGGAGGAATAGTGGACCTACCGAAGCCTTCTTCCCCTTTAGCATTGAGTAGCTACTTCCCCTCCTCCTCTTTCCTTCGTTGTGCAACTATTTACTAACTATCCTGTCCGGTCCAGTATTCGATTCTTTCTCCCTTAGTCTGGCTACGGCAACCACGCCCCGCAATGGGACTCTTGAGTTCGGCCTTCTTGGGCCTATTTGCTGTTCTGGTAGCCATCCTGGCTCCAGCAGTTGTCCATTTGATCAAAATCGGTGGTCCTTTTCTGACGCCCAATCCGACTGTGGTGGGTCCAGGCCAGGGTCCCATTGTCATTGAGGATACCGTTCATTGCGAAGATCTGCACCACTATCGCCCGGCCAATGTGCTATTCACGGCATGCGAGGACCTGAAAGAAACTCGCTTCGACTGGTTCCCCGGCCTGGGCCATTTGGACGCCAAAGCTGCGGGTCGGGGATCTATCCATGTGGTTGATCCAAAGGTATGTACAGGAGTATCATGATGCCGAGGTCCAGACTATAGCACAGCAATACACTGACAAGCTCCATTAATCAATGCCAGACTTTCAAGTCCACTCGTCTAGCATTGGAAAACTTCAACGGTCCCTTCGTCACCCACGGCATCGACGTCATCGAAGATCCCCAAAACCCAGCTGCAGTCTACATCTTCGCCGTCAACCATCTGCCAAACCCGGAATTCACGTCCAACTCACCCGACATCCCAGCAGCACGCTCCCAGATAGAGCTCTTCCATCATGTCCTACACTCTTCCACCGCGCAACACGTCCGCTCAATCCGACACCCCCTCATCCAAACCCCCAACGACATCTACGCCGACAGCCCGAACTCCTTCTACGTAACAAACGACCATTTCTACCGCAGCGGCCTCCTCCGCCGAATCGAAGACGTCTGGCCGTCCGCGAAATGGTCCAATATCATCCACGTCCAGCTGCACGAGCTACACAAGACCGCAGACGCAACATCCTCCCTAACCGCGTCCATCGCGCACAGTGGACTATGGACTAACAACGGTCTCGGCCACGCCCGCTCCGATTTCGAGGTCGTCATTGCCAGCGTCATGGGCGGCGAATTATACCTAGCTAGACGTCACGAGAACAACACCCTCTCCATCCATGACACGATCGTCTTCGACACTGTGACTGATAACCCGAGTTACTATGTGGATCCGTATGCGAGTGCTGCGCATGATGCGAGCGGGTTCGTGGTTGCGGGTATTTCGCAGGGCTTTTATCTCCCGCAGACGGGCCGGGATCCGGATGCGTTGGAGGCGGTGCAGGTTTGGTATGCGAAGAAGTCTGGGACTGGTGGGGAGGGGTGGGAGAGGAGGTTGTTGTTTGAGGATGATGGGAGGAGGATTCGGAGTGCTAGTGCGGCGGTTTTGGTTCCTGTTGAGGAGCCTGTGGGGGAGGATGGGGATGGGGTGAAGAGGGCTTGGTTGTTTGTGACGGGGTTTTTGTCGGAGAGTATGATTGCTGTGCAGGTTGAGTTGTAGGGTAGGGGAGATGGTAGAGTTGTATATATAGATTGGATATCTCTGGTTTGTACATACAGGGGAATATCAAGATACTATTTTGATGACGATTACTCTGAGAGGATTACTATGATAGTTTGAAATGTACTCCATTTGCTGATTATTCGTCTTGGAAATGACCGTTGCGACATGTGTGACTGTCCTCGATGTCCTTCGAAGGTATACGCATACCTTTGAGTGTCAATGAGAGGAAGGCACAGACAAATCGTAAGCTTGATATATCCTTGTCTCATCTCCAATACTACAGTGGATACACGTCGCAGGTGGTGGTGTTGACGCATCTTGCGGACTCGGGCGCGACGCGCTGCGACAGTCTTCTATGTCAGAGACAGACCTGGACAGCCCTGTATTCTGACAGAGTAGAAGCAGAGGGGATAGACAAATGAATATTTTTCAAGGACCTCTCGTTCTGTAGCGTAGGCACGTCGTTTGTATTGGCGCGCTTCGTGCCCTCATGCTCAACGCGCCGCGACAGTCGAGTCCTCCATGACGACCGGAGCCTAAACGTGTACTCGAGTTTCAATGGAAATTACATCTACAAAGACCACTTGAAAGACATTTTAAAAAACAGAATGGATTGAATTTCTACTGATCTACTCTACTCTCAAGTCAAACCACCAGACAGGACAGAGAACAGGGCCACAACTTCGAGCTTCGAACTTCGAACTTCGAACAAGATCCGACCGCAGCAACCCAACTCTCCCCCCGAACATGGACAGACAGACAAGAGAAGAAAACAAGAGAACAAGGAGAGGGAAAAGGGGAGTGAGTTCCTCTTGGCTTCATCCCCGTCGACCGAAGTCAAACAGGGACTACTAAGCCCCAGCACCACGTCAAGGTGGGAACTCGTCGCTGGGGTAAATCGCGAAAGAGTAAATGCAGATAAATGGCAAAAAAGGTAAATGAAGAAGAACAGAAAGGAAAGACAAAAGAAAGGACCCACCTGCTACGCACTCACCTTCGTCTGCATAAGAGAGACGTGAGAAGAGGAGAAGCAGAAGATCAGAAGAAAAGATGAGAAAAGATAAGACGAAAGGAAAGACAAAAGAAAAGACCCACCTGCTACGCACTCACCTTCGTCTCTTCGAGAGAGAAGACAAGAGACGTGAGAAGAGGGTAAGCAGAAAAGATGAGCAGAAAAGAAGGAGAAGACAAAAGAAAAGACCCACCTTCTACGCACTTACCTTGGTCTCTGTAAGAGACAAGACAAGAGGCAGAGGATAAGAATGCAAGGTGTACAGTAAGAATAGAACAGACAAGAGGTAAGAATAGTAGAGGTAAGAATAGAGAAGGATATAGGGTGGGCGTGAGTAAGAATAAGAAAGATAGAGATAAGAATAAGAGAGCAAAGGAGAGTTGGGGAGAAAAGAAAAGAAGAAAGATTTCGAGGGGAGGAAAGGGGGATTTTGAGCCGGCGCGCTAGTGAGACGCTGAGGCCGTTTTGACGTGATGTTGATGCGATGTTGATGTGAGATTGACGTTGTGAGGGTATACTTCAGGCGCTTAGGTGTGTATACTTCTAGCCCTAACTGAGTTGGGACGCGGACTAGTCCGACCCTAT
Organism: Penicillium goetzii; assembly: GCA_037043885.1. Classification (NCBI taxonomy): domain Eukaryota; kingdom Fungi; phylum Ascomycota; class Eurotiomycetes; order Eurotiales; family Aspergillaceae; genus Penicillium; species Penicillium goetzii. The sequence continues at coordinate 196,756 of JAWLST010000006.1, read as the reverse complement.
TTTAGGCAAACCGAATCCATTTCTGGACTGGGTAAACAGCGCCATGGCCAGTTACCTAAGTAATGATGGAGTTCCTCTTAGATTGAAGAAGTTAATGTTATTGTTGATGGAGATGGCTTGTTTGGCCTTGTAGACTTCTGGCTGGTTCTCCTGTAGGCCCTTTGCTACTTCTTCCCGCTAGGTGCGATGCAGGTTCCCGTTCTTGTTCTTGTTCGGCGGTCTATATATACCTGCCTCTTTCCTGTCCTGCTTGCTCTTCTCTAGATAGATCAAGCAATGGTCGTGGGACAGCCAGCCTGCGACGCCTCCAAGCTCCGGGAAGGGATCCCGCGGAGGCCGCAGTCGCGGCAAGACTAAGGCCCAAGCCATAGCCTCCACCACTAGCGACAAGGACACTACTAACACCGAGGACGACGAGGTCCCAAAAAAAGGGAACTGTCATACAGACGAACATGCGTACCTGCTGTGCAAGCATCTCTCTATCAATGCCCGCAAACAAGGAGGCTGGACGGAAGACTTCAACGCCGCAGGAGAGCTCCAGGGCGGCCGTACCCCCACCGACCCAGCTCCAATCTTCTACGCCTGGGGACTGCCCTTCATCGCCGTCTTCAGAGGTTATCATATCCTCAGTGGTCTCGAGGCCTCCGAGCGTTACGGCTCCTCCATCAACGTCAAGAACAACGCAACCACGAAGACCGCCGGCACGGACTGGCTAATGTTCTCTTGCGGATGAGTGCGTATGCTCCACTACGTCGATATGCGCTGCCGGCAAGCGTTTCCATATCGGCACGACGAGCCATTCGGAGGGCTTAATGTGATTCTCGCAGGCGACTGTTTCCAAGTTCCGCTGGTGCGAGCACGGGGTCTATACCACACGGATCCTAAGAGTGACGAAGAGAAGAACGGGACAAGGTGCTGCTACCAGCAGTTCAGATGCTGCTACAACTGATTACGCTAGCAACCGCCCTCGCTACCTTGTATCGGAAGATGATCGCTGCTGAAAAGTAGCAGTTTTATATCTCGAGTTAGCCTTCTCAAGGGCTTTGTCTCCTCATTCGCCGACATTACCACAGTATTACAAGGATGATCAAGCTCCGCCCACACCCGGAGGGACTCCCAGATCATATTCTCAGTCATGAGTTGAAAGATATCCCAAAAAACAATACTTCGACTGTCGAGAATGACGATTCAAAAAAGATCTAGAAAGACCTTTCAAAAGAGAGCAAGGGGGCGCATATTTGGCTGGGATTTTCCTGGAGTTTTCGTAGCGATACTTCCAGGCGAATTGATCAATCTGCATTGATATCCACTTCAGATTTCGAAAGACGCGATCGACTCGTGAGATAGCGCCTAACTGACAAACAACCGAAAGAAAGTATTACTTTCTGTTATATAAGAAAAGAGGACTTGAGATAATTCTCCTAGGTAAGAGCCTCCATAACTTACGGATCCCTGCATCCGGAAGAGGTCTCAAGGAGATATTACTGCTGCAGATACTTAAAGCTAAGCGGATTTAGTCTATTTTCTCCTCAATCACCAGTATTAAGGATGGATGTGTTTCTGATAGATGTTAAATGGCTGAAGGATCTCAGTTATGTTAAGCAGAGCGGTAGCCCGGCTGTCACTGTCGAGCTTGCTGCTGTTGCTGCGGTCGCTGCCACTGCTGGGTACGGGGCGGGTACTGGGCTTGTTGCTGACGCGGCGGAGCTTGTTGCTGTGCGCTAGTGCGGCGAGTCTGAGGGGCGTTAGAACCATACTGAGGTGGATGGGGCGCCGCGCTGCGGCGGTCTCTAAACTGACGGTCTCGCTTCGCCGCCTGGTCTCTCCAGTCACGGTAACATTCATCGAGATCTATTCTATCTCTGAATTATAGACTCAGACAACTCTTAAACAATCCAAGCAAAGAACTTATTCATTGATCTAGCATACTCATATTACTGAGGAGGCCTATCCTGACGAACAAGCAAGTCAGCCAGACTGACTTGGGCCTGATGTGTAAGTTGAATTGTCTCTCGCGAGAGAAGCGAATATCGCAATTGAATAATGACAGCTATTGACGCGCTTGTGCTGTAAGTTTCAGTTGGGCCGATGCAACAGTCTCTGATGAAGAGTCCTTTGCTATCCTCAGATGTGGACTTGCAGCAGAGGTCAATGTGGTGAACGGCGCTGACTTCTATGGCACACCTGAGAACAATTCCCTTCATCTGATGCAACGCTACTTCTCCATCTATGCGGAGGATGCTGAGACGATACGCCAAGCCTCTGCCGTGGTTAAGATTGATATGGTGGAACTATAGATCAATTTGTGGGCGAGGCAAGCGTTTGAAAATGGAGTTGCCGATATATGCGCTGAGTTGGGCATTGTGATGTTGCGCATACACCACTCGGTGCAGGTATTCCTCACCAGCAAGTGCAAGAGCATTGAGCATTTGGTGGTGCCTCAGTATCTTCGAGGCTTCCCAAGATCTTAGCCCGAGTTTCTCCAAAAGAACTTCGATCCGGTTACCGCGTTGGACAGCCTGACGGCTGCGAAGGGGTGCACCGGTGCGCAACTGGCATTGGCCTGGATCAGGCCTCAGAGCGAAAACCTGGGAGGCCGGTGATAATTCCTGTACCTGGCGCCAGTTGTCGACTCCAGCAATCGAGCCCGTATTCCATCAGAGAGGTGGATCCATTAGCCATTCTGAGCCTTCGGCTTGCGGCTCATGCAGCCACTCCTGGCCAAGTGACATATTGTAATCTAGCCCCGGAATGGCAGTAAATTCACTCAGCTCATTAGGAAAGGATGAGGAAAATCCATCAAAGGAAGGGATGGGGTTTGGAGAGCGCTGGTCAAATGACATGTCCAGGCCACTCAAAACATCGACATCGCCTCCCTCCAAAGGTCCACCTCGCCAGAGCTTTGTCCATTCTCTGAACTGGTCATAGCCTGTTGCAGGCTCTGTCGACCCACTCTGCTCTGCTACTGAGTGGTTGTGCAGCCGTTGCCTGGCTCGTTCAAGCGCTTCGATGACAGCTATTTCAGATTGCGCGGATTCTAACCCCGTGCAGATTTGGCGAATGAGCGCCATACCTTGGTTCAAAGTTCTGGATATGTTGCTTGATGGTCCATTGACGCTGTGGGCAATCAGCGCCAACAAAGCAACACGGCATCCATTGAACTCAGTGTATGAGACACGCGCCAGGCCAGCAGTGTCTTGCAAGAGCTGACAAAGCTCAATAACTCTGAGTGCCGCATGAAGTGAGTCGCGGCGAAGAATGTTGACGATATCAGGGACTCCATGAGTGGTAGCGCTGTCGACTGAGTCAAGCAAGCCAGAGGACACCTGAGATATGATGAAGGGCCGGCCCATATATATCAATGTCGTGTTATAATATATCTCAAGGTGAACATTGCAACGAAAGAATGATCCGGTAGCGGCGAGATCCCGGCAGTAAATCTCAGTAGCAAGACTATCCCACCATGAGCTGAGTCGATCGCGCGTGGCAGCAAGTTGTCGCAGATACTGCTTCTTTCTGGCTTTCGGACAACTTCGAAGAGACCTCATCGCTTCGGCAGCTTTCGCTAGATGATCTGTCAAGACAATTGCAGCGATGAAGTTGGGGAGATTCGTCATTTTGCCGGTCGGTCGTAGAGCGGGCAGGTCGAAAGGCATCGGAGCATCAATCTCAGCAGGAGAAACAGACACTGGGCGGCCATGTAGAATACCAATTCGACTGTTCGAGCATTCAGTATTTTTTGTACTTAGCAGGTCATCGAGAGATTCCATACCGTTCCAACGAGTATGCAGACCACCAAAGGCGATTTCGCACCTCGGCAATCTCCGGGGCCAGATTGCCTTCAGGTAGCTTGCGATGCATGCCATTTTGAATTGCCATCTTGATTGCTAAGCCGTAGTATACGTACGCCAGGCCTGCTGTGTCGATCGGCAAGGTATACACACCCATAAGCAAGAAAGCTTGGACAGTCTCCACACTGGCAACGGTAATGAGATCCGGGATGAGTCGACATGCAAACCGATAAAGCTCCAACCCGATTTGATCATCGGGAGTACTTTTAGTAGCAGAGGTGGCGCCACCAGGCGTTGAATTCGACTGCATGTGGGCAAATTGCGTGCCAATCGCAAAAGTCATGAGAAGAGTACATATCCAACCAGCATCATTAATCGAGGGTGGCTGCGTATTGCTGTAGTAAAAGTTCAACTTTTCGCGGAAAGTCGCTTCGTCGAAGTAAAAGTAGTTCGTTTGACTGTATTTCATAAAGGCATTTGCTAGGAATTCCGCGATGGGTTTTGGGGGAAGATATGACTTTGCAAGTGCGACACTAGAGCCAGCTGAATGCAGGTCAGTGGCTCGAAAAAAACCCGTCGCATGGGCAGAGTTCTGGAAATCCTTGTTAGTGGGATATTTTTTGGGAATACCATAATACCGTCTTCTGAGCATTTTGGAGAGTTCACCGGCATACCCCATCTTGTCGTGTCTGGTCCCCAAGAGTTCGTAACCGCCGTTCAAGCATTTTGGAGAAGTTCCAATGTGACAATTCCCCCGAATAATCTATTGAGCCAGGTTAGTTGGGACATGCCGATACCCAGATATTGAACATACGCATTATGCTGGTCGAGAGCAGGTCGACAGAGTAATGATTTCCCAGGGTAGCATCGTTTGAATCTCGATCCGATTGCTCCTGTCCCCGGCCCTGGTCTAGAGTATCTGCAATCTGCTGGAGGGCACTTGTTTCAAATGAAACATCACCCAAAAAGTGTGTGATAATTCGCTTCATTTGAAACTCGTTGGCATGCCGTTCTGAAGGCTCTCCCTCTCTAGCACGGAGATGAGCCGCCCATTCCCTCTGATGGAAAACTAAGACCTCCAGGATAAACTCACTCTGAGGGATCATGTCGCGATCTTGGAACTTGTCGGCGGTCTGCACTCTCGAAGCCGCATGCTCGTTGACGCTCTTGGCAACGAGTACACGGATTGCCGCCTCCGCCTTTTGAGTTGTGTCAATTGTGTGAAAAGACGAGAATCAACCATGAAAAGGGTCTAGAAGTACATTTTTCTTTATGTTGACGACAAGGCAAACATCTGTGTCGTAGATAATTAGCACTGAGGATGTTCTATCTCGATTCCATATGAATTGTATGGCGTCCACTTACGCCTGTGCCGTCCTCTTTCGCAGCGCCTCAGGTACACGGGGTCTTCTTTGTCTGCCTTTGCGTATCTTGGGACCAGGCTCGGTCATTGTAACGCAAACCGCCTCGCGCCCCGCTCGAATGCTCGAATGTTCGCATGCATGTAGATGGAAATAAGAAAGACGGCGGACGAGATATCGGCGCATATTTTGGCCTGAGGCATAAATGACATAAGCAAACTGATAGAAGATAAGCGATAAGCGATAAGAGAAGACCATATCAAGCTCTCACGATAATATTGCTGCATGTTAGCATTCGAAGTTGGTTGTTTAGTTTTAATTGTATTAACATATATATGCGAGTGTATTTATTTATGTATTGGTCATATGGTGTGCGTTGCCTTCACCAATTACAGATATGAACGGCTATGAGAGACATGGTGCCCGGAGTGCATAAGCCAGACTGGGAATCATGGTGTCTGGATATCTTGCTATGTATTGTATCTTTGTGTCTACGCCCTATACAGGCAAGAAGAGAAGGGAAAAAAGTAAGCAAGATGAAGTGAGCGAATATTGTACATATTTTGCATTGCTTTGGGCGAAACCGGGCATGAGTACCCGGAATTGACACTTAAAGCCCTTTTCTCCTCGGTAGCTCCAAAGAATGCAAACCAGAAACTTGAACGTTGCTTTTCGCTTTCTCTATCCTCATGAACAGTCAGTCTCGCGAAACAAATTTGACCTCATTGCGACTGCTGGGTGAGCATGTCTCCTCCACGATACAGCTGGACGGCTTCTCCTCAATTTACGCCCTTACAGACTCGATTTTCTTTCTTGTGACTATCTCTCAATGAGTCAAAAACACTCATAGCATCGAGCAAGAAGGGAAAGTCCTCCGTAACGGCTGTCCTCCATAGACTCACCGCAACCAGCATTTTTGCGGTGCTTCCCTCAGCATACAAGACCATACAGGGCAACAGTGCAGTATCACTACGCAAGTTGCTTCCAAAACCTGTCACTTCCTCCACGCAGAATGCTACGTTGGATCATTGTCCGTAACGTACCACAGGACGTCATCTTTCAATCGGGATGAAGCCCGTCGCACCAAGATGAGCATTGAACACACCATGGTGTAGAAAGGGAGTGACATGCCAGTCAGATATCTGGAATTTATCCCAGACCAGCATTGTTGGATGAAAGTGAAGCTTGATTGGCCAAGAATGAGTGCATTTGAGTCATCCAATGTTGAGGCAAAGTTCTACTTCTGGCCGAGCTGGGAATTTTGAGATCGAAAGTATGTTGTCCAGTCAGAGCTCTAGTGCGTGTAGCGCCGCTATCAAAGTGAGTACCGAAATAGGCATGGATGGAAGATTGGCATTGGGCTTTTCATGGCAGTAGGGAGGTCTGGAATCCGGCATGATGGAGCAGATCAAAACGGCTCTTAAGGTTGATAGAAAGATTACTTATGTCTGGGTAGCACTGTTGATTGAGTAGATTTACTTCAACTTTGGACAAAGAGAAGATGTGTTGATCGATTAATTGGTACCTCAAATATCTCAATGAGTTTCAGTAAAGAGACTCTTTAGAAATTACCTAACAACAGAGAGTATCTGTGTTCACGATAGAAGAAAAGCGAGCGAGATAGCGATTCACAAGAGGTAGTGCCTCCCTTGTACAATTGCGGTAGTGTTCACAAGAGCTTGTGATACGAAGAGAAAAGGTAGAAATGTATTTTTATAGGAACTTCCAGCGAATGTGAGAGAATTGGCTTAATAGACGGCCTTTCGAGCTTCATGGTAGGTTTAGCTGGCTACGATCCGGGAACTCGGGTCTCAGTACCCGAACAAGTTCGATATAAGACAGCACGCATTCTTCGCCAAATTTATATCTACAGATCCAGCTTTTCACCGATTATACGACAGTTATCCCAAGCAAAACTTGACAATGGCGCGACTTTCTGACTTTCGTGTACTGTCCTTCGACGTCTACGGCACTCTGGTCGACTGGGAAGGAGGCATCCTCGCTGCATTCCAGCCAACTCTAAACAAGAGCAAAGCTCAATTCACACGCAAGCATCTGCTCACCATCTACCACGAACTGGAGCGTGAACAGCAGACCAAGACTCCCGATATGCCGTATCATCAATTGTTGACAACCATCCACCCCGAATTCGCCAAGCGCTTGGGTCTGGAGACTCCATCCCAAGAGGAGAGCAAGCAATTTGGAGAGTCAATCGGCAATTGGCCCGCTTTCCCAGACACGGTGGATGCTCTTAAGCGCCTTTCAAAGCATTACAAGCTGGTTGTTCTATCAAATGTCGATCGTGAATCTTTCGCAAAGACCAATGCAGGCAGTCTCGAGGGCTTCGCTTTCGATCTGATCATCACGGCTCAAGATGTGGGCTCATACAAGCCGGATCTTCGCAACTTTGAATATATGCTCAAGACCGTGAAATCAACTTTCGATATTCAGCCCTCTCAAGTCATTCAAACTGCCCAGAGCCAGTTCCACGATCATCATCCTGCCAAGAAGATTGGAATCAAGTCCGCTTGGATTGAGCGACCAGGCGCTACAATGGGAAATTTGTCAGACAATATCTATGACTGGCGTTTTAATACTATGGGGGATATGGCCCGGGAAGTTGAGACCGAAAAATGATTTCAACATGTGAAGTGATGTCTTGGGCTACGGGGGTGTTGGAGTTGATATATCTGCGCTGCTTTTGTAGTCGCAACTCGTGTTATTATTTAGAAACTCTCCTTAGCTACTTGTTCAAGCTCGCCCAGCCAGATATGCATCATCAAATTTTAATTTTTACTCTTCATTTTTTTTTTCATCTAGCTGATATGTTCCTTGCAGGATTGTCTAATTGGTAATCTGTCCGATCTTCCGTCCTTTGGTAATCCAGCTTACAGGGTGCGGCATTTGAAGCTTCTGGAGTTCCTAACGCGACACCGATGATAATAAATTGGGATGACGATTTAGTTTAGTGGGGAATCTACCAGACGAACGAATTTTGTGTTTAGCAGCTAGCTTCCATGTTCTGCGCCAGAAAACAGATACTTCTCCTCGATAGAATGTTGGTTCAGGGACGTTCCGACTCGCCCCGGGTACATGCACCCGAGTCGTTGGGCTGAGCCTTTGATGACACCGGATGAGAGGCAAGACAGGAATATCTACTAATGTTGGAAGGTAATTCCCCTTGCCGCATTCCATTGAAAGCAACATGCCGGTTTATGATACTGCCAGATGTAATCCATCTCCCGGGTGCCGTCATCCGGTCATCTATAAGCATTAAAAGCAAAGAGAAAAGCGAGAAAGAAGATTTACCGGATCGAAAACACTGTGTTGACTTGAGCCTTGTGGTCGCCTGTGCCAGTATCAAGTTTCTCACTACTTGGTTTCTCAATATCGACTGTTACGCGACCTACCCCGTCTGATGGTTGGCTAAATGGCCCAAGGTATATATCAGAGCAGCAAACAACGACTTGAAAGCTTCACTTTCCCTACCTCAACATGGAGGAGCTCGTTTATCTTTTTATGTTCGCATTTTTTCTGTCTTTCTCTTTCTCGGCGTGCTATCTGTTTCTGAGCCCGCCATCCACATGTTCGCACCTCGTGGAGTCTCTAGATTCGAGGCGAACAAAACAGGAAAGACCTGCGTGCTATCACCAATGCTCGCACCGTGCAGATAGTTATTTAACATGACCAAACCAAAATTAGTAAGTCGTTTACAAAATACAGCCCTATTGGTGCGTTCTATTAAGCTACTTCAGCATCACCGATATCGACGACAACACATGCCTCGACGTGTATGCGCAAATTGCATCCATTCCCATCGGACACAACGATTCTACCCTGATTAGGCCAATAAAACCACCTGAATTTGTCTCTGTACTGTGACAGATTAGAGACAGATTAGAATGTGAAGAATTTAGAAGTTGACAAATACTTAATTTGTTTCAATGACGCTGAGCTGTCCACAACACTGGCCTCGGATGAATTTAAAGCCTAGCATCAGTCGTACTGGTTGGAAGAATTGTTTTTTAGTCCATGTAGCCAAGACATCAGAGACCTATTTGATTAGTTGTAGAGTACTCCCATACATCTGAGGTTCTTTTCGAAGACTTGTTCAACCAGCAGGTCTACATCAATATCACCGGGTTTGTTCAGTATCATATCAAATTTCAGTTCATGAGAGCTGCATTCTATGCCAATAGAAGATATCAAAGATCAAGATTCAATTCAGCTACACGCATATTGACACCATTTTGTTTAGGGTAGTTCCAGACAATGTAAACAGCTAAAATAGCTAACTAACGAGCTAAGTTGCTCCTACAACAACAAACATTTACCCAAGCCAAGGCGACCGGCCGAGACATATTGCAATGCAACTCACTTAGCTAAACAAAGAAAAAACCCCACACCCGAACAACCGAAAAAAGCTCAAATCTCCCACACACGATCGGGCACCTACGTAGGTGGCCGCTCTCCAGACCTGACCCAGACCCAAAATGACCTAGCCAGTCTTCTCTCCACGAGAACATTGTCCCAGATCCCGATCTATCCAGCAAGGATATCGACGGCAAACGGCATGATTATTACTGTACTAAACAAAATCAAAACACAAAGAGTACAGTATTCATACGGTATACCTAGTGTCGCGGGAAAATAGAATTCCGCAGCTCATCCAAACAGGAACCTCCATCCAGGGCCCAGCGTCCCGAGTTCCGATTCCTGAAAGTGAAAAACAAAGTCAGGATTTGACTCGGGCAGAGTCTGCATAAGTGGAGCTGAGCCGCATTGCCGAGTCAGGACGGAGTTGGGAGTATGTGTGTATGCCGTATGGCACCCAGCCCAGCGTGCTTACTGTACATACCTCTAGGAACTGGAAGTCGGAAGGAAGGGCACGAGGGCGCTTCTCGAAGTGTCCGCTGGGTGGGGCGTGTGTGCAGGGGGTCTGGATAAGTCGGCCCGTCTGGAGTGGGTTGCGTGAATTTTGCTTTTCTTTTGGATTTGAGTATAAGCTGGGTTTGGGGCACGAGAATGGGTCGGGATGGGTGTGTCCGTAGTGTTTTCTACTATTGTATGTACGGAGACTACTAGTACTATTTGCATGGAGTAGTAGTAGGGGTGGATTCGGGATTGATTATTGGAGTGCCTACGGTATATCGCGATAGATCTGCGGAGTGTATGCCCTGTTGGTGAAGTTCATGGGGCTATTGGTCTATTCTGCGTTAGAATGGTGCTTGGTTTATGACTAATTTTTTAGTAGAACTGGATATAACAAGTTATAGTATACATGGTTGGGATTCAAGGTTCTACGGGTTACTAGGGACCTCGGCATGTTTTCTGCATAGAAGGAAAAATTGGATGACTGCACGGAGTACAGTAGTACCTATGTATAGTATACAGTATGAAGCACATTCGCAAGCAAGGTATCTAGACATACTGAATTGGGACATCTACTACATTCCGCGTTACACATTTATCTATGTATACCAAAATGAAAATCCTTCTCTATGATAATTCCAGTGACTAGTGATCAAAATCCCTCTCTTCCCATCTTTATCCTTCCCAGCCCCGATTTGACTTAGACCCGCCGAGTCTCGCAGGGCGGGCTGCCGAAACGAAAAGATCCGCGGATCGGCTTGATGTCACGGAGATAACAGCGCGACTCGGCTCGGCACAGCCCACTCTCGCCGGGTGCCGAGGTTAGCACTTCCAAAGAATTATGAAATCGACAAGTTATGTAAGTCTCCATGCGGTAGGTAGGTAAGGTGGCAAGGTGTCTACGGGTCTAGATCTCGGGTACAGTATATACAGTATAGAGTTTTCACTGACTTCATGCAGTAGTAATACATGTCGAAAGGTTACCCGTCATCAGAATGAGGGAAAAAGAAGTGACATATTTCCATAATAGGTTATTTCCTACGAGGGCATGTCCACTGGCATTGGAAAGTAAAACTTTGTCTTTTATTGAGTTTTCGCATCATACGAGTCGGCGATCTCTCGGGCCAAGCTCGGCATCCAGCATCCAGATCTACCATGTAGGAATGTAGAAAGTATAGTACCTCCGTACGGAGTAGTCCTCCAACACTTCTCACCTCACTCCTTCCACGACTTATACACAGTCTTACAACCAAACACCTCCCCCTTCTTCAAAAGCACCTGATTCCGCCACTCGGGCTCATTAATCGCATTGACGTAACGACTCGGCTCCACACAGAAGCCCGAGCCCTCAGTGTGCGCCGGCCGACCATCAATCTGTGGGATATCAATGTACTTGCCCGTGTAGAACTGGAAGGCCGGCTCGGTGCTGTGCACTTCCAGGTGCAGGCCGGTGCTGCGGTGGTTGAACTGCGCGAGACGGCGCAGGGGCAGGCTGCGGGTGTCCAAGGGGATCTTGGTCGAGTCGGTTTCCATGATGAAGACGTCGTCGATGTGGGGGCCAGTCGCGGCGAGTGTGAAGGGGGTTGTTACGTCCCGGGGGAACTTGGAGATGCCTCCTGTGGGAATGCCGGTGTCGTCCAGGGGGAGATAGTCTGCTGTGGCGAGTTGGGCGGTTGTGCCGGTGATGGTGGGACCGTCGCCGATGTTGAAGTAGCTGGAGGGTGAGTGTTAGCTTTGCATTGGCTGGGACTGTAGACGTTGTGGGGGTAGTGATTTTCTGGGGTAGGGGGTTTACGAACCTGTGGTTTGTGATGTTGACGACGGTCTCCTCGGCTTCATCGCCCACAAACTCAATCTCGTACTCGGCTGTCAAGACGGTAGTCGCCTCACCCTCCTTGCTAGCCGTGTACCACACGCGCACCTCAACAGTGCCGGGGTATCCCTCCTCACCGTGCTGGCAGAGGTACTTGAACAGCAAGGCGTCACGACCATGGCGCTGGACAGTATGCGGGCCATCGAAGACGCGCTTACCCCAACCCGTAGGGCCGCCATGCAGGGAATTTGGCCCATCGTTCTTGGCCAGCTGGACCTGCTCGCCATTCAAATCATTGATCACACCGTTCTTGATACGGTTGGCCACACGGCCAATGGTTGCGCCGTAATGCGCGGTGTTGTACTTGACATATTGGTCCTGCGTGGGGAAGCCGAGCACGATGTTGTGGCCGCCGACGCGGAACTCTTGGATGATGGCGCCGAGTGGCAGGAAGGTGAATGCGGCCTGTTCGGGGGCAGACATTGTGTCGGTGGGTATGTACAAGACGGTGGGAGTTGTTACAATGGGGATTTTATTGGTTTAATTGGAAAGGTCGAGGTGAATATTGAAATACTTTATGTTGGAGGGGCGCCGGAAAATTTGTGGGATGGTTGGGCCTGGCATGACGTTGGAACCCCGCAATAAGGACGGAATTGCTCAGCGGGGGGTAAATCCAAAAGTCTACGAGGGTACGTTTAGGCTAAAGACTCAAGAGGCGGGGTGCTGGGTGAGTTCTTAGTGGCAGTGCAGTCGAGGCACGGAGTCCGTCTATATGAGAGCTTGGAATTCTTCCGTGAGGGGTTTTGTGTTGCTTTCTTAGCCTGAGGTACGAGCCACTAGTTAAACCTAACCTTCAAACTGTTCTGAAGCTGTACTTCAAGCTGGTTAGCCTCGTTGGCTCTGGCGGGATCTTCTTCCACTATCATTGACACCTGATTTATCAGGCCATAATAAGGAGGTCAGGCATCTATTTGCAACCTCAGGCAACCTAAGCAACATTTCAGCCTCTAAGGACCCTCATTTTCTTCTGGCCACATGCGAAGACTAACTATCTAACTAACTATATCTTGGCATGCCAGCACTAGCGGACTAGCCAGTGCCTCGCCGATCAGATCACATACATCACCAGTGGGGATAACCCCATACATATTACATGATACTATTGTGATAATACGATAACTCTCGATCGCGTTAGTCTCGTCTCGTCTTTCACGGTTCACCGGCCACGCCAGCATCCGGCGTCGGACAGAACGGGGTTCCGGACGCCGAACGCTCTACCCCGGACTTGGCCCACTAGCAACAGAGTGCCCGGCCAACGGCGATCAGGCATTTGGAATACTTAGTATGTACTGTGGTGTCATGCCTAGTCTGGTCTGGTCTTTGTCTGGACTTGTCTTTCAGTTATTCAGATGCCTAGCACAGCCAGCCTTGGGACGAAGCCAAACGAGGCCAAAACAAGAGAAATAGGGGCGATGCTGCCCCTGAATTTGGACCCAAGCCGACCAAACTTCAAACGAGGCTGGAGATGTATACGTAGGATGTAGATACTTCGTGTTATTATTGGATCTATATCCTGAATTAGCAACGGAAATGGGGTAACTAATGTATTGAGGGGATTATCCCGTTGAAAGTGGGAATTTTGCAATAAATAGTTTCTATGCGGAGTCCTCAATACAAAATGCTCCATACACTATGGAACAGACGCGAACAATTGCTTCAAATGATCTGCATGTCGTGTATCCACATAAGGTTTTCTTTGTGGCTCATCCCCTCGAGCCCTCGACCCAATATTGTGCCTAATATTGAAATCGCAAGTGCTTGGCTGCCAATGGGGACTGCTCTGCAACTTGCGAATCACGATCGGTATTTGGATCAACCTTGAACCTTTAGTACGAAGTACTCCGTACATACTGTAATGACGAGACAGGATCTACGAATACAACATATACAGAGTACTACAGCCAAGGAGCTACATACTTCCATCTACAGCAACTGTCACGCTCAATCCTCCTGAACCAGTCGATACTATATAAACACAGCTCAGCTCACGACACAGTCAACATCTCATCTCTATTTTGGCAGCCTCACGTAAGGCTTTAATCCGTTAGCCCGCCGCGGAGCATCTGTCCCAATTGGGTAAGTTGGCATCTCGGCCACTTTCATCCGGTGGACGCACGATGAGCGACTAGTGGAGACACGAGTCTTCGAACGACGAAAAGGTCTCGTATTATTATTCGGGCAACCAGCTCGCTCACGTAAGAGGAAATCCTGTAGAAGAAGAAGAACAAAAAGAAGAAAAACTCGAGAGACGGAGGTGTGGAGCCAGACCGAGTGTAAACCCACCGTAAGGCCGTACATAGATTAAGATACTGTACGAATGTACGGAGATAGTCGCCGTACATCGTCAATGAGGAGGGGCTTTGTATTGGGTTTCGCCGGTCGGCGTCTACCATAGTGTATATACAGTACTCCGTACTCCTGGGTCCTTCATGTACTCCAGTCCCCGATCCCCTCGGTCGGAGATCCACAGCGCAATTCAAATTCCGCTTACCCAAGCTGCGGAATTTGCATGAAGCTTTGAAATCCCAAGTCCGCAGCTGTAGGCCTTACCTAACGAAATCAAACAGAACACTGCCCGCAGCAACGAAATATACGACAAGATAAGATACTGCAGGAATTATACGACAACCGCCCCAACTAGGAAGTACTAGGAAGCCACGAACAAAGTTTGAACCTTGTGGGAGACTACGCATGTACATAATGTAGGCTAATTTCTTACAAAGTACAGCGTACTATACGAAGACTACCCTTTGCAGTAGGTGCATGGTAAATTATTCAGTCACAGCTCACCGACCGAAGAATACAGGGAAAAACTCAAATTGCATGATCCTCGTATATAGGTGGGATGGACTTAAGGCTACGGTCCCGCGCGCGAGCTTATGTCCGAGCTGACGGACAAGGCCAGCCAGCGCATACTGTAAGTACTGGACTCGGCCCAGCCTCGTTGGTTAGGGTAGTTATCTCCGTGTGCGTACGGTCGTAATTCCTTCCTGGGTCGTATAGAGCATGACTGACAGGAGAGAGAAGGGAAAATAGAGGATAGAGGATGCATTAACTCAGGCACACATGTTCCTCAATAAGTAGGGTAGGGTATGGGATACCAAGAGATGAGCCACCGCCCCGATACGTGGACTTCGTACACTGAGTATGTATCTAGCCTACTCCCGCGGGCCGCGGTGGCTTACTGATGTGTAATCGGTAGTCGGTAATTTATAATCGATGATCGAGGATCCATAATCCATCCCATAATCCACAACCCGTCATCCATAAAATTAATTCTGGAAAGATGACAGATGACCATGACGGGGCATGAATCATTCCAGAAGCCGCATTAGTCAGGTGGAGCGATCCCATCCATTCTGGTCGGCACGTAGCTCCGGCGTTGCACTGTATGAGTGTATGTACCATAATTCCATAATTCCAACACCGACAGTAGTACTGTACCCCGTATCATAATCCCGAAGCTGGATCTGGGCTAGGCCGGGCCTAGATCTGGATCAGGGCTTTGGAGCTGCTCAAAAAAAGAGTGTGATATCATGCACTAATTGCAGAGGATTTGATTAGACGAGATCTGGTCACACTGTAAATGTAATGTCGTAGAGAAGAGAAGAAAAAAAATCCGATGGATTCGTTAGACATTAAAACCAGACAACAAGTAAAAAAAAGATCAAAACGCCGCGATAACCTATTTTAACCAAAACTCCAGTTTGGAAAAAAGAAAACCAAACCTAGAACCAGAAGAACGAGAGACAGAACCCCCTCCCGAGCCCAACACTGTACAGCATGATTAGGATCGCAATTGCTCAAGTCCAATCCACCAAATAAAAGAAAAAGATACAGAAAGTGTATGAGGGATAATAGCCCCATACACGAACTGGGAAGAGAAACCAAAAAGAGACATGTATAGTATACATGCATCACGTCATACGGCGTTAGGTTTTTGAAAGTGATGAAGAGCTTAGCCGCTTCGTATCACTTCACTTAGATCGAAGTGATCTCCGTGGGATTCGGATTCAAAAACTCCTTGAAATCATCATAATCCCCAGACGGCAGACAATTCATAGGCATCTGGCGATGAAACAGAGGCGAAGGGATCGGATCCTCAAAGTTGAAATTCGTGTAATCGGCCGAACCCATCAAATCCATCTCATCAAACGGATTGAATCCACCATTATTCCCCGGCCACTGCGGCGCGCCCTGCAGCGCAAGCGGATTGACAACGCCCTGCATCGACAACGCATATTGCGACTGCGGCGTGGGCGCGGCGCTCATCGTAGGCTCGATTTTGATCTGTTGTTGTTGCATGGGCGCGGCGCGGCTGGTGGGGCTGTAGGTTGGTGGTGTTGGGGGCATGGTCTGCTGCGAGTGCGAGGAGAAGGCGTCTGAGGAGAAACTGGATCGGGCGACGGGGCTGTGTGGGCTGTCGGTCGAGCCGTCGGTGGAATCCTGGCGGGTCATACCATTGCGCCAGAGGTCGTGTTGCATTACTTCGGGGTTTTCTTCGAAGCGCTCGCCCTTGGAGTGGTCTAGGGCGCCGAGGCGGGTGAGGAGGTCGTGGGTGAGTGGGTGGCCGTTGGGTTCGGGGTTGAGGAGGTCGCCGGGCCAGCCTTCGCCTTCGGTGCTGCGGCGGTATAGTTCTTGCAGGCCGTGGACGAGCCAGGCTTGTTGTTGCTCGAGCATCTCAACGTATCTGGAGGGGTAAGGTGGATTGGTTAGCGATTAGGGTCCTTGGTTTGGACTCATTGTGTTGTGCCATATGCTCACCCCTTGGGGTACACTTTATCATGGGCCTTCTTTCGCTCTCCGAAGACACAGATGGCGTTGTCTGCTCGGCAGCGCGAACATGGGCTGCTTCCATCGCACTTGGGCCCGGTCAGTCTGGCTGTTGATCGCCATGCTTATTTTTGTTATGTTACATACCTTGGATTTCTTTAGACGACAGCGATCGCAAGCTTTGCATACGCGCTTGCGGACGCCATCTGAGTGCGAGTGATCGGACGATGGTGTTGATTGTCGGGCAACCATGGTGTATGTGTGGTGGAGGGGGGAGGTGGATGAAAAGGCGGAGGTATTGAGTATATGAGGAGTGGGGAGAAGTATGAAGTAGATGAATAGAGCAATTCAGAAGAAGGATTGAGTAGTGTGGTAGTGGTGACTTTGGCTTTTTCGGTCGTTTCGTACTTGTCGAGCTATACTTCCAGATCCGGCGAGGAGGGCAGCGAATGATCGACGTCAACCAGTCAATGATCTAATGACGATGTCGAGGGACGGCCCATCCAACAAGAATTGACTTTGGGGAACAGGGAGGTAGACAAGGTTTGAGAACAGAGTGAAGTAATAATCAGGGATCGTCTTGGACCGCTGGTCATATACTAGTCATCTGCGAATGGGTGTCGTGGTGGTAGTGGTAGTAGTAGTAGTAGTAGTAGTAGTAGTAGTAGTAGTAGGTAGGTGAGGGTTGAGTAGTCTGGTCAAGTCGATGGCGTTTGAAGGAGGGGGAGGGCCCTTTTTTAGACTTCTTTGTTGGATTTGAATCGAGAAACCGAAAAGGAAATAAAAATGATTTAATAATTATTTTCTAATTTATGATTCCTGATTTCTTTTTTTCCCTGGGATGGCAGTTCGAGGGATTTTAAGGTCGAAACGATTCATACACACTGGTATCAGCCCCCCTCCCCCCCGTAACGGGCATTACCAAGATTACCAGATTACAGAGCACGGGAAGATGAGAGCATAATCATAGGGTACAGCTTACTTCCGTACATAACGCATAATCCACACTAATCCAGAGAAAGAGAGGCACATTAATGATTAAGCCCTCACAAAAGAACGAAAGAACCCGATCGGATCGAATCAGAACATGTCTCTGCAGACTCCACTTGAGATACATAATCACAAGGCCCGGTTTTTTTTCTTCTTTTTTTTAAAATTTTTTTTTTCTTCCCTTTCTCCTGATTACTCTATCCAAGTGGGTGGAGTCTGGAAGACTCGGCATTTCGCTCTTACCAGAGAGTTCGTTAGCTCGGAGGACGGAGCTTCCATCGGCCCTCGGAGACTTCTGAACGGCCCTGACGTACGGAGTATATCCGGCAGGACTGTACTTCCGGCCACTCAAGAGTCAAGTCCGGTACAAGGACCAGAATAATAAGACCAGATTTTTTTTCTTTCCCTTTATAGTATACTTGCTCTATATTACTTCATAGGGTAGGTTATAAGTCTAAAACTCACTACGAAGTACTGCTGCTGCTGCTAACTCCTGCTACAAAATAACTCATGCTTCATATGAGCTTAGCGAAAGCCGGGAATAATATTATTTTGATCGATCGTGTCACTAATGCAGGTATGATGTGGCTTGCTGCTCTCTTGTCGTATTCCCGTTCCATCCTTTGACTATATCCTCATGTTGATCTCTAGCATAATTTCCACCTAATTATACAAAGTATATAGAGTATAACTCATGCTGTCCGATCTAGAAGCCCGTGCCTGGAGTCTTGGCGTAGTGCATAAAGAGTGCACCAACTCGGCAAGGCCCTGCCGACTGGGGCAACGAGCACGAAAAACCACGCATTATTATTATTATTGTTTAGTACGATTACAAGAAGCATTCTGTTTCATCCTAATGCTCCATACATTATGCATGATATCCATATGACGTACCTTCCTATTACTCACGTGCGGAGTTCTTTATTGACACACTAACTCGGTCGATTTTCGAATAGTGTTCTCGGGCGCGGGATGTGCTGGACCAGTGGACACAACTTGAAATACTACTGAAAGGAGGAATCGAAAGGAACAGGAACAAAGATTAATATTAAACTAACGAGTTTCGCCAATGATCGACATCCATTCGGTCGGCGTCTCAGACAGACCGATTAATCAGATGCTGACAGCCTGACACAGTTCACCCGTCGTCCGTAGCACTAGTCCGTAGTCCGCACTCCGTGGGTATTCATCCCTCCTTTTTAACGGCCGTATCGCGTACGCCGTATCCGTATCGTCGTATCCCTGGTGTTAAGAGCTGCCTGCTTGGCTCTTGACATGAGCGTCCTTATGGTCGCTGACTATATTTGTGGCTCTATCCCTGCTCTTTACCCCTATCTGATCTTGTAAGGATTTATAATAACACACATTGTACTTGGAACAGATACTTTAGTACAGAGTATGCATCCGAATAACCATTTCGTAGTATATTACATTTTGCTCTCTCCCCGCTCATAAGCAAGCACTCACTACTGCACGTTCTCGCACTCTCTCCACCTCGACGCAGCCTAACGTTATGACCACCTGCCAATAATCCCCCAGTCTATGGCTTACGAATGAGCGGCCAGACCTTTCAAGACTAAAGTACGGAGTACATTCAGCATGAACGAAGTTGTCCATCCACGCGCCGATCACTTCAGTCGGCGGTTCACAGCCAACCCAATTACCAGTAGTCTAGCTGGAGGAGTCTAGTAGTTTATAGACACTCATACAATAGTTCCCACTGAACTAATCAATGAAAACTCGCTATACACGAATCCATTAAACACCTAGTGATTCATGACCGCCGACCGAGTCCAATGAGCTTGACAAAAGCCCCGCGTCCACCGCAGTGGTGCAGTAATCGAGCTCCTAGGCCGCAACCTTACCAAAGTCCATGACGTGACCACCACCTCGATCGGTCTCGGCTCGCACTTCGTTTTCGGGATTCTCGTGGACAGCTCGGACAATTAGTTTAGTACAAAGTATACATACACTGTACTCCGTACACTAGGTACAATAGTACATCCTGTAATACATACAGTATGTCGATGTAGTGAGCATTGCTTACGAAGTACAGCTCTATTTTCTATTAATTTTCCCTGTATTATGATTTGTTTTACCGGGATTTTGGCGCATGGAGAATCCCGCTAAGTGGGTGATAAGCTTCGCCCTGGCTACGCAGCCTGGCACCTGCAGGTCGGTCCTAGCCTCCTGGAGTATTATTATTATCTGATTTTCTGACTGAGGCAGCAGGGTTTGGAACTTGGAGGTGTGGGTAGATGGATAATGCGGAATGGAAAGAGATAATTCCGATCCGCGGATCCGCGGCAATCAATGGGCTTTAAGCTGCGCCGATCTGCCGATTTGAGATGGATGGACTATAGAAGGATCGCAATAAACAGGTTCTCGGTCGCAAAGAGGGGGTGTATAGATCCTGCAGGAGTGATATTCCATAACTAGATACTATATGCTCGGGAGACTGACTCCGAAGTTGTGAGGCGTGCCGAGTGTTGCGACAAGCCCTGATTCATGTGCATGTTCGAAATTGAAGTTCTTCTGGATGTTCGAGATGGTGGTTCTATGAAGCATTATTACCAAGTAAGATCGACTATCTGATCCTATTCTTACTAAAGATTGACTATTACTTTACAACGATCCGTAATATTCCCAAAGAGATACCATCCGTAAAAAGACTACTATCTCCCCATCCGCGGAGAAAGTAGTCTTGTTACGGATATTCGTGTTTTAGCCTTACTCTATCCCTCTCAAATCCATACTATCGTCCCATCGGACCCGACGACGGGATTCATGAACGATGACCTCATCTCCCTACTCAATCGACCTACTGATTGCCCAACTAGGCAGAAATGCCCGAACGGGCTGCTGCCGCATCACGGGGAGTAGTAACAACTACTGTACTAACTACTGTACTAAGTTAGTACAGTAGTTCATGCACGATCCAGACCCTTCAAACTTCCAGACACCGCCATTTTCTCTGATTATCTAGCCGCTCACTGGATAGTGTTTCCTTGGTGATCCATCCAGGATTGGCCCATACTAACGCCAATACCAATGCCGGTTCCGATGACAGCAGGGCTAGTGTCATCCACTATGCCCTGTCCGCATGGAACCTCCTACATCCATCCTGTACTCCTCTTCTCAGCTGTCAACCGTCGCACCTGAAATCTTGCCGCTTAACCGTGGACGCGATCTTCCCCCGCCCAGGTCACGATCAGGGTTTGATACGTTGTTGCTGAACTCGGCGTGTTGTTCCGGCGCCATTGCTCTCCGCTCGAGAACCATGTTTGCGTTGGGATGGAAAGTTGGAACAAATACACGCATTTGCGGGTCGAGGTTGACTGTGTAGGAATGGATGGGAAGAAGTAACGTTCTTATTCATTTGTGCCATTGGAATTGAAATTGACAACGATATAGAATGCGCTGAACGAGATCAGAGGCCAGAACGAGAGAAACAAAGGGTATATAAAGGAAAACAGTATAAGACGCATTTACGATTCCCACACGCCCTCAACATCCCCGGCAGCAGCACAGCCGTCGGAGCAAGCAGCCCCGTGGCTCAACCTCCTCCTCGTCCTGGTCTGCTTCTTTCTCTTTCTCGTTTATCCCGGCCCGCGAAAACCGACGCTTGCAACCTCCGGTCGGACTCGCGGGCTCACTCAGTTTCCGGCTGATGCGCAGACTGAAGAACCGACTACGTCGGGATTGAGTCTCACGCGACCCTCCCACGCTGGCATCAGCGGTCGTCGGCGGCAATGCCGTCGTATGCACCGATTGCCCCGCGCGCGAAGGTGGGCGCCGGCTCGGCGACGTGCCCTGCTGCTGATGGATACGGCGTGCTTCGACAACACGACGGACCAACACTGAAACATTATTAGCACTGACCAGAGCTCCTTTCTAGAGTCCCAATGCACGGCGAATACGTACGGGCAAACGTCTCCTCGATATTCACCATCTCCCGCGCACTCGTCTCCATAAACCCACAGCCATGCTTGCGCGCGTACTCCAATCCTTCACGCGCCGTGACTGCACGCCCATCCTTCAGATCGCACTTGTTACCAGCTACAATCTTGACCGGCGGCGGCAGCCCGACCTGCTCCAGCTCCCTAGTATCCACGCCCTTATTCTTTAGCTCCTTGCGCAGTTGGTCATTATCCTCCACGCGCTGCTCGGCCTCTAGGTTGATCATGTCCATGAAGTAGTCGAGCGTTTGCAGGCTGGACGGGTTTGTAATGTCGTAGACTAGCAGGAATGCGTCTGATTTGACCGTCGATGCGGTCCATAGTCCACGATATTCTTCTTGTCCGGCGGTATCGGTGATTGAAAGGAAGTATGGTAGTCCGTCGACGGTGCGGGTCACCGAGTATGAATCCTCTAGGATAGACTGTGTTAGATGGGTAGATGGGAGTTGCGAATGCGATTTCGATTGCGATGATAACGGCATTTGTCGCAGTCGCAGTCGCAGTCGCAATCGTGTCCAGGGAGGATCAAATACCGATGGTTGGGTCATATCTAAGGTGGTAAGAGATGTCAGCAACCTATTCTTTCAAGGTCTGAACGCATTTCAATAGAGACAAGGGAAGACTAACTCATGGATCCATTGACTACGGACCAGCCGTAAGGTGATGGATGATTTGCCTAGCACCCCGATCCGATCAGATCTCGATCGCACAATTCCCACGACACCGGCACCGAATCATATGCGTGTGACGATCCCGATAGGAGACAGAAAGTTAGAAAAGGTTGCAGGAACGTACCACAGCCGCCGTCGCCGCAGATGGTGATTGAGATCTTGTCTGCCATCGCGTGGCCGACCACGATGACACGCGGTCGGCTGGGAAGGCGGTCGGAGGAAGAAAAGTATAGAAGTTACACAATGAAAGACACGGGATGATCCCGGGAGTGTTAGAGAGGGAGAAGAAAAGTACGAAAGTACGAAAAGGAGGGGAATGGGGTGGGTGATGACAATCTTGGGAGGAAAGAAAGGAGGAAAGCTGCTGAGGTGTTGAGATGACCGAAGCTTTGGGGCGCCTCCTCCCGCGCGAAAAGTCGCGTGTTGTCTAAACTACTACACTGCCAGGCGATTCTTCTGTCTTTAAACTATTCTTCCTCTTCTTATCTTTATTCTATTCATCTTCTCTGGTCGAATCTTCTTTATCTGAGAGAGAAACTTCTCCCTTTGCCCCCTACATTCATTGACAGATTGACAGGTTAACAAAGTTGACAGGTTGACAGACATAGACTTTCTTACAATATGTACTTGTCTATCCCACGGGACCTGTCAGTCTGGACTATCCTCTGAACACGAATGCGAGCGAGTCCATGCGCCAATAATCGTCGGGTCCCTCCTGAGCCACGGCCCAACCTTGAACTTTCAAGTCGCTTCAATCTGTCATTTGTGATGGATCGATTCCCGCCCGCGCCACCCACTTGGCCATCCTGCGACTTGATGGAATCGTACAGACAATCACACAATGTCATTCATTGATGATGGGGAGAAAATCAAGAAATGGAAAGATGGGGATGCTACCAAGATCAAGAAGAGATCAAAAAGCTAATCGATCCATTGGAGGTACGATCTGACCTCATTGTCATCCCTTGAAGATTCCCACAGGAAATGCACTTCCCCAGGCCCGTCGACCCTCGGTTTTTCGCCACTTCATTGGCTCTCAGACGCCCAGCAGCGGGTCCACAATGACATGGGGTGTCTGTACTTTTGAGCAAAGAGGAGAGAGAAAACGGGGGTGAGCCTGTGAGGCCCATTTCTTTCCCTCTTAACGTCCCCCAGCAGCAGAAGAAACAAAAGTCGACAGCAGAATCGATCTCGCTTCGTCTCTACTCTCCATTCTTCAACTTTCACCCCGTTGAGAACTTCCCTCCACAACGAAACTTGAAAGAGTGGAGTCGCCGTCGCCTGCGATTACTGGATTCCAACCCGCTGGTCCCTCTTTCCCGATGCTCTGGAACTCGTCCGGGCTTTGCATTCTGGACCCCACGCAGGCCGGGCCTGTTTTGTCTTTATCATAGTGTCCAGGTCATGGCCAACCCTATGAACAACTTCGACCTCGAATATTCTGCCGCTGCCCGCGATGATGACTCCCAGGACGCGCGGGAGGGGGTCCCATCACACCTGCGGTCGTCCCTCTCCTCGCATAACCCCTCTCTGATGGGCTACCCGAACAGCCATGTCGCCAGCTACTCCTTCGCCGATATGTTGCCTCAAGGCTTCGACCCGACCCTTCAGTCCTTCGATCAGACCCCGAGAGCCCAAGGCGAGCTGGAAGGCCGCCTCTCTAATGTGATGCTGGCCTACGACGCGCCCACAACGGGCGTGTCCATGGCCATGGGCCTCGACTCTGGCGGCTCGTTCGCCTACGACATCCCGACTACCTATCCCGCGACCACAATGAGCCTTATTCCATCGATGGACGACTCGCAGCTCCAATCGACCTTTTCGTTTCATCAGTCCATGTCCCAGACAGGCCAGTACTTATCACCGCACCAACAAGCGCCCCCGCCCCAGCAACAAGCACGGAGAGACCCGTATAACGGCCATGCCACCAACACAACTACGACTTCTACCGAGACTTTTGAGGACTCGGATTTTTCACGGGCAAGCGATCGCTCGCAGCAGTTGGATTTGCAGCGGCCCGTTCAAGAGTCTCAGCGGTTCCCGCCGTACGGACAGGCGCAGCAGACTGGCCCAGCCCCATATCGTGGATCACAGCCGGTCGCAATCCAGCCAAAGAAGCCCATTGCCGCGGTTAAAGGTGAGTTACCATTTTGTAGTGTAGCCTGCTGCTTGGCATATTTGCCGATAGAAAAAGAGCTGACGCCGCTCCGCGCCTCAGAGGACATATCGCCAGGTCTGTCGACGCCCGATGCGGCTAGTACGGAGCATACGGGAATCTACTCGAGTAGTGGATTTGATATTCTAGGTGTTCTCGTGAGTGATATGCAATTTTGTCCTCTCTCATCACAATTCCGAGTCTAACGATCCTCTAGAGCCGAGTGGCGATGAGACCTAATCCTAAGATTAATATCGGTGCAGTGGACTTATCTTGTGCCTTTGTGCTCTGTGATATCACGCGGGAAGACCATCCGATTGTTTACGTCTCTGACGCCTTCGAACGGTTGACTGGTTATACTAAGAACGAGATTGTCGGCCGTAATTGCCGATTCCTACAGGGCCCGGATGGTCAGATCATTCCCGGTGCGAAGCGTACCTTTGTCGACGGACAGACTGTGCATCGCCTGCGATCAACGATCCATGATCGTAGTGAAATCCAGGCGAGTATTATTAACTACCGCAAGGGTGGCCAGCCGTTCATGAACCTCATTACGATGATTCCTATTCAGTGGAATTCGGAAGATTATCGATTTTATGTCGGCTTCCAGGTCGATCTCGTTGAGAAGCCTGATGCCGTCAAGGCAAGGAATCCAGGTATGTTGCTTGGGTTGCCCATTCTTATCGATCTATTTATTGACCATTCCCTCAGACGGGACATATAGCATCAACTATCAGCGCGACCAATTACCGCAATACGTGGTCCCGCCTGCCGAGGCGTACAGGCTACGACCGGACCTTGCTACACATTTTGGTCACGATGAGGTTACTGCTATCCTCAATGCTGCAGGTGTTCCAGGCTCTGGTGTATCACGGCACTACTTGGATCGCATCTTGGTTGAAAACACCGACGATGTAATTCATGTGCTTTCCTTCAACTGTGAATTCCTTTACGTATCACCCTCGTGCAAGCGGATCTTGGAGTACGACCCGGTCGAGCTGGTGGGCAAGACGCTATCAACTATCTGCCATCCCAGCGACATCGGACCGGTGATTCGTGATCTGCGAGCCAGCACCACGCCAGCCCCTGTCAGTGTCGTGTATCGTATTCGACAGAAGTACAAGGGTTATATGTGGTTCGAGAGTCATGGTGCCTGGCACATTGATTCGACGCAGGGACGAAAGTATATGGTCATGACTGGCCGCCCTCGACCGGTTTATTCACTAGACCAGGTCGCCCAGCTCGGGTCCAAGGCCGCACTGGCTGAGAACGATATCTGGGCCAAGGTCTCCCTGTCCGGTGTGATTTTGTTCGTGACATCTAAGGTGAAGCCCGTTCTGGGCCGCTCCCCCGACGACTTGATCGGCAAGAGCATGCACGAGCTCATGGAGCCTGATAATGATCCCAACGCTATCTCCGATGCTCTCGACGCAGCAGCCAACGGTCAAGGCCACGAAGACGGCAATAATAAATCCAGCGAACCACCCTCCTTCCGCCATCAAATACGCCATAAAAAGGGCCACTCGCTCTCCGCCCACACAACTCTCTACTGCGGCGACACCCACAACGACCGTCCTTCCTTCCTTGTCGCCCAAATCCGTTTCGCCCGGGCATTCCCCCCTTCAGCAGCCGCTGCCTCCGCCGCCGAAGACGAAGAACTTGCCAACGTTCCAGGCTCATCCAAGACAACGACTCTCACCACCTCAGACCCCAATCCACCCAGCCAGTACGGTGCTCTCGGCCAGCGCATGCCATTCCTCTCCACACTCATCGGCCTGAACGGTCTACCCACCGGCAACCGCAGTATCTCCCCCTCGGACGCCCCGGCTACCTTCTTCACAGAGCTCAACCCAACCCGCGGCTCCAGTTGGCAGATTGAGCTGCGCGAGCTGGAGAAGCAAAATCGTGGGTTGGCAGATGAATTGCAGCGCCTTTTGGCGCGTCGTAAGAAGCGCAAGCGTAAGCAGAGCGCTATCTCGGTTGAGAAGGCTTGTGCTATGTGTAGCACGAAGAATACACCCGAGTGGCGCCGTGGCCCTAGTGGTAATCGCGACTTGTGCAATAGTTGTGGTCTCCGCTGGGCGAAGCAGGTCAGGAATAAGGCACAGCCTGCCGCATCCGGGAATGGAGCCGTGTCTGGTAATACCGCTACTGCTACTGCTACGACGCAGGGGTGAAGTCAAGCGTGGTGCTAGTGGTGAAAATGGGAATTGGCGTTGTGTGTCCATCTTATATTGGCTGACCATCTGGCCGAGGTGCATTTCTTTCTGGCCTCACTTGGCATGGTCCAGGTCAGTATAGTTTCTTGATTTTCTTCCTTTGGAATTCGAGTTTGAGCGAGCGGGTCTGCTGCTTTGATATACCCTCTGTCTTATCGTTTTTGGGCGATAATGGCGGTTTTTGTTGAAGCCGGAAAACCGAGGGTTAACAAGCCTTTTTCCTCCTTTTTTCTTCTTTTCTTTTCTTTTCTTTTCTTTCACCTTCTTTTCTGCTTTTCTTCACTCTTCTTTTGGATCTCTTTTGAGCTTGGATTTTGTGCTCGAGATGGTCTTTGGTAATAAGGCCTTT
This sequence comes from Penicillium goetzii, assembly GCA_037043885.1. NCBI lineage: Eukaryota > Fungi > Ascomycota > Eurotiomycetes > Eurotiales > Aspergillaceae > Penicillium > Penicillium goetzii. Next base: position 169,743 of record JAWLST010000006.1, on the reverse strand, counting down.
TTCTTTTCTTTTCTGTTGCATATACTTTTCCAACCAGAATGCGTACTATAATGAAATGATTCTTTATGATTATCTTTTTTATGAGATGTCTATACTCTGCGGTGACTATATGTCAAGTTTAATGTATAGGTATTTAGTACATGGTAGTAACCCCAAAGAATACAAGTTGAATTTGTCGCTGGTACCTACCTAAGTACTCGTATACTTGCCTCCAGCCTCCGCCCTTGAGGCATATCGTCTATCTATATGCTCGCCCAAAGCCTCTCCTGTATATTATCTTTTTTTCTCTATATACTTGCCTATGTAGAACGGCGAGACTGAGGTAGTTTGTAGTTTTGTGCTATTTGGTAATCGGTGGAGCAGCCGTTGCTCTCGCTACTTTTACTCTCTTTCTCGCTCGATACCAAGCCAGGAGCTGCCGTACTGCTTAGAAAAACAACTCGTTAACTGGAATAATCCATTAAGTACAGTCAAACTAGCATTTAGCCCTCGGTTATGATAGAAGTCTTTATGTGATAGGCCGAACAACATCTGAGTGTTTAGAATATGGCCATGTGGCTCTATGTGTGAAGGGTCGATGTTAGGATGAATTCCATAGAGCTAGATCGAATTAGGCCTAAATACACTATAGCTCTATCTCTTTTAACATCTCTTTTAACATCTCTTTTAACATCTCTTTTAACGTCTCTTTTAACATCTCTTTTAACATCTCTTTTAACATCTCTTTTAACATCTCTTTTAACATCTTTCTACATACTTTCTACGTACTTTCTTCATTAATTAAAATTAGAAAATTCTGCTCGGTCGCATAATCATTTCGCCTTGTCCTTGTTTTAAAAATAAATAGTAGTAGACTACATTTCTTTGTATTAATGTAGAGTTCTCGCAAGCCCTTTGCCCATCATACGACATGCCCAGGGCACGCTCCACGCGTCAGTCTCTAGCGAGTGACTTCACGAAAGTTTCATGCATCTCTGGACAACGTTTGACCAGGAGATCCGATCAGCGCTAGCGCCGCTAAACCTGAACTTCCAGGTCCCCCACGTGGACTTTGCTGGCGGCGAGGTGTACCTGGTTAGGAATGAAATCGGCTTATCTGGTCGGTCCATCAACAACGTCTGCGTGCGTATACTACTGATTGCTATTGTCCTTTTATCTCACTGTGTGTATCCGTCTAGGTCGAATGCGGAATGTGCTGTCTACGAGCGTCTATCAGAGTCACGACCTGGAGGTTATGATGTGTTCGCGAATATGATACTCGCTGGGAACATCCCGTGCTTGAGCTTATTCCCTGACGGAAGGACACTTATCCTCCCCTACAAAGATGGACAGATCCTCGCCTATACTTGGGATGATCTTAATAACCGCGAGCGAACCCACGTCCGTGAGGAGTGCGAGAAGGTAATTTACATTCTTCGGTCTTTGTCAATCCGCGTGCCCGATGTTGGAAAGCACAATATTTTGTATGAAAGGGAGACAGGAGCCGTGACTATAGTTGATTTCGAAACTGCTATGGAATGGTCCCAGTCAGAACATGCACCGTATGTGGAGGTGGCGCTGCTGTCGCTGTTTGGGGCCTATGATGCGTGGACGCACGGGTGGTGGGTAGTCATGTCGTGTCATGCGCTTACTCTTACTTGTGTATTATTATTTATGATTACTTCTGAACTCCTCAAGCTCAATTCAAACTTCGAGCTGGCTTCTTGAATTGGGATAGATATAGATAGAGATATAGGTTAGATAATAACGCTAATAGGTCGAAGTAAGCGTCGAGAAGACTAAGAGATTATTATTAATTAAATTATGATTTTCGAGCTAAGTAGAAGAGTAGTATTAGGTATAATTTTTTAGAGGCCTTCGAATTAAAGTGTACTTACGAGAAAATTCCTATTAGGGAGATAGAGAGATGCAGAAGGAAGAAGATAAAGAGGGAAGAAGGGATAAAGAGAGGTATAATATTAGGTTATATAGGTCAGAGCTCTCTAGCTATAAGTGTACTCGTATAATTCTAAGATCTAGAGTTATTAGCGAGGTAGAGAGTTAAAGAAGGAAGAAGGAGTAGAAGTTTAGGATCAGGTCGAGTTAGTTAGGACCTCTATCTGTATGTGTACTCGCACGAGCCTAAGACCTAGAGTTATTAGCAAGGTACCTAGTAGGCTTCCACACGACCCAGGGCTAGGTCGAGATATTCAACCTGTACAGTCAAACTAGCTTTTAGCCCTCGGTTAAACTTATGACAGAAGTCTCTATGTGATAGGCCCTATACATCGAGGCCATGGACCTCATTACTCTATCGCCTATACTCTATCCACACCGATCTCCTCTTGAACTACGATCGCGAGGCCGACAGTATTTGAGTAATAAGGGAGTGTATCGGGGTAGCCTCTACATAACTCGACCTACGGTACTAGCAAAAAGACACTCGCAAGCTGCTATGACAGCGCCTTGTTATCGCATTCTATGACCCTGCCAGTATACTGGTATTCCTTCTTGTCTTCCGTTTTCGACTTCGGGGTATATTCGTGTTCCTGGCCGCTACTTAAGCGCGTAACGGACTGCAGCATAGTGTAGGGCTTAGTATGGATATGGGTACATGTGCAGCACAAGTGCCCCTCCGATTTCCTAGACTATAGGCAGTGTTTCACAATTATCTTGTACTTAAAGCAAACTGGCTGGATTATATGTCGAGTACCATGTGTGTGTATCTCTCTTAGTCTCCATTTCTAGGAAGTCGGTATGTGGTTATCATATGCTGTCGACGACTTGATGACTATGGGCTTCGAGCCTTTATCATAGAAAGCGTCTTCATATCTTTTGTGTGTTGGGTCCTTGCCCCAATGTCTAAGCGCTCATATCGCAAATACACTAGAAATAGATCACATGTTTGATTCGACCAGACCCATGTGCACAGCCATGAAAGAAAGACAATCGCGGACAGGGTATCAACACCTCTTGGGGCCAGTCGTTCCGAGAACGTCATGGTGCGGCGGCCCCCTTCCCGGGGTGGTTATATGTGGCCCCAATCGCCTGCACCTCATTTTCCCTCCTCTTTGTTACTCCTTTTTCCCGCTTGCTACAACAGCTTAGTGTGTCTTTCTCCCATCGCTCTTGCTCTTGGTATGATTATTTTTCAAATCGCTCTGATCAAATCCCACGCGTCTCCCATCCACATTCACGACTACCATGTCTTGCTTGATCTCGTTGAACTTGCGGGATTCCGCAACGGAGATGGAGAAACCAGAACATCCCTCACACAAAGCTTGGATCAACAGCCTAGACATACTGCGAGATCTGATTCCTAGAAATGAGAACGAGTTGCGCCAAACCCACTGCTTCTGTTGCGTGGATCAAGCAGATCCTAGACAGGCTTTCTATCTTTTTGGTCAATACATCTACCCCATACACTCAAGATAAATACTAACCTGAATTGATAACAGAGAAATGTTCCGACGATCATTTCAGTGCTATCGTGGCTGCCTGCACGTCTCATGTCTCAGCGCTAAACCGACAGCTCCTATCACTTCTGAGAGAGCCTCTTCATGAGGATGCCATTTTCAGACTTGAGGACAGAGTCACGATCCATAGTCATAGAGGCCGCCCACTTGCATTCTTGGAGTTATTATTCCTTCGAAACCCACAGCGCGATTCGGGGTTATACAGGATACTCGAAAACTATACACCCGGGGGGTCCTATCATGGATTATATACAGTGCCAGTGAGTAGCTATGAGAGCAACAAGGTCAACCAAACAAATGGAGACGTCATTGAAGTCTTCTGCATCCAATGGAATACCTTTCAACAACGTGAGGAGGTTTATGCAAGCCGAAACATGAGGCAATTCCTGAGCAGAATGCCCCCAATAATGAGCTCCGAGCCCCTACTCTTCAGGCAATGGGAAAGACAGAAGAAGAGCTTACCTGGCAGGAGAGTCTTGAAATCTACTTGATCTGTACCGAGGCGGAAAGAATGCAGATGCATCTGCTTACTGCAACGTTGGTGACCAGTGAATATTTGGGCCTGGATAAAAAGAAGAAGAAGAAGGAGTGGAAGAAGAGGGAGAAGAAGAGGGAGAAGAAGAGAAGAGAGGAGAACAAGAAGGAGAGAAGAATTGCCTGTCTGATCATGTAGCTAGTTTGCGAGAGCGAGAGTATGATTATTCAATCGATTTACATTCAAGAGGTTTATCGAGCAGAGTTACTAGTGAGCAGTAGTATGAATTTCCGTCTCCTTTGTCCCGATTTCTCTCGCGACGCCAGAATGCCATTCCACATTGGACAGTAATGCAGCCACCGCGAAGTAACTATAGGTGTCGGCATTGACCAGTGCATCCTCGCTCCGAGTTCTTCCCAGATGGACCCGCTGAAAGTCGTAGCCAAGTTTGTCTCCTGCCACAGGCAAATATTAGCATGATTTTCATATTCTACAAGAAGACGACGAAACATACCTGTTCCAGCAAGTTGATGGGTCATCTCGTGGAGAAGAGTGGACCCAAGACTCTGATAATTGTCGAGATATGCAGTCCCGTCCGTGGGAATTTTCTCCTTCTTCAAAACACTGTCACTAGCACAGATGGCGGAGCTATCATTGTTCAAGGCAAGACGGTGCCTTTCCAATCTACACCAGAAACGCTTGCAGGGTCAACCACTAGGACTAGCAAGAGCCCTAGTACTTCTCCAACAACAGTCAAGGCAGCACCCACCACTCTTGATGTCCTCACTATCGGAAGCCTTACTGTCACTGCCAATCCAACGGGCATCCAGATTGGTACTACCAATCTCACGCCCGGTGGAGCCGTCACCATTGGAAAGGAGACGCTTTCTATGCTCACCGGGGTTGGTGGTATCATTGTTGATGGAACTCATACTATCCCTTTCACGAAACCAACGACATCAACCAAGTCCGCGGCATCAACTACATCGACTTCGTCACGTCAAAGCTGGACCACGATCTCCGGTTCCTCCGCCGCCGGGCTATATGGTGTCATCACTGTGCCACAATTCACTGATCTGAGCGCACCTATTACAACAACAATGACCTATATCGAAGATAGCAAAACCACATCTGGACCCGTCTTCGTTGCAGCCGGTGGTATTGTCCTCCACAAATGACCCCCGTCTGCAAAGATTGAGCATGGTAGTGGCGGTGGTCTAATCATTCCTGATCCAATCAAGCCATCCGTCAAAGGATTGAAGTGCCCTTCCTTTCTCAAGTGGCTTTGTAGTTCATCTTCTACAAGCCCACACGAATCTGGTTCGGACGTCGACCCGGATGATAAGCCGAACAGTAACTAACCCAAAGGACGACCCTAACAAGGGCAAACCCACCACGGAGCCTACTTCACAAAAGTCGACTTCGTCAAAGAGCTCAACAGAGTCAACCTCGACATGCACGAAGACTCAAGTCAAGGACTGCCATGTTACTTATAGTCCCACAGTGGTCAGTTCCAAGACCACGACCACCTGTTCCACTACCGCCTGTGTCACGACTGAGGCATGCTCCACAACGGGCTATACTTTGACCACGGTTGCTACTTAAGTCCCTGTGTAACTATAACTACCGGCGCTTGCGGGCCTTGGCCTGACGAGACTGCATGGGTTCACCCCTGGGTGGAGCCGGAAACTGCGGTACTCAACAGTTTGGCATCATCCATCATGGCGGCTGATGCATCGGATATGAAGGAGATCTCCGAAGGCTTTGCAGAGGCCAGGTCGAGCGCCACCAGAACCACACTCACAACAGTTCATGCAACTACCACTGGTGCAGGTACCACTAGTACCAAGACCGGCGAGCATACAGCCTCCTCTACTGAAAGCACCACCACCACTACTTCTGGTCTGAAATGTTATCACCAGTGCCTAACTAGAGATGAATGCAACTGTTACTGCCAAGGACATGCCGGAGAATTCCAAATGATGAGCTCAACCTCCGGCATGACAAACTATCAGCCCTGCGCCTGGACTACATCACCGCCGTTAGACACGAAAATCAACGTCGGTCCTATCACCAGTACCCAGAGTAATGGCGACGTTGTCTACTGCACCTCTGCACACCGTGCAGAAACCACAGGGAACAGCGCAAAGTGCGCTGGCACGGTATCAACCATATCCACCCACTCAACGGCCACCTCGACGAAACCCCTCCTCGTGGCGACCGGAACTGGCAAGCCAGTGGGCGAGTTATACATTGGTATCGTCTTTGTGAATGGCGGCAGCATAGCCGAGGCTTCCTGGAACGTATACATACCAAAGGTTGGCGACACTCCCAAATGGTGTACCGGCTCTGTTGGAAGCATAGATGAAAAGAGCGGCGATATCACGCGATACTGGTATCCTCCGTCTTTCAACTTCAAGGACCTTGAGGGAACTGCTAAAAAATTGAATTGCAAGTATACGGGAGACCACAAGAAGGCTGGATCCCTTGATTGTGGGGAGGGTGTGATCGCTTGTACTGGTGATTTCCACGGTAGCGATTCTTCGTCGATCTGTGAGGGTGCTCTGTATGCAGGGGGAGCTTTTCCCAGGGTTTATTGCAAGTGGTATTCAGCTTAAAGCCTGGGAGGTACATAGTTAATGTTCAAGATTTCATATTATTCGTCCTTGAATGACGATATAGACGCCGCTTGATGGGAATAGTCAGCCCACGTTGTCTTGTCCATCGTTTCGTATATTCTAGTCTATAGTAGCATCTCCATCTCTGAAGCTATAGGTATAAAACTTGATCGCCAAGCTTCGGTTTGTGAGGAACGGCAAATATTCTGGAATAGATTATTGGCATGGTATCCGGGGCTTCCTGGTTTCACCACAAGCGCCGCTATCAGACCAACTACCGTCTACATTGGCAGGATATACCCTCGACTCTATTCAAGAGCCTTGCTCCACAAGCATATCGGAGGCTGAACAACACAACACTCGTATCAAGTTCACGGAGGAGTAGAAGGGAGGATAGGTATTCTATTCTAAATATGATACAAGAACAGCCTATTCTCTCGCAGGTGTTCGACTCTATGCGGTATTATACAAGTCAAGACGCAATCTCCTTGCAGTTCTTGGTTCTCCACTCCTGATACTCCCCAAAGTGTATCTGGAACTCATAACTCGCCCCGGAAACCCCTATTCCTTTACCTCCCCTGGGCCCTCTCTCTCCTTCAACCACTTTTTCAACCACTCGCGCTCCACAGCCTCGGCCTTGGCACCATTCAACATCGCCGCCACATCACCCGCCCCACGCTCCTCAACCGCAATTCGAACCTCCTCAGCACTCAACGCATCCACCCCCGCATCGAGAATCATACGATCGTCGATGTTGAGGTAATGCAGGTGCCGCAGCAGCCGGGGCCTATATACCGGCCCTGCAAGCATTGTCCCCAAGAACCGGTCGTGCTTCTTCACGAGTCCAAACATCGCGCATGCCTGCAACACCTTTTGCGCACTCGCCTGCTGAGCGGAAGATATCGTCGTCAATTCCAGAAGCTGGGCCCGTTCTGCGTCGCTGCCGGTCATCGGTACAGCCTCTCCAGTCGCCGAAGCCAACGCCTGCTGCGCGAGAACCTTTCGCTTCGAACCAGCTTCGCGCTCCTTGGCAACCTGCCCTGGTACTCGGCATGTAGCCGGAGTAATCGCGTTACCGAAGATAGGCACAATCAGCGGCGTGAACTCGCCGCAGACTATCAGAATGAGCGTAAATGGGATCATCCGCTGCACATCACGGGCAGATCTCCGAACGAGCTGGAACCGCCCGCGGCCCAGCTTTAGTTCAGGTGTCTCAGTGCGCAGGGCTTCATCGTATTTGGTACTGCGCGGCGGCGAAACGGGGAGATATGCGGGTAGTCCAAGCTCTCGGCGCAATGGGAGAGACGCGCGGTAGTTGTGGTAGACATTCTTCAGACCAGTTTTGTAGAAGGTCAAGTAGGCGCGGCCAACAGCGACAAGGCGCTTCAACTTTTCGGGGGTCGGCGCGGAGGTGGGGAGCGGTTCTGGGATGTCGAGAATTGCGGGGAAGGTGCTAATAGGCGCATTGATATGGCTTTGTGAGAGATCCTCTAAAGTTGGTGTTTGTGAGACTGGCGCGATTGATTTGGTGGCTTGTACTCGGGCTCGGGGCCGTTGTTGAGCGGCGCGCGAGGCCGCGGAGGTTGAGAATGGGGAGGCATGGTGGCACGCTAGGGCAATTGGGCGCAATGGTGTATATGCGTGACGAGATGACCTGAGGGGGGCCACAAGGGGGATTTGAACCCGAGCTAGGGGTGCCATGGCCTGAAGTGAGGTGGTGAGGTGGATAGATGCAGGAACAGGTCGTGTGTTCTTCGGTTTCTCGGCGTCGGAGAGAATTATTGGCACCTAATTTTTCAGGCAACAATGCATGTGCCTTGTCCTGGAGCTTTGGCCGACGCGATTGGCTTTCTACCAACTAATGGCATTTGAATTTTGAAACATTCGTGTAAAAAGGCGACCTGTTGGACCTTTTAAATACTTACTCACACGTTCTTGGCTACATTACTAGAGTCATGTTTGATCGAGGCTTGAACTCCCCTGACCAACTTTATCCTAGCCCTAGTTGCGACGCAATTACAGTGCGGCAATGCTCAGCATCAGATATTCGCCGTCACAAATACTTGGGGGATCATGAAAATAAATTAAAATATCAAAGTCAAAGGATTAATCACCTTTCACAGTCTTCAAATGGTGGTGCGTGATACTGCTAGAGGGAAGTAGAATCCTCAAGTACTTAGATAGGCGAGACTGAGAGCGCTTTAGTAAAACTACAGGTCCTTGGGTGTGTGAAAAAGACGAAATTCAGAGTTTTTTCTGACAATTAGTTAATCGTGAATACTACTCGTATTGTTACCTCTTCCTGAGGGAGACTATCTGGTTACCTTCATCCGTGTCCCACCCTCGGTATTTCTAAACCAGAAAACTTATGTCAAGGCCAACAATACTGCTCCATAGTCTCTGTCAGCGCGGCTTTCATCAACTAATAGGCAATTTAAAGCTCTGATCAAGTGACGTTAACTTTGGGATGCCATCTTACGTGAGATTAACACGCGGCTAGATTAGTTGGAATGCCTTAACTTGCCTCTAATGTAAATGCATTAGCCCTGACTATTAATCATTAGGCAGAAATATTAGGTGTAGTAGGTTAAATGTCCATAGTCTGTTATCAGTAAGGACCGCGACTATCACGTTGAACATTTACCCTTTCTAAGGATCCTAATCATTTGATGTGTCGTGAGCTAAGCGGAGATAAGAGAAGAGAAGCGGAGATAATATGCGCATAAACTAAGTCAGCGAATCGGCGAACGGGGAGCCTCAAATGTGGGCTACAGTAGCCTCGCAGAGGATTTCCTAAAATGGAATATACGTTGTAGTCCCTTTCAAAATGTACGGCCCGAAATGTCCCTTTCAAGTTATTTAAAGCTGATTCTGCCACATAGACATCTCTTTTTGATTATCGTTCATCCCACCAGGTCAACTACTTTTTCCCAGATCTTCATCATGACTATTACAAACCGTGCAGCTTGGCTACAGGCAGAGAAGGGAAATCCACTTGTCGTGGGGGCCGGGCCAACCCCGAATCCATCAGAGGACGAAGTGGTGATCAAAGTTGCGTACGCCGCAGTCAACCCGGCCGATTGGAAGGTATGGTGTTCATGAACCCTAGCTGTCATATTGAGACAAGTGATCTGATATTCTGTTCATCAAAGATCCAAGATAGCGCTTTGCCACCACACATCAAGTACCCATTCATCCTTGGACTAGACGTTGCCGGAACAGTAGTCCAGCTGGGCTCCAATGTGACACGCTTCAAGATAGGACAAAGAGTGATTGGGTATGTAACTCTCTACTTCGAATGATATTCTAACAGGAGCCTGGCTAATCTTTCAGTCACTGTGATGGTCTCGGTACTGCCAAGGCCTCAAACATGGGGTTTCAACTCTACTCTACCACACGGGAGATCTTTGTCTCGGCGATTCCAGACTCCCTGCCGCTGGAACATGCCGCAGTCGTTCCTAGTTCTATCTCAACTGCTGCCACAGCCCTATTCGTGGAACTCAAACTTCCATTTCCATCGTTGAATCCAACACCAACAGGACAGAGAATTCTAGTATGGGGAGGGAGCTCATCTGTTGGATGCTCTTTGATCCAACTTGCAGTTGCTGCTGGTCTTGAAGTTGTCACCACAGCCAGTACCGCAAACCATGATCTGATTAGATCACTTGGGGCATCTCACGTATTCGATTATAAAGATTCTGATGTCTTAGAGAAGCTTTTGGAAGTTCTTAGGACCGGAGATCTTGTCGTTGATGCTATCAGCACTGAAGAGACACAGACCATATGCGCAGAAATACTCGGAAGACTTGGGGGCGGTACGCTTCCAGTGATGCTTCCTCAGGCCGGCATATTTCCCGAGAATGTGAAAGTCGTCTTCGGTAAGATCCATTTAATCGTGGAAGTCATGTGTACTAACAGTTCACAGTTATTTGTATCCATCCGGGCTTTACAGCTCTGGATGTGGGGAATGCAGTCTGGCGAGAATACATTCCTGATGCACTGTCTGCAGGGAAATTTCAAGCAAAGCCAGATCCCGTCGTGATTGAAGGTGGACTGGAGAAAGTGCAAGAAGGAATCGACTTTTTACGAAAGGGTGTTTCGGCCAAGAAAGTTGTCATAAACTTGTCCTAGATCCCTGGGTAATGGCATATCACTAAGACTTTTCGTATGCTATTTGACTAGACAGCATGGATCGCTGAATGAAATTGATTTACCTTGACTCTTGACAACAACGGGGGAATGGCCCAATATCCATTAGCTGCGTCTCCCTTGAAGTATACTTTCCATCTGGATTGTCCGAACAGGTTGATGATCGACTCCATTCGTTTCAACGGCCTGGGATGTATGTCTTGAGGAATGGTAGGACGTAAATTAGTCGCATCACGTCGGCTTCGCATTGAGGGGTGGGCCAGTTTGCCATGGCCGACAATTTGTCCGCAGAGGGACAGATACCGGTCAAAGTGCATTCGTGTCCGAGGATTTTAGTTTTATCCACGAAGAAGGAGGTTTTCCCAGGACTCAGAGTCAGTCCGGCCCATGCCAGTCGCGGGAAGTATCGACTGGTCTGTAGTTTATGTTTCTGGCCTCGAACCCAGCGTTTTAACATCTGTTTCAACAGCTCTTTTAAAATCTCTTTCTACATCTCTTTCTACATGCTAGGTTTCTTTATTAATTAAAATTCGAAAATTCTGCCCGGTCGTATAATCATTTCGCTTTACCTTTATTTTAAAAATAGATTGTAGTAGACTACATTTCTTTATATTGATATAGCAGTATAAACAGAATATCAAGAAAACCGCTAAGATCAATACGTACAGGTTGAATAAAACCAATTTTATCACCAAGCTTTTGATGACCTAAGCAATGATTTCTGACCACGTTGGTGTTGAAAAGCGTAGCGTGGTCACAAAAAAGGCGCTAAATTTGTGACCATGCCAAACAAAAGTGTGACCACGCTGCGCTGTATGCCCAGAGCGCTGATGGACCGATGGTAGTTGTTGGTTAGCTTTATGCTTAATTGGGATAAGCCTCGCGCGATCGTCAGCCCTCGGGCGAATGGTGTCTTAGTCTTGGCCACGCCCCAGTCTGCAGTCTGCGGGGGAACCGAAACTCACTTCGCGAGTACAGTACAGATTTTACTTGAGAACGCGTGAAGAAAGAAAAGAAACAAAAAATTTATGAAATTATTTAGTTGTTGACATAGTGCTCCCGAGTTTACCAGGGTGGATGGTGATTGACAGCTATTCTTACCTCCATTCACATATCGTAACTACTTGAGAATTATCAGGCGCAATTTCTTGAAGAGAGTTACTTACACTGACATACTATCACTCTTCTAGCTTCTCAACTCAATACTTGTTGCAGCTTGACCAGTTCTTGCGGGGTGGTACTTAGGTATTGGCAACAGCACGTGACATGATCGGCATTCGTCAGTCTCACAGTCCACTGGTGGAATTTCTGTCCTTTGACGGAGTTATTAATTAACCAGGGGCTGCTGTCGTGCTTAACTCCAACGTGGCTCTTTCATCGTTCACGCTATGTTGATTCAGGAGCTTTCGGAGTGGGGGGAATAATATAATCCATCGGAGGTATGGCCCCGATCGGGGCTGGGCAAGGCTTGTTGAGACAGTCTGTTCGGACGACTTCCACTCTGTTAATCAGAGGAGATGAAGAGGGGGCCAATTATGTGCATAAAAAGTGGATGTTGAGGGGGTATATGAAGGTGTTTCTGCTGGCTTGAAGCGGACTGGACTGTGCACAGATTTCTTCTCTTCCATTTGCTACTATATTTCTCGTTCATCATGAGATTCATCGCTTTGGCGTCGTTTGCAGCCTCGGTGCTAGCGGCTAGCCGTACCACTGCTCCCTCTGGATCCATTGTTGTGGCCAAGTCTGGTGGTGATTACTCCACTGTATGCCATATCTTAAGAATTGACGGTCGCTACAAGTGCTAATCAGTCAACAGATCAGCGAAGCCATTGCGGCCTTGAGTACCACCAGCACCACCACTCAGACTATCTTCATTGAAGAGGGCACCTACAACGAGCAGGTGTATATCCCCAAGCTAGCGGGAGAGCTGATCATCTACGGACAGACCGAAGAGTTCGTCGTCCGAACCCTTCAGACACGATTATGTGGGCTGACATTCCATGATTAGTGACACCTCCTATTCCTCCAACACTGTTACCATCACCTACGGCCTGAGCTTGGCATCCGTTAGCAATGATGATGAGACCGGTAAGGACCACACCGTATACCAGTCGGCTCGATTGAATATACTCACTAATGAATGACCTAGCGACGCTGAGAAACTACGCCGCCAAGTCCCGCGTCTACAACATCAACGTGAAGAACACCTATGGCCAGGGTCACCAGGCTCTCGCTCTCAGTGCCTACAACACCGAGCAGGGCTACTATGGCTGCCAGTTCACCGGTTTCCAGGGTACGTCACTTTCACACCCACCTACCATCTATGAGCAGCCCCTAACTAACCATCCAGACACCGTCCTCGCCGAGACTGGCTACCAGGTCTACGGAAGGTGCTACATCGAAGGCGCCATCGACTTCATCTTCGGCCAAACCGGCAACGCCTGGTTCGACGACTGCGATATCGGTGTCCTAACCTACTCCGAAGGCACCATCACCGCACAGGGCCGCCCTGCTAGCTCTGACTCTGGATACTTTGTCATCAACGGTGGCACTGTCAGCGCCGCGTCTGGTGAGACTGTCACCAAGGGAACTTACTATCTTGGCCGGCCCTGGACCGAGTATGCCCGCGTGGTCTTCCAGAAGACCTGTCTTAGCGAGGTCATTAACTCTGCTGGCTGGATTGAGTGGTCGAGCAGTGAGCCTAACACTGAAGATGTTCTTTTTGGAGAGTATGATAACTCTGGTGCTGGTGCCTCGGGTACTCGGGCTAGCTTTGCTGAGACGCTTTCTTCTGCGGTGTCTATCTCTAGTATCTTGGGTAGCAGCTATACCAGCTGGGTGGATACTAGCTACCTTTCTTAAGCTAGGTTGAAGATGAGTAGCTTATTGAGTTATGTGTCGGATTGATTGATTGACTGGTACCTGCGGTATATGAGTTGGTGGATTGAAAATAGCATTGTTATTTGGATTGATCACTTTATTTTGCTGGAATAATTCCGCAGGACTGGCCTTCTTCCAAAGAAATGTAGTGTTTATTTCAGGTATGCATGTGAAATGTGGTCTGCACAGCACCATGGGTTCTCATAGAACTCGCTTGGTAGTTAATTGTATTGCCCCTCGTATCCCTAACTAACAACTTCACAAGAGGCAATAGACATCCAAATCCAGCCCGGTATTCCGAATTCCAAAAATCTACATCAAAATATCTTGAGTATCTTAAAGGTAGACAGTGAATACATTCTATAGTTCCATAGTTCTATAGTTCCATCCACGTGATCATCCCGAGTCTACCCGATCTCCCCCGCGCGGGGAGAAAGAAGAACCACCTGCATCTTCAATCCCGCAGATCTTCCCCCACCTCCGATTACTACTTTCCCTCACTCCTTCTACCACATACTATACCCCTCCACATACTACAATGGCTGCTTCTCACGGAGACCTGCGCCACCTGTTGCCAGGCAATTACAAGCGCCAGATCACCGACTGGCTCGAGGAGGATTGTCCCAGTCTGGACTACGGCGGCTTCGTCGTCGGCGAGTCGGAAGGCGAGGCCCGATTGCTGGGTAAGAGTCAGGTGAGTCAATTACTTTGCGGACGCTGTGTCGCACCCCCTACCAAACAAACATTATCATGTCTTGAGTAGTATATACTAACACTGTGCACAGGGCATCATCGCAGGTGTCCCCTTCTTCGATGAGGTTTTCTCCCAACTCGGTTGCTCGTACGTACCCCCCACCACTCCCTCAACCACCCCTCCAAGTCCCACCCACAACTGTTATTAACAACCCTCCCAGCATCGAATGGCACATAAAAGAAGGCACCCCCCTCCCACCAAACACAATAACCCACTGCGCGACCGTCCGCGGCCCCGTCCGCAAAATCCTCCTCGGCGAACGCGTAGCCCTAAACATCCTCGCCCGCTGCTCCGGCATCGCCTCCAAGTCCGCCTCAATGCTCGCCGCCCTCCGCAGCCAGGGCTGGACCGGCATCCTCGCCGGAACCCGCAAAACAACGCCAGGCTTCCGCGTCATCGAGAAATACGGTATCCTGGTTGGTGGTGCGGACCCCCACCGTCATGATTTGAGTCATATGACCATGTTGAAGGATAATCATGTGTGGGCTTGTGCGAATAATGGTGCGGCGCAGGGAGGCAAGACGAATCCCGAGTCCATTGCGGCGGCGATTCCGAAGGCTGTTGCTGCTGCGAAGGCGGCGGGAGGATTTGCGACGAAGGTTGAGGTTGAGGTTAGGAGTCTGGAGGAGGCGGATGCGGCTATTGGGGCGGGCGCGGATGTGGTTATGTTGGATAATTTTACGCCGGAGGGGGTTCGGGAGGCGGCGAAGACGTTAAAGGAGAGTTGGGCTGGGAAGGGGAGGTCCTTTTTGGTGGAGGTTAGTGGTGGGTTGACGGAGGAGAATGCTGCGGCTTATGCTTGCCCGGATGTGGATATTCTCTCGACGAGCTCGATTCACCAGGGTACGGGTATTGTGGATTTCTCGTTGAAGGTTTCCCTGCGGTAGGGAATGGGGATTGAATCAGATAGGAGGTGAAATCGATGTATCATAATCATACTTTGGGACGACGTTACTTCCATACTCCAGCACAAACCATGTCATGAACAAAGTCAAATAAAAATGTATTTGAATAAGATACAGATGAATCGAAGAAAGGAAAAGAAGAAACAAGAAACTGTATCAAGGGAATCCGAAAAACGCCATCATAACCGTCGTGACTTGGATCATCTCGTACAGTGGATGTAGTCAATATGCGCGCAAAGGTGAAGGGGGTATATAGTACACAGTACAAGAAAGCAAGAACCACCGCCAGACTCAGCACAGCACCGCATCGCATCGCATCTGATGTGACATCACACCTCAATATCCACCGTGATGCCCTCCCCTTCACTCGAGCTAGGACCTTCATCCGAGGTAGGCACCCCTCGACTCCGACTACTCTCCGTAACAGTCCCCGAGGTCCCTCGTCGCACACGCTCTCGCTGCAGTTGATCCCTTAGTCGCTGATTCTCGGCATCACGTTCCTCCAGACGCTTACGTGCACCACTGCGGTCGAGAAGGCGCCCTTCTCGCTCGGCCTTGAGCCGCTTCTCCAGCTCGTGCAGTCGGTACATCCACTTTTCCTCGGTGCCTTCCCATCCGCTGACTCCACTGCGCGAGCGAGGCAGCATAGCACCAGCATTATTGGTCAGTGTGCTGCTGGACGAGGAGTGAGATGGCTGTGGGAGACCGGTGGAACTGCGCGTGAGACCTCGCTCAGAGCGTGGCTTCTCGGTAGTCCCGGATGTAGAATTATGGCGGGTTAAGGAGCGCTCGGGATCAGCTGTGGATGCAAGCGATGGTGATCGAGGGCCAGAAGCCATCACAGCTGCGGCGGCGGCAGACGCAGATCCGTGAGTACGGCTGTTGGACTGGAGTAGGTTGAGCTCGGCCTTCAACAGTCGGTTTTCACCACGGAGCTTGGACACTTCGGACGTCGAACTGGAATATCCCCTTCCATTCCGCAGATTCTTAACAGCCTCTTCCACACGATCGAGTCGACGAACTCGTTGAGCAAAAGAGCTCTCAAGGTTCTGGTACTGCTTGGTAAAGTCATGCTCAATGCCCCTGATGCGAGTCTTGAAGCCTGAAATCACACTTTCAACAGTCTTGATAGCAAGAAGCAGGTTTCGGCTAAAGCCAGGCCAGAAGAGAATATTGCCAATGACTTCCTGGCTGGGCAGGTTGCCGTTGATGAGACTGTTCGAGTGCGCCCAATCAGGACCACAGATCGAAGAAAGTCTCTTCCAGATAGCGAGGAACAACGCATTGCGTTCGCTGAGTTGGTCTCGGAACTGCTGCTCAAGAGAGGTGAACCGCTTCCGGTCCGAGTTGCGAGCATTCTCCAGATCCGTAATCCGTGAGTTGCTCTGAGTAATGGTCCGTGAAGCCTGCTGGTGGTTCTTGAGAGCTTGCTCGAAGGACTGCTTATCAGCCCGACGAGCGTGTCGCTCGCGCTCAAGCAGTTCAGAAAGCTTGCGAGATTCGAGGCCGTGACTCTCCAGAAGGGCATCGCGATTGCGGAGTAGCGACTCCTTCTCGTCCAGTTGTTGTCGAACACTCTCCAGCTCCAGCGCAGTCGACTCGAGTTCTTTCTGCAGCTTCATGATGTTGGTGATCAGGCTAGACCGGCTACCACTCAGATCTCCCAGGGTCTCGCGAAGATTGTTCTCAAGGTCCATGAGACGCTCACGCCAGGTGGTAGTCTCAATCTCCTGAGCAGAAAGGCTCTTCTTCAGTCGCCGGGCTTCCTCCTTCGCAGCCGACGCTTCTCGGTTTAGCTCATTCATGATCCGCTGAACCTCTTGCTTCTCCTTGCTTCCGACCACCTCTCGCTGGTGACGCTCGTCCGCCAGCCGCTGCTCCAACTCCCGGGTCTTCTCTTTCTCACTGTGCAGACTCATCTGGTACGTCTTGAGCTCAGACTCCAGATCACCAATACGGATCTTGTCGCCATCTTGCTCTTCCCGCAGGAAGGCAATCTCGTTCTGGCTGGACTCGATCTGCACCGTCAGTCGCTGCACCTTGGTGTTGGCTTCGAAAAGACTCTTCTCTAGAGACTCCATCTCGCGGTTGGTTTCTTCCAACTCCTGCTGCACAGCCTTGTACCGCTCCAGATTATTTTGAGCGTCTTCTTCGAGTCGAATGATCCCCTCACTGGCTGAGCGCATCTCAGCCTGCAAGACCCTCAGACTCTCGTCCTGGTTTCGTAGGTCTTCACCCATGCGCTGACACTCGAGGATCTTTTGATCAAGCTCTTCGCCAAGGGTGTCAAGCTCCTCTTGAGCTTCGGCACGCAAATCTTGGAACGCAGCATCACGCTCATCAGCCATCTGAATAGCCTGGTCGCGCTCATGCTGCAGATTCGCTATTTCTTCCTCGGCTTGGTCAACATCAGCCTGATAAGCCTTGTCAAGCGCCTCCAATTCTCGAGTATAGCTCTCCAATTGGTCACGAATAGCTTGGTTGTCCAGCTTAAGCGTCGACACCTGATCACGCAGCTGGCCATTTCGAGCCTCGAGCTCCTCGCGATCCATATTATCCCGGGATCCAGTGCCGTCGCTGATCTCCGACCCGTTACGCATCTGAGCACGAGAAACCGAGCGGTCGAAAATGCTATCTTCAGCCACGGATCGGCTACCATCACGTCGCTGGCCGAGCTTGAGCTCCTCGATCTCCTGGTAGAGGCGCTCTTTCTCGCGGTTGCGCGATGTAAGCATAGAGGTTTGCGCACTGACTTCCTTCCTCAACTCAGCATTCTCCTGCTTCAGGAGCTCGAGCTCGACCATAAGCGTGCTGCTGGAAGTGCTCATCAAAGCACCACGGTGGCCATCTCTCTCAGATGCTGACGCATATGAGACAGTAGAACCGCCGCGCTCGCGCTGTCCCGGCTTCAGGGAGCTAGTAGTCGTGTATAGCTCACTCTTGAGGCGAATCGACTCATCCCGTAGCCTGCGGTTCTCCTCCTCGGCTTGCTCACGAGCAGCAGTCTCTGCCTCCAGCATGTCCTTCCACATATCCTGATAAACAACAAGTTAGCCCCCGTAAACCCAAGCTACCCAGTAAGAAAAAGACGGGGTAACCTACCCTCTCTTCTCGAGCTCCCGCTTCTGACCCTCCAGTGCGATTCTCGCTCAGAGACTTGACCATCTCAGCCAAGCGGCGCTTCTCGCTCTCACGAGCAATATTCTCGGACCGCATCCGCTCAATCTCAAGCTCATAAGTCTCAACCCGTTCGCGCAGGAAGATAAGCTCTTCGTCCTGAGCCGAGTCACGGTCATCTTCCGAAGCTTCAGGGTCGTGATTAACCATAGAGTCCTTGTCGGATTGTTGATCCTTCAGCTGCTTTTCCAAGTCCCGAATCTTGCGCTTCAGACCCTGGTTATCTTTCTGCAGTTTCAGCTTATCCGATTTAAGCTCCACGTTCTCAGAGATCATCTCCTTGATGCCTTCTTCAGAACGCTTGTTCAAAGCCTCATTGAGGAAGTGAATGCGCATTTTCAGGTCAAAGTTCTCCTTTGAGAGTCGGTCGATAGTGCTGCTTTGTTCCTTGAGGGTCATTGTGCGACCACTTCGACCGAACGCAGGGGTCGAAGCTCCAGGGCGTTTTTCGGGGGACGGCCCAGTGTGACCAAAGTCGTCCCGGAATCTTTGAACAAAAGCTGTAGGGACCTGGATTCCCTTGACGCGCTCTGTGATGGCTGTGTCAGTCGGAATATTGTCTCGAGGCCTGGCTTTTGGAGTCATTGGCGCCGAGGCTTCATCAAAGGCCGGTGCTTGCCGTGATGACTGTGGTGAGCTCTCTTCCTCCAGGGTATGCAGACCCCCATCAATCGGAGCACCGACATTGCGTCTATCTAGTGAGTTTTCCTCACTATAACCTGAGACTCCTGACGCCATACTACCCAGGCTAGTCGTCCGCGTCATGTGGGCGCGCTGACCGGCGTTAAGACCGCCCCATTGTTCAGAGGCCGCGCCTCCTGATTGAAGGGCGAAGTCAGCGCCCAGAGTCGCGTCACTGTGGGTTGTCTCGGTGTTATTGCTAGCAATGGAAGAGTGCGAGAGTCGCTGAGACGATTGACGGCTGGTCAGATATTTCGGACGGCTACCACTTCTCCGGCTGCCACTAATGCTGCCGACCTGGTCACTGAATATCCTGGACGAGCCTGGGGAAACGCTGCGAGATGAATGTCGAAGCTTGGAGGGAGTAAGTTGCGACTCGCTTTCTGCCATGGAGAGTTGGGATCTGAATGGTCGTTCGTCCTGGGACAGCAGGCTGTTCTCAGCAGGATTTTCGGATTGCTGGTCACGCTGCAGACTGCGGAGCATAGCCGCAGCCGAAGGCGACGAGGTGAGCGAGTCAAGCATAGTATCATTGGCGGAGTGTTGCGTGTGCGCTGCGCCGAGCACATTCTCTGTCCCTCCACCAGCGCCATCGTGGTCGTGCTCGGTCTCTTGGTAGCTCTCGGACGGCGGAATAAACGAAAAGGTGGACGACTGGGTCATGTCGGGATCGTAGCCTCCAACGCCGACCAAATAGGTATCGTCCGCGCCAACAGTTCGGCCAGCCCCAGCGACGTCGATAGTCGAGGGTTCTGGCAGGAAACTCGACTCCATGTCCATCAATTTGCGGCGCATCTCATTCTCCTCGATCAAAGTCTGATTATTCACGCGCTCGCGATCACCAATCTCACTCGACAAGAACAGACTGCTATCATCGCGATCGGTCAAGGGAGGCAGGAGACTAATTTCGTCCTCGGGGTGGGATTGAGCTGTCGCAGCGGCGCGTTCATCATGCTCGTCCTTCTCCTCATTCTCTATTTGCGCCGTGGCGGTGGTGGTGTTGGCCGTATCCGTCGTTGACGCGGGCGGTGTTGTGGTAGAATCTTGCGCGCCGCTCGGGTTCGGGTTCTCTTGTGTTTCTGTCACTGCGTCGTGGATGCTGGTACTCGGGGGGCTAGCGCCCCGGGCGTCCTCGGCCATGAAGTAATCTGAAGCGCTGATATCGGCATCCAGGGGCGAGAGGAGTTCGTGCGGCGTGTGGTATGCTCCAGATTCATGGGCGGAGGAGGGGATGCGCACCGAGGGCGGGCCTGGGATGACGATCGGAGGTGTTGTAACTACTGGGGCCCTGGTCGACATGGTGACGGCGTCTAGGCGTGTTTTGGGTACCCACTTGCGGTGCGTTTTACCCACCGCGATTGGCGAATTAGCGTTCGCCTACTGCAGATGTCCTTGACAGCTCTCATTGGAGTTGCAGGAGATTCGATTAGACGGTGTGAATTGGATATGATCTATCGAGGGAAGTAGTATTTGGGTCATGGCAGGAGCCACGGGACTGCTGAAGAGTCCAACAATGTATCATGTGTACCAGGGTTGACTGGCGGGAATATCGACACGGCCAGGCACGGGGTCTACAGTGTTATTGCCACGTCTCTAACTGCGGGAAACCCCAAATGCCACTTACTTGGATGCCCAACAACCTTGATTGACTACTTTCTTTACTCTTTTCTACACTGTTTTAATTGCTTCGAGAAAGACAAATATTCATATTGACATTGTAGTAGGAAAAAAAAAACAATCATGGTATCCATAGCATCTTTCATATCATAGCTCCAAACATTAAACAAAATAACCAAGCCCACGTCCCAACAAAAAAAAGATACCAAGAACAAGAGAAGTGTAAAAAGGTCATGGAAAGAAAGAGTAAAGAGATATACAGCAAAGGAAAAGAAGAAGAGAAGAAGGAAACAAAACCAAAATAGAGGATAATGAAAAGAGCCGTCAGTCATTTTTAGGCAGTATGTATACCACAGTCACCGGCCTGGGCGGGTATGTACAACGGTCTGCAATTGGAAATCGGGGGTGTAAATCCATCAAGGAGGGCAAAAGAGAA
The DNA here is from genome assembly GCA_037043885.1 of Penicillium goetzii. Classification (NCBI taxonomy): domain Eukaryota; kingdom Fungi; phylum Ascomycota; class Eurotiomycetes; order Eurotiales; family Aspergillaceae; genus Penicillium; species Penicillium goetzii. The sequence continues at coordinate 148,596 of JAWLST010000006.1, read as the reverse complement.
GGGTAAGAAAATAAGAGAATATGGAAGTGAAAATTGGGGACAGACGAGAGATCAACAGGACAGGCAGGACTGCCATCACGCTGTCGTAGAAGCAGTCGAAGGAGGAGCTGGTTGCTGTTGCTGCTGTTGCGGCTCCGTAGCCGCATCCTCCCCAGTCGCAGGAGGACTGTAATAATTATTGTTTGAAGAATAAATCTCCCCCTTCTTGCTGATCGCATTACGAAGCGAATCAATGTACGTGCGGAACTTGACAATCTCACGCAGCAAATACGAAGATTTCCGCTCCCAATTAGCCATCGCCTTCGCGGAATTGGGGTGCCGTGGTGAGAAGGCCAGATTCATGGCAGGCCGAAGCTCGTTATGCCGCTGGAGATCATCCTCAACGTTCTGCACATATGCCTGTAGCGCCTTGAGCTGGTCTTCCTCTGACTGGTGCGAGGCAACCATGCTTTGCTGCGGCGGACTCCAGTCGCTAATGTGCACCCGGTCCGCGGGCAGCTTAGGCCGCACGACTCCTTGGTGATCCAAGGAACTGCGGATGGAGCTTTGGATGCTGGGACGTGGGGCGCCGGATGATGGTGGTGGTGAGCGGTTCTCGGCATTGACTAGGGCACTGTTGATGACGGCGTCACTCCAGCCATACTCGATGTTGCTGATGCCGCCCACCAGGGGCTCTTTGGAGAGTCGTGCGCTCCAATAGTTGGCAGTCGACACGAACTCCCGCACAATCTCCGGTGTGCCAGCTTGGAAGAGGTGGACCGCACCGGTAGGAAGGCTGAGAGCCCATACGTGCGGACGAGACTTGGAGTAACCCGGTGGGGGCAGGGCACTGGCAATGGTCTGACGGAGCATGAACTTCCAAATTTCTTCGGCGTTCTCAGTCCAGTTACCACCTCCAACCACAACGCCGCCACGCTGCTTGGCTTTCTGCCGCATAGACTTGGAGGCATTATTGAATGAGAAGAGTCGCATCCAGCCCTGCTGGATGACAGCAAAACACTCGTTCCAATTGCGGTCTTTGGCGCGCTTGTCCACCGCATCCAGGTGGTGCTTGTGCTTGACACTGCCTTCTTTGGCCCAAGGCGCACCGGCCAAAGCCAATGTCTCATCTTCCAGAAGAGGAGCGGTTGGCTCCTCGTAACTGTAGATGGATGTGGCAGAGTCTTCACGAATGATAGCCTGACTCAGGGCATTGGCGAATCCAATCGACTGTTGGTACTCGCCACGAGGATACTCGGAGCCAAATGAATCCACCGAGGCTGATGTGAACTTGCCCAGCGAATATTTGCTCCAGGTACTAGACGCGGTCGGGCTCCAGACGGAGGACTGGTCATCTAGGCTAGTCCGGCTGGAACCCATCATAGATGGAGGATAGAGTCGAGCTCCACGCGAACGGGGTTTGGATGACCACCTCGCGGCACCATGGCGAGAATCTGCCGAACGGCCGCGCGGGAAGATATCCGAGCCGCTCTTGCTGATGGTGCTGGGGCTTCGGCGAAGAGTACCCGATGAGGGAATCAGGAAATTGCTCGAGGCCATACGAGTCACCTCCTTCTCCGGCTGAGCACCATGGAGAGGCAGTCTGTCCTTTTGAATGGAAGTATAGAAATCTTTCAGAACCGTCTCCACCTGCTGCTCCCATGCTCGCACAGTTCCCGTGAAGGGAGTATTGACCAACGGACCAGCATCGACGTCAGCTGTATTGCGACCGGTATTATCATCCAAGGAGCCACGAGAATCCGGCGGGAAGGTTGGCGAGCGAGCAGAGTTGGGCGCTGAGTGTGCAGACTCGGCGGTAGGCACAGTCTTGGCTTTTTGAGGCCGCAAAGTCTCAAATCCCTCTGGCGCTGCATCCATGGCCACGCGGTGAATTGTGGGCATGGTGTTGCGAACGAATTGGGATTTGGTCATCTTCTGCTCAATGTCCGCCAAGTGAAGATCGGTGTTCAGCAGCAAAAGGGAGTAGCAAATAGTGTGGACAACATCTATTATTCGTTAGCAGGTGTTTTTTCGAGATCGATTCATACCGGATTAACACTTACCAGTAGCTTTGAAGCCGTGACTCGGGTTGCAATCACACCATCTGCATGAGAAAGCATCTAACACTCGGTCCACTTGTTGAGTCTCTCCCTTGAGCACCAACCGCTGACAGAGACTCCGGAGAGCCGCAAGAATGTTCATATTCGACCAGTTGTAGAGTCGCATGTACGCCTCCCGAACCGTCGCCCGGTCAGGCTCTCCCAGCCAAGCAGCCGCCGGCACGTTACCAACCACCTGGTCCTGACTATCAAAGAGATTTCGTGCTTGATCTCGATCAGACGCAGTAGGGCCGTCCTCGACGGCATCACCGGGCCCATCGACTGTGACTTCTTTGTCTTCATTGTCGATGACAGGCTTGGGCTCCTCTGATTCGATGACTGGCGTGTTCGACGCGGTTAGATACTGCGATACCTCTGACGCAGCAGGAGACTCGGGCACATTGCTGTCAGACGGCAGAGGCAGCTTGCTTGCGCCTGCCAAGCTATCACGAGAAGAATCAGTCGGCGGTGCCATTTTTGTTGACACTTTGATGGTGCGGGAGAAATCCTCTGCGACTGGTGACAGCGCGGTAGAGGGGTTGACATTAGAGTTTCTCTCCTGCAAGGGGGACTCTGCAGAGGAGATAGACTCCACATCACTTGTTTTTTGGGCATGGTCATTGGCACTGCGGCTATCTGCTAATGGCAAACGAGACTCCTGGCCGCGAGAAGTGCTGGGAGGCTGGATGTTCTCCTTTGGCTTGGAGCCACCGCCAGGAGCCGAGACACTCTCCCTTGGCTTTTGCGCTTGCAGCGAGGCTGACTGGATAGGCCGAGGATCCTCTCGGCGCTTCTCTTTGCGATCTGGGTTTGCCGGTGCACCGGATTCGTCCAGATATTGAGTCATAAATTGGCGCAAGCTGCTCACGGGACTGGGTTCGGGTTCCATCGTATCCAGAGTGTGAGGGGACAGCTCTTGAGGCAGCTTGATCGGAGGTGGAACGGGTTCGGCCACAGACTTCTTGCGCCGGCGGAAGAAAGAGGACTTTTGTTTCACCACTTGAGGGGGTCCTTTACGAGCAGCAGGAGTCGGTGTGGCGGCTACTGCGCTCTTCGGAGGCTGCTGTTGTTGAGACTGCTGTACTTGTTGCTGTTCCCGTGCTCTCAGGTTGGAGGTTGCACCCGTGGAATTTTTAGTTTCGTTCTCCTGGAAGTATGAGATGTCATTTATATGAGAACTGGGAGATTCTGCCGGAGACGGGGCCTTTGATGACCCGCCAAACACACGACGGAAGAATCCCGGACGCTCTTTGTTAGTGTTGATGTTGGCTGTGGCAGAGGTGCTCGGATTCGATGTGGTCATGGTTGTCGTGCTCGTAGTTGTTGGCTCCGGTTGAGGGAAAGCAGGCTTATTGTATGAGATTGTTGGGCTGGGAGCAGGCGGGTCCAACGATGCCGGAATAGTCGGCGGAAGATCGAGGTCTGTATCACCCAAGAAGTCATTGTCTCGGGTCTTGAGGGCCCCGGTGCCAATGTTCTCGGGGCGATTCTTTCGGACCTGGGGGACATTGGATGATTTCACGCTGTTCCGGCGAGATGCCACGGGCGTTCGGGCCACAGTGGTGTTGGGGGTCCTGTAGTCGTAGAGTTTGCGCGGGCCGGCGGGTACACTGGGGGTTGGAGCCGCGTCATCTTCGTAGAATAGCGAGTCCTGGCCCAAGCCATGGTCTGTATATGGGTTAAAGGCTTTCTTCGGTCCGCAGTCAAAACTCTCTGAGCGCCGGTCTCGGCCATCTGAGTCCGCGCGACTTCTGGGCATGGTATATGAGTAATCTGCGTTGGAAGCGCTTCCCTTGCTTCCTTTCCGAACATCATTTGCCCTCGGCAGGGTGCCTCCTCTGGAACCCATTGCATCTCGGCCGCAGGCACTGCTCATTCTCTTCGGGGCCGTTTGGTGGTTTGAACTGCTGTTGCTGCGTCGACCGTTGGCAGTGATAGTCGCATAGCGACTGCTACTGCCGTCGTCGTAACCAAAGTCTGCTTCGGAGGACATTGAGGAGGAGAACGTGTGGCCGCGATATCGACCCTGCAAATCGGTCTCGAAGGCGGAATTGAATAGCCGATAATCGTCCAACACCGAAGATCCCGGTCCGTCAAATTGATCGAGAGACAGAAGCATGTTGTCTACGATGGAGGTGCGGGCAGCATGCTTGGGCGACAAAGACAAGTCATGAGGGTCCCGCTCGTCGCCCGACTCGCTGACTCGGGGCGCATTGTCACTGGCGTCGGGGAAGGCATCGCGGATGGATGGACGGGTAGGGTAGCCACGCTTGGGCCGATATTTTGCGGTCTGCGAGGGAGGAGTACGAGGTGGAGAATTGGAAGCGTATACGCCGCGCTGTTGGGACATTGTCACGCTGGCAAGCAAAGTTAGTTCCAGCTGGTCGTTTGGGTACGGGTCCATTCAATCGTTGGTTCAGGGTTCAGGAGTGCGGACTCGAGGTGCAGTTCGACACGGGGAAAGCAGGAGAAAAAAGATCGTGTTTGGCAGCTACGTACCAGTAATGCCCAAAGGCTCCAAGGGAACGTAGCGTTGGTTGCCCGAAAGGCCGGCGAGTGGGATATGCCGGTCAACGAGCAAGAATGTCGTTGCTCGTTCGGGCGGATTGAAGCACGGAGGTGGTCTCAGTTGGTCATCGCATGTCCAGGGCTGGTCAGGGGGGTACAATTGCAGCGCGGCTGCGTACAGCGAGAACAGCGCGAGGCAACCGATTGACAATCGGGCTGGGAGGTAATGGTGGTAGTGGTAATGGAAGACCAAAGCCGACAAAGAATAAGTTGACGGTAGACGAGAGATCAGACAAGAAGAACCCGGGGGCGGGACGAGCTCCTGAATGGGGGGGGCTTTGACCTGCCGAAGTAGTGGAACGGTGGGAACTCTACTACCGAACTTCCAATCTTTTTTTTTCTCGGAGAGTTGACAGCAAATAAAGTGTAGAGTATGGGTATGGAATAATAATGATGTATGTACGGAGTAGTTAATGAATAAAAAAGGTGGGTGGACTGAGAAATCGGGCCAACGTGAAGCAGATGCGAAACAGGGGGGGGGGCATTTATCAAAAAAAAAAGTCAGGATTGGGACTATTCATCCCTGATTCTGCTAGTGAACAAGTAACTAAATGTAAGAAAGTTAATTAATTAAAGTACAGGGTACACATCTTCTAATCAGACCATTGTCAGGGTCCTCCATACTGAATGACTTTTTAATTAATTCCATATTCCATACATCATTCTACTGTCGTACCATCACTTTTTTTCAGGGGCAGCGATGCGCTGGCGGCATCCTGGCTGTCAGGTACCTAACACTAAGGAGTACGGAGTACTTCACACTGACTTACATATAGACCAGCGACCAAGTATACCAAGTATATTGTACATTTCTAGACCACTATTTCTGAAAAGACGGTGAAGGTCTACCACTTGGAGCTTATCATACATAAGTACATGGTCAACTTTGCCACCGTTTGTCGTGCTTTCTTCTGACCTCTCTCTCCTCGATTATTATCGCCAGTCGATCCGAATGGTAGACCCTCGGTGCCAGGTGGATCCTCATGGGTGGGGACCACTTCTTAGTCCTGTCTTGGTCTTTTGCTAGTCAATGCCGGAAATCATTTGTACAGTCCCGATTGCCGGCTTTCATAATGCTCTCTCACAGTCTCCCACACACTCTGGAAATTTGAGTTTTTGTGTGTGCTGAATCTGCGATGCAGTCCCATGCAGGTCAAGCGATGTGATGCATCGGGTCGGAAAGTCTAGGCGATCGGCGGCTGTGGTCACTTCAACTTTGTTTCTCCGCAAAATTGATAGATCGATCGCATGAATGCCGGACTAGGTGTTCTTGTCTCAAGCTAATTGAGTTGTCGAATGCCGAGTAAATATCTAACTTTTTGCTCGCATGGGGGATATCCACATGCTCTTTTGATGAAGGGGAATTATCCGCGCCGCATTCCAGAGTTTCCGGGGCGGCCATCCGACAGGTTGCCCTGCATCTCATGGCTTTGCCCATTACTCGACCTATGCCCGCATTCTCTCCATCTTCCTTTTGTCTGGACTAGAAAGAAGGCTCGAGCCAGAATGAAATCCATCGATCGAGCTATCGGGTAATTGAGGGGCCACTATGAGTATGATCAACAATAGTATACTTTGTACTCCGTACTCCGTGCATGCAAAGCTGATAGATGAATAATAATATATTGTAACCGGATCCAATGGGATGGTGGGATGGAAAGATGATTACAAAAAGATAGATCTTCACAAACACTTTTGTACTGCAAGCTAGTCTTTCAAGTAGTACTGGTACATAGTTCTTCCATACTCTTGTCAACTAGTCTGCGCCACTCATCCAGTGGTTCGTATACTTCCCCTTCCTGCCTCAGGTATCCACTACTCCATACACCCACGTGATCTCAACGATGACATAACCGACCGACACGTCGACGAGTATCTCCGTACGCCGAACCTCCGCGCTCCATGATCCCCGGCTCTCGACCAGTCTGACCAGTTCAGATCTCGGGCTGTGAAAAGAAAACACAAAAAAAGATGAACCCGCACATCTCTGTCCCCCGCCAACATGCCGGTCCCGCCAATTTCGGGTCCACGCCCAGCCGCGGGTCCAGCGTGCGCATGCCGCGCTTCTTCAAGAGGTAAGGGTCCTATACGGCCTCGAGCTTGAGGGGGGAGATGACTGTACCCCGCGGGGATGTTGGGATTAATGTGACTGATAATATTGCGATGGATAGGCTCTTCAAGTTCCCTCAGATGGACTTTGAAATGGCCATTTGGGAAATGACCTCCTTGTTGATCGCGCCGAAGAAGGTCTTCAAGTCCATATACTATCATGTAAGACGACCCTCCTGAACAGGCCAGGGCTGGACAAGTTGCCGGTGCGATTGATATTGCTGAGAACTATACTAATTACACTCTGGCATCCACAGAAACGTGAGTCGTGCTGCACTTCAATCCCAACCACTCAACCCCCATCGACGACTTGGCCTCGCCTCTTCCCCGCCAACCTCCAATTGCAACCCACACCTTTGTTCGATATCCAAATACTAACACTCTTTCAGAAACAAAAAACACATGGCACCGCCCCGACCCATCATTCACTTACCTCCTCTCCTTCTTCCTCCTCCTCACCGCACTCGCCTGGGGCCTAGCATACACCCACTCCTTCGGCTCCATCCTCCGCCTCTCCTTCCTCTTCATCTTCGTCCACTTCATCGGCTCCTCCCTCTTAATCTCCACAATCGGCTACTTCTCCATCGGCCGCCTCTTCGGCCCCAACGGCGCCGCCGCCTCTCTAACCGGTCTCCGCGGCTCCTCCCGCGCCCGCCGCCGCGGCGCAGCACAAGGTCTCTTCGTGCAACCCGGTGAAAAGGACCAACTTGAATTCGGATACTGCTTCGACGTCTCGAACCGAGCGTTCTTCCCGCTGTACCTGCATCTTTATGTGGTGCAGTTCTTGCTCCTGCCGCTGTTGACTCGCTCGCCGAGTAACTTCCTCGCGACGTTTTTGGGGAATTCGCTTTATCTATCGGCCCTCATTTACTACACTTACATTACCTTTTTGGGATACAATGCGTTGCCCTTTTTGCATAATACGGAGCTTTTGTTGGTGCCGATTTTGATTCTTGCCGTGCTGTGGTTTGTTAGTTTGATTGCTGGGTGGGGGGTTGTTATGCAGGGTCATAGTGTTGAGTGGTTGTTTTGGGGTGTTCCGGATACGAAGGGTTGAAGCTCGAGTTTGAGGCTGTGCTGCTTTTCTTATCCCTTTCTGTTCTTGAATGGGGGTTGCTTGGTACGTTTCTCTGGCCAACCCCGTGTATGAATCTTTTCTCTTGTTTCGTTTCCTTTCTCTCTGTTCTCTTGGCTATGCATTAAAAGAGAGCATCTCTTGTGTTTTGTTTGCGAGGGAAACGGCGTTTGTACATGATCTTGTTGTTTTCCTCTTGTCTTTTCCAGTCTCTCATCTATAGGATTGGGCATCTCTCGCGTGTGATATAGACCCAAACATCATATTTGCCTTTCTAAAAGTTCAAAAGCATACTCCAATTTGGTTCAAAGACTATATATAATGCTATTTGAATCCCATCCACATACCGCGTTGTCTCCATGACCCGCCATTGAAAATCTCCATATGTTATTCTCTTGGCTTCTCCTAAACTAATTCCCAAAACCCTCAAGCCAATGGCATAAACACAAGGTATAAGATTGTAAATCATTTATCATGTATTGGTATTTCATCAAGATCCCTACCTACAACTCCATAAATTCCATTCATTCATCCACCCCACACTCATCTAGACAAAAGTCTACATCTCCCCTCCACTCCCCTTCTCTTCTCTTCTCTTCTTTCCCACTTCACTTGACTTCACTTCTTCTTCCCCCCCTTCTTCGCCTTCCCCAAAGCCGCCTGCCTCAACTTCTCCTCCCTCTCCTTAACAAGCGCAGCCCTCTCCCTCGCCTGCTCCTCCTTCTCCTCCTTCTCCGCCAACTTCCTCAACCTCTCCGCCTCCCTCTGCTCCCGAATAACAGCCAACCGCGCCAAATCAGCCTTCGCCTCATCCGTCTTCCCCTCAGCATGAAGCTTCAAATACCGCTCCCGCGCCTGCTGCGCCTCGATCGCCTCCCGCTCGCGCCGCGATAGCTGCGAGATATCTTTCACTACCTTCTTCGCCGGTTGCGAATCCGAGTCCGAGGTTGGCTTGGCCAGTTGCGAGCGCGATTTGGCGCTGTGGTTCGGGTTCGCGGGGAGGTCGGCGTCGGCGTCGGCGTCGGAGTCCGAGGCTGAGTCGCTGTCTGAGGGGGGAAGGTCGCCTGGTTGGGCGGGCGCTTGGCCGCGTCTTGCGATGGCGGCTTGCTTTTTGGCTTTTGCGGCTGCGCGCCGCGCTTCGCGGCTTAGGTCGTTGGCGGCGGCGGCGGCTGTGGTGGGTTGGGTGCTTGGGCCGGCGGAGGGGGTGTCGTCGGAGGAGGATTCTTCGGCGGAGCTTTCCTCGGAGGAGGATTCTTCTTCGCTGGAGGTGGGGATTTCATCTTCTTTTTCCTGTTGGATGGGGAGGGGTTGTGTTAGTGATGGGTTGGGGTTGAGATTTGAATTGAGCTCGATCTGGATCTTCTTGGTGGACGTACGCGCCAGAGACCAACTGGGTTCCCATCCTTATCGGTAGGCTGGAGATCGCGGCTGAACTTCTTGCCTCCTGTAATATATATGTAAGCTTCTTATGCCTTCAAGTGCTGTGATAGACGATGTGCACGCGACCATACCTCCTCGAGTAGGCTTGGAGAACTTTCCTCCACGACCGCGGGGCGCCATATTGGATTGTGTAGTGTAGGTGTGTGACGTAAAGTAGATAAGTGAGAAAGTAAGCAGTCTCGTTTGTATATGGTGTCGAAGGACAATTCGCTATGAGAAAGTTGCTGTAGTCGAATGGAAGTCAGAGCTGGGCTTGAGTCACAGCTGAAGCGCGTAGGCGTACACCGCAGAAATAGAGGGGCAAAGTGGGGGGAACCTCAGGGCTAGAGGCGGGTGATGTGATTTGATGTACAAGGACAATTGGACGAGTCGAATGGACTGGGCTCAGATGCCTTGAATAAAGAGAAAATTGAGGAATTGTTCAAGATATGATTCCTGGAATTGGTATGATTTGTGGAATTAGGGAAATTCACTTACTGGTCAAATTATCACTAAAGATGAGTGGAAGTCGAGTTGGTGACTCCGTAGCTAATAAGGTAGAAGGCGAGTCACCGCGTTCGCATTAATCAGTTCCGCCGTCGCAGATTGCTAAAGGTACACCCCCAATTGCTAATTGGACGCCTGTTGACCCATGTTTAGTTTAGCGTCGTATTTTAATACTAAGGATGCATCCTTTGTTCAGCAATGGATTAGAGATCTAAATCTAGGAGCCTAGAAAAAACTAGTGATATAGCCTTAGCTGTATCTCTTCTGAAAGATCTTCTAAAATGAATCCATAATTATGTTCTTTCTCAATGGCTTGAGCTTTATCCCTCGGCCTACCGTTTAACACATGAAAGACAATCCGAGTCAAAGGGTTTGTTAGGGCTTCAAAGTATACATGGTCAATGTTCTAGCCATGGTATTACATATAATACATTGAACTGTTTAGTGGTGTGTACATAGAAAGAAGGTCGTGCCTTTAGCAATAGGTACTTGACAAACTACATATAATAACTACTCGAAGTACTATACTCTTGACCGAAGAAAGATAATTGAAATATCTACTGATCAAAATAACCACCCTATTATAGTATGATCCATTCATTAACATTATAATCAACCTAGAACACCTATTTACAATATGCTAGAGATGCAAGGGATCTCACACCCTCTCCTTTCCTAGTTCCCCTCTTCTCACTCTAAACACGAGCAAGCCCCATCCCAACTTTACACACCCTCGCCGCAATCAAAGTCCCCGTCCCCGCAATAATCGCACTCCCCATAAACATCTGCGCATACAGATAATTCCCATCATCCCGCTGAATCAACGCCCCCGCAATAGGCGACCCGATCAACGCAGCAACCGCCACAACACTAAGCACCATCCCCATCCGCACCCCAATCTTCTTCAAATCCGTCGTCAGCGTGCTCAACGTCGCAGGGAACAAGGACTGAATGCCCGCAGCGAAGAATCCATAAAGTGCAGCGAAGACCCACAGACTGGACAGATCCTTGACGGGTGCCCAGCAGTACGCGACTATAGCTGTGGCGCCGCTAAATGGGATTAGCAGGTTCAGCGGACCGGTGAATTGGTCGGCAAGTGAGTTAGGGACTAATCGCCCCACGAGCCCGACTCCGTTCATGACGAGGAGTAAGTCGATTGAGACGGTGTCCGATACACCGATGATATCGCGGCTGAAACTGCCCACGTAGAAAAAGGCCACATACAGACCCCAGAAATTGAGGAACATGCCCACTGCAAAGAGCAGGTAGGGTAGTTCCTTGAACGCGGCTAGTTCGAGTAACGGCCCGCTCGTGCGAGGTGGGAGCCGCTGCTTGAAGAAGATCAAGCACGGAATCAACGTGGCCAGCGAAATAAAGCCCAACGTGCGCATCGTCCATCCATATCCAATGCGCGGTAACAAACGCATTACCACCGCAGGAAAGACAAGTCCACCCGTCGCGGACCCAGATGCAACGATCCCAATCGCGATCGCGCGCCGTTTAACAAAATACGTCGATATCAACGCCAACGTCGGACAAAACATAAGTCCACACCCAATCCCCTGCCCCAATCCCTGCGCCAGGAAAAGTTGCCAATACTCCGTGCACAGCGAAGTCATAAAGATGCTGAATACTTCTAATGTCGCACCCACCGTCAATGTGAAGCGGAAGTATCCCGCATCCGTGGCTCGACCGGAGAATGTCCCGATGAAGAAGAGGAGGAAGATCTGGATACTTCCTACCCAGGAGATGTCGGATGGTGGTCGACCTAGTGTGGAGGTGTAGTATGTTTGGAAGACGCCGAAACTGTTGATGTACCCCCATGTGTTGAAGATGATTAAATGGCCCAGTGCGACTTGGAGCCAGGCTTGGAAGCCGCCGTCTGGTGGGAGGCCGAGGTCTTTGCCGGACTCGCGGGTTCGGACGGCGGAGAGAGTGCGGGCGATTGCGCTGGCGTTGGTGGGGACTTGGGTGAGCGCATTGTTGTGTGTGTGGTCGTGATCGTGAAGGTCGCCGAGGGTGGATTCCTCGTCGGAGGATGGGGTTCGTGGTGGGTGGTTTGCCTCGAGAGAGCGTGGCTCGATGTATTGATGGTCTTTTTCATCCATCATCACCATGTTCGAGGGTTGGTTCTGCTTGGATGAGCAGTTGGATATGATATACCGTGTGAATATAGCTGATCTTTTTTTTCCCTTTCTTAGAATGAAGCCGTTGGCTCGTCACTCATGTCGTGTGTAAACCAGCACACCGAAACCAGGTAGTTATGTGGTATGAAGGTATAGTCAGTCAGTATAAACGATGTCAACAGAGTTGAAAGAGCATCAACCAGGAACAGCAACAGAAACAGGAACAAGAAGAAAAATCAGAAATGAATACGAACCACCGGGTAACCTCATTTTTGACCGAACCCCAAGGGCCCATTAATCTTGACCTGACTCATAGGGCTTTGGACTAGGTACTACTACTGGACCCAGTCTCTCCGAAAAAAAAAATTAATCACCGGCCATAAATTTAGTGTCCAAGCAAATCCCAATTTGCACGGGATTCATGCCGATCGCGGCCTGTGGTCGGTTATTCGCACAGATGGCCGAAATGTAACGCCCCCTTCCGATGACATCGCCGACGGGGGGGGATCCACTTGGGATTTGAAGAAATACGAAGGAGATGTTAATGATCTGAACACAAGCATTTTAGTCGGAGTTAGATCATGCTATATTCTAAGAGCTAGTGTATACAGCAATGGAAGCAGTATAGAATAATTATTTTTTTCTCTTATCGTGCGTGTCTTGTAGTATATTCCCCCGCGGGGAAGACATCGCAACCCCCGCAGTTCAGGGATCATATCGTGGCTTGATATCAACCTGCATGATAATCCATGCTCTCCGGTTATTGCGGGCCGCGGTACGGTAGTAAATGTTGGATTTATAAGCCTCAGTTGATAGGTACTAATGACGAGGAAGAAAGGATGGGAAAGTAATACTACTTACTACTCTCTATAGGATTAGACTTTAAAAATTCATCGGAACCAAAGTTCAAGCCATCGGGAATCTCCCCCGACGGGATTACTGTAATTCCATTCGTCTAAAAAAACCTCTCTCTCTCTTTACAATTCAAGGCTGAAATGCATCTATGCCCGGATCATAACAGAATCAATGCCACCACGGAAACAAAAAGGATAGGGCTGGAAACCACCAAAAACAAGAACATGAAAATTCCAACTGCGCCTAAAACTTCCCCTGCAACTAAAGAATATCGAGAAAACAAGGCAATGGGGCTGGGCTGTACGAGGGAGTGAGAATAACACCATTTTTCTCCGGCTTGTATGGGGCTGGTTCGTGTACGTGCATGATAGGATGTAATGGAGGGCCAATAATCAAGAAATGAAAACATTAGGAGAAGCAGAAACGCAAAAATAAATCAGAGCAGAACGAAGTCACTCCGAAGGGAGCGGGATGGGGTCGTTGGGTCTCTCTTAATGATCCTGGTGCGAGTTGCTGTTGAGCATTTGCAGGGCACTGATGACGTCTGCTGGTTCGAGCAGATGCCAGCTGGCATCGGTCTGCTTCGAGCTGGCACCAACGGTCACCGAGAACACATGGTCCTGCGTCAGGTCGAACTTTTGAAGGGCACGGAACATATCTAGTGAAATGCGGTTAGCAAATTTCGAATTTCTTCATTCTCAGCTCGAGGGTTGTAATGTGTTGGTGTTAATCACATACCTTCGTCGGTAAAGTCGTCGCCTAGACACAGAATAAACTCCGGCGCCTTGCCCGGCTCCGTACCATACTCGTTGACCAACCGTGTCGCAATGAATCCCTTGTTGACGAATGTCGGCCGCACTTCAAGATTGGCTTTGCCAGCCATGACCTCCACATCCCACCGCTTGGCAACGGTATCCTCAAGGGCCTTGCGACATTCACGGGCTTGGAAGGCTCCATATTCCGGGTCGGCCCGGCGGTAGTGCCAGGTCAGTGCCACACGTTTGCGCTCAATGAATGAGCCTTGTGTTCGTTCGGTGTAATGCTGGAATACCTCAATCACTTCTTTCTGCCAGCCCATGTTGGACCGCTCGGCCAGGTTCTCCCAGTCGTCTGACCGGGGCTTGCGGATGAAGCACCCGTGCTCAGCACTGAGACCCAACTCGGGAAGATGGCCCATCCACTCGTCCAAAAAGGCTTGGTCTCGTCCGCTGATAATCCAGACGGCATTTCGCGGGTCGGCGGACAAGCTCTTCAGAGTGCGCAGGACACGATCAGATGGGATAGCGGCCTGGGGGTCCTTCACAATCGGCGTGAGGGTACCGTCGTAGTCGAACATGAACAGCCGTCTCCGTGCCTTGCGGTACTGCTTCAACAATTTCCCACGATCCAGGGCAGGTGTGGCGACGGACTGGTCAAAGGAGGAAAGGTTGGTGAGGAGACGGTGGAGGAACAGTCTGGACCATGTGCTGATGGTGTTGGTGATGACGTGCTTGTACAGCTTCAGGTGCTGGTCCTTACGCTGGTCGGCCGGCATATCGAGGGCTTTGTCAATAGCGTTGGCAACACCCACCAGGTCCCAGGGGTTGATGTGAATGGCACTGGGCAGTGTGCCCGCTGTGCCCGAGAATTCCGAAAGGATGAGGGGGCTGTGGTTGTTTTGTTGGCAGACGATATATTCCAAACTCGTGGTGTTCATACCGTCGCGGACAGTCGTGATCAATCCCACGTCGGCCACACGGAGAAGAGCAAAGTATTCCCGCTGGGACAGGTACTGCGGGTAGTACTGAACCGGAGAGAAGCTAAGCGATCCAAAGCGACCATTAATCGTGGAAACAAGGTTGGCAATCTGACCAGCAATCTTGTTCTCGGGATCTTCTTTCTCTTCCTCCACGCTGGTCGGACTCGTAACTTGAATGAGAACCACCTGATCCCGCCATTTAGGGTATCTCTCCAGGAAGATCTCGAACGCTTGCAACTTCTGGGCAACGCCTCGAACACTGTCCAGACGATCACGACCGACGATAATCTTCTTGCCAGCATACAGTTTGCGAATGCCTTGCACGGTCTTCTCCAAATCCGGCGCCCCAAAGGCCGCCTTTTGTATCGCTTGAGCGTCGATTCCAATCGGGAAGACGTCCACGGCAACGTGCGCACCATACGCGTCCACTCCGGCCGAATTCGATTCAAAGCCCAAGACACGAGTGCAGCATGAAGAGAAGTGGCGCGAATAGGAAAAGGTCTGGAACCCAATCATGTTGGCGCCGAGGACTCCCGTCAAAACTTCCTTGCGCTTGGGAAGACACCGGACGAACTCGCTACTCGGGAACGGCGAGTGCAGGTAGAAGCCGATATAGATATTTGGGATGCGCTGTCGTAGTAGGCTTGGCAGCAGGAAAAGATGGTAATCGTGAATCCAGACCACATCTCCTTCCTGGTAGTCCGCCGCAATACGGTCCGCAAAGAGTTGATTCAGGCGGGTATAATCGGCCCACCACCGCTGCTCCGAACGACCGTCCGTTGGACCATGCTGCTTGTAGTGCAAGAGAGGATACAATTCTCTCTCTGCATATCGGCGCCACCTTCCTTGATCTTTGAGGAGGATGGTGTCTTCCGGCTCCTCTGACTCATCTGATAGCCAGACCGGCAAGATCCGGCCATAACGTCCCGAGGCCAACTGTTGATCGAGTCGTTCCCGATCCTGTTTCTCAACACTGATTCCATCGATCAGTGGGTGCGCGGGTGGTTTCTGGCTCGCATTGACGGGAACGGGTGCGGCGGCCTTGTTGAGTGGGATTGCGCCGGCAGCGCTGGCACTAGCCGGTAGCTTGGTCGCGGCATTAACCGGAATTTGCTGAAGAGGAACATTCGTATCAGACGTGGGCTCGACCTCTCCCGTCCATCCCACTAGAGTATGGGACCATTGAGTCTCGTCAGAAGCTAGATGGGCAAAGGAATCGAAGAGGGCCGAAGTTCCGGATCGGGACTTGAGCTCCTATGGAGCGATAAGAAAGCGTTAGTGTCGTCACTTTCCACAAGGCCGTGAAATGTTGCCATAGCGATCACCACGTACCCAGTCTGACCCAGCTTGATGGTAAACCTTGTATGGGATACAAAAGGCCGCGCTTATCAGTCGGCCACTCAGCTTCAGCCCTGGATGCTGCGCGCGGGGGTCTAGCTCCGGCGACATGGGCGATGCGTCCCCGGTAAGACTCAACCGGCGCAGGAGGTCTTGTCCTGAAGACATTCTCCTTCTCCCTGGTGGCGGAGCCGCATCCGAAGAGTCCAGTGCCTCGGTGTTCACGCCCGGGATGTTGGCAAAGTACGAAGGCGCATCACTATCCATCTGGTGTTTCTTATCGGTGGCCAAGCTCGGCGTAGCATTGGTCGCATCTTTGTATGCTTCATCTTTCAAAGCGGTGAGTCCCGGTCCAACGAGGACAGGGTCTGGTTGTTCGTCGGGGACCCTCGCGGGGCTCCCTTGATCAGACATGATTGCGTGTGGGGTTCGGAAATCGGGGACGAGGACGATGCGTCACACCGGCAATTGAGCTGTCGAAGTCCTCGCTATTAGCACTGCTAATTGTTACTTGCACACTCTTCGATGATTCAATGCCACGCAATTGATTATGACGGGTCGGTAGACTCTAGCAACAAGATTGGATTGCATACCTCGGAGGAAGACGGACGTCGAGGGGTAGATCGACACGAGAGCGGAACTATGGGCGCGAGCAAGCCATGGATGACGAGACGGAGCAAGATGTCACAAGATTGGCAGTAAAGAAAGAGTCGAAGACTGTAGAGGACGCGGTTGAAGAGTAGGAGAGTTAAATTGCCAACAAGACAGAGAGATACATAGAGAGTAGTCAGAAGAGGGAGGTCGATGTGGTGGTGGTGTGGTGGTTGGAGGGGCAAGCGGTGAATGAAGCCACCAGCCGAAACAGGACCTCTTCGCTTCAGGGCAGCTCGGTGAATAGCAATGTCTTCAGTCCTACGTCATATCGAGCTATTATCAAGGATAGAGAGTGAGGAGGCTGAGAGAAAAGTCCATGTTGTTGGTGAAGTAGATGTTTTTGGCAAGATATCGAAGATTCTAGACAAAATAGTGACGATCGATCTAGGTCTTGGTAGATTCATATAGTTCATGGGTAATCTTGTAGTGAACATTCATTCTCCCACTGATCTGCCATATTAAAGGATAAATACAGTCATGATGGTACAGGGTGTGTACAGTACTCTGTAATGGAATTGGCTAGTATGGACAGATACTCACCGCCTACTGTATCTAGCTTATCATCATGGTCAATACAATGACAGACCGTAGCCCTGTTACTGTATAATTGGAATGTACGAATATGTGCATGAGCCTCTACAATGTTATTAGAAGAAGAAAGGAGAAGCATATGCAGAGATAATGTCCAAATGATGCAATTGTATAACTCACATTTAATCCCTAACTTTCTTTTACTTAGGGTTATTGAGGTACCTTTTGGTAGTCCACTTCATATACAATACACTCCTAGTCATGCCTCAGGCCTCGATCTATCACATCCGCTCCTCAAACCCTCATCCATCTCCAAATCTCCTCCCTCCCCAACATGCTGCCTCGGTAATCGCCCCGCGATGTGAGATGCGAGATGCGACTGTCTGGCATCCAATCCTCTCGCCTCTCCCAAATCACCCGGCGAGTCCGCTCCATCCAACCCTCCCAGAATGACGATGTCTTCGCCAACAGCCTGCGCAAAACACTAGAGGCCCACCGCGCCTCTAACCGCGCTCGTCTCATTCGCATAACCTACCCTCGTGCTCCCTCCCCGGGCCTCTTTAGACCTTACATCCCGCCTGAAAACCGCGCGGGTTACCAGCCACCACCACCGCCACCGGCAATTGGCTCCGAAGAAGGTCTGTCTGGGCAGGCGGCGAGGGCGAAAAAGCGCTCACGCAGACGGACCCCGGAACTGAACACCCGCTCGACGGATGCCCGACCCGAGACAAATGCAATTCGGAGCGTGGGTGATGGAAGCTCTGGTCGGTTAGGTCAAACACCGTGGTTAAGCTACCTGTCCAACGCTGGTGCTCCTGGTGATGCCTCTGCGTACTTGAGTGCGGAGATACAGGCGTTGCACCGCTATCTAGCTCCGAGCTCCGACGAACAAAATCAGATCACCCAACTAGGCGCGGAGGTTTCTTCATTACTAGAACCCATTGTCCCGCAGACGCCGACACTCATCGGATCCCGTCGAACGGGTCTTGCGCTGGCGCATTCAGACCTAGACTTCCTCCTCCCCTTTGAAGATCTCCCCCGGTCCTTGGACAGAACTCGCAAACCGAGTCCGACTCGACCTCAGATTCGAGATGCACACCTGAATCTGCTCCGTCAAGTTGAAACAACGTTGCACAATACCCCGGATTTCAAAGATCAGGTCCGACTATCTGGGAAAGGTAGTCTTTTCCTAGAAGCTCGACACCGTCCTACGGGCTTACTGCTGCAATTTTACTGCGGCGAACGGGTGCCGGCGTTTACGGAGTATCTACAGGATTACTTAGTTGAGTATCCATCCCTGCGATCGTTGTATGTAACAACGCGGGCTTTACTCGAAGCTCGCGGTCTATTCGGATCCTCGCAAGCGGGCATTAGCCCCGATGCGTTGGCTATGCTGTTGGTTGCCTTCTTGAAGATGAACCACGGCCGCTTCCCTGGTCCGCACCGCCTCGGTGACCAGTTGCTCGCATTCCTCCAGCTCTACGGCAGGGATGTTGACTTACAGTCCGTCGGCGTTGCAGTTGATCCACCGGGCTTTTTTGACGTGGGTACCCTGCGGGGGACAGAGGGGGTAGAGGAGTCTGCGTATTATCGGGGTCAACGGTCCCTCATCGCGGCTAAGCGCACTGCCGCTGCGAGGGGGAATCTGCCTGCTAGTCGCCGGCTATGTGTGCAGGATCCAACCCATTATATGAATGACCTGGGCCGATCGTGTACACGTACCCCCGAGTTGCAGACTGTCTTTGCCGCTGCGCATGAGCAGCTTCGCTCGGCATGTGACAGTTGGGAGGGCTCTCAGGAGGATAGCTCGATTCTGTCGAAAGGTCTGCGGGCAAAGTTTGACGGGCTGGAGAGGATGCGGGAGCAAATTGTGCATGCTGGATCACAGTCCTCGTGAGAAAAGTCGAGGTGGTTTCCAGATTAATACTACGATACCCTGTATATAAACACGTCTCATCTCTTGTTTTGTTCTGCAGTTGATCAATTAAAATTGGCTAGCACTTGATTGGCTAGCACTTGATTAGCTCTCACACTAAGGAATGCCCGCCTAGTCAATAGGCCATAGCAAGAAAAAAATATCAAGGAATAATCACGTCCCGCGTTTTTAAGGGATGGTGGTCTAATAAAGTGGATCAAAAACGAGATAGTGTAATGCATAGAACGAAGCAAGCAAGGACAGCAGCGCTCAAATACAAGAGAACGAGAGAGGACGATAAAAACAGGGAATTTCTTCACGCAGACGCCGTCCAGTGCAAGTAATAAGAAAAAATTAATTACTAGAATGACCAGTTAGTAACGTGGACTTGTCGTGACGAAAGGGAGAAACTTACTAAATTTCCAGAGGCGAGATCTGGTCCAAGGCATACAGCCAGTTTCCGCCTTGCTCTTCCTTCTCAAGCCTAGAGAGATATGGGTTAGTATAGATCCTAGTGAAACATGGAGACAAGTGAGAAGACTCGGATCATACCAGTCATATGGCCACAGAATGAGATGGCCCTGGACCTTATTCAAAAGGTCTTCAGCGCGCTGCTTGTCCATCACTTCGTCCATCCCATGGACGCCGCCCTTGGATCCGATGGTGGTAGCCCGTCTCCTGCGTCTGCGGGACTGCGATGTCGATGTCGTCGCATTCAGGTTCACGGCCTCAGAGTAATCAACATGGGCCGATGCGGAGCGTGGCTTTTCTGCGTCCTCAACGGCGATATTATCCTCGTTGTTTTGCGCGGTGCTCAGCAAGTGAGGATCTGATGCGGTCTTCAGCGCTGTCTTCTCGTCAATGGATGACAAAGTTTCCTGCTTCGCCAGATCAGATTGCGGAGCACCATTGGCATCAGTCTTTGCAAGCTCGGCCTTCTCGTCAATCGTTTGAGGAGTCTTCAAGTCACCCGGGAATCCTTCAGATCTAGGACTAGCGAGCGAGGTAGGTGAAGCAAGTCCACTAGCACTAGCACCGGCACTGGGAGGGCCAGTTTGCTTCGGGTTGGATGGAGGGGCTGGTTTGCCGCCCTGCTGACTCTGCATCTCCGCAAAACGCTCACCGTATGCCGCATACTCCTTGTACTCCTTCCAGTTCTTGACCTCGCTGTCTGGCATGCACCGGAAAACGGAGCGGTAGATCTTTGTATTCTTCTCCGCCAGGGCTTGCCACGTGTCCAGGTAGAAGGCATCGTTGACCGGGTCCTTCATACAGTCTTTGTCAACAAAGATACGCTTCAAATCGGGGATATGCGGGTTGCCGTATGTGGAGTTGTCCTGGGTTTCCTTGGACACGTATAAGCCGCCGCTGCCGATGGCGGACTCGCGGCTCGATGAACCAGAGGCAGTATGCCCTTGCGATGGGGTGTCGGAGTTGGTGGTGGCTTCAGAGTCGCGAGCATTTTCAACCGAGCAGCTTTGCTTCCCGTCCTTGCGTGTGGATGTGGCCCGAGAGGGCTTTCGCTCGGGGACATGTTTGGGTTTTTCAATGGTACCCTTTCCTTCAGCAGCGATTGGCGAAAGCAGTGCCTCCCGTCCATCTGGTGTCATTTGCGAATCACGGCCGATTCCCAGACCAGCCTTCTCAGCGTCAATGAAGTGGTCAACGCCATCGCCATCGACGTCTTTCTTGTGTTCAGGATTGTCTGTAACACGAGGATCGGCAGTCAGGCGGCGATTGCTTTTCAAGTTGGGATTTTTACCCTGCTCCCAGTCGACGTCATGATTGAAGCTGTGCATGTGTTCCGAGCGGGACAGGAATTCATCTTGAACGCGATGACGGCGCTCCATCATCTCACGCTCATCCTGTCGTTCAACCATAGAAGATTCCGATTCGCGGCGGTCTCGCCCGTTGGTCGGCTGTGTGCCTTCTTCAACAACCTGGATCTTGCGGAGTTCCTCTTCAGTAGAGAAATCGTGCTCCAAAAGCTCATCGACGTCGATGCCAATGTGCTCTCGCATCAAACGCATGCGCAGAGTGTGGGGGAATCGACCAACAAGGAAAGGCTTGCCAGCCATGGTGGATGAGATCATGTCAGTATCCCGGACAATGGCAGCAACCTCGGAATCACGCGATCCCAGCATGGAACGCTCGTTAATATTGGCTGATCCAATGATGGCGGCACGATCATCGACAACCATGCACTTTGCATGAATGTAGAGTTGTTCGGTCACCAACTGCTTCTGCGGACCAATCTTGCCCCAGGCTCGCAAGCTGAAAAATTGGATGTAGTCCTCAGGCTCGATGCCAAGCGACCGAAGACGTCCGAAGATGGAGGTCTCCCCACGGCAGATACTGCGGTATTGACACTGCATGATAAGACGCACACTAGTACCACCCTCACTATCCACGGTGTTTTGGAAGCCGGGAATTAGTGGGATCACAATAACTGCACGCCAGGCCTCCTCATTCTTGGCTGCTCGGACGATCCTCTCTACCAAAGCATCACCGATCAAGTTCTCGATCTTCCTGCCATCGATTTCACAAGTACTGATGAAGAACTGGTTCTCGATGTAGACAAAATGCTCAGACTCTTCAATCATCTTGACGTAGGCATTCATGATACTGTGTTCAGTGACATCCGGTGTGCCAGTTGACCACATGCTGCTTGAGCGCAAGATTTGCACCTCGCACGTTCCATCCAGACCCAAAGCTTCCAGGTCAGCCGGGTTGAAATCCGGAGGAGGCAACAAGAAGGGAGTTGGCCGTGTTGGCTTGCGCTGACGAAGAATATAATTCCAGCGCTGAACGAAGTGGCGAGTCAGATCTCGTGCAGGCTGGCCGACGACATGCATCGAGATATCATGCCAGGGCATACGAGGCACGACAGAACGATCATACATCTCCTCGTATGGTTTGTCCAAATCATAGAAATCTTGAATACGAGGGTTTGAATAATCCTTTCCAGGCCAAAGCTGGCAGTGGTCTGCATCCTTAGGCATATCGGTAGTTTCGAAGCCGGTAGGCTTATCATCAGTGAGTGAATGCTGGGGGGTATCCCACCGACCAAAGCATAGATCAATTCCTCCCACGAAAGCCAACGTGTGATCGATAAGACAAAGCTTCTCGTGATGGGCCCAGAAGAAAGTATTCTGGCGGAACTGGTTCGGGGATCTCTGGACGAAGATGTTGGGGTGAAGCTCAAGCAGAGAGAACTTGGAGTATTCCGAGTCAATCGGGATAGCAGAGTTAATGTTCCGGTACATGATCACAAAGACCTTGACACCTTCTCGAGCCTTCTTCTGCAGCAGACGGTCCAGGCGCCACTTCTGGCTAATGGCGGCAGGGCGTCGCATATAAAGTTCTGGACTGAGCCACCAATCATGGATGTAAATCACATCCTTCGCCTGGTTGATGGCTCTGGACACAACCCACATGTGGTCTCGGCCATCAACCAGCCACTGTGCAAAGCACTTCTGACGCACCGGTGCGAAACTGTCGAACCGGTTTGGCTGCATCCACGGGGTGTTTTCGGCCATGAAACGGATTGACTCTTCAAACTGCAGAAGCTGACGTTCGTTACGGGCCAATAACTTCAACTTGCGCTCGGAGTTTTCAAGTCGAAGAGTGTGGTGCTGGGGGTGCCTAGCAGAGTCCTTTGCCGACTTTGCCAGGTCCTTCGCCTTTTGATTGCGAAGGCTGATCTTTTGGGTTTGCATCTTGAAGTGGGAGTCGATCAAGAAGACATCGTAAATGTTCATCTCCTCGGGCGAGTCCACGCAAACCACGTAGCTGTGACGGACAAGGAACCATTTAGGCCAATGCCGTTTCTTGACCAACGAAGGCGTCAAGGCTCGACGGAAGTCGAGACCCTTTGAAGATTGTATGATAAGGAAGCCCTCTTTACCGTGGTAGCTGCCTTCGGCGGCAAGGCGTACGCCAAGAGCAGACAGCTCGAGGAACTTGCAGAGGCGGTTGCTGTCCGCCCGGAAGATCAAGAACCGGATCATCTTCTGCAGGTAAAGTTCCAGCTTCTTCCGCTGTCTTTCTGGGTATGTCTCTCGCCTACCACCAGCACCTTCGTGGGTGGAAGAAGGTGCAGCAGCAGACTCCCCTTCTTGGTTGGTGATGCTAGACTTTCTCCGAGCAATACCCTGAGAAGGTCTGCGCTGGTACTGCGGGTTCTTGCCTTTCTTCTTCGCAGCCCTTTCAGTACCACTCATGCCCTCGGGGCCGGTCTCGTACCCGCCATCTTCCTCCTCATCCTCAAACTCACTTTCCAGTCCACGAACACCGCGCATGTAAGGGAAAGCACTCCTGGGGAAACGAGGAAGGCTAGGGCTGTTCTCGCTCGTTCGTAGCTGAATGTACTTTTGTGTGCCAAGGTGGAGCTTGTACTTCAGATGTAGATTGGCGAAATCCCTCAAGGTTCGGAAGATGATCCACTTCATTCGTGTCATGCCACTTCCGTACTCCAATTCGATACGGAACACCAGGTGACGGTCACCGGAGTGCGAGTCGATGCGACTGTCGGTAACACGAACTTTCAATTGCTCCAAGAGGATTGGGATTCGCTTGCTTCCGTGTTCATCTCGTTGGAACGCACTGGCCAAGATCAGCGCAGCGGGCACAGCCGAGGATAGTTCGGCGAGTAGCTCTGCTGATTTCTTGTTGTCGACCGCATTCTCTGGCCTGCGCCGTTGACCGATCAGCTTGAGACCAGCTTTGATTTGCCTCCAGCGCTGTGCACTAGCACTAGTGCCCCGCTCGTTCCGATGGCGTCTCCACGTAGCTGCAAGGCTCTCGTTATTTTCCGATGGGCCTCCAATGCCGGTAAGACGCCTTAACTGACTGGGTCGCTGCTGTTCATCCTGGGTACCATCCTGCTGTTGCCTTCCAATATAAGAGAAGCCGCGAGTGGTCAATGCACTTCTCTTGCGCCGGTTGAGCTGGGCACGACCCTCGTCCTCGGATACACCCTCGCGGGGCTGAGGCGTGAAGTCTGTAGTGCTAGCTCTGCGGGGGAATGGATTGATCCGGTAGTTCTCGAAAGGTGCAAATGAGGAAGCAAAGTGGAAAGACGGGCGGCGTGTAGTTTTGGGCGTGTTGGGAGCAGTGCGGTTTCCAATGTCTTCGTCCGTCTGTCGTCGACGTCGCAAGATTCTCTTCCTTCTAGGTCGTTCATTTTGTTGCTCACCTCCACTCTCTTCTGCATCCGCGTCTGCATCACTCCCCTCTTCGGTCAGGGGCTCAGGGAAGCGAAACTCGCCGCGCTCGGAGCCTGGCGTCACCATATCGGCAGGGGCTGGACGGAAGTCACCGATCGTGGCTCCGCTCGCAGATCTGGAATGGGATGCAAATGGTGGAGATGCAGCTAGTGACTTCAATCTCGTCATGAATGACCTTCCTCGCGGTTGTTCTCCATCTTCTCCGTACACGGATGAGGGCCGGGATGGCCCCCGGGATGCGGGCCCATCAGGGGCTTCGTTGTCTGTATCGCGAAACTGGACACTCGGGGCACGAGACGCAGGGGACATTCCAGGAACCGAGGGTTGATGTCTGTGGCGGTTCACTGACGAGGCTCGGTCATTGTTCGGCAGTCGAGTGCTCGGGGAGGGATGGTCCTTTGGAGAGCCACGTTGTGTCGAGGAGGCACGCAAGTTCTCCTTATTCAAAGAAATTGTTCCGCTCGCCTTAGATGGCTCCTTTGTTTCGGACCCCTTCCCATCCTCTGCAGCGTCTGTTGGCGGAGGTTGTCTCAGAGAGGCGGGTCGGTTCGTGTCAGTGGGAGACGGGAAGGGTGAGGCCAGCTTGGTGCCATTCGAGACTGAGATTGGGTCGGGCGTCTTGATTGTCTCGTTTTCCAGGCTCTGGTCAGCCTCCCTCTGGGAAGACGGGGCCAACTGAGCGTCGGCCATTCTGTGGTTGCGAGATGACCTTCAGTTGCAGCTCGTGGGGAAGTTGGCAGGACAGGAATCAGGCTGCATACATGCGGGATCAATCGAGGCCCTGTCGGATGTGATTCGGATATCTCGCTGTCATTCTAGGATTGCAGCTTCTCAAAGGACCGAGACAGATAATTGACGAGCGAGCAGTATATCGCACGCGAGTGTTGACATAAAAGGAGCGTTGGTCGTTTGAATTAGTTCGCAACTTCGGTGGAGTAGCTCCGCCCCATCAATCACTCCGACTGGAGAAGGCCCGCCAAGCTAGCCAAGAAGTGGGCGGTCAGTTCCTGAAACCAAGAAAAAAAAATAGGGGACATCCAGGGGCATTTCCAATGCCGATGAAACCGTTGATAAACGAATATTTGGCGCCGAGGGAAAATAGTACAAAGTTGTTATTTATTCAGCATCTCTTGGTTTTCATTTTCCCATTTTCGGTCGCCTGGAGTGGTTTTTGGCCTCAGGCAGGGGATCACGTGGTAATTTATGCACAATATATACTATGAGGTACCTGACTAGTGACTGTGAGCGAATCCTAGCGTATCTAAACAAAAAAGCTTCATCATAGAGAAAAACTGATTGAAGTTGCAACTATATTGAGGCATGTAAAGATTGATATATACTTGGGTATTTCCTATGGGTATAGTATCCTAACAAAGTTATGCACGTAACCTGAAATAGGGTCGGAAAGCCATAGTAGGTGGGTAATGAACTGGGCGTTCTAATCAGAAAAATATTAACAAGGCTCAGGTGCAGGCATATTTAACATCTCTAAATTTAAAGTTACCTGGCCGTAAACAGTCCAGATAAAACATCGTACACTAGTTAGCAGTAGTACGCAGGTCAGTGGGGTAGTCATTACGCAGGACTTAGTTATGCCGGGCCCATAGCTAGTCATGATTCCATTGTTCACCAAACGGTAAATAACCCCAATAGTAAATGACTAGAGTCCACTTTGAAATTCCGTGACATTGAAGACACGCAGAGTAAGCTGAGTTTAAGAGGCCAAAGTATGCTGTAAAAGGCAATTCATACGCCTGGTCCTTGAATCCTCCTGGTTCCACGACTTGCTTGCGACTTGTTCCTCAATCAAGTCAACTTTCATTGGGGCTCTATGTTCATTGCTTTTTTAGTACCTTATGTTCGAACTTCAACATCATAAGCCATGTTGTAAGCCATCCTACAAAATACAAGTTAAAGATCTTTGAGCGTAGAAAGTTCATTATAATATGTAGCATACACCAAAGTTGTTCAAAATAAACATTCGATGAATCATTCAACGCGAATAGTGGCTTACAATCAGGTGGTAGAGGAGCCAGTTCTTCTCATTGAACTCTTCGGGACCCACACTTGAGGGAATGCGAGACTGCTGCTCTTTCCAGTAATCCATTGGAAAGGCTTCATCCAGATAGCGACCAACATGCCGTGTTCCCAATCGTACGCCCGGTCAATATCCCGCTCGCTAAGAGCATTCGGGTCCTCGACTCCTCAATACGGGTCGTATCATCCTGGCCAGGTAGTTGGGTGGCGATGGCTTTGCTCGATCCAATCAGGTCCTCATCGTTCGTATGCGCGCCACCATGAAGACATCGAACGGGTAGATGCATTTTGTCTCTCATACCCGGCCACAGAATCTGACTCCAGTCCCTCGAGTTGCGAATTTCTGACACGGGAGCGATTCTCCTCGATTTCGAGAGCCAACTCCTCGCGAAGTTGCAATATCGCACATGTTGATGATTGTCTTCAAGTTTAGGCTCAGTCGCGCGCGAAATAGCCGATTCTTGCTGTGGATTGGGATATCGGTGTCTAGACTCTTGAATTTTTCCCTTAGTTCCACCATTGGCGGTTCATCATGATAAACGCTGTGGAGGTCATCTTCGTTGTCGGGCTCATCCCGAAGACCAAGATCCTGTTCATAGTGGTCGGTATCCTTCGATTCATCTTGTCCATCAGGATGGGAAACTTTCTTGGTGATTTATTGCCTGTACATATCGGCCATTAGACTGCGAGCCTTTCGGGAACAGCGTCTATCTCGGCAAGATAGTCTGGGGCGGCACTGATGGTGGTCACAATTAGGCCGCCCTCTTCCAGTAGCTCCCCAAAGCACGGGTGGCTATCGAACTCTCCGAATATGCAAGCAACATGATGTGCCGCAAGATATCTCATGGGGTATTCACGGAAAACTGTAAAGTCAGCAGATTTGGTCACTTCAGGTTCGGGGGCAATTATCACCTTTTTATACCTTAAAATGTAAAGCTGTTGGTCAATGGACTGTATGCGCACGTTTGAAAAGCTCAATCCGCATAGCATTGGATGCCCCAAAAGAAGCGCATGCTTTCCAGGCCATGGATATTTTCCGTATGTGTCGAAGTTATTGTCCAGTATTATAATGAAGTCTTGGTGCTGAAGGATCCATGTCATCCTGGAATATCCAATGTACTCCATCCGGCATCCTTCCCAGATGGACGAGGAAGAGAACCATATAACCAGACAGTAGGGTATTCTCCTGCTCTTTTGGATCCGAGGTGGTAGAGGAGTTAAGTGTTGCTTCTCTAACGGCACTAATCTGTTGAGTAGGCAGTGACAGGACGGAGATGCCAAAGTCCCAACGGAGAGAGGCTGCGGATCTAGCTGGGGACCGGTAGCACTTTATATAATCCAGAAATAAGCACACTCTTGCAAAGTAGGTGATTCCATCTTGGAACCTCTGCTGGTTGGTAAAAACCTCGAACGACGTTGTATGGGCTGATGTGTCAACGTCCACGGCCAGGGCCGACGGGCAGGTTGTGTGAAGTGTAGCGGAGTAGACGGTTTATTCTCCAAACCCGTATTCTCTTCCGTATCCGTTCGATCAGGCGGTTTTCCAAAGTCGTCGTAGTGGTGGCGTTGATGTTAGCATCTGAATCGGTCTGTGAGTCAACGTCAATCAGCCGACACTCAATCATTCACTTCTGACACGACATACAGACGCCAATCGCCATGTATCTAAATGGCTCTTCCACGTCCCCCGCGGTATCTTCCCAGCGCTGTACACATGCCGTCATCTCGGATTCAGAGCCGCATCCGCACGCGGTTTCCCCTCTTGGTATTGACCTCCATATAGTCGAAATGAGGTGATGTATATGTCTGGTGTTTGAAGCTAGTTTAACTTGCCGATGCACACCAATATATCGAAAGGCATATAAGGTGGAGAGTTGAAGGTGTTCAGTGAGTTTGTCATGACGAGTGTGTAAGGTTGTTGGAGGATGGCTACTAGGAGAGAAAGAGTGCAAATGGAGAAATGAGTGGCTATATAGGTATTTCTGAGGTGTTGGCAACTGCCTGGTTGCTATTGGAAGCTATTCAGAATTATAACAGCATCCAAAAGGCGTATTAATAATAGGAGAAGGAAGAAGAGGAGAGATAAAGACTGAGAAAAGAGAGACATATAAACCCATGGGCGGCCTAAATGAACAGGCACCCATATCACACATTCGTTACATTCAGCCCTGTTTGACATAGTATAAATCATTCTTTCAAATAATTGAGGTTTCACGCTACACCGTTACGTAGAAGAGGAGTATGCATAATAATTGAAGGTCCTGTAGCAATCTCCAATACCATAAACTATAGGAACATCATCAGGTCAAGGTGTGGAACCTAGGGTAGCCTCAAACCAGGTAATCCAGACTCAAACCCCCTCATAGAATCGATAATTAGTGGGAGTAGTTCATCATTCCGGTAATAATACTCTGTAGCAAGCGCTAAACTCCGTGGATAATTGTTGGCCTCCACCGGAACTTACCAACCGTTAACAGCCGGCCTCGGCTCCATCGTGATATACCCGAAGTCGGCACGGCACTTCCCCGCCATTCCAACAGTTATTTCGGGGAACAACCCACCCAACTACCCTAGTTATAACACAACCTCTCTGTCTTCCTCCCTCCAAACCACCCCCATCTTCGTCACCCTCCATTCCCTCCACTATGACCGACCCATTGAAATCCTACGATTCCTCCGGCCGCCCCAAACCGGCCGCAGTCTCGCAAAACGTCTACAACATCGCCGGTATCTCCGTAACAGTCTACGGTCTCAACGAGCTCCGATCCCAGGCCACAGACGTGGCATGCCTGTGGCTCCTTCACCCCCGTCTTGCGACGCAGGCGCGTATGACTGGTATCGCGGAGGCGACTATCAATGACTGGAATGGCAAGACTCAGGCTACTCCGTCGGCGAAGGGATTGATTGCGGTTTCTTTTGATCAGCGCAATCATGGGGCGAGGATGGTTGATCCGTTGGCCAATGAGGCTTGGAGGCAGGGGAATCCTCGTCATGCGCAGGATATGTTTTCTATTTTTCGTGAGTATTGTCTACATATTGCTACGAGGATACTAGACGGGGATGTCGAGGGTGAGAAAGGTGCTAATATATTACTTGTAGAGGGTACCGCGCGTGATACATCGCTGCTAATGGACTACCTCGCTGCGTTTATCTTCCCTAATGGCGAGCACAAGATCTCGGAGAACCTGGTCCTAGGCGTGTCACTGGGCGGGCACGCAGCATGGAGCTGCTTGTTACACGAGCCTCGCATCAGCGCCGGCGTTGTTATCATCGGCTGTCCGGATTACCTCAACCTTATGGTTGACCGCGCCCGTCTATCCAAACTCCCCTCCTGGACCAAGACCAACCCTCCCGGCGCGGAAATCCTCGGCTCGGAGGCTTTCCCGACTTCCTTCGTGGATATCGTGAAGCAGTACGATCCCGCCAGTCTGATGCTGGGCTACATGGATACCGGCTCAAGGAGCCTGCAACGTGATGGACCCCTGCCTGAGCCGACGGAGCAACAGAAGCAGGAACTGCGTCCGCTGCTGACGCGGTTATTGGCCGGCAAGCGGATCTTGAACTTGTCCGGTGGTATTGATAAGTTGGTGCCTTATCACCGCGGAGAGGCGTTTTTGAATTGGTTTAAGAGCGCGGTTGGATCGAATGGCTGGTTCGGTGATGGCGGTATCACCTTTGAGGATATCATTGACGGTGCTGCGGGCCATGAGGTGACGCCGAAGATGGTTGATGAGGCTGTTCGGTTTGTCAGTGAAACGCTGGCGACGAGTGCGGATAGATCGGGTCGGAGGGGCTCAGTGCGGGAGTCGAAGATCTGAGTGGTGTCATGATAGATAGACTACGAGGATAGAGACGCTTGTAAATAGCATCGAATGATACACATGGACGATGGTTCAATGTACAGACAAACCTATAATGGAGAGTTGAGTTCTGCCTCGCCATGCATATGCGAGCTGGTGTTAAAACAGCCTGCATAAGCATCAGAATCGTGTGTCTCAGTATGGCAGACCAACTCCCAGTCCAGATATTGAACACGGTACCCCGGAGCACATATACAATCGAGATAGATGGAGAAAAGCCACCCCTGTCAGGAAAAAAAGTTTGAAAAAATCCTCCTTGTGGTATTTGTTTAACACAATGTGAAATCGTAAGGGCATTCGGAGGCCATGCTATGCTGCTTGCATACACAAAAACCCTTTTTCTTTTGGAACGCCCCCGAACCAAACCATCTCGGCTCGTGGCGGCCTTTTTTCGAGTTTCCGATCGTCCTCCTCCGACAGGATAAGACGTTGAAAAATTTCCTCCACAAGACCGAACGTAGCCAGTGGGGCTACGCTTGCCCCGATTCACCCGCCTTCGCCGGGAAAAAAACACCAATATTCAACGCTTATGCGACCAGCTCAACAACACCACCGGCCTCCTTGATCTTCTGCTCGGCATCACGGCTGAAGTAGCGGGCACGGACGACGAGGGGGATCTGGGGGAGACGGCCCTTGCCGAGGACCTTGGAGTAGCCGAGGGGCAGGAGGTCGATGACGGGGGCGGTGTCGGTCTTCTGGCCGCTCAGGTAGGCGTCACGCTTCTCGGCGGGGACGAGAGTCCACAGCTGTAAGAAAAATTCCAGTCAGCGAGACTGTTTGACAGTATATCCAATTTTCACGATGCCGGTCCATTTTGATTTCCTCCCAATTGAATCTTCCAATCATTTTCGCATGTTCTTTTCGTCGTAGTTGTCGTCCTTCCAGCATGCAAAGCATGTATCCTGTCTCTTTTCCCTCTCGCTTTGCGTTTCCCAAGCAAATTTTTTTTTCTTTCCCTTCAAAATGGACCGGCTCGTTTCGATGCGTTATAACGTACCTTGTCGAGGTTGATGGTGGGCTTCCAGAACTTCTGCTGGGTCTTGTGGAAGTAACGCATACCGACCTTACCGAAGTAACCAGGGTGGTACTTGTCGATGTTGGTGCGGTGGTGGTGCTGACCACCGGCCATACCGCGACCACCGGGAGACTTGCGGTGCTTGCCAATACGACCGTAACCGGCGGACACATGGCCGCGGCTGTAGAAGAGAAAGCAGACGTTAGTATTTTGGTTGGCATAATGTGCGAAGTTCCGGGAGTGTTGTATATCGAGAGTCGAGCGTGGAGCGATATGCAAAAGCGCCGGCGATATCGAAAATGTTGCGCCGATCACGAACACAATTCGAGGGAGGTGGAAAGGGTCGACTCACTGCTTCCGGGTCTTCGACAAACGGGTAGGCATCTTGTCGAGTGTTGTGTTGGCGACAAGACCGGTCTGAAAATTGGGCGTTGAAGGGGGGGAGGATCGTGATGCTACCGGCTCAGATGTTGAAATCCACGCTCGCAAAGCTAGACTGTGCGCTAAGCAATTCGCTTGTCCCGTGATAGGGTCAAACCCTGCCCTGGGGTTGCCACTGGTCACGTGGGTAGACCCAATCTTTGTTCTGCCACCGCCTTGACTTTAGGTGTGGATCTAACCGTATCGGGTAAAGATAGTCTGTACGGTTAAGATAGTTGATCTGCATCATACTTCAACATCGATTGTTATTCGTTTTAAAGTCCAATTGTACCCTCTCTTTGACAGGCATAATGTTAAGCGTTTCTTTTCAGAGACAATTACTTGACGGCTAGACTTGGCTGAACAGTTCCCCTTCTTATCCCGCCTTCTCAGCAAAAAACTTCGACAACCGCTGAACAGTCATCTGCGCCGGCCTCACCCCCGAACTCGCAACCAAACTCCCCCTAATCCAACCAGGCAGCTTAGCCTGAATCCTTGGCGTCTCATACCTTCGATCCACCATCACAATAGCCGCATAATCATTCACATGGCGAATAGCCCGCCCAATGCACTGATTAACAGCCCTCATACAGGCATTCTCGTAAAAATCCCGACCCGCCGCCGCCGCACTAGCTTTCTTCTCTGCCTCCGTCCCGGCATGCAGCTTGTGCGTCTTTTCTTCAATGTACTTGATCTTAGCTTGCCAGACTGCGCTGCGGATGTTGGGGAAGGGTAGCCCGATTATGAGGACACCGCGGCCTAGTTCGTCGGAGAAGTTGATTCCTTCGGAGAGTTTGCCGCCTACCACGGAGAGGAGGAGGGCGCCTTGGCCCGCGGCGACGGCGGTGGTGTATTCTTGGAGGAGGGTGTCTGTGGATGTGGTTGAGTCGCGGGATTCGTAGAGGATTTTCTTTTTGTTGGATATTAGGCTTAGGACTGTTGAGCCGTTGCCGTTTGGGATGGGCTTTTGCCAGACGGCGACTACTTGGCTTAGGTAGTCGTAGCTGGGGAAGAAGGCGACGACGCCGTCGGGGATGACCTGGCATAGTGTTGCTATCGTTCTTCCAAGGTCGGTTATCTAGCGGATTGTGGTTAGCACGTAAAGAGGTGGGACTTTGCAGGACAAGATGGCTGCTTACCATTTTCTCGGAGTTACGGGCTTCGTATGTGAAATCAAACTCCGAGCCCATGAGCCCCTTTGTGAGAGATTGTGCTACAAGGTTGGTGTGAGGGATGACGTGACCATAGCTGAACGTGTCCAGTCGCTCGGGCGGGACGTAGGAGAATAGGTGGTTCATGTAATCGGACATCTAGTAGAGGAGATTAGTAGTGCACGCATTGTAGGGCTCCAAGTTTTCATTGGAGTGCTTACAGGAGACATAGTGCCACCCGCCAGGATCACAGCCCGGGCATCCTCGACAATCTCCCGGAAGTGATTCGTCGGATCGAGTAGCATATACTTCAGTTGCACGTCATTCTTGTCCTTTTGGAAGAATAGCCTGCCTTCTTCCGACGGGTTCATGAGAGGCAACAGGAAGCTCTGGATATGGAAAAGAACGGGCACAGTGGACCGGTCCCTAGACCGAGCGCCTTGCGGCTCTTGCGATGATTCGACATACCCGTCGACTTTCCGGGCTAGCTTGCTCTCTTGCAAATACCGAGATAGCTTGTACGGGTTGATCTGATCCACACCCTTGCCAGCCATGAGATCGGATGGTTGGATAGAGCCTTCGGCGGGGCCCTTCTGTTGTGAGACTTCGTGGAGGTGGCGGGCGATGGAGCTCACCAGCCGAATCACTTGCGCGACGTAGTTTCGGTTCTTGCCCTTGAGCCTGTTCTTGAACTTGCGCGCATATGTTGTTAATTGTGTGATTGCCGTTTGCAGTTGAGATAGTGAGACGGTCACTGAGTGAATACCGGCAATGGCATCCATCAGATTGTGCGCCTCGTCGATGATGACTACATGATCCTTGACGGACAAGTTGAGGGCTTCGCGGGCGGATCGCTGGAGAAGTAGTGGATATGGTAGTGTCACGATCTATCAAATAAGAATCAGTATCACGCATTGTCCAGTGGATCGATTGTGCATGTTTACTAACCTCGCTGTGTTTGATGACGGAGCGGGACGCATAGTAAGGACAAATTCCAATTTCCTTGCCCACTTTCCCGATATCCTCAATATCCTTCACCGTAGCCAAGGCATGATCTCGAAACTGAAGAAGCAATGCGTCGTCATCCTTGGAAGGAAGGAAAGAACATTTCTTGTCGGCGGCGACACCCGATTGTTGAAGATCTAGGCACCGCTCATTTATCGCAGTGCTGTTCTCCAAAGCTTGGACTTTGGGATTTATGCAAAGATTCTTTCTGGAGCCAAGTGA
The DNA here is from genome assembly GCA_037043885.1 of Penicillium goetzii. Classification (NCBI taxonomy): domain Eukaryota; kingdom Fungi; phylum Ascomycota; class Eurotiomycetes; order Eurotiales; family Aspergillaceae; genus Penicillium; species Penicillium goetzii. The sequence continues at coordinate 114,745 of JAWLST010000006.1, read as the reverse complement.
GAGATGTTTCACGGCTTCCTCGAGCTTCGACAGGGCATCCTCCTCGTCGCCCTTTTCCGGGTCCAGCGGGATGCTTGATGGAAAAGTGACTCGACGCAGTTCACCCGCAAATTGGCTGAGCTGGGAGTGGGTTCGTGAGCAGTAGAAGATCTTGACTGTTCCATCTTCCTCGTCCTCGTCCTTTTTCTGAGTTGACAAGTTTCCCTTGAACTTTTCTAACAGAGCGAGTGTGCTAGCAGACAGGCCATCAACCCCTCCTGACTCGCCTTGCTTCTTTCGGTCTTCCGACTCGCTGTCATAGTCATCGAGGACAAATTGCTCATCGTCATCGTGACTTGGCTGTGAATCTGGTTCATCCAGTCGCTAAATGCAGAACCGTCGGTATTTAGATTTGAACAGGCATGTTTCAGATTAGGACGTCCATACCTGTTTCTTACGGGGCCGGTCTTGCGTCGTTACGGCTTGCTTCAATCGCTCTTCTTCACGTTTAATCTTGGCTAATCGCGCCTCAAACTCTTGCCTTTTCTCGGCAATGGCACGGCGCGAACTCTTTTTGGCGAATTCCACCATCCATTCTGGCTCGTCATCGTCACCTAGTCCAAGAATAAAACAGAATGAGATGCGCTATGACGCAAGACAAGGCGCTACAGGGTGGGACACATACATGCTGCCTGATCCAAGGTCTCCTGAAAGGCCTTTCGCTTGTGGTCCCGCAGCCAGGTGAGCGAGCCGCAGATCAAGCTCAGCGATTTACCCTGAAGGGAAAGAAGACCTTAGGATGAGGAAAGGGGAATGAATGGTGACGATCTCACCAAAGGTGGTATCTCATCCGATTCATCAATGCAGTGGAGACAAGCTACTTACAGTGCCTACGGCCGTCAGATCGGAAAACACGGAGTAAACAAGGGGGGGGGGCCTGCTCGGGGAAGAGGGGCTTAGCGCGTACCGGTGGGGGACTCAAAGACGGCGACTTTTCCGTCTTCAAGGCAGCCGTATAGGGCCTGCATGAACTGGAGCTGGATGTCGTACGGGGTAAACGGATGGTGGAAATCCTGTGGCGCCACTGTGGTCGCCATGCTGGTGGCCGTGGTGGCAGAGGGCCATATACACAGCCCGGAGTTTGTGCCAGACAGAAATTAGAATACCAAAAACAACACCACCCTAGCGGAACTCAAAAGATCAGCATCAGCATCAACGGGTAGGGTTTTTCTGGAAAGTCGCGGCTGATAAAAATAACACCCGAGCCCGTTGGTGGAGCCTCGGAGGAGTTCAGGAGAGACATGCTCCAGTGGACCAGTAGTGTCACTGCAACATCCAGGGGAAAGAAATTACTGTGCGGGTCAGTTGGTTCGTATTTGACTCGCTGATGGGGCCGATAATAGTTAGCTATGTAATAATCACAATGCCTAAAGTAAAATCTAAGGACAAATAGATTAATCATTGGTTATGGAATAGTTATGGGCTCAGAAGTATGAACTCATCTACTACTGTATTGGGTATATGTATAGACAGACTGCCTGATGCTGGTCGCTGACCCTCCGTGCAATACACAAGCATTACATTATTACATACACATCCTTGCAGGGTTTGTATCTCCTCACATACCAAGAGCTTTGATTTTGGTATATCACATTTTATCATGACAACGATCATGAGAAGGTCCTTTGTAGCCATCTCACCCTTGTTCTTTCATTCATGTAAGCATTCGCCTAGTCATCGTTGTCAGACTCTTAAACCTATTTCCAAACTCTCGTTGCCACTCGGGACTTCCCAGGACTATTAATATCCGCATCAGCCCCAGCTGACTGTGGCAGGACATGGTACGGCAGCCAGGTGATTGTCCATAGGTATCATGCTTAACAAGCCTGTTTGTCATAGCATGAACTGCAGTAAATTATTGCCTCTGACCGGACATGATCTCGTTAGGGAAAGCTGTACGGCAAATACGGTCGGAGTGGGTAGTCTACATAATTAATTGTAGTACAGTATGTACGGAGTACTCGTAGTATGTACGGAGTATGTATGCTATGTATACTAGAGTGCCTTGGTCCATACTGGAATCAACCTTCTCCATCGGTCAGATGGTGATAGACATCATGTAATTTCAAAATCCATGATATCCAGCCCATCGGGTCCCTGATTGTGTATATATCCCATTTTGCACTGGGTCCTTGACTCCTCCACTACTTAAAAGGCCACCTATTGAGGCCCTGAGTTTGCGCTAAAGTGGGCTGTGGCTCGGTCTGTTCGGTACGTCAGGCATGGTAGTTATTATTACAATAGCCAGGAATTATTATAATATAGTTTTATTACAACCATTAGGGTATGAAGCTAGCCCTGAGACTCAAATAATAATACTACTACATAATAATACTAATAATCTCCGGACGCCTCTTCCTCCCCTCGTTCCATCGTCTTCCTTTAGTTCCTAAGGCTGGTTCGGCGTCCCCCCCCCCCCCCCCCCCCATCTTTTCTTGCGCCCCTCCTACTACTCCTCCTTCCCCTCTCCCCCCTCCACCCCTCTTTCTTTCTCTTTCTCCAAAACTTTGGAAAAAGTCATCGCGGATGCTGCCCCGCGACTGAGGGTATCCGGTACTTTCTCAGCAGCCCGACAATTCCCCCGCCCCAATTAACAAAACTATACACGGGATGAACCGACCTCCGCAACAGGGCCAGGGTCGTGGTCAGCCACGCCTGGAAGCAACTTGGTATCCAGGGGGGCAGGATGACTTTTACATGCCAGAGGTCATCTCCCCCTCCCCTCAAAGGTGCGATCTCCTCCCCTCCATTTTCTGCCGTTGCATAGGTCAATTAGTGAACCTCCACGATGCCGCGGGTTCGTGTGCTAATTCGTCCGCGCAGGGTCATGCCCGAGGTCCCCGAAAACATGCAAGACAACATCGCGCAAATGGAACACGGCGCCTACGACCCCCGCCGCGCCCAGCCGCAGTCGCCCGCGCAATACGCTTCCCGGTCCCAGTTTCCAGAGCGCACTTCTTCCGCCGTCCAGAGCCAACCTCAGCAAGCCCATGCCCAGGATCACGGTGCTTATGCGCAGTCGGCGACCTACGATAACATGGATCAGCCCAATTTCTCTCCCTTCCCCATCTTGCGGAACCCCCCGCCAAACGTCCCGCCCACCGATGAGCAGCGCGAAGCGAGTCTTGAGCACGCCCGCATGGCCGTTCTGTCCACCACTGACCCAGAGATGCAATTGGCATGGGCACAGGATGCGCTCGCCTTTGTCGAGGTTGCCGCGCAGAACGAGGCCCGCCTGTCAACCACTCAGCCGCCGCGGCCTCATACGCCCCAGGTCGAGCGTCAGCTTCGCACGGATGCGATGAATATTGTCAACTTTTTGGCTGGGCAGCAGCACCCCAAAGCCGAGTTTATCAAGGGCATGTGGTTGGAGTTTGGCAAGTTTGGCTACCGTGTCGATCGGAAGGAAGCGTTCCGCTCCTACACGCGTGCGGCGGAGAAGGGATATGCGCGCGCCGAGTATCGCATTGGTATGCAGTTTGAGAGCTCCGGAGAGCCGGAGAAGGCGATTCGACACTATGAGCGTGGTGTGTCAATGTCGGATTCTGCCTCGTACTACGTATGTCCTTTGCCGAGGGGAAGATACCCGAGAATTACGATTGGATCTGACTGTGTCTTCTAGCGCCTGGGAATGATGATTCTTCTCGGACAACATGGCCAGCGTCAGGACTTCCGGAGAGGCTTGGAGTATATTCGATTGGCCGCGCAATCATGCGACCAGAACGCGCCGCAGGGTGCCTACGTAAGTGACCAACTCCTGTGGATGGAAGTTCTGCGGTTCTAATGAAATCAAATAATAGGTCTACGGTATGCTGTTGGCTGGGGAGCTGCCTCAAGTCAGCGTGCCTGAACCTTTCCTCACTCCCGATCTCAACATTGCCCGTGTCAACATCGAAAAAGCCGCCTACCATGGATTCGCCAAGGCCCAGGTCAAGATGGGTGCCGCATACGAGCTTTGCCAGCTGCAATGTGATTTCAACCCCGCGCTTTCCTTGCACTACAATGCGCTCGCGGCCCGCCAGGGCGAACCCGAAGCCGAGATGGCCATTAGCAAGTGGTTCCTTTGCGGTCACGAAGGTGTCTTTGAGAAGAACGACGAACTTGCGTTTACTTATGCCCAACGTGCCGCCCAAAGTGGCCTCCCCACCGCCGAATTCGCCTTGGGCTACTTCTATGAGGTTGGTATCTTTGTTCCAGTCGACATCAGAGAAGCTAGGAGCTGGTATTCCAAAGCCGCTGCGAGCGGCAACAAAGATGCCTCTGGGCGCATTGATAGCATCTCGCGGTCAAAGACTTTATCAAGGAAGGACCATGAAAAGGTTGCCATTTCTCGTATCAAGTCGACCCGTTATGCCCACCAGCGTGGTGCTTCTTTGGAATCACCTCCCGAGAACATCGAGATGCCCGACCCTTCACGCATGAGTCTCAACGACCAACCTTCGTCTGCCGCTCCCTATCCTGATCGAACTGGATCTGCTCGTCCTCGTCATCCCGGCCAGCAGAACTATCAAATGCCCGACCCCCGCCCCAGCTCTGCCTTTGGTGTCAACCCCAACCTTCGCCAGAATGGTCCCCCCGGTCCTGGCTATGGTGGCCCACCGGGGCCAGGAGGTCGCAGTGCATCCTACGGCACCGGCGGTCCCGGTGGTCCCGGTGGCCCCCCTGGACCAGGCCACATGAATTACCGCCAGCACGGCCCGGGCACTCCGGTCGGTGGCCCTGGCTCCGGTGGCCCAACCAGCCCCCAGTCCGCGAACATGATGAGTCCCAGCGGCACGCCCCGAGTGGACATTGGGTACTCTGCCCCAGTTCCACCTCCAGGCGCGGACCGCCGTCGTCCTACACGTCTCGACGCTGCACCGCCAGACCGCAAGCCCGTGCGGACTCCCGTCTCTGGCGCCGGCCCTGGCCCTGGCTCTCTGCCCTCCCCTCGTAACCCTACGTCTCCCAGGCCCATGGGCTCCCCTCAGTCTGCAAACTTCCCTCCACGCAATGAGTCGCGTCAGCCGTCCAGAGGCTCGGCTTCGTCAACGCCTCAGCCACCGGCGGGCCCACTGCCTGCGCAACAGCAGCCGCCGCAGCCTAAGCCCGCTCCGCCGCCCTCCAAGGGCCCTAAAACATTCGAGGAGATGGGTGTCCCCAGTGCGAAGAATGACAGCGATTGCGTACGTATCCCTATTCCCTTCCGTTTCCTTTGCCTTGTTTCGGGCTCAATCTATATACTGTTCGCAATTGATAAGCTAACCATCTTCTTGGCAGATTGTAATGTGATTGATACCCCGGACGCTGTTCGTTCTCCAGTGGAACCTTTTTCTCTTCGTGGCCATCCCATATCCGTGGGCGTAACTATCTTGCATTGTTTTTGATCTTCTATCTTTTTCCCAACACCCCTCTTCATTTTGCTCCGGCTTTTTTTTTCTTTCTTTTCGTTCTCTTATACCTTCTTGTAATCCGGGGCCTTTTCTCAAATTTACATTTTTGCCGTTCGGGAGGTGAACAACTTGATGCTACCTCCCTTTTTTGGTTTTGTTTTTCCCCCATCTGTTTTCCACATATTTGCATTTACGCTCAGGATATCATGGCTGCCCTGGGGCCTTTGGACATATGGTTGTTCGGCTGTTTTTGATTTTTTAGATGAGGCGTAGTCTTTTATGAGAGCATTGAATATGCATTTGTGTAGATGTGCTTTTGCTGTGTGTGTTTTGTTTGTCTAGTATATGGGTAGTCTGTAGTTTTGTAGGGGCATTGGTTTTGACGTGGTGTGGTGTCGTGATCTCTTTCCTTTAGCAATTCATCTCATCTCCTCCAACTTCCACCTGACCCTCGAGGTCTACTCTGATATTTCCCAAATCAAGACCACCATGGCGCCTCGCAAAGAAAAAGGCGAGAAAACGGCTGGGACTGATGGTGTGTTTCTGAAGGTCGACTTGTATTGTGAGAGATGGCTGAATACTGACGAGGTGACAAGATGCCACTCTGATTCTTGACTACTTGCGTGAGTTCTTTCGATGCCCGCATACTTGATCTACAGACTCTTATTCGATGGTTGCAGGTGAACAAAAGTAAATAATTCAGATACCTCTGTGTATGAATTACCGCTGACTCCTCGCTTGGTGCAGTCGTCCCTATTCGGTACGTGCCTTCATCCTGCCCTGCATCGAGTTGGGACGCTGATGTTGTTGACTATAGGCTATCGATGTCTCGGCGAATCTACACAACAAGGTCACGAAAAGTGAGTGCAACCCAGTCTCACTTACGACACTGGATATATATTCGCAGTGAGCTGATGGCGCGATCTCAGCCCAAGCCGCCAAGGTCTTGAGAGAATTGCATCAGAATGGCGAGATCGAAGGACGAAGTGCAGGTATGTGGACCCTCACCCGACCCCGCATACGCAGTCTGAGGTCATTTTACTGAACGAGAATGGGGATTATCTACAGGGAAACAAACCGTCTACCACGCCCTCCAGAAACCATCCGACAGCGCCAGCCCGGAGATCCTCGCTGCTCTCGGTCAGGAGATCGAGACACTTCAAGAAGAACTTTCCACCATCAAGGCAAACGAGAAGAAGGCCCGAGCTGCCTTGGCTGCCCTCGAGGCTAAACCTCGTCTCTCCACTCTTCGAGAGGACATCCGCCAGCTACAGGAGGAACGAGACGCCGCCCAAGTACGCTTAGGCAAACTCTACGGCGACGATCAACCTCAGATCTCCCCTGAGGCACGTGCTCAGCTGGAGCACGACTGGAAGCAATGGCAGCAACATGCCACCGTCCGCCGTCGCATCTGTCGCGAACTGTGGGGGCGATGCTCAGAGGTTTTGCCGGAGGATACGACTGCGTCGCAGCTCTGGGTAAGCCACACACTAGTTATCGCCACTGCCACTTGAGTCGAAGGAAGTGAGGAAAAGTACGGAGTACTGACGGGGCGACCAGGAGTCTTTGGGGCTTGAAGGACCGCTCCAATGAGAGTCGGTCGGGTATGGACGCTTGATCTGCTCGGTTCTCCACTCAGTCACATCATTCGACAAGCGTGATTTGCGGCTCGGTCTGAGCGGAGACTTGAGCTCTGATACGAAAATACATTGAGCAGTGAGCAGTGAGCACGGGCAACCAGGGCGTGACTAGGTCGATTCGTCACGCTTTGATAGGTGATTTAGGGATTGATTCAGGATACTTGAGAGATTCGGAGATATGCGAGCGGATTTTGCGGAATGGAGGCAACTCGGGAGGCGACTATTTCCAGGCACATCAGATGAACAGTGCTGAAAATCAGATGGTCTTATGGGACTGTTAGGCTGTGAGAGACGACCAACGAGAACCAGCGGAGAAGGACTTCCTCCTCGAAGGAGAGCCCATCATCATCATCTGCACCTCCCGCCCCGTTTTCAGTTCTTGGAACTTATCAGTAGAGTGTAGTAGTATTTTTCTCTTCTTCTTTTTCTTCTTCTTCTTCTTCTTCTTCTTTACTCTCTCTTCGATTCTTACCATTACCAAGTAACTATACTCTGGAATAACTATTGTACTGTACATTTTCGTACCCAACAAAGTACATATATTTTTTTTTAAACTTCCAGAACTTCACCGCCCGCGCGCCGGTTGACTCTTCCCCTCTCACCTCCGATAACGTCCCCCTCCAGCCCTCTCTTTTCCCCTCACCTCCACTCCCCCAATCCCGAATCGATTCGGCGATGCTGTCGGCCTCTCGCCCTCCTTCATCCCGTACCAATCGTCCTGAAATGAGAGGTCGCGCGCCTCTACCGGTGCCCTCGGGCCTTCAAAACGGCCATTCCCGCAACCCCTCCAGCCTCGACATGGCTCGCAGCCCGCCCAACCCGAGCAATAAGAGTACGTCTCTTCGATCTCGCCCTCCCCCGGATTTACCTGCACTTCCTACGACTGCTTCATCTGTCGCTGTCCGTTAATCATAAGCTAATTATTTGTCTCCGATTACTCCGCAGACACTAAACATGTTCCCTGCAAATTCTTCCGCCAGGGTGCTTGTCAGGCCGGCCCCGCTTGTCCGTTCCTGCACTCGACCGATGCCGCAATCGACTATGCGCCCTGCAAATACTTTACCAAGGTAGGAGTTGACTTGCGCCCTTTTTCAGTCCATTTTCCAATGCATTCTCATTTGATCTGGCGGCTGACCAAGGTCGATCTTTTTGCTTTCCTTCTAGGGTAACTGCAAGTTCGGCGCAAAATGCGCTCTCGCGCATATCCTTCCCGATGGCCGCCGTGTGAATCGAGCTGGCGGTGGTGGTGGCGGTGGTGGTATGGGTATGGGTGGTGGTAGTCACTTGAACTTGGGCGGCCGGGTCAATCCGCAGGCATACGTTAACCAGGACTCTGCCTTGACGAACTCGGTCCTCTCGCAGCAGCGGTTGAATGGTCACGAGCCCAGGTATAACCAGCAGCTTGCCCCGCAAGACGAGTCCGGCTTTGTGCAGGGTCAGCAGCAGGGACCTTACGATGCCATCCCCACAATCGATACTGGACTCGCCTCCGATGCCGGCTCCAAGTACGGCTCCCCCGTGGATGATGTGCGCTTCCCCATGTCGCCTAGTGCCCGCCATCTGACAGCCCTGGATGCCCCGCTCCCCGCCTCGTTTGATAGTCAGGGAATCTCCCATGCGGCTCGCTATGGCCCCGTGGCTGCTTCGGTGCCCTCTAAATTCGGCCTGGAGCTGTCCTCCCCTCCAGCTCAGCGAATGGGCCCCTCGGATCCTTTCCGGAATATCCGTGATGTGGGCTACGACATGCGGAAGCCATCGTCGAACATTGGATCTTCTCCCCCAGCACCTGAAGATTCCACCGGTCACCGGTTCTTGCACTCTTCCCGCCCTGTGAAGCCCCGCATGCTATCTGCGAGTGTTCCTCGTCCCGCTTTACTTGATGATTGGGATGAGAACTTCCCCATGGAGGAGGACTATTTGCCTATGAACTTGCACGATGATGTTCTCACGCCACAGGAGAAATTGCGCCGCATGTCCCGAACGGACCACGACCTTAGCTCCAGTCACCGCGACGTCAGCGGCCTCGGCATGACGAGCACCAGCTTCTCGAAGACTGGCTCCCCGCTCGCGTCCAGTCCATCTCGCTTTGGTGCCCTGTTTGCCAAGCAACGACAGAAGAAGGAAGAGGATTCCATCGGCTCATCCTTTCCCCACATTGGCTCTCCACTCCGCGAATCGTCATTGAACCCTATCGGTAGCCCCAGCCTGGGCCCAATCGGCAGCCGCACCTCATACGATGGCTCACCATTTGTCTCCAGCCCTGGTCGCCAGTCCTCCATGTCCATGATCTCTGAACAGTTGAGCGGCCTGTCCCTTCACCCCGGCTCGGCCCGCCACTCTTCTTCCGCCGGCCCCGGCCGTCTCGATCGCACTATTTCTTCAACAACTAGCAAGATCGAGGAGGAGGAACAGAGTGACCTGGTCTTCTCCATGGAGGAGGAAGATGGTAACAAGCGCAACAGCTCCTCCTGGAACTCTGAGAGCAAGGAGAGCTCGAATGACTCCTAAATTTGTTCTGTACATGCATTGCAAATCTGCATTTCCTGCACATTGCACTCATTCGCTACGATCACGACGACACGGGCCAAGCGGCGTCCACAGTTATGGACATACTCATATCAAAAAAGAGGTCATTGGAGTTTGTTTTTCCCTTCTTTTCATTGTTTTCCATCTTGAGGGCACATTCAGCATCACGGAGCGTCAAAATATCTCGGAATCCAAAAGTGCACCACCCCCTTTCACTGATCTTTCCCCCTCGGCTTCCTCCATTGATTAGATGGAATCAATTCACTGTGTCTCCCTGTTACTTCTGTTGGGACTCGTGTGAATTCAGTCCTTCAATTACCGGGGCATACCAAGACTCATCGACCGACTCTGCTTGTCATAGACTGACTCTGCCGCTTTCTTTTGCCATTCTTCCTGGGAATTTGACTATGGGACGGTTGTTTTTTGTTTTGTTTCTTTTCTCGTGTCCCATTCTTCTTTGCCATTCTGGATCATTTAGAGACCCGTCGCATTGTTTTTCCGTTTCCCCCCATTCCCATCGAGTCCCTCGAGACTGGGCTTCTTGTCTTCCAAAATCGAATGCTCCTGTATTAATCTTCCTTTCTTTCTTCTTTGTGATCTATGGAGTCGGGAACCAGATCTCGAGGACTACAGGCCTGGCTGGGTGATACTGTACCCACGTTTGGCCTCTGTTAATCATCCAGGCCTGGCCTGGTCTGGCTTGTTGTGCTCTATGGATCAATACCTTTATCTCCCGATTCCCTCTCCCTTCTCTACTCTCCTCTCCTCTTTCCCTGTCATTCCGATGGTTATGGTGTTTTTCTTGTCTTGCGCGAGGTGTTTTGTTTTCGAGAATCCCCTTCTTTCTTCGTCGCAGTCTAGTCTGCCATGGCCTGGCCTGCCCGCGCTGTACAAATGACATTTTGATAAATGGGTGATGTGCAAATATGACTGGTTCATCAACTGATTCCTGACAATATTCCAATTTCTTGCTATTTATAAGCTACGTATATCAACATCACTGTATGGGTAGTCTTTAATGGTAGTTCTGTAGTTCGTGTTGAGTAGGCCCCTTGTTGGCAAAGTGTAGTCAATGATTAATCTCGGATTTGATTTCGGTCTGATTCTGAAGTACTCTCTTCATCGTATACAATACATCTCTAACAAAACGCCTTCACCTCCTTTGTCCTGCCCGAAATCATCAATTTCAATAGACGCCATACCGTGAACCGGGAATTAAACTGCATTGGCACCCCATGCACACTGTCCCGACAAGTAAGAAAAAAAAAAACAATCCCAATTCCACTTGAATCTCACTGGACCTCGCTAACCCCATTGAATAATGCCCTTAAATATCCCCCAGGTACATCGCACTCCCCTTCAAACTGACAAACCCCTCATCCTTCGTCTGCGCCTGTATCTGCGCGATAAGCTGGCTATTCGCGCGATCAGCCTGGATTCGGCTTTCCCGCGCCTTTTCATCCACGGCCCGCACGCTGTCTGCTTGATCGTCGTAGAGAGTCTTGTACAGTTGATCCGTGCCAGAAACCACCTGCTGCACCATGCTTTCAATAGCTTTGGGTGTTAACGCTTCAACCCGAGCAGCTAATTCGGTTTCTTCATCGGCACGTTGACGCTTGGCTGCTTCTTCGCGCTCCCGCTGCTCTTCGGCGAGTTTGCGCTTCCGCTCGGCGACCTTCTTCGCTCGTTCCTCTTTCGAGGCGAGGTATTTTAGTGAGTGGCCGAGTTTTTGCTCTGAGGGTGGGATCAGGTCTAGCGGGGGCACGGAGAAGAAGAGGACGTGGCCCTGAGCGTCGCAGTGGAATTGGGAGCGGATATCGGTGGGGATTGCGCTGTTGGCGGCGTCGTTGAGGTGGTAGACTTCGATTGGACGCGGGGCATTGGGGTTGTAGATTGGTGCTGCTGCTGCGGTAGGGTGGATGCGGTTTGTGGGGTAGTTGCCGTATTGCGATGGCTGTGCTGCTGCTGAATATGGTGCCGCTGCTGGGGAAGCTTGGTAGCTTGCTGTTGGGGTCTGCGGCATGAAATTGCTTGGACGCCGCTGGTTTGGCCCTTGGTACATTTGCGGGTTCATTTGTGCCTGGTATGGGGCTTGAGGAACGGGGACGGGAGATGTCTGTGCCACTGGGACTGCGGGTGATGGGGCTTGGAGCTGGGGAGTTGCCATTGCTCCTGCGGGAATCAGATTGGCATTTGCAATCGGTTGGCTCATGGGTTGACGGGGAGTGGCTACTGGCATGGCCTGTGGTGGTAGAGCCGGTGGTTGAGGAGGAGGCGAGGGAGTTGGCTCTGGAGGAGGAGATTCCTGGGGAGGAGCATGTTAGCTGGCGTTATTCTTGGAAGGTCCCTTGGGGGGTAACTTACATTCTCATCTCGCGGGCGGCGATGCACCGCACCCACCACTGGCGGCGCATTATCAGCGCCCCAAGTCGGTCGAGGAAGATCATCGGTCTCTTTGGCATCGCTCTTGAGCAGATGCTTGATCGGGCTTGGAACCTTTTTGATCTTGCGTGGGACATCAAATAGATCCATTTCATAGTCCTTCTCGCGCACCTCATCCGGCAAGCAGCTAGCCCATGTCTTGATCTTATTGAGCTTGTGTTTCTCCTCGTTGTATCGAGCCTCGCAGACATAGATGTCCTTGTCTGGGGGAAGATCGCGGGGGCGGCCTCGGCTGTAGCGAGTGAAGAACATGACGAAACAACGGTCGACGATTTCCTCGACCCGATGGTCACGGTACTGGCCAGTCTTCACCACTTCGTTGGGGTAGAAGTGCTTCTCAAAGTGATGGACGGTCTGCTCGGGCCGATAATACCAGCAGGCATTGATCCATTTCTGGTCCTCCGAGTCCTGCCATGTCCGGTAGATCTGGGCAACAATGGGCTTGGACACATCGTTGGGGTTTTGGATGTGGACCCAGTCACCAACCTTCCACAGCTCATTGCGGTACAAGATGCCATCTGGCAAGGGGAATCGTCCATCTTCCATCAGATACTCGCTGTCGGGCTTCTTCTTCTCCTGTTCGGCCAATTTGCGCGCCTCACCCTGTAGGTCGACAGCATCCTTGTAGATCTGGCTCTCTGATTGGTTGTAGGCCTTGGCGTTGTTGAACATGAGATCTAGATCCCGCATAAAGTGATCGACCGAATTGTACTTCTTGCGCTTCGCCTTGCGCTTGATAATATCAATGGCAATTGGCTCCTTGATCTCCATGTAGTAATCGGGATAGGCGATCTTGTCCGGGAGGCGTTCAAAATGGGAGATTTTCATTTGGCCGCCCGGGCCTTTGTGCTTGCGGATTCCCTTGAGAATGGTCTTGATCCGAGTTTCCATCGGGGTATCCACTCGTGGGGGCCTGCCGCGTTTCTTGCGAGTATCAGGCTCCTGTTTCTGGCCTCCGCGCTTGGAACCTGGCTTCGGGCCTGGCTTTTTCTTGCGACGCTCGTCGTCAGTGTCCTCCTCGTCGTCCTCATCTTCTTCCTCATCTTCCTCATCGTCATCTGGCAATGGATCTGCCTCGGGAATCTCGCCTAGATCCGGCAACTCAGCTTCTTCGGCGCCGAGCAAGCCCTTCTCGACCAGCTTCTTCAACTCCGAGACGATAACATCCTAGAAGCGCAGTGGTGTCAGTGGCGTTCCTTGTTTCTTGTCGGCAATGATCGATCCAGACTTCGCCTACGTACCTTGATGACTAGCGCGTCTTCATAAGCTTGCGACTTGGGTCTGTTATAGGTCTGCGCATTGTGAGGGATCTGGGAAACGAGGAATAGTCAGTCGACCGTTGCAAGCCCATGGTGAGGTGCAGAGTCGTCGCCTACCAAAGCAAAATCGCGCACGAAATCAGCGATTTGCTTGTATTCTCGCTTGTTGATCCTCTGTTTGATGATGCTCATGGCCATTGGCTCCTTGATAATATCGTAGTAGTCGGGGACGATGCGCTTGTTGACACTCCGGTGGAACAGTCGCGAGGGGTCATGACCACTACAATAGCGCGATTAGCTGGACAGCCCTCACAAATCTCAGCCACCTCATGAACATCACTTACTCCTGCTCGCGAAAATCGTAGATTGCCATGAGCATATCGCCCATGCCTTGCCACTGATCCTCGGAGATGGCGCCGTCATCCTCGATGGAGTTGACGGGCTCCTCAGGCTGCGGCGCAGACTTCTCACGCTCTGGCGACTCCATGCTGCTCATTGTCACCCCAGCACACGTGGTGAGTGTTCAAGGAGTTGAGATGAAGGAAGTCGAGGCAGCTTGTGGAGGAGTTGGTTGCGTCTCGTGTAGGGGACGATGTTTTGCGATACGCTGAGTCAGCGGTATTATTACACCACAGATACCGCTGTATTGTCAATGTTGGCCTCGTTTGCCAGGCCAACGGAGCTCGGAGCAGAGTGTAGATGGCTACAAAGGCACAAACGGCTCCGAAATAATTCATTTGCTGTCCAAATTTTCCAAAATGCCTACAAATCACCTTGAAAAGTGGCTAACTATCGCGGCAGGCACCTGGCATCGTAATGTCCAAACACGGTATCGTGGGTGGGGGGAACCATGTTGATCTCCGCATTGCCCTTCTACAGTCAATCTAGAGATCAGAGAAATGGTCAAACCAGATGTGCCGGAGTTCCTTTCTTTTAAGGAATCTTTGGAAATTCACTCTAGATCGCCTTTCTTGATGGCTCTGACATCATGTTTCGGTTTCTTGATCAACTCGTGATTGATAATGTGCTTGAGAAGGTTCGTCGGGGTTGACAACTTATGGAACTTATTGAACCTTATGGTAGAAATACATCTGCGGACTCCTGTGTTGTTGATTTCAAGGGATGAGTTTTGGCCCTTGATCCTCCAATATTCCGCATATACATCTCCAAGGACTGACTACATGGCAAGGACAACGACTTCTTTCAAGTACTCTGGTTACCCCACACCGGACCCTCCAGCGTCATAGCTCCCTCACTTATCAGGTGGGACCACTTGCGCGCGCCGACGTACCTGCGTACCTGTCCGGCTCCGTCGCTTTCGCGTCAACAACGTCGTACAGCCGTAAAAAGAGCTTCATATAATCAAGTCGACCAGCTATGCGTTTGCGCGTGCGTGGGCCCTCGGGCCAGTCAACGGTCACTCTGGACGACGCGGCCGCCACCGTCCAAGACCTCCGGGGACAGATCGCGGAGAAGACAGGCCTCACCTCCTTCGACGTTAAATACGGATATCCAGACCTCAAGCCTTTGGATCTCGACCATTTTCAACCAAGCCAACTCTTATCGGATACGGGCATCACCCTGAACGGGGAGCAGCTTATCGTCGCACAACGAGACTCTGGCGCACCGCCGTCTAGCGAGACCACCCTTAACCAGCCCAGTGGCTCTTCCTCCCAGCAACGACCGTCACAACTCCAAGCACAGCCGTCGATGTCGCAAAAGCCAGAGAAAACCGCCGACGATCCACCGGAGATTGCCTCCCCCGAACATGGCGGCACCTTCGTGCTGCGCGTCATGCCCGACGACAACTCGTGTCTCTTCCGTGCGGTAGGAGCCGCCGTCATGGGCGACATGGATACCATGGTCGAGCTACGATCGATCGTCGCAGGAGCTATTCAGTCCAACCCGACGGAATACACCGCGGCTATTTTGGGGAAGAAGCCGGACGAGTATTGCCAATGGATTCAAAACGAGGACTCATGGGGCGGAGCCATCGAACTCAAGATTATAAGCGAGTACTTCAACGTCGAGATTTGCTCTATCGATGTGCAGACGCTTCATATGTTCCAGTTCAATGAGGGAGCTCCGACTCGGTGTATAGTTGTTTATTCGGGCATTCATTATGATGTGCTTGCGCTCTGTCCTTCTGATCCACCCCATACACATGCCAACTTGTTTGCGCCGAATGACACTAAGATCTTTGATGCGGCTGATCCTGTTGTTGTGGAGAAGGCTAAGGAGATGTGTCGTGTCTTGCAGAGCAAACACTATTATACAGATACTTCGGGTTTTTTGGTGCGCTGCAATACTTGCGGGGGTACATTTACTGGAGAGAAGGGGGCCACGAAACATGCGGCCGAGACTGGCCATTACGATTTTGGAGAAGCGGCCTAGTCAATATTGGTTGGGGATTGATCAGAGATCGTTTTGTTCATATGACATCTGGAGCGGGAACTTGGCGCGGACTTGGAACTGTCCCAGCGTGACATGAGTAAGAAGGGTTACTGTCTCTTTTTCTTTACTTTTATTTTTGGAGAAACACTGGAGCTTTCATCGATGACAATTGGACCATCAAATGCCAAAAAAAATTCAAGTGGTACTTGGTAGAGTCAGAACTGCATCATATATCGTACAAATCTTGGATCTCATAGCATGGCGACCTCATCGGCCTCATCTTCGCCCGCCTCGTCCTCCTCCTCCGAATCAACACTTGCATCTTCCGGGTGGCCACCCCATTCCACATCGTGGAGGACGGGGTCCGTAAAGAAGTCATGGTTCAAGGCATCCTCGGCACTCAAGCGTTTGGACGGGTCGAGTTCCATCAATCCCGCCAGCAGACGTGTCGCTTGAGACTCGCTTTCGGTCAAGTCTTCCACACAGCTGGACCATTTGACCAGCTTCTCCCAACTGTATCCCTTTTCTCCAATGGTGGGTAGATTGGTCTCAAAGATCTGGCCATGCATAGCAGCAGCCGTCTTCATTCGCCGAGTACCAAAGATGCTTGACATTTCGATCATAGCATCGATGTCGTCTGCCGAGTTAAAGAAGGGGAAGCGGCGTCCAAGCAAGGTGAGAAGAATCACGCCAACGGACCACATGTCAATCTTTGTGGTCTGTGACGTACATTTGAACAGCACCTCTGGGGCTCGGAATCCTCGTGTTCCGGCCCGGTTTGCTCGCCTTGACGGCCGAGAATCAGCCTTCGGATAACCGCCGGAAATGCCGTTGGCTGGTGGATTTTTGGAAAAGTAGCTAGAAAGTATCCGGCTACGGCGGACATAGTTTTGGTGAGAGCAGAGGCATGGACTGCTGTACTCAGAACCCTGGCGCTATTGATGGAAGAACGGAATTAGTCGAATGTCCAGGCCCAACGGAGCGAGTCAAAGGTTGTACTGTACCTCTGCGAGACCAAAGTCAACAAGAACACCTTCTTTCAAGTCGGGATTGTAGAGGAAGTTGCTGCGAGAGACATGTCAGTCTTGAGATATTTGAGATAACTCGAGCGCTCCAGTGGCACATACGTTGGCTTGATATCTCGGTGCAGAATCTCATGTTCGTGGACCGACTTCAATGCCGTTATAAGTGACCGCAGATAATGGCGCATGTCGGCTACCATGAACGTGCGATACTGAATGCGAAAGTCGGTATGCGGAAAGTAGGGCAGCACCGCTACCACCTGATCCTGATAACGGAAGGCCGTGATCAAGGGACACACGGATTTGCATCCTCGAAGATCATGGAGAAGCTCCAATTCGTTCTGAATGCGAATTGGGCTACTTGTGACATAGATCTTCTTCAGCGCCACAAACCGCGCCTTCTTGCGCCCGCCAGAATTCCCATCCACCCTGCGCCGCTTGGATGGAGGGTTGTCCCACTCTTCTTGTTCTTGTGCTTGCGCTTGGCCAAAAATGTCCCAGTCGTTATGGTAGTGGTTATAAAGTAGATCCTCGGCTTTGTAAACGGTAGAGAACGTCCCTTGTTTGGAGAAAATTGTCAGCTATTGCAGTCTCAAATCAACTATCAAGTGATGAAATAGATCATACCTTCTCCAATTCGATTGATCAGTCGGAATCGTTCTGAAATACCTGGAAAGGTGTCTTCCAGCTTGTTCATGTCTTCCCGCACCGTCTCGTCCACCTCCTCCTCTTCCTCGTATTCGCTCTCTCCTTGTGGTAGTTCGCCATTAGAGATCCTCCTGTCCTCTTCTTCAGACGCGTATTCTTCCTTTACTGCTTGTAGGCCTTGACCGGAGCTGCTGCGCTTGAGCTCAAAGACTCCCGCGGGGGCCCCGCGCAGGACGGACATGGCGATTGCGGGTTCGTCTCGAGAATGAGGGTGAGAAGAGAGGGTATTCAAGGAAAAATCGAAAAATTCAGGCTGAAGTTGCCATGAAGTTAGGGCATGAGAAGTGTCGAGAGTGGCGAGTGGGAGGAAGAGAGGGCAGCGCAAACCAAACAATGCCAAACCACCGCTCCGTTGTTTTTCTCCGAGAGCAACACGACAATACGCGGTGGTGACAATACCGACCCGCGGTGTTAGCGGGCGGAGAGTGTCTAGCAACGTAATTTACACGCGGTTACCTAAGAAAGCGGCCCAAAAGGGCAAAAGCCAAACACCCGCTTATCAACACTCCCGCCACTCCTCCCCTCTTCATCCCATTCACACCACCCACCCGCCGCCGCCATGGAGGATAGAATACAGTTCGACATCAACGAGTCGCTCAAGTATTACTTGAGTGACCCGGCCTCTATCCCGACCCCCGAGGCAGACCCCGAGCTGCTGGATTGCGAGTCCGACCCGAATCAGCTGTCAACGGCGCTTGTTGACAATGTTTTAAACCCGATTGTTGATGCAGTAGCGGAAAACCCAGAAGGATTGACAAGATCATCGTTTTTTGAATCGCTGCAATTCCTGCTAAAGTGCGCCCCTGTCCCTTCCCAAGTCCCCCATAGAGCCTTCCATGCGCTTGGACCCGACTCTGAACGTTTGAATCCTTGCAGATATACCACCTTCCTCCCTTCGAAATCCCTGAGCAAAGTCCTTGACTTGATCGTCTCTGGACTATCCGTTGAAGCCGACATTATTCACAGCGATCTCGAATCCGACGAACAAGATGCGATTCAACACCACAAGCAGCTCTTGGAGATGTACGGCTTTCTCCTCCAGTGGGCTTTGTCTGCCGTGGAGGTAAAGGCGGCAGAGAAGCCCGCCGAGTCTGCGCCTGCGCGTCGGGGAGGTCCCAAATCTAGGTCAAAGTCTGCCAAGGACGGACAGTGGGATTGGATCCCCCAGATCCAAATCTCCATGGAGACTATGTGCAAGGTGATGAAACTCAAGCTTGGCCGAATCTTTATGACTACTTCAGACCGCGACACGTTCATCAATTTGTTTACGCGCACCATCTACCTGGTTCTTGAGAGCGAGCAGCGAGTGAAGAGCATGGCTATTCGCATGCATGCCTTCAAGGTCCTCTGTATTGCGGTTAAGCACCATGGTCATGCTTTCGGTAGGCGCCGGGGAATCTATCGTTGCGCAAAGCTATCTCGCTGACTGATGCGATAGGTGCGCAAACCTCAATTGTGCAGAGCTTAACATACTTTGAGCATCTGTCAGAGCCTATGGCCGAATTCCTCCACATTCTCGCGGAGCAATATGATTATCCGCAGCTTTCGGACGAAATTCTAAAGTACGTTACCTGTTCTGGTTTTCTGCAGGAGAGAAAATTGGCTAACGTATGATCAGGGAGCTTGGAAACAAGGAATTCAATTCAAATGACACCCGCGGCCCTAAATCTGTCTCTGCCTTCATCATCAAGTTGTCTGAGCTTGCCCCGAGATTGATCATTAAGCAAATGACTCTTCTGGCCAAACAGCTTGACAGCGAGGTATGGACAACCCGATTTTTCTCAACTTGGACAGGATTGACAAACATTCAAGGCCTATACCCTTCGATGTGCAGTCATCGAGGTCTGCGGTAACCTCATCTCCGACTTGAGCCGCCAAGAAGAGCCGAGCGAAAACTCCAAGACGCAGATCAATGCATTCTTTGATGTATTGGAAGAGCGTTTCCTCGATATTAACCCGTACTGCCGTTGCCGAGCGATCCAAGTTCTGATGCGGATCTGCGACTTGGAACAGAAGTTCCCCAAGAGAAGACAAGCTGCTGCGCAATTGGCTGCGAGAAGTTTGGAAGACAAGAGCAGCAATGTTCGACGAAATGCAATCAAATTGCTATCAAAGCTGGTTGCCACGCATCCCTTCAGTGTCATGCACGGTGGCCAGCTCTCTCACAAAGAGTGGACTGAGAGACTTGATGGCGTCGACGCGGAGCTGAACTCACTACGGCCCGCAGAAACCCCCGGATTCGACGGAGATGCCACGACCGTTGACCCTGAATTGCTTGATGACGCGACTCAGTTGCCCGACGACTCTCCTTCAAAGGCGCCCCGAATGACAGAAGAAGAAAAGGCAGAGGCCATGCAAAAGGCAGCCGAGCAAGCCGCCACCTCTGAACTGTTGACACGGCTGCAACTTACAAGAAAGTACTACAATGAGGCCATTCGTTTCATTGAGGTTCTCCACTCGGCATCTGCGATTGTCTCTCAATTGCTGTCATCTCGAAACAAGAGCGAGGTGATTGAGGCTATGGACTTCTTCGTGATGCTTGATGCTTACAAGGTGGAAACGGCTCGCAGCGGCATCCGGCGCATGCTTCGTCTCATCTGGACCAAGGGCAACAGTGATGAAGGCAAGGGCGTTCAGACTCACTTGATTGATTGCTATAAGGGCCTCTTCTTCGATGCACCGGACTCTTTCAGCTCGAACGATGCGGCGAACTACATTGCACGAAACATGATCAGTTTGACTTTTGGAGCGACACCAGCAGAGCTCACCTGCCTCGAGCAGTTACTCAGTACCATGATGAAGGCCGGTCATGTCTCGGAGGCAGTTATTGCAAAGTTGTGGCAGGTCTACAGTGTTCAAAGGAAGGAGATCTCCAAGACCCAGCGTCGCGGTTCTATCATTGTACTCGGCATGCTGGCGCTGGCAGATCCCGATGTGGTCGTGAAGGAAATCGAGGCGATGCTGCGCATTGGTCTGGGTGGCTTGGGACGATCCGATCTTGTGCTCGCAAAGTACACTTGTATTGCTCTGCGACGCATGGTCCCCGGCCGTCAGGCCAAGTCGAAGGATGTTGTCACCGTTCCCAAGCTCGCCAATGATCACTCTGCTTTGATCAAGCTTGCTGCCATCCTTGAGATCGTCTCCGAGAGCAAGGAATGGTACGGCGTTGCCGAGCAGGCAATCAGTGCTATTTACGCTCTGTCTAAGCACCCGGACGTTCTCTGCTCTGACATTCTTAGACGCAAGACTCGATTTGTCTTCCAGCCACACCTTGAACGCCCCTCTTCTTCCCACACCACAGCCAGCGGTGAAGATCAAAGGCCGGACACTGCTTCTACCGAGGAGCAGAACGCAAAGCCCAAGCCCTCATCGGCTGCTCTCTCTCAACTTTTGTACGTCGTTGGTCACATTGCGATCAAACAGATCGTGCACCTTGAGTTGTGTGAGTTAGACTTTAAGCGACGCAAGGCTGAGCAGGAGAAGACCAAGACAGCAGAGGCTACTGCTTCAAAGGAAGGCGAAGATGCCGATGCTGATGAGCTGGATCTTATCGGAGGAACTACTGAGGATGATTTCCAGGACGCCATGGCCCACATCCGAGAGCGTGAGCTTCTGTACGGTGAAAACTCATTACTCGCCAAGTTCGGCCCATTGGTAGGCGAGATCTGTGCCAACAACAATGCCTATCCGGACCGTGACCTCCAAGCCTCAGCGACTCTGTGCATGGCGAAACTCATGTGCGTTTCTGCCGAGTACTGTGAAAAGAATCTCCCGCTTCTGATCACAATCATGGAGCGCTCCGAAGACCCGATTGTGCGCAGCAATGCCGTGATCGCGCTTGGTGATATGGCCGTCTGCTTCAACCACCTCATTGACGAGAACACTGACTTCCTGTACCGCCGTCTCAATGACGACGAAGCCTCCGTCAAGCGGACCTGTCTTATGACCCTGACTTTCCTCATTCTTGCTGGTCAGGTCAAGGTCAAGGGTCAGCTTGGCGAGATGGCCAAGTGCTTGGAGGACGATGACAAAAAGATTGCCGATCTGGCTCGCATGTTCTTCACCGAGTTGGCCACCAAGGACAATGCCGTGTACAACCACTTCGTCGATATGTTCAGTTTGCTTAGTGCAGAGCGGAACTTGGAAGAGGCTTCTTTGCGCCGCATTGTCAAGTTCCTCATTGGTTTCGTCGAGAAGGTAAGCCGTCTCAGTTTATATTGTTGGTTTTCGTTTTGCTCACACTGTTTCTCTAGGAAAAACACGCCCGCCAGCTCTCCGACAAGCTTGCTGCTCGTCTGCCCCGTTGTGAGACCGAGCGCCAGTGGAACGACGTCGCTTACGCTCTATCGTTGCTCCCGCATAAGAACGAGGAGATCACCAAGGTGGTCACCGCTGGGTTCAACAAGGTGGTTAGCGGGTCAACCTCGGCCCCTGCCAGCGCTCCAGCTAGCACACCCGCCAGCACGGCGCCGGTCAGCGCATCCGCATAGTTGGTTTGCTCTTCTGGTGCTGGTTGATGATATCTTAATGTTTTTGATGACTGTAATTTCTGTTTATATTCCGCCTTTTGGTGCTTGGCTGAGGGTGTTGGTGGCTGGTTGGTTGGAGCATTACCGTCATTCGTGGAGTTTTGAATCGTACATGAATCTTCATTTTCGTCTTCATTTTGATGGTCTCATGCATTATATACTGTAATGTATAGATTCGATACCTTGGTACATAAGTAGATGGCCGTGATATTGGATCTGCCCTGAGGGATAGTTAGAGCTGCCAAATATATACCGCATACGTCGTGAGCTGCCACATCTTACTCTACGTCAAGACGATAGACAGAGCATGACTATTTTGCCAAGAACTGGCTATCCACGAAATGAAAGCGTGTGCAGAAAGTCTATATTCATTCTGATCGCACGGGGAGCCAAACTATATGTATGGGCCTCCCAGAACAAAATCATCATTCTCCCGCAAGGAGTTATCCACAAGAAGGGGGGGTAGGTTCGGGGCAAGGTTAAAAAAACAAGGTACATCCCCCGAATGTGAAATCTAAGTATGTGAAAGGGTAAGAAAAAACTCAGTAGCCAAAGGCCAACAGGCCAATAGCCAAGCAACGAACACAGAGGCAAGGTAGCAATAGAAGGAAAGGATAGAGAGATGACGCCGTGTTGAAATGGTCGCATACCAGATACGCCATAGGGGTGGAAAGGGTTGTTGGAATCCAAAGAAAAAGCCGACACGATTAATATGGGTGTCCTTCTATGCGCCCTGCACTGTACTTTCCTCCAACACGTAATTCCCAGTCCGAACGCCCTCCAGAGCCTTCTGGCCTTCCTCGGTCAGCTCTGGCTTGCCCAGTGGTGTCACGGTGCCGGTGAAGAAGCGTGGTTTCCACTCTTCCTGCTTCTCTTTGCGCTCGGCGGCTCTCTGACGCTGTCGTTCCTCGATCTCCTGCTTGATCCGCGTGGCTTCCGTGAATTGCTTCTCTACGATGGCGTCGGTGACTTGGCCCCAGAACTTGAGAGACTCGTTTGACAATTGCTGCTCGGTGGGAGGGAGGATCTTGTCCACGGGATGCAATGGGGTGATGTCGATGAGTAGACGAGGCTCCTTGGAGCCCGTGGGAGTGTAGTAGATCTTGCCGTGCCAGGACCCGCTGATTCGGGCAAGAACGTCGCTCTCGGCTACATCTTTCAGCCTTGTGATGTTGTCGTTGTCGGGATCGTAGCGGAAGATCACGCCTTCGAGTTTATGTTGGGATCGGCCGATCCAGCCTTCCTCCATGTACTGCAAGATCGCCTTGATCCGTGTCTTGCGGCAGATCATGAAGCAGGCGTCCGAGACAGTAATGGCCAGAGCACCGCGCAGCAGTCCTCCGAGGTGAGCATGGGGGTGGGTCAACTGATACTCCTCGTTGTCTCGCTTCTCGATGTTGACAAAGATACCCAGGTTGTGCTGACCGGGGCTAACACGAATGCTGGTGCCGGTGAACTTGGCACTGATCTGGTCGAATCCGCGCGCAGACACCCCACGCTCGGGGCAGTCAATGTAAAAGGCCGAGACTGGTGGGTGGTGCGAGGTCTGCTCGGTGAGATAGCAGACCTTGACTTTCTCGTCGCCATCTTGGACGGTGGTGCCGTTGGCGGCGACGTTGACTCCGGGGAGATTGGCTTCTTCGGGGACAAAGTCTTGCACCTCCCAGCTGCACTGTTAAAGCGGGGGAAACTGGGTCAGCCAAGTGCTATGAAAGCTATCGATAGCTCCAACCATAGTCAGACATACCCGGAAGAACTCGCCCAAGGTCGAATTATAAGGCTTGCATGGCTTTCCCTTGATGTATTTCTGTCGGAGGTTCAGCACATCTTTCCTTTCATGGCAGTCGTGTGTCAAAATATACCAGGTCCTTGGTGAACCAGAACCTCAACACCTCCAGCATCCGTCCCAGTTCATCATCTGATTTGCCAATGCTGTATAGTCTGGGTCAGCACATGCGCGGTCGTTATAAGTGGGCGGTGGGTCAAGTTGCTGACCTGGCAAAGGTCTCGGGTCGATCCAAGTAGTTCCAGTATTCTAGTACACCGTTTCCATTAGCTGTTTGCTTCTTTGTCTTCAACTCCCTGACCCCACAGAGTCACTCATTCACTCGCGACATACCCAGATTCGGTCGGGGTTCCAATAGTTGAGCCGGCAACGAGAAGCGAACCGATGCGATATCTGTCACACCCACGAACCTAGTAGGTTCGGAGACCATCTGTTAGTACCTCCGAGCAAGTTGCTTTGCTTTTTTTTAGTGTATTATTTCGGCGCATCAGAAGAACATACTTTCGCAAGATCGAGAGGAAGGTCTTCAGCTTGGAGGAGTCATCGGGGGTCTTCTCAGGCACGACGGTGGTTGACATGGTCTCGAGTGGCGCGGGGGAGAAACCGGGAAGCTCGGTACTCTGAGGGGAATATGTAGGTGTGGCAAATAAACGTTGAGTAAGTAGTTGGGGGAGAAGAGGCGACGCTAAGGAAAAGAAGAAAGAGAGAAAAGAAAAATGCCGACGGTGGTCCCAAAGCAGTCAACCCAACGAAATCCAAAAACGAAAGGAGAAAAGAAGAGAAAGAGAAAGAGAAAGAGAGGGAGAGGGAGAGGGGCGAGTTTCGATGGCCAAGGGTTTGTTGGTTTCGTTTGGAGAAAGTGTCGGGGGGAAACTGGGGGGGCGGTGACGTGGGAACTTCTTTTTGCCGAGTGGGGAATCCTTTTTGGGGTCACGATGACTTGGAGTTACTTTAGTATTCACTTAGTGTGAGAGTAGTACATGCTTGATTTGAAAGGTTGTCATTGGTTAGAATTAATTAAAGATAGCGGAGACGGGTAGAAACTGGAAAGGGGGGTTTAGTCAATCGGTGAGTGAGATGAGTGTTTCTACATATATTGTAAAATTGAGTACGGAGTACTCCGTACACGGAATGAAGACCGGGAGAATAGGTAGAATAGGGGGAAGTTCAGGAGGGACTGGATGTACCTAACAGGTACCATCTACATTCATTGCGATACTGAAAATGTCCCTTTTGGCATTATTTTAAGGTGATCAAAGTAGGAGAATGACGGGTCTATAAGAAAATCCCCCCCTCCCCTCAAAAAATGGGCTGTTAGCCAATCGCTGCCCCACGAGGGTCTCGACCACCCTCGCTATTGAATCAACTCCGCCAGCACCTGCTTGCGCGCCAGGAATCGTAACCACGTTCGTACTGCAGGTCCGTAGTCATACCGCCGCCCGGTCGCATAGTCGTCGTCCGCTCGTTGCGACTGCTGCTCTTCGCGGACTCGAGACCGTAGCTCACCCTGCGCCTGGCTGAGCGTTTGCCGATGCTCTTGTAGTTGACTCGGCGAGCAGCTCTGATATTCTTCCAAAGTTGCCTCTGGAAGCACGGCGTCATCGATCGCGGCCCGCGTCAATGCAAGGGACGGCTCCGGGCCGATCACCGTTCCCTCGAAGCTGGTGATGGTGGTGGTGGCGGCCGCGGTGGTGTCTCCGTCGGCAATAAGGCGCTCATGGACCATCTCCAGGCTCCTCACATTAACGGCGAGCTGTTGAACGAGGTCCGCTAGGGGGTCTCGAACTAATCCCAAGATCGAAAATTCGATTTGGTCTTCCTCGTAGGCGGCCATCCGATCTAGGAGGTTCGGGCGGACCAGATCCAGCCAGTCGTCTTCGGAACATTGACCTTGGATTTCAATCAGCACAAGCTCGGTTTCATATCACGTAGTCATGTTTCCTCACCGATTGATTGAGGCTGCCGCTCTAGACCGTCAAACTTCCACACTTGGCCCATGACCGGCATGAACGCAATGAAATGGAAGGACGAGTCATCTTCATCGTCATCTTGGCTTTGGGAGGACTTTTTACGTGTTTTGGACTCCAGTTGGAGCTGGAGGTCCGAATTGAGGATGTCCATTTTGCTGTGGATCCAAACGAAGAAAAGCACTCAGTCAGCAAGGAAACTAAATGTCGATTGGGATCATCAATCTTCGACACGGGAAGACGTACCGAGCGAAGGAGTTATGTACCCGCTTCACAAACTCGAAGTTGTTGATGGCATCTCCCCGCAAAGCTGGCGTGAACGGCATTGTGAACTCTTTAAAGTGGTGTAGATTCTCCCCAAGGTCTATGCCAGGGATATTGTTCACAATATTTAGCAAAGCCACGCTAGCACAGGCATTGCTAGCCGTCTGGGCCGGGATTAGTAGCAGCTCAAAACGGAGACCAAAGGTCAATCAATCACTGGGAAACGTACCTGGTTCGCAAACCAGATTCCATCTGGGCAGCTCGCTTCCTGCTTGTCGGTATCATCCTCCCGCCAGCGGAAGAGAAAGATCAAGCCGTAGATAGGTTTGCTGTGCATATATTCGTTAGTCCTCTGATCGTAGAAAGAGGGGGGATCAAAACGGGCCAGAAGCGCATACTCTAGGAAAGCCATCATTTCTTCGTCCAACGAGACTACTTCCTGGACCTTGACACCCTTTACTCCGAATTCACGGAGCATCACATTGAATAAAGCCTGATAGGAACTGTTAGCGCCGGCCTTCACACTGGAAGCTGAGCTTATCGTACTGGCTCCGACTCGATCTCGCAGAATCCATTCCAGCTGTTCTTTTCCAGCCGAGTCACTGGCTTGTAGATATCTGAGTCATTTAGGTCATCCGAAGGGTCTGTGAGACGCCGTCGCTTGTTGCGAGGACCCATGATGATAGATGAAGGTAAGTTGAAGCGATTGTACCAAGCTTTCAAGTGTCAAGCTTCAAGCCGCAGAGAGGTTGGAGAGGGTAGGAACCGATCTGGTTCCGCAACGGGGGGAGAGAGTCTTAAGGCAGCCTTGAAAGAAAGAACAATGACAATCGTCTAGGCAATATTCAGGCAAACTACAAACTTTTCCAACAAAGGGCCCCAGAGCGAAAGATGAAGCTGATGTAGGCTTGTAGCAGGTGTACTGTAACGGAGGAGTAGTGGAGTACGGGGAGTAGCTTAGTAGTTGAAGGGTAGAATGTATAGCGGCATGTTCGGCGGTGGACCGAGCTTCGACGCGCTTCCCGCGTCTCTCGGCTGCCTTCAACTTTTCTCTTTTCTTCCCATCTGCTCGTCTCTGGCCTCGCCATCCCCTCGCCCATTGACTCCTACAGTCTATACGTCCTTGGTAGCTGCTACACGAGCTCTGCGCTCAACGACGAGCCCCTCCTCACGTTCGCCCTCCCTCCCTGGGCTCCATACCTTGTTTCACGACAACTCTAGCGACCACAGCATGCCATGAACGGCACTCCCCGCCTTCCGTCTGCCTTTCCCCAGACGCCCACGACCATTAAGAGAAGAAAGCTCTTTGAGACTCCGTCTCGCTCGCAACCGCGCGATGTGCGCGCTCCAAAGTCGCCTAGCAGATCCCCCGCCAAGGTGCCCAAGCCGCTCGCCAACACCAACACGCCGCTCGTCCCTACCGATGTGATCGATGCGCCCTCGCAACGTCTCTATGTGGTGGCCTTCTACTTTGCGCTCAACGCGTACCGGATATACGAATCCTGGAATGCCTCCGACGAGCTGGACTCGACGTGGTTGTTTTTGAAATGGGTCACTCTGGATGGCATTTTCTTGTTTGGCTTGCAAGCTCTGCGCATACCATGGCTGGAGTGGGCTTTCCCAACCACACTGGCTCTGTTCTTGTTGCATGTCGTGGGCAATGTCTTCCTGATGTTCCGTATTCCGGTGAGCTTCTTCGTCTTTTCCTTTCTCGGATTCATGTTCTTTGAGGTCGAGCTTCCCGCTGACGTCAACTCAGATTCCTCTGGGCGCGTGGCTCGCAGGATTGGTCAAGGTAGCTTATGATCGCGAGCTGTCCATCTCCGAGCGCAAGGTGAAACCCGGGGACATCATCCATAATGCTTCGTTGATCCTAGGAAAGCAAATTGTGCATATCTTGCCGGAAGGGTCAGTCATTAGCTCTCATCCCCAACTCCCAATGGCGTACTCAATCGTACTGACCCTCTTAGTTCTGCTGTTCTCAATCCCGAACGTGAGCCTCTCTGTCTCGACTCTCAGAAAAACACCGTGCTCCTCCCCATTCGAGTGAATCAGACCGATCCCATCCTCATTGAAGTGTTGCGCCTGGACCTCCACACTGGCGAAAACGAAACTTTGACTATTCCCGCCAAGCAGCTCAAACAGCTCAAGCGTCAAGCTGACAAGAGACATGCGACTTTGGACCCTGTTCCGCATCGGGATCTCTTCTTCCCCGTGCGCAAGACCGGTATCTATCGCCTGCAGCGTGTGGTGGATGAGTCTCAGCTGGATGTTCGTACACGCACCTCTGATGCGTTGGTGGTCACTTGTCCTCGCGCACTGATCAAGAACTCCTACACCGACAAATGCAGAGGAGAACTGTCCAATGTGCTTCTCGAGGTTGAAGGCACACCTCCCTTGAAGATCAAGTATAGTCGGGAGGTCAACTTCCAGGACCGCGGGGTTTCTTTCCAGAACGTTCAACCAGATAACCTGCGCACTCCGTTGTTGAATCAGAAGCCAACAGGTGCCCTATTCAGCATCAACCAGCCGGACATCTCCTGGGCCCGAAGCCAGAAGATTGATGTTCCTTTGAATGAATCTTTGAATGTGAACGGCGAATGGTTCTACGCCATTGAAGAGGTTCATGATGCCCTGGGTAATGTCGCCAATTATTCTTCCATCTTTGAAGATGGGGAGCGGCCATCGCCCAAGTCATCGTCCCAGTGGCATCAGTTGATGATTCACGAGCGTCCCAAAGTGTCCTTGTCTGGCTGCAATGAGCAGCGCCCGCTGGAGGTTGCTCGTGGAGATAGCGTCAACTTGCCAATCAACTTCCAACAGACCACAAAGCCATACGATCGCGATGGTCCCTTCACTGTCACCTACTCTTTCAGCGCCACCGGTGCCGAGCAAAAGGAAGGGGATGCCATGGATAGTAAGACTGTCGTCTTGAAGAGTCTGGATCAGCAGACTCCCATCAAAGAGCCGGGCTGGTACTCCTTGACCTCAGTGTCGAGTCAGTACTGCCCTGGTGAAGTCTTGGAGCCTTCATCTTGCAACCTGCGCAATCCTCCCGAGCCAGAGTTGTCCATCAAGACTGAGAAGGTCTTTGACCGATGCGCTAACAATGCTGTTGGTCTACTTGTTGATCTGGATCTCACGGGATCCCCTCCCTTCCGTATTCGTTACAGCACTGAAGGTCCGAAAGGTGTACAAACGCAGACTAAGATCGTCGATGGTTTGCGGTCCCAGCTGGATTTCACCCCGTCCGAGGCTGGTTCCTACCGGTATCGTTTCCTGGACATTGAAGATTCCGTGTACTCTCCTCGGTCTCTCAAGGACAAGGTCGCAGTCCTTGAGCAGGATGTCAAGCCGCCAGCGTCTGCTCACTTCCTCGGCCCTAGAGATGTACGCAAGGCCTGCTTCGGCGAGTCTGTCTCTGTGGACCTTGCTTTCCTGGGTGAGGCTCCATGGACCCTTCAGTACGAGCTGGTCCACAATGGCAAGCGCACAAAACACACCCTGGAGTCTGAGACTGATGCTGCAACGATCACCACGGACAAGCTGGTCAGCGGCGGCGAGTACAGACTCGCACTGACCAGCATCAAGGACAAGTCGAACTGCAAACGGAACCTGAAGGACAGCATCAAGATTGATGCTCGATCCAAGCCACCGCATGTCGCGTTCGGCCAGATTGACAAGAAGAGAACCGTGTCTGCTTTGGCAGGATCTAGAATTGACATTCCGCTACGACTCAGCGGCGAGAAGCCGTGGACTATCAAGTACAAGAACGTGGATGTGAACACTTCGCCTTTGACTAAGACATTCTGGGACGAGAACAGCCGTTTGGCTGTGGATCGTGAGGGTCTCTACGAGCTCCTCGAAGTCTATGACAAATCCTGCTCCGGGTTTGTCGACCAATCTGCCAATGAGTTTGAAGTATCTTGGATTCCACGACCCCAGATCACCGCCGTGGACGGTTCTCCCGTGGTGAAGGGTGAGTATGCGAAGCCCGAGGTCTGCCAGGGTGACGATGATAGCCTTGAGCTCCGCCTGTCTGGCAATCCTCCGTTCAGTCTTCAATACGAACAACGCCGGAAGTCAGACCGTGGACAGGCCTCTGCCCGCTCGAAGACTATCAGAACCGCTCTCAACTCTGCTTCCATGGAGATGGATACCTCCGAGCCAGGTCAATACACCTACAAGTTCACCGAGGTGGGCGACAACCTGTATGACTATGACCCGAAGAGCAGTGGTCTTGTGGTGACGCAAAAGGTCAATTCGCTTCCGTCTGCCAAGTTTGACTCTCCGGGACACATCTACGGCTTCTGCAAGGAGGATGCGACTGGCGAGGAGACTATTCCTCTCACCTTGGAAGGTGTTCCTCCATTCTCACTGGAGATCATCATCAAGCACCACTCCAACGCTAAGCCAGAGATTGTCACCATCCCCAAGATCAACTCCAATCACCACAACCTGCCCCTTCCCCGTCGCCACCTCGACCTAGGCCAGCATGTGGTTAGTATTCACAAGGTCCGTGACTCTCGCGGCTGCCAGAGAACCACCGAGTTCGATGCTTCGTCGGTCCGGGTCGCTGTTTCGGATGTCCCCACCATCATCCCTCTCGAGTCCAAGGTAGACTACTGTGTTGGAGAACGCCTGTCGTTCTCCCTGTCTGGACACGCTCCCTTCGACGTGTTCTATACGTTCAACGGCGTGCAACGGAAGGCTACATCTCCAAATACCAACTTCCGTCGTATTGCCGAGCGTCCTGGCGAGTTTACAATCACCGCTGTCGGTGACGGGGCTAGTGGCAAATGCAAGGCCCACAAGGATATAACCAAGGTCATTCACGAGATGCCCAGTGTGCGCATCAGTCAGGGCCAGGTGTCCGTGGTCGACATTCACGAGGGTGGAGAAGCTGAGTTGAGCTTCGAGTTCTGGGGCACGCCGCCGTTTGAATTCACGTAAGTCATGTTGTCTCCTTTATGTGTCAATTGGCGACCATTTTCACTAACGCATACTTTCACAGCTACATTCGCAGCACTAATGCCCGCAAGGGTAAGAAGTCCGAGGTTCTTGATATCAAGCACGACATCTCCTACGATCACAAGAAGACGATCAAGACTTCGGACGAAGGTACCTACGAGGTCGTCGCTATCAAGGACAAGTTCTGTTCCTTTTCCTCTCAGGTACCGACCGGCAAGTCGGACCGGAGCAGTTCATGAATGTAAAATGACGTGATTTCATGCGCTTTGATATGCTGATGCTGGCGCTGGCTTTTTTCTTTTTTTTCTTCTCGTTTCTTACAGTATCTCTTTTCTTATTTCGTTCGCTTGTTTATGTGTTTATTTGTGGAACAGTTTGCATTGCAGCGGCGCTAGCAGGTAAATGTACATTTCGCCAATAGGAAGAAAATTTTAATCTTGAAATATAAACACTCGACGTTCTTCTATGCTTTATTGTTTGGTGCCCGAAATCTCGATCGTCTCGATGAGGCCCTCGCCAAGTCGGGCAATCTCGTTGAGAATCGCGGGCTGGTTGATCATCACGCTGTCCTGCTTCTCTGTAGCGCCAGACACGGAGGCTGGCGCTGTAGAATAAGCCGTCTTCAAGTTCCAGGTTCGAGGCTTCAGCATCTGGGGGTTCCATAGACCTGCGATGACGCCGGAGCGCTCGTCGCCGTGGAAGAGGAGAATGCTCTGTTTGTAGCATGCCTGGACGTCGTGGACGAATGATTTCACAACTGCCAGCTTGCCTGCGCGGCCGGGGACATTGGCCTCGGCGAGGTTCTTGTACTTAGACGCCGAAGCAGACCGGTCTTCAAGTAGCTTCGAGCGCAGGTGAATGACGAAGTCGTAGGGCGCAAGTGAGGTTTGGAACAAGTCGGCTACATCCAGCTCGTCGTGTTCCTTGCGAAGCAGGTTCACTGCTGCCTTGGCCAGCGCAGTCATGCGGCCGGCCACAACCTTCGAGGGCATATCGTACTGCGTCCAAGTCACACCCTCGGTGTCGAGGTCTGAGGCTACGAACAGCGCAACGGTGTTCATGGCTGGGTCAATGTTGCGCCAGGCGGTAAACCGAGTCTTAATCGTCTCCGTCACTTCCGGGTTGAGGTCACCGCTGAGATCGACAATAAAGGGTTCCTGCTGCCAGTCCCAGCGGGAAAGGAAGTGAAGAGTCCGCAAGAATCCGGTCATGATGCTCGACGGACACTCCCAGGGGTAGGGCTGGGTGAAGGCTCGGGTTGTCATCAGCTCAATCAACTCTTCGCTGATCTGAGCAGAGAACAGGTGGGAGGCAAACCAGTACTTGACCAACCGGATTGTAGGCGACAGCAATGGCAAGCGAGTGCAAAGGCTTCGGAGTGCTTGTGTCAAGCGAGGGGTTTGGATGAAAACCTTCTTGTATGAGAAAAGTGCGTAGGCGACCTCCTCGCGCTCCCGGGGACTGATAGACTTGTTCTTGAGCTGGCGTTCCAGTAGAGTCTGCTCACGGTCATGGTGAATCCTCAGGCGGAAAGTGAATCCAGAAGTGTGGGGAATATCCAGATAGAAACTGTTAAGCACCTTGCTGGACTCATTCTCCAGACCAACGCGACAAGAAGATGCTGCGCCTGCAGCTTGAAGCGAGTCTCCAATTTTGACGAGGAAAGCCGCCTTGGTCATCTGAATGGCTGCAAAATCGTCCGGCCAACGTGACGAGCTTTCAAACTGAAGGACAATGTCGGCCGCTTCATTGTCTCCGTCGGCACCCTGAACTCGAAGAGCGGCATAACGAAGCAGAGGACTGGCGGGAGCGACATGTCGAATCGATAGTGGAACTTCCTCCATATTCCGAAGTGACTGCTCCAGTTCGCCGAAAGCGTCATTGATTGACTGGAAAGGTGAGTTGGAGTACGAAATGACCCTATCACCTTCATCGTACAGCATGTCATCGTACTCATCGCCATGCAGGAAGAAATCATCTTCCGCAATCTTGAAGTGTCGTTCCAGGATATGAGCCAAGATTTGATGCACGATGGAGTCTTCGTCGGGCTGATCAGACCAAACAAGACTTTCCACGATACTACCATCCTTGAATCGACGCAATTCTGCTTTCTCTCCCCAAAAGGCACGGAAAGATGCAGCTTCCTCCTTCTCTTCTGCGGCCGGTCCATGGTCAACAGTCCTGCCGACGTTTTCACCATTAAGCATCAATCCAACGGACAAGTCATGGCTCGCTTTCTTGTTCAGAGCCTTTGATTTGACAGGCCATGAATCGGCAGAGCGGCTGGTCAGCGAAATGAGCTTGACTCGATCCCCAAGAGCCCTTGTCAATACTTGATACAAAGACTTTTGGTCGTGGAGAGATCGAAGAGTGTCACCGTTGAAGGACTTGGGGAAAGTGAGGAGACGATCAAACCTCAAGGCCGGCTCGTCAACCTTCACGATGAAGACCCTGTCAAAGTTGTCTTCACGAGACTCATTCAGCATCTTGAGAGTGGTCGTAGCTTCTTGACGGAGAACCGAATACGACCATGGGGTCATCTTATACAAAAGATTCAGTCCTCGGCGGCCATCATATAGAACGGGCCCGCCATCAGGAACCGGAACATCCGAGGTAAACAGGAGCAAAGGAGTGGACAAGTCTCGACCAGCAAGGAATTGCATCGTGGCCTTGAAAATCTGGTAGCTGCTATAAGACCGCAGGAGAATCGGTTGTCCAGAGGGTCCGCCGCCTTCAAAAAGCAGCGAGATAAGGGCGGACCACTCGAAGCCTCCAAACCCTCCCTTTTGGAACGAGGTGTGGAACCCACGTTGCTGCAGCCAAGTGCGTCCCAAAATGCATGCGTCACGGAAGGAGTCGCATTTTTGAGAGGCGGAGTAGAGGTATTTGTGGTAAAGAGACACGGCAGCTTCGGATCGGAGACTGGCATTATAATAGGAGGTCGGTTCGCCGGCTTCCGTAGTATCGGTAGAGGAACCTTGACGAATGTTGTTCTTCATTGGGAGCGTTCGTGTAACCGGGAACAAGTTTGGATCAATTGCAGTCAGAATCCGGATCTGGGGCTGCGATGGCGTCTTCTCGTCTTTGGACGAACGAGGCTCCAACACAATCAGTGGGCGGAGACTGTCTCCATCTTGAAAGCCAAATTTGACATCCAGTCCAAGGCCGTTGACAGTTTCTTGGATACCGGCTGCCAGACAGGCAATGTAGTAGGCTCTTTTGTGGAAGTAGCGGTAGTTGACATAGTCCTTTTCTTGGAAGATGGAGCTAGGCATCGTCACTGCCAGATCGACTGGACGAGACTCTGCAGTCTTGGCTCCCGTTCTCAGCCCAAAGCTTCCCACCACATTGATGTTGGTTGGCTTCGCATACGACACGGTGTACTTCACATCCTTGCTTGGGCGCGGTTCGGGCCACGGCACCACGATTCCAGAAGCAGTGCGTAGCTCCTTTTCGGCGTCCACGATCGATTTCGGCGAAATTTCAGGCAGGCTTTCGATCGCACTCTTCACCTTGTGCAAAGTATCCTGGACTTTCGAGATCCGCTTGTCGTAGTTGATTCTCAACCCGCTCACTAGTTCATCCACTTGCAGCTTGAAGAAACCGGACTTGTAGAAGCCGCTGGCCATTGCCAGCTCTGCAGTACGCTCATCCTTTGCCCGATGAGCTGAATTGGTCTTCGAGGAGTGGTCATTTTTCCGTGCGGGGGCATGAGCTGGTTTCTCGGTGGTCGTAGTTGCGCCGGCTGAAGATTTCGACTGGGTCGCGGAGGCGTCGTTTGTGGGCGAAGGACTCAATTTCCTTCGCTTAACTGCGTGTGCTGACATCCTTGCGTTGGCAAAGTGCAAGCCAAGCAAAATCAGGATGTAATAGTGCAGTATGCAGAGCCTCGAGGTATCAAAGCCGATCTTGCGATAATCTCGAAATTTTTTTTGAGCAGACGATAACAGACGGGCAGAACTCGACGGGCGGTATGGGCGGTAGGAGCATCCGCAGCCAACTGGCGAGCCTCCAACTAACTGGCTGAGTCATGGCGCCGAAGTCGCAATCTACACGAATGAGTCGAAAAGTTGATTCAGTTTCTCTCCTTTACTACACTTGACTATTTTGCTTTTTCTTCTTGAATTTGATTCTTAGTTCTTATTCATTTCAAATTCAGGATGCTTCAAGCTCTCGGAGGGCCTGTGCCCCCGAACACTGACCATGTACGTCTTTCTTAATCCCCCGCAATATACCCCTCCATGGGTCTCTTCCCGGGAATCGGGATACTTCAAGAAAGGCAGTGCGAGCTGGACACGCGCATGTCTAGTTCTTGACACGTTACTGACAAATGTAAAGGCCGTCAGTGTATCCCTACCGACATGGAGGTCCAACATTGGGTATGAGGAGGGAGAGGAATGGGTCATCGGCAAGATGCAATGCGGCTATCCTCGATTCTTCGTACACCCTAGCATTCAGAAACTCGCCCAAGAAATCGTTCGTCGCGTCGGAGATCCCGAGTCGGAGACTGCCACCCTTTTCGCAACCCTCAAGACCGCGCGCATCTGCCACTCGTTTATCGCGTCCAAGGTCTCTCCCGAAGAGGCGCAAAAGGTTCGGATCGTGACCTTTGTGCCCTCCCAGCAAAACGATGAAGGATCAACCACAATTACATCCTCCTTGGTCGCTGTTGTCTACAAGAAGGAATTTGCATCCATTGCCAAACAGGTCTGGCAGCATTCTGGCAACGGTATATCGAGTCGGCGGGGAGAGTTCTGTCTTCGTGCCTTGGAGGATGGGTTCCTGGTGGAGGAGAAGAAGTCTGCAGCATCGGAGTCTCTTTCACAGAGGCCCTGCAAGGGTCCTCGCCGCTATCAGGGCAAGGGATCCATCAGTGGAATCTCACGAGGCTCCTCGGCCTCGACTCCCACGTCCACGGACACCCCTTCTGCGGCCAATGGCGCTGAAGATGGCCGAGACTACGCTCAATTCATTGAGGAGCGCTTTGGTCGCAACCTCAGTACCGCACTAGCTGCACAAGCCAAGATTGCTGTGCGGAGGCGGATTGCTGGTGTGCTCACTGCCGATGTTGAGCTGCCCGATGCCCTCGAGGCCGCTTCGTCTGAAGGGCGAGTCTCTGGTATCTCAGAGGAAGATGTTTATCTGTATCCCGCCGGAATGAGTGCCATTTTCAACTCACATCAAACATTGTTGACTGCCCGCGGCCCCTTGAAGAGCATCTGTTTCGGCTTCCCTTACACCGACACCTTGAAGATTCTACAGAAGTGGGGACCGGGCTGCTTATTCTATGGCCACGGCTCATCGGAGGACCTTGATGATCTCGAATCACGGCTGAAGAATGGTGAGCGATTCCTTGGGCTCTTCACTGAAGCCCCCGGTAACCCTCTGCTCAAGACTCCGGATCTTGTCCGGATTAGAGGTTTGGCCGACAAGTATGGCTTTGCCGTGGTTGTTGATGAGACCATCAGCAATTTCCTCAATATCAACATCCTTCGGTATGCCGATATCGCCGTCAGCAGTTTGACGAAGATTTTCAGTGGAGACAGCAATGTTATGGGTGGCAGCGCAGTACTAAACCCGCAAGCCCCATTCTATAAGCTGCTGAAAGACACCTTGAACCGCGAGTTTGAGGACCTTTACTGGGCAGAAGATGCGGTTTTCCTGGAGCGGAACAGCCGCGACTTCATCAGCAGAATTGACAAGATCAACGCCACCTCCGAAGATATCACCGCCATGTTGAAGGCCTCTCCGTTAGGTAAATCAGCGTCTGCTCTTTCTTCGTTTTGTTCGCACTAACCGAAAATAAACTACAGTCAAAGAAGTTTACTACCCCAAATACAGCCCAACGAGGCCTCTGTACGACAGCCTTCGTACCCCCAACGGTGGCTATGGCGGTCTATTCTCTGTCACATTCCACTCAACTGAGGCATCTATCGCATTCTATGATACCCTTGAGGTCTTGAAGGGCCCTAGTCTCGGCACTAACTTCACCCTCAGGTGAGTGACGATTACCCCAAACCTCCCCTCAACTCTCAAATGGCGCTAATCAGAGTCCTATGCAGCTCTCCATATGTCGTCCTTGCCCATTATCTCGAACTTGACTGGGTATGATATCCCCTATTTCCCGACGACTGCCTCTTCGCGACGCGATCACGAGCTAACATAGATTTGGTTTCTACAGGTGAGAACTTTCAATGTCGACCCTGACCTGGTCAGAATTAGCGTCGGCTTGGAGGAAGTGTCCGATTTGCGAGGCCGATTCCAGCGGGCTTTGGATGCAGTGGAAAAGGTGCAAAAATAGACTCGATGATCCGCTGGCGCTCGCTCCTACATCTTCAACAAAACTCAATCTGCTCAACCTTCCGAGATATTTCTAATAGCCCCAGTGCCGTGTTTCTGGGGCGCACTGCATTCATAGAGATTTAGCCAGTATGAGCGCAGGCACAGTCAACTTCCTACATTTCAAAGGGTATATACACAAAAAATGATGTTAATAATCAAGAAACGCCAAAAACACCGGGTGTTGAAGTAGCGCGTAATCAAGGATATCCAGATCCATAGATTTGAGTTATGTGTAACGCGACGATCAAAATAGACAGAGCACCATCGTCACGCCGTCCCGCTGTCCGACTGCTTGAGTCCAAGTTTGAAAATGGCATGATTCCTGTGCGCGTTTGTAATGCAGGATGCAGAGCATCGCAACTACACAACACCGACAGTTCCAGAACCATCGTCCCAGCCAAGCAAAACGCCTATCGAAAGAGACAATGGAAAAGGTCGAGTAGATATCACCACTTCAGACCGAAATTCAGAAATGACGATCCAAAGGCTCATCATTGCCGATGGCACTAGCAGTCTGGCTGGCAAAGCCCCCAAGATCCCCACTACCCGTTCGTCTCAGAGCTTGTCGCATTGTTTCAACGTTTAGTTCACCACCAAAACTGGAAGAAACTGGACTTTGAGCTAATGGGAGTGGACTTCCCGGCCCACGGGTGCCATGGTTCGGCGACATTTCGAGCCCTTTGAAGGAGGTTGCAATGCTGGTTGGAGGGGACGTGCCCAGTCCATGCGAGGAAGCTGGAGACCGCAACGGAGACGGCGAACGATTATGGTAGCCCGCGCCAATCGGATGGCTCGAGGCTCCTCCGACCTGGGAGGGCTCTCGGCTATACACTGATTCTCCCGTCTCTGCATGCTCTGCATTGACAACATCAGCAAAGGAGATGAAGCTCAATCGTCGCACGTCCGTCGAGTCCAGTGCTGCATGAGCGGACGAGCCTTCATCGGCCTCGATAGAATGGAATCCCGCATGATCAACGAAGCCGGAGGATGCCAGTGAGTGCTCTGCTGTCGACGAACCGGTCACGCCTGCGGCAGCGGATTGGTGCATACTATGAGTGACGATTTCCACTGAATCCGGGTCCAATTGTTCGTCAGTGATGGCGGCCGACGAGGCCTCCAGCACTGGAGGAATGTAGTTCTCAGTGCGAATATGTGCGGGTATGGACGGCGAAGCTTGTTGGGGAAGTATATCTTCTTGAACACTCCGCTCAAAAATTTGAGAGGCTGGGGAATGAAGACGGGGAGGCAACTGTGATGTCCCACCGGGAGACGAGGGTTGCCTGTACGCGTACTTCTGCCGGTCTGAAACACCCGGCGTTCGCAACGCTTCAGACGAGTCGCCAGGTGATATCGGCGAGACAGGTCCACTACTCAGCGCTCCAGATCCCATATGTTGGTCATTGTCGACTTGCTGCACCTGGGGCCAAGTCAGGTTGGCGGGCCTGGGAGCCCGTACATTGGTCGCAGGCTTCCCGACCAGGAGAGCATTCTTGTCTGCTGAGTGTTCTAGATCGCCATGCAGCTGCGCAGAAGGTAAGATAGAATTCTGCAGCTGTCCATCCATAGACTCGGGTAACACATTCCGAGGGTCCGACATGGCGAAATGGGAGGGGGAGGCCAGTGGAAACTGGTCAAGATAACGGGTGTCGAGGAACTATGGAAACCGGGGCCCAAATGTTCTAGAAGACGACAGCCATGACCCAGAAACGTCTTTAGACGGTTCAAGGGTGTGTCTCGAAATGGGAGACAAGAAATATCGACCGTAGGACGGGTAAGAGTGTTTAGAAAAGGAGAGGATGGGAAGGATCGTC
Organism: Penicillium goetzii; assembly: GCA_037043885.1. NCBI lineage: Eukaryota > Fungi > Ascomycota > Eurotiomycetes > Eurotiales > Aspergillaceae > Penicillium > Penicillium goetzii. Next base: position 75,673 of record JAWLST010000006.1, on the reverse strand, counting down.
CTCTCACTTTTTGCCAGGAGACAATGATGACATGCGGTGATCCAGCTGATCAACGCCAACGGGGGGGAGGTGTGTTATGACGGGGTAAAGTACCGGATACAAACTCTGCTGTTTGGGGGCCCACCAGTCATTGTATGATTGTTGAAGTACCAAATACCAGCCGATGACCAAATAGATTACCTAATACGGTATTGGCCGGCCATGCCCGATCGGGATCAAGTCACGAGACTCCAGACTCGGGGAAAAAAGTTCGGGCTCGACACGTCCACCTTGGCCCCGTCTCCCCATCACGGCTCGTTCGTCGACCTCCCTTCACCCACTTATTTTGGTAGGTTTTCAAGTCAAGACAAGGCTCATCGTACTTGTACTTACGCCCCTCAGTTTTCAGCCCGGCATTGGCTTGCAGTCTTCCAAGATGGCCACCTCAATTGCGGCTTCCAAGCGGCCATTCCTCACGCTGCCTTTCCTCCTTCCTTCATGGTCAGATTCCCTTGCTTTGGGATCTCGACGTTATCAATCTTCATACCGGCGAACAAAGCAACGCCTCCGTGTCAAGCCGGATGCCACTTTCGGCTCATCGCACCAAGGCCGCGATCAGATCATCTACAACCCGCCCTCGAGCGCACCATCCGTCTATCACACTCCGAGCAAATTCTTGCCTTCCAACGATGCCCGCAGGTCGATGCGCATTGAAGATGCGGCGACTGCAAATGCGACAGACAAGGTTGAAAATCTCCCCAACGTCTACCGCAGCGATCCCGAGAGAAAGTACCACTTGACCCCCGAGCATGTCGAGGAAATCCGCAAACTCCGCCTGAGTGACCCAATGACCTGGAGCCGACACAAGCTGGCCAAGCGCTTCGAATGCTCGCCCCTCTTCATCGCAATGGTTTGCGAGGCCAGCCCGGAGAAAAAGCAGATTCAAAGGCAGGTGCTGGAGGCCGTGCAATCACAATGGGGACCTAAGCGACGGATGGCCAGAGAGGACCGGAAGTTGCGTCGGGAGGCATGGGGCCGTGATGAGTGATTCAAGTACGCCTGTTTTCCTGGTTGACTTGTATGTTGTTCTGGAGGGGGGGAAGGATTCTCTATGATTAAGGGGGGTCTATCACCGTCGGGGGTGGTATCCAGCCTCTGAACCGTGTGGTTAGCTGCGAATCGCAGCCTCGTGTAAAAACGACATGTATTTTAACCTTCTAGCATTGTTATCTGTATTCTCATATCCATACAACTTTGTCTCTTTTCTTATTGACTATCGGCTATCCTGAGTATCCACCGTATGTATTATGTAGTATTGAGCTGCCTCGTCAAGAGGGTGGGTCTGGTGTCAATAAATTACCGTGGTAGTGCAGATAGATGGATACACATACATAATCATACCCAAAATTACTCAATCAGGCGATAAGGTCAACCCAACCGTAGTGCAATATTATACGCAGGGTCCAAGATGTTTATAGTATATAGTCGTCTAGTACTAGAGTTCACCTAGTATTCCGAAGAAAGCAAGCTTTTCCATCTGCGGTCTCCACCCTCAGAGTACGCGTCCAAACTCCAAAATGCTAGTTTCATGGCCCAAGCGCCAATCGATAAGGCCCGAGGTGAATCACTGGAACCAAAGAAAAATAATCAACTACCAAGTGATTTGGCGGTTATCGCCGGGACTCCAGGGTTGCAGGGCTAAGTATTAATTACGTGATAAGATACTTTTCGGTGCGACAGGGTGCCCTCAGCTTCTGCAAATGCTGCCCCTCTTTCCCCTCCGCATCCCCTCGCTCGCAAGATCTGGGCAATCTCTTCTCTCCAAGTTTTCTCCCTCCACTCGTCCAATCGTCCCTCGCCGCTTCTTCTACGGACATATCAGTGATACCAAGATGGCGCCGCAGCTGGAGCCCTTTTTCAAGCAGTATGTGCCCTTGGTGCTTTCGGCCTGGCAGCTTGGAGTATGAAAGGAAAAAAGAAAGCCATCTGACTCACGCGTGATTTATAGGGTCGACCAGTCGTCCGAGACATTCATTGATCGTATGTACCTAGTCCCACATAAGCTAGCAGCGGATCCTGGACATTCTGGCGAGAAAACCAGGCTAGACAAATTTGCTCGGCTGCTGATCTATCTATATAGGTCTGCGCAAGGCAGTTGCGATTCCCTCGATCTCAGCCCAGGATGAGAACCGACCGGACGTGTTCCGCGTGAGTTCCACAAGCTACCCCTCACGAGACTATGGGGAGACTAACCAGTGTCTATCACGCCGAAGATGGCCCAATTCCTCGCGGACGAACTGACCGCGCTCGGTGCTGAGGTTGAGCAAAGGCCGCTGGGCAAGCAGCCCGGCAAGGAGCACCTCGATCTGCCTCCCGTCGTCGTTGCCCGCTACGGTAACGACAAGAACAAGAAGACCATCCTGGTCTACGGTCACTACGATGTGCAGCCCGCTCAGAAGGAGGACGGTTGGGCTACCGAGCCGTTCGAGTTGACCATCGATGAGAAGGGTCGCATGTATGGCCGTGGATCTACGGATGACAAGGGCCCTGTTCTTGGCTGGGTTAATGTGATCGAGGCCCACCGCAAGGCCGGTGTTGAGCTGCCCGTCAACCTGCTCTGCTGCTTCGAGGGAATGGAGGAGTATGGATCCGAGGGTCTGGATGACTTCATCAACGCCGAGGCCAAGAAGTACTTCAAGGATACCGATGCGGTGTGCATCTCGGATAACTACTGGCTCGGCACTGAGAAGCCTTGCCTGACCTATGGTCTTCGTGGCTGCAACTACTACTCCATTAGTGTCTCGGGTCCTGCCCAGGACCTCCACAGCGGTGTCTTTGGCGGCTCTGCTCACGAGCCCATGACCGATCTGGTCACCGTCCTGTCGAAGCTTGTGGATCCCCAGGGTAACATCCTGATCCCTGGCCTGATGGATCTGGTTGCCCCCGTGACTGAAGACGAGAAGTCTCTGTACGGCAACATTAGCTACACCATGGAGAACCTCCACGAGTCCTTGGGCAGTGAGACTGGTATCCACCCGAACAAGGAGCGCACTCTGATGGCCCGCTGGCGGTACCCGTCCCTGTCCATCCACGGTGTCGAGGGCGCTTATTCCGCCCCTGGAGCCAAGACGGTCATCCCCGCCAAGGTGATCGGCAAGTTCTCTATTCGCACCGTGCCCAACATGGAGAGCGAGGATGTCAACAAGCTGGTGTTCGACCACGTCAAGGCCGAGTTCGCCAAGCTCAACAGCAAGAACAAGCTGGATGTGTGGTTGCAGCATGACGGAAAGTGGTGGGTTGCCAGCCCCAAGCACTGGAACTTCAGTGCCGCCAGCAAGGCCGTCGAGCAGGTGTTTGGTGTCGAGCCGGACATGACCCGTGAGGGTGGAAGGTACGTATATTTTATTTCTTATTTCCCTTCTTATTGCCACGAGTCTAACTGGATTGAATAGTATTCCCGTGACATTGACCTTCGAGCAAGCCACTGGCAAGAACGTCTTGCTGCTGCCCATGGGCAGCTCCACCGATGCCGCTCACTCGGCCAACGAGAAGCTGGACCGCCGCAATTATATTGAGGGAACCAAGCTGCTAGGCGCGTACCTGCACTACGTGGCCGAGGAGCCGGCCACGGAGTAAATGTGCCCGCTCTGTCGGTGCTATAGAAACATATGCCCTGAATTGAGCCAATCAACGTGCTAGCTTATGAATAATTTATGCCCCTTCGATTTTAACATGCCATGTGAAGAGAAGTGGGAAACAGCATGTTTCATGTAACTTGAAAACAACATCAAGTGGAAATAAATACAAGCAGATCAAAATCTTGAGTTGATTTGACCCTGAAGGTTAGGTATTTCTTAGATAGTTTCTGGGCGGAACATACTCCGTACTGTAGATTGCGGGACCTGCGGCGGGGAGGTTCCGCTTACTCATCTCCCGCGTTTGACGCGAAAGTGCGCGCCGACGCGAGCCACGCATGACCTTCTTTGTTCAACTCGGTCCTTGAAGCCAAGGTGGTTTCTGTCGCCATGCGCTAGAACTTTGTCCTCTACATGCAACACCCTTGAGCGATGCCGTCTATCAAACGCGTACAGGTGCCATCGGACTCTGAGGATCAGAGTGACGGGGGATCAGAGAGCGCCGCATCAAACCCCACGCCTTATTCCGTATGTTGTCTGTATAATCCCCGGATTCTTCAAAACAATGGTTGCTAAGGCGAAGACAGAGAAAACGAGCCCGTGTATCCGCTTCTCCTACCTCTTCTGATGGGTCGGGAGCGAACGACCGTCCGTCCGACTCCCCCTCCCCCTCCGCCGATGATGCGCTCCTCGACGAAAATGCGGACGAGGAGGAACTCGAGTTGCTCCAGACACAGATCATCCAGGATAAATACGCCCACCTGGTCGATGAGGCCAATGTCCCTGCTGAACACGGCATTCTCGAACGTGTTGAATGCTACAACTTCATGTGCCACAATCACTTCTCTGTGGAGCTAGGGCCGTTGATCAACTTCATCGTCGGAAAGAACGGTAGTGGGAAAAGTGCGATCTTGACCGCAATCACGCTTTGTCTGGGAGGCAAGGCGTCTGCAACAAACCGCGGACAGAGCTTGAAGAGCTTCATCAAGGAAGGCAAGGAAAACGCCTCCATCATCGTGCGGATCAAGAATCAAGGCGAAGGCGCCTACTTGCCAGACGACTATGGAAAATCCATCATCGTTGAACGCCATTTCACAAAAAGCGGCTCTAGTGGTTTCAAGATCAAAAATGAGCAGGGGCGCATCGTTTCGACGAAAAAGGCCGAGCTGGACGCCATTACCGACTACTTCTCTCTTCAAATTGATAATCCCATGAATGTTCTCTCGCAGGATATGGCGCGCCAGTTTCTCAGCACTTCCAGTCCGGCAGAGAAATACAAGTTCTTCGTCAAGGGTGTGCAGTTGGAACAACTAGACCAGGATTATCGTCTGATTGAGGAATCTGTGGATCAGATTGAGGAGAAGCTCAGAACCCAGGCGCCCAATATTCGCTTTTTGGAGAACCAGAGGGACATGGCAAAGAAAAAGTTGGAACTTTCTGACCAACAAGACTCCCTGAGGGAACGCATCAGGGCCTATCGAAGACAGCTGGCTTGGGCTACTGTGGAGGATGAAGAACGAGTGAGTGGCCCTCGTGCCATCCCTGGATTTGACCTTTACTAACATAAAAACCAGATTAGAGATTCACTCACCAACGAGCTAGCCAAGGCGGATGAGGGAATCTCTAACGCTGAGGCCGATTTAGGCAAATACGACGATGCGCTCCAGGCCGTCGACGCCGAGATAGAGACGGCAGCAGAGCATCGCAGTAGAGCAGACCATGCGATAGAGGAGTGTCAAAAAGAGAAAGAGCAATTGGAGGACAAGGTGAAAATAGACACGCAAGCGACGCACCAGTCCCATGTATGCAAACGGGATCTAAATCAAATTTGCGAGGTGAGAACATTGCTGATACATCACAGGCCGATCAACGTGATATCAAAGATTACCTCAACACTGCGAACAACAGATTCCAAGCCGCGCAAAAAGATGTCGAGGCCGAAGAATTCCGTCTCATCGAAGTAAGCAATGGAGGCTACGCTCGAAGACAGGAGGAATGCAAGGAGGCCGAAGATCGCGCTGCTGCTGCACGGGCCGAGTACGAGTCGCACGAACGAGGCCAACCCTCTCTGCGGGAAGCTATCAAGTCTGCCGAGGGGAAAACACAAGATGCCAAGAAACAGCTGGATATCAAAATACAGGACATCAACCAAGCCGACAACCGGTTGCGAGAGCTCACGAGAGAAAATGCACAGGCTAGAGACGGCTTCCCTGATAAAATGCCAGCGCTGCTCAGGGCCATTCAGCAAGAAAGATCGTTCGCAAACCGTCCGGTCGGACCGATTGGGCATCACGTCACCTTGCTTAAGCCAAAATGGGCTTCTATTATCGAGAGTACCCTTGGACCCAGCCTTTCCAGCTTTGTAGTGAAAAGCCATGGCGACCAAAAGATTCTCAGCAACATCATGAAAAGGGTGGGCTGGTAAGTATTTAAATCGCCCCCCGTTGATAGCTACCAGCAGATGTACCTCTCTAACAGCGGTTACAGTCAATGCCAGATCTTGGTCGGATCTAATGAGAATATCGACACGTCAAACAACGAGCCGGACAGTCAGTATGACACGGTTTTGAGAGTCTTGCAGGTAAGGTAACGCGCTCATCATCAATGAGACAATTTGCTGATTCTGGGTTTGTAGATCGACAATGATCTAGTCCGGGGCCATCTTATTGTCAGACACACCATCGAGAAAATGCTCCTGGTTGAGGATTTGGAACAGGCTTCGTCGTTGATGTTCGACGGTCAAAGGCTCAGAAATGTCTTACGATGTTTCAGCATCGACTCCAGGGATCAGCGGCGCGGAGTTCATCTCTCTTATAACAAAGAGGGTGCTCCCAGTCAATCACCAGTACCGCCGTATAAAGGCTATCCTCGGATGAAGTCAGACCTGGCCTCTCAAACCAGGTATGATTTGAACTGATCTATAAACAATGATTCAGACGCTAATTTCTACCCGTCTACAGTCACCAGCGTGGGGTCCTCCAGGACCTTCAACATCAAAAAGTCGCTCTCAAGCAAGAGTACGACACTGCGGTCGCTCATTGGACATCATGCAAGCAGGATTTCGCGGACTATCAACGGAAGGCCCAAGAATTGAAGATTGGTATGCAGCGACTAGAAGATCATGCCGAGGAGCTCAAAAATGCTCTTGAAGATACCGAGGACGGTCGACTTGACGCCCTGAAAGATGTTCTCAAGGAAGCGGAGACAGAGTTGCGACAACATGAGTTGTCGCTCGACGATAGCAAGACAGCCGTGGCCGTCGTGGTCGAGAGACTGAAGTATTTGCGACGAGACCTTAGGGAGAAAGACAAGGAACTGGCGACTCTGCAACAGAATTGCAATGTTGCCAAGGAGGAGCAGAGGCGTGTGGAAAATGAACGCCATCGAATCCTCAGCGAGAAGAATGGGGCTATCTCACGCATCGATGACGACAAAAGACTTAGGGAAAGAATCCGGGAGAGACGTGACCAATTGGTAGCTCGAGTACTCCAGTCAACCGAGCAGGCCAGCATAATTACGCCGAGAGTTCCTGTGGACGAAGGCGAGACCACCGATAGTCTCGGAGCAAAGGTGGACAAATTAAAAGCGGATTTGCAGCGATACAGTCATCAGTACGTGTTCCCCCTGTGAGTCGTTTCGACAATGCTAATCAGTGGTTCTTTTTTTTAGGCTGGGTGCTACAAGAGAGGAGATTGCCAACGATGCTTCGGCGACGGAGGCCAAGTATCAACGGGCGTTGAAACAGGTGAATGAGATGACCGCGCTGGCCCAGGTAATTCTACGCTTCCGAGATCTTTGATTTTCCAACACCTCGTATTGATTCTAACAATGGGCAGATATTCAAAGAGACGTTGGATAATCGCAAGCAGCGGTGGGGGATCTTCAGATCTCACATCTCGTCTCGTGCCAAGGCTCAATTCACCTACTTGTTGAGCGAGCGCAGCTTCCGGGGTCGGCTACTGACCAACCATCAAGATAAGTTATTAGACCTTCAAGTACGTTCCACCACTCCCTTGAATCAGCAGCTCGTCAACTGACTCATGTTTCTCCCTGCCTAGGTTGAGCCCGATATCACGAAAGACGATAGCACAGGCCGTGGAGCCAAAACACTCTCCGGTGGTGAGAAGTCATTCTCACAAATCTGCCTGCTGTTGGCCCTCTGGGAAGCTATGGGGTCTCCCATTCGGTGTCTCGATGAGTTGTACGTAACATTCCATGCAGTGTTGATCTTCTTTTACTTACCAACTCTCCAGTGATGTGTACATGGACCATATCAATCGAAAAATGGCCATTGACATGCTTGTAAGTATCTCTATGTTTGAGTCTCCCCAAACTTTGATTATTGACGCTTGCTTCCAGATGATCGCCGCTCGACGGTCGATTGGACGCCAATTCATCTTGATCACGCCGGGTACCAAGACAGATATCACTATTGCGCCTGATGTCCGAGTGAAGGAGTTAGCCGAACCTGAACGTGGTCAAACAACTTTGGCCTTCCAGAGGTAACAATCACGGCAAGGATGGATGACATGATTAGTGTACATAGGGTTTGGTCTTGCATTTATCCTGAGGTGTATGGTGGTTTTCTTAGATAGCTTAATACCCCGTTCGATGTCTGAGGACAGCTTGGTTTCAATCTGATCTGATAGAGTTTATTAGTCAAGTGTCTTGAAGTAGTCATCCCGTAGATCATTGATCATTGTGGATGTGGACTAGATTGCGGACATCTTAGTCGTATAGAATCATAGTCTGCTCTGGAGCGGAGATCGAGGTCACGTGATGGCCGCGGGACCGACTGCGATGACCGCCCGCGCAGGTCTTTTGACTTCCCGTGAATCCCTTCACTCTTCCTGAACCTCATCCTCTTCCCACCTCCAATCTTACCGTCCTCCTTACCTCTTGCCCACGAGAATCTTCTTCGATCTTGTCTTCCACCACTCTTCACTGGGCATCCGCTTCGATCACCCTTCCACCAGACCTATCTCAATCTGAACAACTGCGGCTCTGACTCTTCCATCCACCCTCATCCTTTTCACCCTCCTGGTTTGAGCTCTGCGGTACTTCCCAAGACCTCTTCAGCCTTCCTCTCTTATTCACCTTCGATCAACTCTCACAACCTCATTCACTCAATACCTTGGTGAACCGAACCGTCTTCCGCTCCCACGAAATCGCACGACTCGCAACCTCAAGCCCCGCATCTCTCGTGGACTTTCCTCCTCCACAGCTCTCACCTTATTTCCTTCCATTATCCACAACAACCATGGCTGACGCTCTCGCCTCACAACTTAAGAACACCACCCTCGGGTAAGTCCTCTGGTACTCATCGCATTACAGCAGATTACCCGCTGACCATTTTTATCTAAGCAGGGACGGCACCTCCGAGGCCAGACTCCAGGACACACTCAAGCTACCTCCCAAGGATGCCCGACCCCAGACCGAGGTTGGTTACTCACTGCTCCTCGTGGAAATATACGCAGAAAACTGATTGGATTTACAGGACGTTACTGCCACCAAAGGCCTCGAGTTCGAGGACTTCTACATTAAGCGGGAACTGATGATGGGTATTTTCGAGGCCGGATTCGAGAAGCCCTCCCCCATTCAGGAAGAAACGATACCCGTTGCCCTCACTGGTAGAGATATCCTTGCCCGCGCCAAGAACGGTACCGGCAAGACCGCTGCCTTCGTCATTCCCACCCTTGAGCGAATCAACCCGAAAAGCACCAAGACCCAGGCTCTGATCCTGGTCCCCACAAGAGAGCTGGCTCTTCAGACTTCCCAGGTTTGCAAGACTCTCGGAAAGCATCTGGGTATTAATGTCATGGTCACCACCGGTGGAACTGGCCTCATGGATGATATCATCCGGTTGAATGATGCCGTCCATATCCTGGTCGGTACCCCTGGCCGAGTCCTGGATCTTGCCAGCAAGGGTGTTGCCGATCTGTCCGAGTGCCCGACTTTCGTGATGGATGAGGCGGACAAGCTCCTCTCCCCCGAGTTCACCCCTGTCATTGAGCAACTGATGTCCTTCCATCCCAAGGATCGCCAGGTCATGCTTTTCAGTGCTACTTTCCCCCTCATCGTCAAGTCATTCAAGGACAAGCACATGCGCAACCCGTATGAGATCAACCTGATGGATGAGCTCACCCTGCGCGGTATTACGCAGTATTACGCCTTCGTGGAGGAGAAGCAGAAAGTCCACTGCCTGAACACCCTGTTCTCCAAGCTCCAGATCAACCAGTCGATCATCTTCTGTAACTCCACCAACCGTGTGGAGCTACTGGCTAAGAAGATCACAGAGCTTGGTTACTCTTGCTTCTACTCGCACGCTCGGATGCTCCAGCAGCACCGTAACCGCGTTTTCCATGACTTCCGCAACGGCGTGTGCCGTAACTTGGTCTGCTCGGACTTGCTGACCCGTGGTATCGATATCCAAGCGGTCAACGTCGTGATCAACTTCGACTTCCCTAAGAATGCCGAGACCTATCTTCACCGTATCGGTCGTTCCGGACGTTTCGGTCACCTGGGTCTGGCCATCAACTTGATCAACTGGGAAGACCGTTTCAATCTGTACAAGATTGAGCAGGAGCTGGGCACCGAGATTCAACCCATCCCTCAGAACATTGACAAGAACCTTTATGTCTACGACTCTCCCGAGAACATCCCTCGTCCTATCTCGAACCCCGCGCAACCCATGATTTCGGCTCCCCAGCAGCCTATCAACGGAGACCGTCAGCCTCGTCGTCAGCACCACCACCAGAACCAGAACAATGGGCAGTACTACAACAACAACAACCGCGGTCGGGGAGGATCTTATCGTGGAGGCCGTGGCCAAGGCCCTCGTCGTGGCCCCCAGCAACATGATCCCAACAGGGCGGCTCTTGCCCCGAGCCAGGTTGGCCCGCAGCCCCCGGCTCCCGTGTCTTAAAAAACCCCTCGTCATCATAGATCTGAAGTGGGGGTTCTCGGAAACACTGCTATCTTACTCTGATGACCCATGACACGGCTGCCTCGGACTTTCCCTTTTCAAAACATGCTGCGCATCGCTTCTTACTTGTTTTTCTCTGATTCATTACCTGCTCTCCTCCCCTTTGCCCTTTTTTTACCCTTCTTATGTTTTGTCCTGCATGGGAATTTTTTTTTCTCAGAACGGACTTTGGCAGCTTCACTCGACGACTGTTCCTCAAAGATGAAGTCTACCATTGCTTTCTTGCAACCTCTTCTCTTGTCACGATGCTACGGTACTGGGGCAATCTGTGTATCATAATTCCCCGTTCTGCTCTTCATGGTCTCCCACTGATTTTATCGCAATGGGTCGCTTTGGGGTTTCTTCTTTGGTTTGAGCATGGTGCATTGTTCGGTGCCGCAAGTGCTCTGCGATCCTGATTTTCATCCCCCCCACACACACAAGGTGTACATATGCTGGTTCACCGCGGTTATGCTTCAACGGGTTGCAGGGCAAGTGGCGTTCTCGGGGGTCTTTGATTGACTTTGGCGTTCTGACGGAGTCGGCGGAAGCTGATGTTGATACGGCTTTCTTCGATCTTCATTTTCCTATTGTTCTCGCTGCTCAGAGAGAGCCACGACCCTCTTCCACGATGCTGTGGAATTTCACCAGCGACCATCTGGTTTCCAATCTCCCCAAATGCATTTTTACTCTTCCCTCCTCGGGTTCAGCTTTGAATCCAGGGGTTCGTTACCAGCATCACTCCCAATTCCCATCAACCTCATGCCACTCACACCTGGCCTCGATACGATACCGCACTGTCTCGACATCTTACCCCTCACCATATGGCATATCCTCACACCGTTTCCGATGCCTTTTTGATGTCGAATCCCCCAATTTCTCCCACAACACCAACCCGAACCTCACGAAATTAAAAAAAAAAAAAAAGAAAAAAAAAATCGGAGGAGCACTAAGATGCCAAGGACCTAGATAGCATCTTGTGAAATGACAAATACTCCCTCTGATATCTTGCCTGCATTCATGTAGATCAAGTAGATCCAGTAGATCCAGTATACTAGTAGATATCTAAGAAGACTAACACCAGGACTAGGACCAACTTTATAAAAATCCTCTGTACATCGACTCTACAAGTCTAAAGATCCAGAAACCCACCGAAGTCGGAGTAAAGAGAGCTGCGCAAAGTGGGGCTGCGGGCGACCGTAAATGCGATCTACGAAACCCGAGGTCCAGAGCACTTTCAACCTCGATCATTGTCGCTCCAAATGGCTACTGCGAGCAGGGATCCAACGGCCAAGGTGAGTACACAGTCATTGCGATCGCATATTTTAAGACTAATCAGTCAAATCGGACAGCCCAGCGCTCTGCGCTCCATCATTGCGGGCTCCACTGCTGGAGCCGTGGAGATCGGTAAGGATCCCGGATGTGTGACTTCATAACGTGTGCGCGCGCTAACCACTGGTTATTACTAGCAATTACCTATCCTGCTGAGTGTATGCTCACCCTGCGCTACCTTCTACCTCCTCGCTCGCCAAGCTAATTGACGACCTAGTTGCGAAAACCCGGACACAACTTAATCGCCGACTTGCGGAGGGCCAGAAACTCCCGTGGCCACCATTCGGCAAGCAGTGGTACGCGGGATGTACTACGTTGATTATTGGAAACTCGCTGAAGGCCGGAATCCGTGCGTGTGCTCTTCTTGCAATGCTATGGATACTAGCTAATCCGCGTCTATACAGGCTTCGTTGCGTTCGACGCTATCAAGGCATCTCTCCAGGATGAGAACGGCAAGATTTCGGGGCCAAGGACGGTCGTGGCTGGATTTGGTGCGGGCTTCACCGAGTCTCTTCTCGCGGTGACTCCCTTTGAGAGTATCAAGACTCAATTGTATGCAATCCATTTGGTTCCCTCGATCCTAGCAACAAATCACTGACATGGCGGTACTGGCAGGATTGACGACCGAAAGGCTGCCAAGCCTCGCATGAATGGATTCCTTCACGGCAGCAAGATCATCTGGCAGGAACGTGGGATTCGGGGCTTCTTCCAGGGCTTTGTGCCTACTACTGCTCGGCAAGCTGCCAACTCGGCCACCCGGTTCACCAGTTATACTACTATCAAGCAGTTCGCCGAGGGCTATGTGGCCCCGGGTGAGAAGCTCGGAACACTCGCTACCTTTGGTATCGGTGGATTGGCGGGTATTATCACGGTGTATGTGCTGGAAGCTTCCCCGGGCGATGCATTCGATTCAGTCCGCTGACTTGTGATGATTCTACTAGTTACGTGACTCAGCCTCTCGACACAGTGAAGACAAGGTGAGTATCCCAGTTGAGCGTAGACAGCGTTGTGTGGAAGTTGCTGACCATCTCTATAGAATGCAATCGCTCGAAGCCAGCAAGAACTACAAGAATAGCTTCGTCTGTGCCGCCAGAATTTTCAAGGATGAGGGTGTCTTCACTTTCTGGTCGGGAGCCATGCCCAGACTGGCCCGATTGATTCTGAGTGGTGGAATTGTGTTTACCATGTGCGTCTTTTGCAGCATTCATTGCTTGTTCTTGAGTGATATACTAACAATACCTGGCAGGTATGAAAAATCGATGGAGTTGATGGATCTCGCAGATCCCGAGCGAAAGTACCTTTAAAAGGGTACATTGACCCAAAGTATGTGCCATTTTAGCATAGATGGGGTGCGAGGATTATTTTGCTGTTTGAATAGAGTCAATATCCATGAGAATGCGTCGCTATAAAAGTACATGGTATCATTTCTTTAGTGTACAATATGACCAGCCGTGCTATGATTTGTTTTTGACAGGCCTTGTGTTCTTTCACTTCTTCTTCGTCTTCTCCTCCTTTAGCATTTCCTCTGCTACCATGGTCTCGACGTCGCGGTCAGCCATCCAGGTGCGTACACTTTCCATAACTGTCTCCAGGCCGTCGCCACCATCGAGGACACCGTCGAGATTGTGGATCGTGGTGCCGCTCCGATGATCGGTACAACGGCTCTGGCCATAGTTGTATGTGCGAATCTTGTCCCCGCGGCCCATTCGAGCCACTCCGCCCATTGCACCGCGGCGCAATTGGACCAATTCCTGTTCGCGCTCTTCCTGGCGCGTCTCGGCGATCTTAGCTCGTAGCACCTGCCAGGCCCTTCGTCGGTTGGAGTGCTGGGACCGTTCATCCTGCATGGAGACAACGGTGCCCGTCGGGATATGGGTCAATCGAATGGCGGACTCGGTCTTGTTGACGTGCTGTCCACCGGCACCGCTAGCTCTCATCTTTTCCACGCGCACTTCTTGTGGGTCAATATAGTAGTCACTGTTGGGATCTTCAAAGTTCAAGGCATTGTCCGCGCCGCTGGCGCTCTCTGGGAAACTCGGCAAGACCATCACGCTGACAGCGCTTGTGTGTGTTCGACCCTTGGTTTCCGTCGCCGGCACTCTTTGAACTCGGTGTACCCCAGACTCGGTCCGCATGATATCGTATGCACCGTCTGCCTCAATCTCGATTACTCCTTCGCTCAGGCGATCCTCTGATGCTCCGTCCTCGACGTCCTGTTTCAAAATTGTCGGGCGAAGACCTCTCCGAGAACAGAAAGACATATACATCCGGAGCATCTCAAATGCGAAGAGGCCTGCCTCATCTCCTCCTGCTCCAGGACGAATCTCCACGAGACATGGTAAATCCGCAAACGGGTGACGGGGGATCAGGGCCTTTTTGAGCCGGTCTGATATCGTAGGTAAGGCCTCCCGGGTGGACTCCAGGTCCTCGATTGCGAGAGATCGTAGTTCTTCGTCGGTCTCCGGTTGCTCTAGGAGAGACTTTAGTTCGACAATAGATTCGTTGGCGCTGTCCCATTCTTTCAAGACTGTTGTGACGGGAGCGATCTCCCCGGCTCGTTTGGCGACTTTCGCATCGAAAGCCTCTGCTAATTTGTCGGAGAGTGTCGCATGTTCGGTGGCGAGCAATCGCGCTCTCGTCAAGAGGACCGGAGACAGGCCGGAGTCTGCGGCGGCGGCTGGGCAAATTAGCGGAGGTGCATGTAGAATGGAGAGCTTGGAAATATTAAAGCTATTTACCGGTATGTGCAGATCGCAAGAACACATTAAGGCCCAATCTAGCAGGCCGCCAGAATAGTCGGCGGCATTGGAGCATCCTGGGGTTATTAAAAAGAAAGAGAAGAGCGTCCAAGAAGATAAGATCGGAGGATTTGCGGGCTGCGGGCGTAATTTAATCGTACGGTACGCGTAAAGGCCACCGAACGGGCTTCGAGGGTCTTCTCGACTTGCATTTGCATTCCACATCGCTGACTTGTCCTTATCACCTTCACTCTTTTTTTTTGTTTCTTTAGAACCAACTGTTACCAAGGCCATGTATATGCGCCTCAACTAAAATCAACAATGCGCATCTCGCTTGAAACCGTCACGGCCGTCCTGGCTTGTCTCTCCACCAGCTATGCACTCCAGATTCCCCCCGATACGCCGCTGTCCGAGTTGATCTCATCCGCCAAAGCGCATCTCGCAAAGGGCTCCCCGCGCGATGCTCTCGTATACTTTGATGCTGCCGTCTCGCGCGATCCGACGAACTATATCACCATCTACCAGCGCGGCGCCGCTTACCTGTCCATTGGCAAGAACACCCAGGCGTCGGAGGACTTCAATCGGGTACTTGAACTAAAGCCCGATTTCGAGGGCGCGCTGCTCCAGCGATCTCGTCTCAAGGCTCGGTCTGCCCACTGGAAGGAAGCTTTGAAGGATCTGGAGCGTGCAGGGAAGAAGGACTCGGTCGAATACCAGGAGCTCCAGGCCGCGCGGGATGCAGCAGCCCTAGCTCTGGCTGCGGAGAAGAAGGGAGACTGGGAGGCCTGTATCGTGCAGGCTGGAGTGGCCATTATGAAGGCGAATACGGATCTGTCGTTGCGACAGGCTCGCGCACACTGTCGGTTCGAGAGGGGTGAAGTGGAGGAAGGTGTGAGCGATCTCGCGCATGTTCTACAGATCTCCCCGAACTTGGTGGAGCCTCATCTACAGATGTCCTCCATGCTGTTCTATGCCTTGGGTGATAGTGACCGTGGTCTCGCGCAAATCCGCAAATGTCTGCATACCGATCCTGATTCAAAGGCCTGCAATCGTCTCTATAAACGAGAACGACAGCTGGCTAAGTCATTGGGGAAACTGCACAGTGCCTTGGAGGCGCGCAAGTTCAGTAATGCCGTGAAGTTGATGGTTGATGATGGCGAAGACACTGGGTTGATCACCGATGTGAAGAATGATGTCGCCGAGGCGAGAACAGCGGGTCATATTCACCCAGCGGCGTCTAATAATCTCTATGTCTTCCTGGTTGAGAAGACGTGCGAGTCCTACCGAGAGGTTTGTGTCCCCCATCTTTTCTTTGAATGTTCTGACATGCTAACTTGCGTCGATAGATGCGTATGATCAAAAAGGCTGGTCCTTATTGCGCCGAGTCCCTCCAACTGGTTCCACATTCTCTTCATGGTCTGCTATACCAGGCCCAGACTGAGCTGGACGAGGATCGATTTGAAGAAGCAGTGCGCACATTGAACACTGCTCGGGAACATCATCCCCATGCCCAAGAGGTCCAGTCCCTTCTTCAAAAGGCACAGGCTTTGTTGAAGCGCTCGAAGCAAAAGGATTATTACAAGGTCCTCGGGGTCAGTCGGGACGCAGACGAACGGACAATCAAGCGAGCATACCGTCAATTGATGAAGCTGCACCACCCCGACAAGGCTCACGCTCAGGGAATATCCAAGGAGGAGGCGGAGAAGAAGATGGCCTCCATCAACGAAGCATATGAAGTCCTGTCCGACTCCGAGCTGCGTACCCGGTACGACAATGGGGACGATCCCAATGACCCCGAGTCGCAGCAGCGAGGCAATCCCTTCCAAGGCAGTCCCTTTGGCCACGGAGGCGGGCAGCAATTCTTCTTCCAGCAGGGTGGCCAGCAGTTCAAGTTCGGTGGTCAGGGATTCGGAGGCTTCCCCTTCCGCTGATCTTTTTTTTTTCCTTTTCTCTGGCGTCACTTTGCCATTGTAGAACATACCGTGGTGTTTCTAGGAGTATCTACGCCAAGTCGTCCGCTACCCGTTGGAGGGTATTACGGGCTGGGCATCATTGTTGTCCTTTTGAATTGTTTCTTCTTCTTTTCCGTAGTTACCATTGGCAGTAAATGGACAAATTTTCAGCTGCGGCAATCGTCTGGTTCATTGACTATCCTAGTACGATAAATTCCATTTCATCCTGTAGCACGATGCATTCTCCGCCCGAAAATTGCTATCATGGAACATCGCTCCCTCTTTATTCTGCTCCACGGTCTCGTCTTCACGATCGGGGCGGATCCGTCAACGGCACATAGCTCACCTGGAAGACCTTCTTTTTGTGAACTGTTCCATCTGCCTTTTTATCCACCACCCAAATATACTGGCCTCCATCAAGACCAAAGCTGCTCAAGCTGGTCCCATCATTCTCTGACTGAACCGGTATGAACAGTCTTCCGGGAGCCCGCAGTTGCTCAATCAGCACTGGGTGGAGCTCCTCAGCCGCCGCGCCAACGTGGATAGCATCGTAGGGGGCATTCTCTTTCCAGCCCAGACGTCCATCTCCCGTGATGAATTTCACCTGTCCGGATTCCTGGAGTTGGCGACCTTCTTCTGACTTGTTCATGTTGGATCGGGCCAGATCCACTAGTTCGGGGATGTGGTCGATGCCAATCACCTGGCCTGGCGCGGCGCTGCCGGGCCGGCCTGTCACCAGATTCGCTAGGACGTGTGTAAGGTATCCCGAGCCAGATCCGATGTCTAGGACCCGAGATCCAGGTTGGAGGTGGTCAATTAGATACTCGCAGGCGTGGCCATGCATGTGTGGTGCGGAGATGGTGGCTCCATGCCCGATGGGCTGGGGCGAGTCCGAGTACGGCCTCGAGGGCGCGTAGTGGGCGCGATCAACCTGGGTGAGAGTGTCAGAGAGTGTCTGTGGATGTAGGATTTTGGTTATTTGTAGTGTGGTTGGCTGCTTACGCCTATCATGGCTTCTTTGACGCGTTCATTCTTGATCAGTTCGGCCTTGAATAGGTTCTCGATCAACTCGGTGTTAGTGGATCCGGAGCAATACCACGCCATGGTGAAGGTCCTTGTAGGGCGCCAGGTGAGTCTTTGGTGTAGTTTTCGTAGTCTATGGAGCATGTAGGAATTACGGAGCTAAGTAAAGGATGAATCTGGAAGCCGTTTCAAAAGTGTCTGGTGATGATTGATGAGATCGGTGGAGGCGACGGGCTTTGTGACGCCATGCTCCCCTCATCCTCCACGTGATGGCATCTCGACGGTTCTTCTCGCCTTGTAGTGGTGAGGTATGTTGATATTGGCCTTTTTGATGTGTGTGAATCTGCCAGTTTGCTATGCTTGGTATTAAGTTGGTTTGAAATGACGTATGGGTGCTACGACACTGTACCAGTTGTGAATGACATACCTACATAGCGGGATATACTTGTCTAGTGTGGATATATATATATATATATCCAGTGCTCCACCGGGCATGACAAGCACCCTCTCCATAGATACTGGATGCAACATTGTTACTTTGAATACGCGCCAAAAAGAATCGAAATCAAGCACAGATTCATAATCATTACTATCACCAGTTTGACACTCTATCTTTCATCATTTACCAATATGAATTCAAAGTGGGGAGGGAAAAGTAAGCCTGAAACTCCAGGCAGGCAGGGCGGAACCTTCCAATTTCGGAAGTGGCTCGATGACTCAGCGGCTAGTTTATAAACAAACCACGTGACTCTCGGAACTTTCTTTCCTCCACGTCACTCACCGCCTTCCACACCGCCCCATCAACACACCACTCACCGCCTTTGTCACTGCCAACACGTGACCCCTTGACCCCCATCTTAACTCCGACAGCCCCGCTGATTCAAGAAGCGCCTCCAGCATGGCCACTGAAGCGGCGCTTGCCAATTTTGATGTCCGCGCCGATGTGGACTTCATGATCCTGGACTATCTGGCGTGCTTCGCGCTGGATAAGATCCTGGCCGCGGCCGGCACCCCCAACCCCAGCCCAGCGCTGGAAGATGAAGTGAATTGGACGGTGAGACTCGTCGAAAGTGAGTTGAGATGAGCCCTGATTTATGATCCCTGATCGCGCCTTTATGTGCCTGTTCTGACTCCCACAGGCTTCCAATCACTGCTGCCCCGAAACCATCCGGAGCAGCCAATCCCGCTGGAGCTGGATGTCAAATTGCGAGTCTTCACCCTGGCCCGTGATCTCTGGAACTACCCCCACCCGCAAACCACCACCCCCGCCGCCCCCAACACCCCTCCCCTGACACGCATTGGGGTTGACTTCATGAGAATGTGCTCGGTCGCCGTCCACCGGGTCTCCGAAACTCGGTGGTTCGACGTCGGTGGCCGGTTCATGATCCAATCCGCGCTGCAGGAGTTCCGCGAAGGGGTCATGGACCCGGTGACGCTGCCCAGGTTCTCTCGCTGGACCCCGAACACCCCCGAGCAGCGATCAAAGTGGTGGGATGTTCGCGAGAGCTACGCTGCGGAGGTGCCGGAGTCCTCGGAGGACCATGCGGCATGGGAGACTCTCAACCAGCAGTATCCCTTTGCCCACTTCAAAGCCATCGTGGTGGAGTTCCTCTTCGAGCTCATGACTACCCTCGATCCGCCCATTCTCCTCCAACTGGAACGGGGCCAGCTCGATGGTCTGACCCCCGAGGAAACCCAACAGCTGATGAAGGAGGCTGGAATGATCTGAACACGACACTTGCCCCGAACCGAGAGAAATTACCCTTGTCTCACTCATCTTGTTCTCTAACTCGTCCTGTTGTCTAACCTTTCTTGTTGACCAACCTGTCACATTGGCCAACTTGTCTTATTGTTTGATCAGGTCCGGGAGGAGGGAAGGGCGGGCGGAGATGAACGTCATCTAAAAACCTCCCTACCTGATCAAGTTCACAGTCATGTCGATCGATCGGACCGTTATCTAGGAGCTACGCTGACCGTAGGCGCAAGAGACACCGCCACCACACAGACTGGATGGCTTTCCCTACGAGACCCTTCCTCCCGCTTCAAGAAGAGCGTATCCTAAACGTGCTACTCTAAATGGTACTACACCCTCAAGAATTTAACCAGCTTGGTCAGTGACATGGCGGTTATATTTTAAAAATCGAATAATCTACAGAGGATGCCAATGGCGGCTCTAACCACGACAAACACAAATTACCCAACAAGGTGCTGAGGATGGAATCGTTTACCCGAGCAGCATGCGGCGGGGGTCCTCGATGTACTCCTTGACCTGTGATGGGGATTAGAACCTGGTTCGAGTTTGAAGGATAGGGAGTCCAGCAACATACCTTGACAAGGAAAGTGACGGCTTCACGGCCATCCAGGAGACGGTGGTCGTAGGTGAGGGCGAGGTACATCATCTGTTGGCGAGAATTAGTACCCTGTGTGACTGCAACGAGGAAAATGTGGCGAGTAAGTGCTATCTTACCGGGCGGATTTCAACCTTGCCGTTCACAGCGACAGGCTTGTCCTTGATGGCGTGGAGACCCAGGACGGCTAAAGAGAAGTCTGTCAGAGAAATGTTGCATAGGAAATAGCTGGGAAGAATGGATGGATGCTCACCGGTCTGGGGCAGGTTGATGATAGGAGTGCCCATCAGGGAGCCGAAGACACCACCCTTGAATCCGTGTTAGCAAATAGTCATATCATGGCACAAGAAATGGCTGAACTTACGTTGCTGATGGTGAAGGTACCACCGGCCATATCCTCAATGGTGAGCTTATTGTCACGAGCCTACCAATCCGTGTCAGTAAATTGTTCTCCTCTCATTCGTAGAGCGGCTCTGTCTTACCTTCTTGCCCAGCTCGGCGATCGACTGCTCAATGCCGACCAGATCCATCGTCTCGGTGTTGCGGACAACCGGGGTGACCAGACCCTTCTCGGTAGCAACTGCAACACTGATGTCGACGTAGTCGCGGTAGACAATAGTGTCACCGCCGTTGGGGCCCTCAATGGAGGCATTGACGGCAGGAACATCCTTCATGGCCAGCACGCAAGCGCGCGAGAAGGCGCTCATGAAGCCCAGCTTGACACCGGTCTTCTTGAGAACATCGTCCTTGTACAGCTTGCGGAACTCCATCAGCGAGGACATATCAACCTCGTTGAAGGTAGTCAAAGAAGCAGCGGTGTTCTGGGACTGCTTCAGACGCTCGGCAATGCGCAGGCGCATACGGTTCATCTTGACCTATTGGTGGGAAAAATTGCTCATTAGTCCCGTATCACCAACTGGGAAGAAAATTCAACGGCCAAAACGTACCCGGCGCTCCTCGCGACCGCCAATGGCGGGCTTGGACTCGGTAGCAGCAGGCTTGGGGGACTCGGCCTTAGCAGGGGCCGCCTTGGGGGGAGCAGGCTTGGTCTCCTTGGGCTTCTCGGGCTCGGCGGCGGTCTCCTTGGGCTTCTCGGGCTCAGCAGCAGCCTCCTTGGGCTGCTCGGGGGCGGCCTCCTTCTTGGCCTCGGGGGCAGCACCGCCCACCTCCAGCTTGACGAGATCCTGGCCGACGGTGACGGTGTCCTCCTCGTTCACAAGAAGCTCCTTGATGGTACCGGCTTCCGGGGCGTTCACGGAAACATCGATCTGGTGCGCGAAGTGCTCACGTTAGATTTCGTAGATCGAGAAAAAGTGTTGAAGTTCAAGAATATCTCTACCTTGTCGGTCTCGATAGTGGCAATCTCCTCATCACGCTCGACGTAGTCGCCAACCTCTGAAGATAAGATGTGAGCAATTTTAGAACCGAAACAGGTTTTTCTACCCTGGACAGCTGGGTGTACATACGTTTGGAGAACTGCTTCAGGGTACCCTCTGTGATCGACTCGGCCATCTGGGGGACCTTGACGATGGAATCGGCTAGATCGCATGGGACATTAGTCTCATGTTATGTCCTGGGGATAGAACGGGGCCGTTGTAGCTACCGTAGGTGCGAATCTGGGAGCCCACGAACGGGGCGAGGTTGCGCGAGACATTGATGCTATTTGGATCCTTGATTAGTATATGAAATGCGACTCGTAAGGGCGCATGTTCTTACCCCGAGGACACCTGCAGCAAGCCAGAGGCCCTGGGGAAGGCATTGGAGCGCGTGAGGGTGGACAGGCTCTGGGTTCCGCTAAGCCGGCTGGGAGCCCGAGTGGCCCGGGTCAGAGTCGTCAGGCGCTGGCCGGAAAGGCGCGCGAGAGGGAGTCGAGCAGCCATGATGTGTAAAAAGACCGAGATCACAAACAATAAAAGTCACAATTATCTCCCAAAGGAAGTTGGGGAGGAGAAGCGGAAAACAGGGATTGTTAGGGGGAAAAAAGAAAAAGGCCTCAAAACGCCCTGTTGCTGTTACGTAGCCGAAGCCAAAAGCTCCCGATGCCGAGATGCGGAAGAAGCCCGGCAACGGAGTAATATTCTTACGCCTGGGTACGGGTGTCTGCAGCGGCCCCAATGGCACTTTGCAACGAATGGGGAAGCCGAGAATAGTCAACCCGCAGCCCTTCCTATTATTCTCGGACGGCCTGAACGAATTGACGTGGATTGTCCAGGAGACCTCTACGCCCTCGATTTAACTACACGAATCTGCTTCTCGATTAGCTCGCTCCAATTGACCTTCCGACTACATCATGTCCACCACCACTGTGACGTGAGTGCCCTGCGACGCCGTCCTGGCGCAATTCCACTTCACTATGCACCTCCACCACCGTCACCACCACCGCTACCAGGCACCAGGATATCCGACTGACTTTACCATTGCAGGTCGCTCTACCGACGCTCCTTGAAGCTGTCTCTGGACTGGGCTGTCCAGCGATCCATCTGGCGCGGACAGGCCGTCTACATCCGCTCCCTCTTCGATGCCAACAAGGATGTCCGTGATCCTCGCCAGCAACAGGTACGCGACCACAAACCGAGCTCGGACAAAAAGACCTACTGACTGGGGACAACAATCCAGATTCTGCTGCGCGAGACCGAGAAGCTGTTGAACGAGTGGAAGCACCCCGACCCCTACCGGGCTCCAACGGCCCCTGGTGGTGAGTGTCGACCGTTTGATATTGGCCTATCGCGCATCCAATTAACCATCATTTATAGGAAACAAATGGGAGCGCAACATTCCCGCTCCGATTCTCCCATGTACGTGGAATTGCTCTTCCTCAATGCTCTACTTCGGACTAACCATCTATCGCAGATGCGGCTCCCCCCGCCGCCCACTGATGGACTGGGTTTTGAGCATGGATATCATTCACTTGGGGGTTTGCGAATCAATTTCATACAATTTTTGTTGTTTTTCAGAATTACAGTCACGGGCACATGTAGATACAATGAAAAAAAAAGCCTATGTCACATTTCAAATCCAATCGAGTCCGAACTTGCACGGACTGGTAGCGATTAGAGCCCCAAGACACTCGAAGTTCGCACTTGTCGCGTCAAGTATCAAAATGAGGAGGAACACACGCTGCAGATGCTACGTTTACACCAAAATATAGAAATGGAAAGGAGGTATAAATGGAGGACCTAGAATCTTTTTCATTGATTCGGGCGTTTGCCCGGGACTAGTTATCCGAAAAAAAGAACTTGAAATCCCTCGAACAAGCTTGAAGTTCGTCGGTATCATTCCATGCCCGTAGGCATAATGTACAACCTGGAAACTGATGAAGAAAAGAGAAAACGCAGAGCCATAACGTGCCCATCCCATAACCCCATTATCGTGTCAATGAACCAACCCGCGCCGGAAAAAACAAAAGGAAAACCGCGAGAAGAAAAACCACCGTTTACAGCTCCTGGCTGCCCTTGCCGGCCTTGGGGGTCTTCTTGGGGAGGAGGTCTGGAAGATGCGTCAGTAAATGATGGATCCCAAAAGATAAGTTGGTTGGAAAACGTACTCTGGTGAATGTTGGGGAGGACACCACCCTGGGCGATGGTGACGTGACCCAGGAGCTTGTTCAGCTCCTCATCGTTGCGGATGGCAAGCTGGAGGTGACGGGGGATGATACGGGTCTTCTTGTTGTCACGGGCGGCGTTACCAGCCAACTCGAGGATTTCGGCAGCCAGGTACTCAAGGACGGCAGCCAGGTAGACGGGGGCACCGGCACCAACACGCTGGGCGTAGTTGCCCTTGCGGAGCAGACGGTGGACACGACCAACGGGGAAGGCCAGACCGGCCTTGGAGGAACGGCTGTAAAAAGTGTTGATGTCAGAATGAGTCGTTGATAACGAAAGAGGCTTGAGATTGGATTTTGACGCGACCATCAAAACAAAAAGCAGGGGGGATGAGGATCAACTTACGACTGCGCGTTCTTGGAACCGCTAGCCTTGCCGCCAGACTTTCCGCCAGTCATTTTGAATGTGGGTTGTGAGGGTTGGGTTTTTGAAAAAAGGGGGATGGATTGGGTTGTTGAAGAGTTGTGGGAGTTGAAAGCAGTTGGGAGAGTTGTCGTACGTGGTAGAGGAGGGGGGGGCGTCTTGACGGGAGATAGAGGGAACCTTTATAAGAAACGCGGAGGGTGACGTTGGGCGGGCATCAACCAACGGAACTCCAGATCACGCTCTCGCTTAGCGGGATCGGCCAATGATAAGGCGGGATCACGGCCAATCCGCGCCGTGTTGATGGGCGGGCGCATTCCAAATCAGGAATGGTCCCGTATTAATTACGCCGTACCAGCCCATACAGGTGGCCCGCGTGATCGCCCCTCCCAATTCACTATGATCCCCCCACAGTCAGACGCGTCGACCCCCTCTTAATCATACAGATCATACCACGCCGTTACCGTATTGAAATTCCGGCTCTTTTGTGCCCTTCTGGATCAACGACCCGTGGGCGGTCGCGTATATAAATCACTCCCCCCCCTCATCACCGCGCTTTACTTCTTCCCTCTTCATCTCTGCTCCCAACCCTTCACGCTCCATCCATCTTCCAACTTTTTCCCACCAACTCCAACCCCCATTTTTCAACTCCATCATCAACAATGGCTCCCCCCAAGGCTGCTGAGAAGAAGCCCTCCACCGCCGGCAAGGCTCCCGTTGGCGGCAAGGCCCCTGCTGAGAAGAAGGAGGCTGGCAAGAAGACTTCCGCCGCCACTGGCGAGAAGAAGAAGCGCGGCAAGACCCGCAAGGAGACCTACTCTTCCTACATCTACAAGGGTGAGTTTTCCGATCTGTTTTGGATGTTTTTCGGATATCCATTCTTGACGCGACGCGTATCTGACTTGTTTCTCTTCTCCAGTCCTCAAGCAGGTCCACCCTGACACTGGTATCTCCACCCGCGCCATGTCCATCTTGAACTCGTTCGTCAACGGTATGTTTTGCCTTTTTCCGCATCTAATCTGACGCGTATCACGCGTTTCCATTTTACCAGTTTCTGACATGACTCTTTTTTGACAGACATTTTCGAGCGTGTCGCCACTGAGGCCTCCAAGCTGGCCGCATACAACAAGAAGTCTACCATCTCTTCCCGAGAGATCCAGACCTCCGTCCGCCTCATCCTCCCCGGTGAGCTGGCCAAGCACGCCGTTTCTGAGGGTACCAAGGCTGTCACCAAGTACTCCTCTTCCGCCAAATAAGCGGTTTCTTGGCTTGTTTCCTTTCCGATTTCTTGCGGCTTTGCTCTTGTTTTTTCTGCCTCCTGATCTTTTCCTGGGCTCTCGGAGGCGGTTCGGTTATGGGTGTTTTGCGGGTTTTTTAATGTGTCATGGGATGGTATCAATTTTCTTTTCCCCGATGGGCGACTTTTTCTGATGGTTACTACTCGGTGCGCGTGGTGTAACATAACAACTCGGGTCTGGGGCTGGTTGCACGGTTTAACCTCCTCCTAACTAGAACGCGAAATTCCAAATGCTTGATTGCATAACCACACTATTCTTGATTCTGCTCTGTCTCTCACACTAGATTTCTGTACACGGTCGAAGCTAGGATGTGTTCTCTTGTCTCGAATTTTGGGGTGGTTTTCCAATGATCTTGTGGCGCATTTGCGGGTCCATGCGGCTCTCTAACTCGGCAGCTACCTATTGCGAATTTGCGACTTACACCAGTGCATCAGCATCAGAATCAGAATCATCCAAAACCTCCACTTCATCCAGCGCCTCCTTCCGGCCATGTCCTGCGTCGATGGGCGGTTCCCCCGTGACAAGATGGATGATCGGCTTCCCCGGCGTGGACTGGACTCGGGCTTTCCAATCAGCCCAATCAGCATCGTCCTTGATCAAAAATCCAATGAGCATGCTGGGATCCATATCCTTGATGTGAATTCGCCGCAATCGACGGGTGTGATAGGTATCTAATTCTTCTGTACTAAATGCTTCATCGGGGCGATAAGGTACTGCTGGGCGTGTGGAGTGTGGGTCCAGGAAGAACAAGTGGGAGTCTTGCGACCCCACAAAATAATGTGACGCAGATGGGCGACCTCTGTTGGACCAGAACAGCGCTTGTTAGCTTTCGCATTTTGCCGGTAGGGTTTTTGTGTTTAAACAGAAAGGTGCGGGTTTAACACTTACCCAGCGATCCCCACGGACTGTGGATACTGCAAAGCCGCCTGTAAACCATCCCAATAGACCGACGTAACATGGTCGATCCCCAGCCGGACACCCATGAGGATCAGTGTTGGTTGAATCTGCCTACTTTGGTCGCTGGCAAGTCGAATGAATTGATCTTCGTAGACGTCGGACGTGTCCTTGGTCACGTAAACCCGGAGCTTCGGTGGTTCTTGTGTATTAGATAGCATCCTGGTAACGCATCTCTGGTCAGCCCTCTTGGGTATACGAGGGTCGCAACTTGCGAGTCTGGCAGTCTTGTGGCAGGAATACGAACTGGATACATCTAGCAGTCGCTGATGGCCCAAACCATTCCCCGGGGTATTTCCCACACGACTCGGCTCCGCACTGGACAAAGCGATGTATGGAGAATGGGGCTTCGGGATGATCTGCAAACTTGGCCAACAGCTTCGATTCTTCCTCGGGCTCATGCCCTCTTCGCCAGTCTGTGATCATCATCAGCGTTTCTTGTCTCGGCGTCGTAGTCTGGGCGGATTCCTCACCTCGTCCAAATTGAAGGATGCTCAGGGCATTCGCAAGGAGGCTCTGCCCTGACCGGATCATGCAACCCCACCCCGTATCGGATGTGAAGCCCTGTGAGTCCATGAGTTGGCTGCGCAGGCGGACTCCCAGCGTCATCGAGGACGTAGCTTCGGGGTTGTTGCTGCGTGGGATAGGCGCGAAGTGCGAGCGGTAGGTCATCCATATTCGTGATTCAAAGTCAGCCAGGAAGGCCTCGGGCCAGGCACTACCCGTGTCGTTCACAATGTCTGCTGCTTGCTCGACGCGACTTGACTGCTCTAGCGGGCGGAGGGTAGAAAAATCAGTAGCTTTTCGTGGGAGGCGTCGAAGGTATTCATTTTTTCAGGAAGGACAGCCGTATACCTGTATCATGGGGCACCGTTGGCTGGGTAGGCGTGTATTGTTGGCCTAGACACCATATGGGGGATTCTGGTGCAGTGTCATTCTTGGGTTCGGGGTCCCAGAAGTATTGTACGATACGCTTGCATTTCTCCATATCAACCCCCGTCATCTCCACGGCGTTGACTGTGTCGATCGCTTCGGGGAAGGGAGTGTGGGGGGAGATGTTGGAGTGGAGGAGGGTTCAATGAGGGGAGGATCACAAGAGGCGGAGGATGTTGCGGGTAGTTCAGATATATATAATGGGCGGAGTATATCTCTCCACCCCCTCTACCTCACGAGGAATCACGACAACCGGTCAGAAAATCCGATACAAAAAAAAAAAAAAGAAGAAGAACCAACAGCTTTAGACAAAGAAGCAAACAAGCAACACGAGTTTGAAACTACAACAAGAACCAAGAGAGAGAAAGAGACCCGAAGATAGAGAAAAGACGGTCACAGGCACCCGTCACGACGTCACTGCGTCGATCAGGCCGCGCCTCGAGAGAGAGAGAGAGCGATAGGGAAGAGTCATAGAGGAGAAGATGATAGATACTACTTTGAGATATTCATATAGCCATTTATGTGATCATCTTATTTTGATATTCGACAGCTTATCATACCTCCATACTCACCTGCATACTGCTGTGTTATTCTTCATTCTTCTCCAAACGATGGCCACTGGTCCACCGCCGGGCCCCACTCCCGCAGAAAGTCCCAAAGTCCTAAAAGTCCAAAAGGTCCCCCCCTCCGACTTTCTTCATCCTCCACCCTCCCCCTTCCCCTCATACCTCCCACACCCACATGGCCCGCCATGGGAAATTCAAGGCTCGGGCCAAAAGGCCGCCTGCAATGTTCACCTCACGTAACACCCCCCTTTGGATTCCAATTGTCCGCGCCGCTAGCTGACCATCATTGCAAACAGCATCGCCACATCGATTTACCATGCAGCAGGAGGCCCGCAACACCGAAACGCATACTAGAGACTGGATAAGTACTGCACTTCGCCACAAGGCCGTGCAGTTCGTCAAGGCCGGGGAGTTACAACGGAGTGAATTTGAGACTGTCGACCAAGCAGATCAAGAAAGCAATGGTCAGGCGGGAGACGACCCGAAGGAGGCATCGCCCGCTGTTGCCAGCCCACCAGAGCCAATGCAAGAGAATGCCGAGTTTGGATTCTTTTTTGATGCCACACCTCAGAATGTGACCGACACGGGGCTCCCGGACCCGATCCTACGAACCCAAACGAGCGACCTCGATGACTCGAGCGAGGACGAAGTGGTGTTCACAGGACGGAAGACCGGCACGAGGCCTGTCGTGATCGAGACCAGCCAGGAAGAGCTCCGAGTATTACTGCAGGCACCACCGACGGAGCCGCTGGCTATACAACATGAACCGACCGCAGCAGACCTCCCGGCGAGTCAGAATCTCCGATCGAAGCCGAGCCAGAACCGCGAGCAGTCACCCATACAGGACACACGCAAATGGACACGAGAAGACGAGGACAATATGCTGGCAGACTATATCGCCAATATGGACACTGATTACCACGAGGACACATACTCTCATATCCAGGTCGAGCTCGAAGGAGGTATCGACGTTGCCCAGGCTGCAACAGACTCGAAATCATCGGACGAAGCCGGCGAGCCACTGACTCAGCCAAATCGTACTCGGTCGGAGAGTGTCTCAAAGGAGGCACAAGTTCAAAGCTCGATTGATGGTAAGTGCACTCGAACCGGAGCTGGACCCCATACCATTCTAACGTGGAAGACCCAGTGCTGTCTCGGATGCGCCTCGATACAGAACCTGACCAAGTACCCGATTCGAATGATGATGACGATGACGATGACGACGACGACGACGAAGAAGATGGAGATGATGATGACGACGTGGATCTAGATTCGACAGATGAATTCGATGTGGACTCCGATGACGAGGATCTGGATACAGAATTGCTAGAGGACCTAGCGATCAACTATCTTGCGGACAGAAAGAAAGGAGGACGTGCCGGGAAAGTACCATTTGCATCGGCTACGGCATTTGCAGATGCCCTCGAAGCAGATCCCTATTATGGACTCGACATGATGGACTTCAATCGACCAAGCTTGCAGAAGAAAGGCAAGGGCAAGAAACCACCTGCATTGGACATGATGTTCTCTGACAGCGACCTTGAAGCCCATCTGCATGAAGTGTGGCAAGTCGATCGCAAGAAGAAGAAGGCAAAGAAGAAGGAACGAGAAGAGCTTCGCGCCCAAGGGTTGCTGGGTAGGAGCACTGGAGAGGCGGATCTCAAGGTCAAGTACTCTAAGGGGATGAACCTGGAGGAATTGATTACTGAGATTCGATCTTTCTTATTGTCATCAAACACCAGGTGCGTATGACTTTTCTATTCTTGTCTCCCCCCCCCTCTCACGACACCAGACGCTAATTCACATCCAGCCTTGCATTGCCAGCGATGACGAAGCACCGTCGAAAGACGATCCACGAGCTAGCAAACGCGATGCATCTCAAATCGCAATCCCGAGGCAATGGTCCCTCACGGTTTCCCATGCTCATCAAAACCTCTCGCACCCCCGCATATACTCGCAAGACCATTTCCAAAGTGGATGATTTGCTGTCTGGCAAAAAGCTCAATCGCCGACTCTTCCAGTCCTGGGGCTCAGATGCGTCCAAGTACAGCAAGGCAGCCAAGGTCAAGCGGGGGGCCGTTGGAGGTGCGGTCTCCTACATGGATGGCGATGTGGTCGGTGGTACTGCTCCTGAGATCGGGGCCGGAAACCGAGGACGCGCCATGCTGGAGAAGATGGGATGGAGCAGTGGCACCGCGCTCGGAGCTATCAACAACAAGGGTATTCTGCTCCCCGTCGCGCATGTGGTGAAGAATTCCCGAACTGGTCTTGGATAAGAGGACGCCGTCCGGTTTCAATGTCGAGGATGGATGTATTTTCACCTCACTTCATTACCATATTCGGCCCACGGTCTCTTTATTCTATGTCAATATTTTTTTAATCACTATGAAGGATGCGCTCGAAGAACAGTAGAGGGCTCCATACTACCCATCTTTCGTCTATAGAGATACCGATTCAATACGATTGCCCCCAGCATAGACTTGACTATCTCAACATCATCTTTCCACGTAGTGTGACCCTGGGGTTCATCGTTTTTTGCTCTTGGCAGTGGCCTTGAGTAGTTGTGCATGACGTGGGTTATCTTTAAGATGGGCGAACAGCTTTGTCTTCGACGTGAAGCTAGCCTGACAGTTTGTACACGCAATGCCCGTGGATTGTTCGGAGTTACGAGCTGCCTTTTTGGCTCGTCTCTGCTTGGCCTTTCCAGCCTGAGGAGGAACGGATGGTTCGTCACCAAGGTCGGCAGACGATAATTGCTCGGTTAGCGGAGTGATAGGATCATTGCTGGGACTAGAATCGAGATCCGAGCGAAGTCTGGTCTCGACAGACTCCCTGGAAGCATAGTCTTCGTCAATAGAATCAAGAGAGTCTCTTCTGGGTTGAGAGTTCCGGGATGATGGCTGATTATCGTGGCCATCCGAGATGGACGAGTGGCCCTTAGATAGTTGAGCCTGGGAATCAGAGTCTACTGACTCCCGGATAGGCTCCTCCGGGTGTATTGTGGTGGGTGGATCTGCAACATGATCGTCATTGTCTTCATCGCTGGCGCTGCCCGTGGGGGTATTGAAGGATGTGGAGACTGGGTCGGGGGAAATTCTAGCAGAGACTGTAGGCTCTAGATCTAGCACGTCATTCTCCATCCGCATGTCCCGACATAGTTGTTTGACAGCCTTGAGATGCTTTTTGCTTCGTTCATGGGCTTCAAATTGCTTTTGACTTTTGAACTGCTTGTTGCATGCAACACATTCAAAGCTCTCAATCTCACTCTCCGAACTTTCTTCGTCTTCGTCGACCCCCTGTTCCTCAGATCGTGCCCACTCTGGAAGCACAAAATCCCCCATTTTGGCTTGATTTTGGGCCCGTGATCTGGCTGCCTGAGCCGCGACGGATTGTCGAAGAGTCTCCTGGCGCTGAGCGTCGTTCTGAGCGTTGGCCTTGTATCGGGGATCACG
Source organism: Penicillium goetzii (assembly GCA_037043885.1). Lineage (NCBI taxonomy): Eukaryota > Fungi > Ascomycota > Eurotiomycetes > Eurotiales > Aspergillaceae > Penicillium > Penicillium goetzii. The sequence continues at coordinate 44,534 of JAWLST010000006.1, read as the reverse complement.
TTTCTTGACAAAAGCCACGAGAGACCTGACTGCATCGTTGAACTCCCGAATGGCTTCTTCTCGAAGGCGCCGGTTCTCCTTCTCCATCATCCGCCGAACTCGGCGATCGGGAGCCTCAGAGTACCGATAGGCGTCCTTCCAAGCGAAAGACTTGCAGGTGGAGAACCCGCTCCATGCCGCGTAGAAGGGACGCACGACCGTCTCGAAGTCATCATCGCGCGATCCAAACACTGGATAATCTACCATATCCTGATCCTCCCACTGACAGGCCAGTCGCTCTTCCAGTGCCAGCTGGGCAAACTGTTCCTGCAGACCCCCAAAGAATCCAGCTGGAGAGTCCGAGAACTCCATGCGCGGACTGAATTTTGAGAAGACCTTGAGAACATCCTCCGCAGTTGTCACGCGAATATTGTAGGAATGTTGATCCTCGGAAGCCCCATTCGTTCCTAGGAACACGTCTTTATGGGAATCGTACCATGCACGCTCCTGGGGGTCTGCAAGGACCTCGTATGCAGACTGAATTTCGGCGAACAGCCTCGTGGCCTCCTCGACGTTCCCATAGTTTCGGTCAGGGTGTAGCTCTAGCGCTTTTTTTCGGTATGCCTTTTTGATCCTGCACAGAAAGAAGAGCTTAGTCGATTAGGCGCATAAATGGGAGAAATGGAAGAAAGAAGCTCACTCATCATCGGTTGCCCCCCTAGTGATCCCCAGGAGCTCATAGTAATCTGTCTTTTGCTCCGACCGTTGTGCTTGGGTATCCTGGCTCTTGGAGCCCGTCGACTGAGATTGGCCCATGCTGAGTTGATGGAGCTGACTGCCAGGAACTGGATATGCAACCGCCCGCAGTAACTTAGCGAGATCCCTCAAGTATAGATGTGCCCTCAGCGAAGTCCAAGATGTTCCGAGACGGGGCGTTACAGATGGTAGCTTTGCAACTGCATGAGAGCAGTGGACTCTTCCAACCTCGTGTTAGTGTGTGTGTGTGTGTGTGTGTGTGTGTGTGTGTCTGTGTGTGTGTCTCGTGCGATCTGATTTATTCCTCGGAGGGGGGTTTTTTGCCTTATCGGCCAGGCTTGGCGGTTCTTCTCCGCCCGTTCCCCCCCCTCCCCGCCTTTGCCAGTGTAACTGGTAAGTGATCGTTCCCTGCTCGCATCTCCGCTGTATCTTCCTCTTCTCAGAACCAATTCGCCTTCAACCCGGCTCTACTTCACAGCTTTGCGCCGAGAGGAAAACATGCCTGATTCTCGGAATTTAGACGAATGAGGGTTTAACACCGGCGTGGAAACTGTGCTGTATGCGTTGCACTCTGCGGCCAAAGCTTCAAACTACGAGTTCGGGAGCAAGATTGCCACCAAGTGGTCAATCAGTTCCCCCTCCCCGATTCCTGGGCACCTCGAGGACAACCTCACTAGCCTGCAGGGATGGTTGTGTCTCTCGAGCATCTTCCGGAGGAGATTCTTCATTCCATTCTATGCCATTTGCACCCTCGCTCTGCCGCCGCGCTCGAGCAGACCAGCCACCGATTCGTGAATGTGACCAACAGGCCACTACTATGGCGGCGCTACTGCGAAATATACTACAAGTCATGGGACAAGAAACATGAGATCTTGCAAAAACTCGCGCTTCCCGTGTCGTCTGTCGATTGGAAGGCACTCTTTGTATCGAGATACCACATTGATCGTGCTGTCACTCGACTGTTGGACAGTATTCTTGCTAGTCAAACAGGACGCATCGAGAAATTCCGCGTCGTCATCGATTATGGCTACGATGCGAGAGATACCCTTCTGCGACATAGTACAGTAGGATCGGGCGAGGATCATCTTGCGAGAAGGTCGGTGCACCCTAATCTTCCATTTTCAGATTCCCCCTTGTGCTGATCGTTGCGGTCTCTCGTTTCATGTTGAAGGTACTATGCGCGAGCACTCTTAACCTGTCTTCATCGGAGCATTGCGGTTCCGGAGTGGGCCAGGCTCAGACAGGGCGAGCCAGTGTCGCTTGAGCGCGCTTTGGGGGCGTTCGACCTCTTTGTCCCTGAGAGTGGATACGGTGACCTTGACGAGGTAAGTTTATGCGCTTCCTCCCGTTCTCTTGTTATTCTCCTTGTCCTCCAGTATTTTAGTCACTCCTAATATACTGACAAAAATCAAGGTCAAAGCAATGCTGGATGATCTCGTCGCCCAATTTGGTGCTTCTCATTCCGAATTGGATAATCTTAGTCCCCGCAACAAGGCTCTGTCGCTCGCATCTTGGTTACGAGATCGCAATCTCACGGGGATTGAACCGGGTCGGGAATACCATGCCTTAGAACACAACTTCCTGGGCCTGGCCTTGAACAGTCCAGGACACAACTCCCTCCCCCTGATTTCTGCAGCTATCTATTGCTATGTGGCGCAAGCAATTGGCTTAGATGCCCAGCCTTGCGGCTTTCCGTTTCACGTCCACGTCATTGTCACCCCACTGCCTGGATTTGACATGAATGGGGAGGCTCTATCCGGAGTGGATGCAGGCCCTCCCATGTACGTGGACCCATTCCGAGGCGCACGGGAAACCCCGGTTTCTGATCTACGAGACCAACTTGTTTTCCTTGGTGCTTCTGAAACAGAGCAGGCAGCGTTCCTGGGCCCATCGTTAACGTCAGAGATCGTTCAGCGGTGCAGCAGAAACATTTGGACTTCAATTCATTCCACCCCCCACCCCTCTGACGAGCACACAACATCGGTGGATGTTGTGAGTGCAAAGTACGCCTCATTATGGTCCTCGATGCTTCTTACGGGGGATTCACGGCCCATGGACCTACGTCACCACCTGCCATTGCTCATGGAGCTTTTCGCGACGGATTTCCCCTCCGACATCTTTTTGGTGGAGCAGTATATCGTCCCTCTCTTTCAGGGCCTCTTCGAGCATGAACACATTTTGGAAAATCTCCACGTCATGCGCGCCGTGGACGAGATTCCCAAGCAGGTGCGCCGGCGGACTGGTGAGAATCAGAACATCCGATACTCAGTGGGTCAGGTATTCCGACACCGTCGGTATCATTACCGCGCTATTATCACTGGCTGGGATCGGGAATGTGGTGTCGGGGAGCAGTGGATGCGACGAATGGGCATTGATCGCTTGCAGGCGGGCCGTCATCAAAGTTTCTATCATGTTCTGTAAGCTTTTAGGATCCGGGGGGTTCCCGTCCATACGAAGGGCATGACTGACTGTTTTTTGTGATTTTCCAGCGTGGAGGATGGAAGCGTCCGATACGTGGCAGAGGAAAACATCGACCTGATTCTTCCCGAGTTCAGCGAATTACCCTCGAGCCTGACGAGCATTGCTGGGAAGCACTTTAAGCGGTGGGATGAGGAGAGTCGGGCTTTTGTCAGTAATATGAGGGACGAATACCCTGATAATTAGTTTCCATGGGTCCAATCTTTTACTGGGGCATCATAATACTAATCTTTAGTTCGGGACTGCTTTACTCGTTGGATAGAAGTAGATAGATACACAGCTCTATTAGGCTGCAGTAATTTCTCTGTTATTCTTCAGCCTTTTCCAACCAATGCGACTCGGGCTGATACAGTAATATTCTGTCACCAAGCGATGTACTGGCCCTGAGCTACTGAGTAGGTGGTAACAGATAACTCGGCCACTTTGTCGTGGCTTACCTAAATATCCTGTATCAGTGTATTCTCCAGTTGCCTAAATAGTGATAGTATTAAGTGTCAAGAGTCGAGAGACCCAAGAGACGGTCCAACTAGATATGCTTCAACTTCTTCTCTTTTGGAACATTTTAAATGTCTTTGAAATCATCTTTCCTGCTAGCTCAGATATCATTTTTTTTGATGATTTTGAAGCTTTGTCCGGGTTTCCAACTTCTGGAACCCCACTGTAGGTAATACCTATAGGTACCGTAATGCTTATTAGTGGGCCCGAGGAGCGCCCTTAAGTCGATCCGCCATGAAATAATAATTCAATTCTCCATTTCCCAGGATCAATAATCCAAGTCAATCACCCCAAACGATATCCCATATCGATATTCATTTATATTCCATATTCTCCATACAACTCGTGGCCCGTCATGGCCTCTCCACTGGCCAATGACCCTGAACGCGTCGCGCGTATCATGCTGTCCTGGCACTCGCTTGAGCTTGTCTCGTGCAACAAATTGCAGACCCTGTGGGCTGGCTATGGAACTATCTGTGCGATCACCGCGCGAGCCACGACTAACGAAGCTGCGGAGCATCTCAGCAAGCTATGCGGTGTGGAAACGCGAGCCGCGGGGGCCACTTTCCCTCTGATCCTGAAGCTGATCTCACCCCCGAGCAAAGGCGCGAACCAGGCAGACGAGGGCCACTTGCGGAAGATGCTCAGCTACGAGGTGGAGCAGACCTTTTATAGTGACGTGGTTCCGCTGCTTGGGGATGGAATCGCCGTGGCCCAATGTCTGGCATCGACGCGACAGATGAAGGGCCAAAAGGGCGAAGCAGAACTCGACGGTCTGCTGGCCACCCTCATGGTGGATTTGTCTCCCAGATTTCCGGTCTCTGGAGGAAAGAGAAGTGCCTTGAATCGAACACAGGTGCATAGCGCACTAGAATGGCTGGCCCGCTTTCATTCCCGCTCGTGGGGATTGCTACCGGACAGCCTCGACCGATGCATCTTGCCTCCCCTTCAAGAAAACGGTACAAGAAGAAGACAGGGTACCGGCAACGACGATCTCGGGCGAGGCCTATGGCTCAATGGTGGGTACACGTATCTGGCGACACGACGGAGCGAGTATGCCTCTCTCGCTCGAGATACCCACTCAGAATGGTCCGATCCGATGTGCAGGGCATGGCCGGGTTGCTCCATGTCGGTCGCTGAGATGGCTGCATGGTTCTTAACCCCCCGTGGAAGGCCCATTGAATCGTATATCCATGGCGATGTCAAGTCGGAGAACCTCTTCACAACCAGGAACGGCGACGAGGTGGCATTTTTTGATTTCCAATATGTTGGGCTGGGGTTAGGAGTCTGTGACCTGGCGAAACTGTTTACCTGTTCAGTGCCTCTGGAGATGCTCGTGGACGCCCCGGAGGCTCTGCCCGAGCGGCTGGCAATCGGAGATGGCGAGAGACGTCTGTTGAAGCAATATCACAGCAGCCTCCTGTGGGATAAAAAGCCGGACTTTTACGAATACACGGTGTTCGAGCGACACTGGGAAACAGCTCTGGTGGATTGGTGTAGATTTCAGGCCTCCTGGGGATTCTGGGGCAACACGGAGTGGCTTGAAGCCCGTGTAAGATCAATCCTGGGCGATCATGAGTGGAGAGATTGGCTACTACAAAATACCAATGGTCGTGATGCTTAACTAGGACCAGGGTTTTCCGCGTCCGGTGTATCCTCATATTTCCCACTTTTTTTTTTCCAGTTCAAATGATCGCCATTCGAGAAGAAATGATATTACCTCGTACTACCCCCCGTGGACCAAGGAAGGTACGATGGAAAACCTGAGTCCAGAACGAGAACCGGCGCAGGCGTTAGCGGCAGATAGTCCGGCGAGATGGAACCGGAATCGACATGAAAGCTCTCGTTATAGAGAGCTACCTGAAAAATCTGGGGCCGCTGAAGAGTGTGCTCAATTACACCCTTGCAACTGCTTCTTAGTACGCTCTTGAAGGCCGCGGGCCTCCGGATCTCAAAGACTAGGTGATAGTAACTATTGCCTAGCAGGAAGTCCGATTACAACGAGTTAGCCTATTGCTGGAACATCTAGCTAAGCAGGGACTGGTCACGGACGTGGTCAACGTGGAAACAGCTGATCAAGCACTAGTGAATCACTAAGAAGATATTATGGTGCCCGTAGCAAATCGGTTTCTAGATAATCTATTGTGTATTAGTGAACCCCCGAGTAAAGGTCATATCTATGTCTACTTCGACGATGCACTGAGCTGGCTGGAGAGTGTTTTGGCTTATAACTGGCTGATATGCCCGGGAATGTTCGATCTTGATCGCGTGGAGAAAGAGGTGGTTGCATTTCCGGCTTAGTTTATGCGCTTATCGGTCTTCTTCTACCTATTACTAGTTAAGTTACGCTAATATTAAGACTTCTCTATATATTACCGCGAAATCAGTAAGCGACTAATAAATATAATTTAGACCCTAGTCTAACCTAGCTATAATCCTCTTTTACTAAAGAGGTTAGAGAGTATAACCGATAATATTATTAATCAGTTCCTATATATCAATCTAATACTATACTATAATAGGCTAGAGCCTAAGGATTAGCCTTAAGGCCTTAAGTATTTCTATTACCTAATAATAGGAAGGAAGTTATTATAGGGTATATTCTAGTTACCTAGGGAACCTAGTATCCTTATTAAGGGCTACTACCCTACCCTTCCTATAATAGGATTATTATTAGGCTAAAAAGGTTCTAATAGCTTAGTAAATTATCCCTATATTTATTTATTAAAGATTATATACTTAGAGATCTTTAAGATTTAGTCTTATTCTAATACTACTATATCCTTTTATATCTTCTTATAAAGATATTTATTATATTTATATTATAAGTTAGTTATTTCTTTATTAATTAAAAGAAAGTAAATTCTTATAATATAGGGAAAGTCTTTAGTTCTATTTTAATAATATATTATCACTAAAGATAGTAAGAATCTCTAATAAATTAATCTAAGGAATCCTATATATTAGAAGCTTATTTTAATAGAGTCTATATTAAGACTCTATTATTATCTAGCTTCTATATATTAAAGACTTTAGGTCTTAAATCCTTTCTTACTTAATATTAAAAGAAAGATCTATTTTATAATAATCTAAGTCTAATTAAGATTTAATCTTATATATAATTTAATATTACTATTTTATAGTTCTAAATTTTTTTAAAAAATTCTTAAATTAAATTAATAATAAATTATTATCTCTTTATTACTTAATTAATAGTTCTACTATATTATTAAGTAGTAATCTTATACTTCTCTTCCTTACCTAGTTAATAGGCCCTATCCTATAATATAGCCCCTTATAGGAGTATACTACCTAGTAGAATAGACTCTATAGCTATATCTATAGTAACTTAGTAATATTCTATTTCTCTTTTCTTTAAGATTATAGTAAATAGTATATTAGCCTAGTATAATAAGATTAATTTTACTATAGCTTTTTATATACTATAATCTTTATTTTAAAAGCCCTAGAGATAGAGCTTAGGTCTATTAAAGAGGATTATTAAGAGTATACTATTACTAAATTATCCCTAATAATAATAGTAAAGTAAGAGAGTATCTCTTAGTAACTAGAATTAGTTATAGAAATTATATAGATACTTAAAATAATATATAAATCTTAAAAAATATACTAATAAGTATAATAAACTTAAACTACTATATTAATTAAATAAATATCTATATAAAAGAAGATAATAATTATATATATAATAATAATAAAGTTTATAAAGCTCTTAAATAATTAAAGCCTTTTTATTCTTACTAAGATATTATCCTATAAGGAGAATAATAATAAATAATAATAATAGACCTAAGACTAGGTAGAGAGGTTAGTATAAATATAATAGAGGTTTAAGAGGGTTACTATAAGTAATAAATTAAAGTAGTAATAATTACTTTTTTATATATATATTTATATATTAACTAAATCTTAAGGATTTTACTAAGGCTATTAATCTAAGGCCTTTTATCCTTAGGATCTCTAGATATATAATATAATTAATATTAATCTTTTACTAGGTAGTAGTATTCCTAAAGAGCTCTTCTAGAGAGAAGCTATTTAGTAAAAGGAAAAAGAGTATTACTAATATTCTTAATAAAAAAAGAAGGTTTATTAAGAGAAAGAAGATTTATATAATATTTTAAATAAAAGATTTAGGGATATTACTAAAGAGGTAGATAAATACTAAAGTTCCTAAAATTCCTAAAGAATAAGCTAACTATATTAAGATCCTAGGAGCCTTTTCGGCCTTAGGCCTACTTTTATAGTCTTAGGCTTATTATTCTTATAGCTTATCTTTCTCTATTACTTACTCTTAATCCCTTTCTACTATATTTAGTTATATATAGCCTCCTAGCTATCCTCTATATATTTATATTACTCTATTACTATATAATAAAAAATATATCCTATCTATCTTTTAGATTATATATAGTAGTAAATCTTTCTTAGAGTAACTTTTTATAGCTATCTCCTAGAGAGAAGCTTATTACTCTTTACTTAAGTCCTTCTAGCTAAATATTCCTTTTAATCTTACTATAAGTTATAAGTAGAAAAGTATATTTATATTTTTTTAATTATATAAGAATTTCTTAGCGTAAAGATCCTTATATAAGATAGTAAGGTAGTAGTATATCATTAAAGGTATAGAATATATTAAGGTAAGGAATATAGTATATTCTATAGAAGAATAGTAGGAAAGGAAAGGTAGTAAGATAGTAATAATAGTATTAAAGTCTAGTAGTCTAGCTAAGGAAAGATAGTAGTATTCATATCTATAATAGTATAAGGCTAGATAGGATAAAAAGAATATACTAGGATAGTAGGGATATTAGAGGAACCCTATAGATCCTAAAGATCTTATCTTATTATTAATATTAGATAGTATTAGTATAGGATAGAGAGAGTACTACCTTAGTAGATATAGGATTTTATTAATAGTACTATAAAAATATTCGTAATACTATATACTAACCCTTTAGGAACCTCCTTACTCTACCCTAAAAAGGTATATTTAACCTCTATATAAATACTACTAAGTCCTTATATATATATATCTCTATATATAAGCGCTTCTTATAGTTATACCTAAGGTTACTTTAACCTTAAGTATATAATTACGTAATAGTTAGTAATTAGATGGTCTTAGTAGCTATAATAAACTATTCTTTATAGTAACGCCCCTAATATACTAAACTCTTTCTATAAAACCTTAAATATCCCTATCTACTACTTATCTTTTTTTATTATTCTTTCCTCTACCTAAATTACTTAAATCTATAGAGATTTTAAAATAGGTATAATTTCCTAATTAGGAAGCTAAGATACTATAATATAGATTAATTTTACTAGCTCTTTAACTCTTCTTTCTTTATAGTATCCTTCTTTATAGTATCCTTTTTTACTCTATAGCTAATATAATTAGTATATTTCTTTATAATCTTAAATCTAGAGAATCCTATTTTATAGATATTATAGGGTATATTCTAGTTACCTTAGAAATATAGTATCCCTATTAAGGGCTACTACTCTATCCTTCCTAATAGGATTATTATTAGGCTAAAATAGTTCTAATAACTTAGCGAATTACTTCTATATTTATTTACTAAAGATTATCTATTTAGAGATCTTTAAGAATTAGTCTTATTCTAATACTACTATATCTTTTTATATCTTCTCTTTCTTATCTAATTAATAAGCCTCTATCCTATAATATAGCTTATTATAATTCTAAATCTTCTCTTTAACTACCTAGGGAAGAAAGATATCTATTTTTTATACTTATTAATAATCTACTAACTTTATAGCTATAAAAAGTAATCTTAATATATTAGTAGATTTTAATAATAATCTAAAGTAACTAACTTTATTATAACTAAAGCTACTATAAATATATCTCTCTCTTAATATTAGGACTATTATATTAGTAGGTTCTTATAAGAATAAAGAACTAGAGTAAAGGAATCTAAAGAGATATATTTATATTAAGACTAATTACTAAAGAGCCTAAGTCCTACTATTATATATATAAGAAAATCCTAATAAGATCTAGTAGACTAGATAGACTAATTATATAGATTATTATATAGTCTAGTAGAGTTAGATAGCCTAAGTAAACTATCTATATAGGTCTAGCTAAAGATAGATAGTTCCTAATAAAGACTATAATATTCCTCTCTTTCTTTAAGAGCTATATTTTATAGCTAAGTCTTTTTATTATTAAAGATAGCTATTTATTATAATTATTTTAACTAAAAATAAAAAATTAAGAATAAAAAGCTATAATATTATAGATTAAGTAATATTAAGATAATTCTATATTTATTCTTAATAGAAATAAGTACTTACTCTTTAGGATTCTTAAGTAATCTTAGTTATTATAATAATATTAAGATATTATCTACTTATAGGGTAGAAGGCTTATTAATTAGATAAGGATAAAAACTACTAAGTTAAATTAGTAATAAGACTATTTCTTAAAGAGCCCCTAAATACCCCTAAATAGCTCTTTACTCTATATCTTTTATATATATAAATCCTTTATTAATTAGAGAGGACTAAGGCTAAGAGAAAGATTAATATAATTAATTAATAAAAAAATAAAAGAAAACCTAAAAGAAGAGTAAGATTAATATAATATTAATATAATCTTTTTATATAAGATTACCCTATAATAAAATAATTAAAGAATAAGTAATTTATTACTAAAATCTTCTTTTTCTAATAACTTAATATAAGCTAAAATAAGACTATAAAGCTATAATCTTAGAATAGCTTTATCTTAGAAAATATTATAATAATTATTCTTCTTTTTAGGACTATATATCTTAAATAGCCTAAAGAGGAAATATAATAAAATAATAAGTAAAAAGTATAAATAAAGATCTAATAGCTAAAATAAGAAAGATAGTAAATAAAGAAAATTAATAAGATATATAAATAAAGAAGTAATTTCTTTTTCCTTAAAAAGATATTTTATTATTTCTTTTTTTTTATTCTCTTCTTTCTATCTTTCTTTTATTATTATAATAATATATATTATATTATTTTAATATTCTTTAAATACTATTTCTATAATTATTTTATTATAATATTTTCTTAAATATATATTATCTTTATATTCCTTATTATTCCTAAGTACTTTTAGTATATATATTATTTTTATATTTTAATAAAGAACTTTTTTTTAGGTATTAATATATTATTAAAAATAAATTATATTCTTAATATTAAAGCTTTAGTTATTTATTAATAATATTCTAATTATATTTTAATATATATATTTATAAGTTTTATTAACTCTTAGTAATAATAATTTAATTAATTATTCTTAGTCTTTAACTATAATACTAAATAATAGTTATAATCTTACTAAGATCTTATTTTAGACTAAGAAGATATTCTAGAATAATATAAAAGATCTTAATAATAATATTATTAATATTTTTATAGATTAGTCTTTCTTACTAAAAATCTAGCTAAAGATTACTAAATTAATAATAAATCTTTATTAATATTTTAATAATATAAAACTAGCTTATTAAAAGAAGTATTCTAGCTTAATAATAAGAAAAATAATAAGATATATTTTATATATTATAGATTTTAGTATTAATTAATTAGTATTTTAGTAAAAAACTACTATTATTTATAATAATCTTTTTATAGTTTATTATTCTAAATTAATTAAGGTTCTTTTTTTATCTAAAATATCTTAATTATAAAATAGAAAAGTTTCTACTTAAAGAACCTTTTATATTTATTACTAAATAATAAAGATTTTATATTTTAAGTATAAAAAAAACTAGTCTTTATTACTAAAGTTTTAATAATTATTTATAAGACTTAAAAGAATCTTAGATAAAAGACTAAAATAATAAATAAAGAGATTTAGAAAAAATATAATATAAAATTTAATAATCTAGTAAAAGATCTTATAAATTCTTTTCTCTTTATCTTAGAGAAGATCTAAAGAAGTTACTCTTTTATTTTAATTATAATAAGCTTTTCTAGATTTTTTATTTTAGATTTACTAAAGATTTATTATTTATTAAGAATCTTATATAATAATAATAGCTTTTTTTTTATTCCTAATCTTTATAAACTTAAATTATATTTATAATATTTATTATATTTTTATAAGAAATTTATTAATTATAGTTAGATATCTAGTCTTTTTATTTAACTAGAAAATATATTTCTTTAATAATTATATATTTATTATAAACTTTCTTTATCTTATATTCTTTCTTATTCTTTAGTTTAAGTATTAATATTAATTTAATAAATAAATCTTAAGATTTTTATTAAGATTTAAGGAATAAAATATAAAAGATATTATAAATTTAATTATATTATTTAGGTAAGCTTAGGTAATAAGCCTAAAAATTAATAATCTTAATTATATAAAAAGATCTAATAAATTATAAAGATAATTTTTTATTTTTATTTAGCTTTAGATTTTTTATTAATAGATTAACTAAGGCCTCTTTTATTAGTATTAAGGATTTATAATCTTTATTATAATATTTTATTATATTTTTAGTAATATTTTATTAATATTTTATTAATATTTTATTAGATCTAATTATAGTTTTTTAAGTTTTTTAATTTATATAAATATTATAAATATCTCTTTTAATAATATATTATTTTTAAAGTATTAATAAAAATTAAGTAAGTACTTTAATAAAGATTAAAATAAGGATACTCTAGTTATTATATTTATAATATTATTATAAGTAAATTTAGCTAATTTTAATAATTTTAGCTAGATTAGCTATTTATTATTAATAAAGTATCTTAAGTAATACTCTAGAGTTTAGTTAATTTATTTTATTTAGCTATTAGTTTATAAGTAAAAGATTATTAAAAGCCTTAAGTATATTTAAAAGATATAATATAGCTTTAGCTAGAATTTACTAATAAATATAGATTCTTAGTTTAATAAAATCTAGTATCTTATAATATTCTAATCTAAAAAGTTTAATAAAATAAAGATCTATTAAGATATACTAGATAAGGAGCTATATATTATTATATATTTATTTAAATATTAGTAATATTATCTTAAAAGAAGTATTTTTAGATTATATAAATCTTTAGATCTTTATAAAGTAGCTAATACTAAATAATTAATAAGTAAGATAGTACTTATCTTTTATATTATTTAACTTTATAATAAAATATTACGCTAGAAAAATAAATCCTATAAATAAATCCTCTAGATATTAGCTATCTAAAGCCCTTAAGATTAATCTAATTATATTATTATATTAATAAATAGCTAGTAAATTATAAATAACTAATTACTATATTATTATAGTCTAGTTACTAGCTATTAAGAAGCTATTAACTATAAAAGATTTTATCTTAGGTATTCCTTACTCTAAAAAGAATAAAAAATAAGATAAATTAATTAGAAAAATTAATTAAGAGAAGCTAGGCTATATATAGTTAGTCCTTTATATATAAGTTTAGATAATATATTAACGGAAAAAGGAGTAGGTCTAGTTCTATTAGGCTAAAAATACTCTTAAGGGCGATATTTTAGCTTTATCTAGAAATATAACTATAGATATACTTAGATATTAATATATCCCCTATCTTAGAGGCTAATATACCCCCTTAGGATTTTATATAGAATAAGAAGAGTTCCCTATAAGATTTATATCTTTATATAATAATATCTTAATAAATCTAGTAATTTATAATATATTTAATAATATCTTATTATATATTTTATTAATAATATTTCCTCTTTATTAATTTAAGAGTTTTAATATATCTAAAGTAGCTAATAAGAGGATTATTATAATAAATACTTATTAGTTTATATTAAAGATTACTCCTTATAGAGATATATATATATTTCTTAAATCATAATAAATTATTATATCTAATATTCTAGCCCTTAAATCCTAGGATTAATAATCTTATAATAGTCTTTTAGTACTAAGTTTTAAGATCTTTATCTTAAAGTTACCCTATAAGTTCCTTTAGATCCTTATCTATCTTAGTTAGATAAGGCCTTCTAGGAGTATATATTATATTAGCCTCTAAGATAGGAGGTATATTAATATCTAAGTATATCTATAGTTATATTTCTAGATAAAGCTAAAATATTATCTTTAAGAGTATTTTTAGCCTAATAGAACTAGACCTACTCCTTTTTCTATTAATAGTTATAAGCCTAACTATCGTTTTGGCTTACTCTTATACTTAAGATTACTAGTTCGATTTATAACTATAGTATTCCTTTAGTTATACTAATATAATTAATATACTACTATCCTAAAGTAGGAGTAACTAAGTAATATTATTATTAATTAGTGTTTTAGTAATCTTTATTAAAAAGCTATTTTTATTATTAATAACTAAAGTATTATACTTAAATATTCTTTATATTATCTTTTATTTTTTAGAGAATATAATTCTTAGTATTATAATAATTTATATTATAAGATTCTTTATCTTTTTAGTTTTATAAAGATAGTAATTTTTATTATTTTTCTCTTTTTATAATTCTAAGAGATATAATCCTTTTTTTAATAAAAAAAATATAGCTTTAATTTATTCTTTTAATTTTTATTAAAAGCTAGAATAACTTAAGTATTATTATAGCTTTTTATAGCTATTTTATAATTTTATAATTTAATCTAGCTATTATATTATTAATTTTTTAGTATCTCTTATTTTTATTATTCTTATTAATATATCTTATTTTATTTAGTTATAAAATATTATTTATTTATTATATTTATTTATAATAAACTCTATAAATCTTCTAGCTTTATTCTAGATATTTTTAAAAATACTATTAGGGTACTAGTCTAGGTAATAGGTATATTAGAAGTTAACGTAATAGGCAGGCTATAGGTAGGCTATCTTTAGGTATATAGATAAGACGTAGCTCGAAGAGCTATAAATAGAGGCAGGAATTAATATAAATATATAAATAAAGTAAGTTACGTATAGAGGTAGCTAAGCTATAGCTACGTACTATAATAGTACTCCTCTCTTTAGGGCCGAGCTCTATTAAGGCTAGGACCCGGCTTAAAAGAGTATTAATAGTAGAAGTTAGTAATAGTTTCCTTAGTATTCTCTAGATAGGTAGTAGGTTCTTTAGTTAGCTTATTATAGCCTATCTATTTAATAGTATACTTTAGTTAGGGGCCTCTATAGTCTCTTTACTCTTAGTAAGAGTCTAGGATCTCTTCGATCTTCTATTTCTAGAGACTATTAACTTTAATAGTAGGTAAAGGTTTATATCTCTAGCTAAGGAGAGGGTTCTCTATAGTAGGTTAGAGTAGACTAATATTAAAAATAGAGTAAATTCTTATACTAGCTAGTAGATTAAGCTTATATATATAGGTACTAATAACCTAGGTAATATAGAATAACCCTAGGTTCTTCTAGTCTAGTTTTTTCTAGGGATAGAGAGTTTAGATATTATAAGTATCTAGCTAGACTAATTAACTAATATAGAACTATTAAGTAGACTATCTCTTATAGTTAGTATATTTCTCCTAGTAGGCTTAGGTAGATAGAATCTTAGAGTAGATAAATTTAGTAATTAGTTTTATTCTTTATATAAATTATTTAGTATCTTATATAGTAGACTAGCTAGTTAGTTAACTACTTAGTTTAAATCCTATTATAGGGTAGAACTTATAGTTAGCGAAGAATAGGGATACTTATATAGATTTAGAGCGTATAGAATTAGAAGTAAACTTAGTAAATAGGAGCTATTTAGACTAGTTATCTTATAGGTATAATATATAAGCGCGTAGATATTATTCTAGGATAGCGTTAATCCTCTTAGTTTAGCTATTAGTCTTAGAGTAATAAGTAGTTAATAGTAGGTTTATAATCCTTAAGATTTAGATTAGATACTTCTAGAATAGAATAATAAATTATAGTTCTTAGTCTAATATAATTATCCTTAGTAAGCTATATAGTTTCTAGATATATTTTATATATAAGTAAGCAACTTCCTTAGTATTATAAGTTCCCTTATAAGGTATAAAATATCTTATCTTAGTTAGATAGTCTATAACTACTAAGATTATATTATAACTATAGCTTATTAGTAGGTAGGTAATAAAATCTATAGAGATATCTTACTAGGCTTATTTAGGGATAGATAGTAGACGTAAAACTCCTTAATAAGCTTCCCTTAATAAGGTAATCTAGTAATAGGTATAGTAGTTCTAAATCTACTACTTAATATAATAGTATATTCTAGGCTAGTAGTATTCTTAGGATAGTAGCTTATATATTTTTAATCTCCTAGAGTATCTAGTAATAAGCTTCTTATAGTAGGATCTTAATAGTTTAGCTTTAAGATTATTATTATTAGGTATATAGATATAGTTTTAGTAGATTAGATAATTCCCTTTCCTCTTATAATTAGCTAGGGTAATCTTTAGGTATTAGGATAGATTTTAGTCTAGTATACCTAGTATTAACTATAGAGTAGTATCCTTTAGTAGTATTTAGTTAAATAAGTCTTTAATTATAATAGATAGCTTAGGCTATACTTCGTCCGCGAAGTAGACCCTTTATTTATATTAGTATATATTAGTAGATTCTATAGATAGTTTAGTAGATAGTTTAGTAGATAGTTTAGTAGAAATTTTAGTAGATAGTTTAGTAGATAAGCTAGTTAGGTTTTAGGTCTAGGATTAAGTTATTATATTAACTCCTACTCCTTCTAGCTCTAGGTATATTAAGTTCTCTCTCTTTAGTATAGTTTAACTTTAGTAATAAAGGTATTTATCCCTCTTCTTAGATAGATCTTCTAATCTCCTAGTTAGGGCGTTAGGTTTTACTCCTTACTTTCTAGATTAGTATATAATCTTAAAGTTAAAATAGGATAGGAACTTAGACTAATAGACTTAGTAGTAGTTTAATAGCTTAGTTATTATAAAGTATTCTAAGTTATAGTAGTTAGTAATAACTTAAATAGGTAATAGGGTACCCTTAAGCTTAGGACGCTACTCTTTAAAGTAGTAGATAATTATTATTAGTTCTTTATTATAGATCTTATAGTTATATTCTATAGTAGAATATTTCTTTAAGAAGAATATAATAGAATATAAAACGCTATTATCGTTATACTATAATAGTATACTAGCTAATATATAGTTAGATATATCTATTTTAAGTATAACTTCTTTTATCTAGTTAAATAGTTTTAGGATAGGGGTAATAATAAAGACTTTCTTTAGTATACTAAAGCTTAGCTAATAGGTAGTATCCTATTTAAAGTAGGTATCTTTCTTTATTAGATTTACTAAAGGATTAATAATCTTTAAGAAGTCCTTAATAAATCTCTAGTAAAAATTTATAAACCTAATAAATACTTAGATATTAGTTATATAGGTTAGGGTCTTCTAGTTAATAATAGTTTTTACCTTCTCTAGGTCTATATAGAGATTATTATAGCCTATAATAATCCTTAGGAACTTAGTTTTAGGGATAGTAAACTTATACTTAGATAGTTTAGTATATAGGCTAGCTTTATATAAGTATTCTAAGACTAGCTAGATATAATAAGTATATTTAGTATAGTTTCTACTATAAATTAGGATATTATCTAGGTAGATAATATAGAATAGATCTAGATAATCTTATAGAGTATTATTAATAAACTATTAGAATATAGTAGGTATACTAGTTAGGCTAAATAGTATTACTAGGCTCTTAAATAGGCTAAGTTAAGTCTAGAAGGTAGTAAAGTATTCTTATCCTTTCTTAATTCTAAGATTATTAAATATAGATATAATATTAATCTTAGTAAAGTATTTTATTCTCTTTAGGTTATTTAGAGTTTCCTTAGTTAATAGTAGTAGGTATTAGTCCTTAATAGTAATTATATTTAGAGCGTAGTAGTTAATATAGAAGTATAGCCCTTTACTAAGCTTCTTTATAAATAGAATAGGTAATATAGTAGGTAAAGAGCTAGGGTAGATAAATCCCTTTTATAGATTCTCTTTAATCTAGTCCTAAAGGACCTTTAGTTTATTCTAGGATATTAGGTATAGTAATCTAAATAGGGATAGTCTCCCTTTTTATAGCTAGATATTATAGTTATATAGGTAGTATAAAGATAGGCGCTTAGTCTTCTTAGGTAAAAATATATTAGTAAAGTCCTTAAACTCTTTAGGTAAAACTTTAGTAAGATCCTTCTTTATAGATTTAGCTAGAGTAGCCTTAATATCTTTAAGAGAGATAATAAATAGTTAGTAGTTTCTCTAGGTATAGATAATATAAGTATAGAGGCTTACCTATATAATATTAAAATATCTTAGGGCTTTAGGATAGTTAAGTAATTTATTAGGATAGGCTTTTCTAGATATATTATATAGGGTATAGATTTTTATAGGTCTTAGAGGTATATTATAGTACTTCTAGTAATATTAGCTATTAAACTTAATAATATAGGTAGCGAAGCTAATAGATAGATTATAGGTCTTAAGCTAAGAAAGTCTAAGAATAATTAGGTAGTAGGCTAGCTATATAGCTAGGAATAAGACTTTCTTCTCTTAGTAGTTATTAATTCTTAGGATCGCTTAAATATAATAAGTAATTAGCTTATACTTAGGTTCTTAACTATTAAAAGTTTCTAGATAGATTAGGTATTATAGAGGTAGTAGGATTAGGCCTTAGTCTTTAGCCTAGTTCTTATTAATAAACCTCTTCCCTTTAGCTTCTATATCTAATATAGTATAGTTAGGTAGATCTCTCTCTTCTTAGGTTAAGATAGTAGATAGAATTATTAGGTTAGAATAATAGGTTTCTTCCTTAATTAGTAATCTATAAATAGTAGTTATAGATATTTAGGTTATATATATAGCTATTACCTAGTTACGACTTAGACTAGGCTTATATCTTTTACTAATAGGTTAGGTAATAGAGAATAGTAAGATTTAGGTAAAGTAGGATATTTAGGAGTAATATAAATTAGATAAGCTACTATAAGCTAGCTATTAGGATAAGGGTAGTTATAGACTTAGTACTTCTTTAAGCTATAGCAGAAGTATTCTTCTTATTCCTTATAAGTACTAGCGAAGTAGTAGGTAGTAGAAAGATTTATAATATTAGGGTTAAGTAATAGTTATACTCTCTTAGGGCTAAGAATAATAGTCTTAGTATACTATATATAGGAATTAGGTATAGATATAGCTAGATAGTTAGTAGATATAAGGTAGTTAGTACTAAAGTAGATATTAGTAGAGATAGTCTTATAGTAGCGTTAGTAGTTCTTAAGATCTTATAAGAAGTTAGTAAACTAGTAGTACTCTCTACTTAGGGATTTATTATATATAAGTATACCCTAGAGCTCTTAGTTAATAGCTTACTCTAGTAAGGTAAGTAGTATATCCTTAGATATCTCTTCTTTAAGAGTAAAGTATTAAAATTTAGTAAAGAATACGCTAAACTCTCTATTAGTCTAGTAAAGATAGAATAGTTTATTTTAGGTATTATTTATATAGTTTAGGTTACTAAAGGCTTAGTTAAGAATACCTAAGATCTAGTTATAGTTCTTTAGCTAGTAAGTATCCTTATAAATATATAGTAGTACTTAGTTATATAAGGCTCCCTTAAGATAGTTAGTAATATAGGTTATATAGCTTTATAGTATTAGGAATTAGTCTAGGTTAGCTTTTATCTTCCTATAAATCTAGAAGATAAAGTAATAGAGATTCTTATAGTTCTCTTTAAACTTATTAGGGTCTAGTAGATATTTAGAAAGTCTAGTAGAGCTAGTAAAGATAGAATTAAGTAGTATAAGCGCTCCTAGCACTATAGCTATAAGGGCTTTAGTAGTAAGCTCTCTAGTAAGAGTAGATAAAGATTAGAGTATATTAACTATAGGTATAGCTAAGGTAAGGGCTTAGTCCCTCTTTTTTAGGGCGTTAATATACTTCTACTATATCTCCTATAGTTATTCTTTTTAATATTTATAGATCCCTTAGCTATAGGCGTAGGCTTCCTTTAGGCGATTATATTCTAGTTATAGAGCCTTAAGCTTTAGCCCTATCTAGTATACCTTCTTAATAGTCTTAGATTAGGTAGTATTACTAACTTTAATAAATTTATATACGTAATAGTAGTACTTAAACTATTTAGGCTAGTACTTAGTAATATATTTAGCGAACTCTTCTAGGGTCTAGGGTAGGAATAGCGGTTAGAGGGTAGAGAGTATCTTATAATAGGCGTTAACTCCTAAGTAGAAGGAGCTACGTAGTATTAGGGTACTAGTCTAGGTAATAGGTATATTAGAAGTTAACGTAATAGGTAGGCTATAGGTAGGCTATCTTTAGGTATATAGATAAGATATAGCTCGAAGAGCTATAAATAGGGGCGGGAATTAATATAAATATATAAATAAAGTAAGTTATATATAGAGGCGGCTAAGCTATGGCTATACACCGTGATAAATACTAATCTATAATTTATTAATATATTATTACTTAAATAGTATATTTTTAAGGTAATTATAAATTCTTATAAGCTTTAGAGTATATTAATAGATATCTTAGTAATTAATATATATTATCTATTATTAATTACTCTTAATCTTATAGTAAAGCTAAATAAGATTTATAACTTAAAAAGAATCTAGATTTTAAAGATATTATAAATAAAGTCTAAATAAGAATTATTTTTATAATATTATATTTAGATTAGATTAATCTTTAGTATAAGGAATTTAGTTACTTTATTTATCTTATAAATAATTATTATAGAACTAAATAAGATATTAGTTCTAGAAGGCCTTTTATTTTAATTTAAAGAGATTATATTTAGGCTAAGGCTTCTTATATAATACCTAGGCTTTTTATATAATATATTATATCTATCTTAGATAATATTAAGAAAGATATATTAATACTCTCTAATATTTATATAATTCTTACTAAGCCCTTAATTATATAAAACTCTATATATAAGTACTCTTAGTACTTATCTTATTATTATTAACTATCCTTATATAATTACTAGGGTTATTTTAGATATAATATTATAATATCTTCTAAGATAAAGCTATTTAGAAATTATAATCTTATAGCCTTATCTTAGTTTAGATTAGTAAAAAGATAAGGATTTAATAATATATTATCTATCTTTTAGTAGCTTAGTTATAGAATAATCTTATATAAGAGAATCTCTATTTTATTTTATAAATCTCTTTTACTTTTTAGTTTTTCTTTATATTACTACTAATAATTATATTAATTATATCTTTAATCTCTCTAATTTATAAAGGATTATTATATATAAAAAAAATATAAAGTAAAGAGTTAGTCTAGAGGCTCTTTAAAAATAATCTTATTTTAATCTTATTAATATCTTTCTTTCTTACCTAATTAATAGGCCTTTCTATTTTTTCCTCTTTAATTACTTAAGAAAGATAATATTATATATTTATTTTACTCTCTTTACTAAAATAGAATTAAATCCTTTTTAAATATCTAATAATTTATAAATTATTATTATTAAGAAAACTCTTAATCTTAATAATATTATTACTAATCTTATAATTATTAAAATAATTATTAAAAAACTTTAGCGCTATAAAGAACTAAAAAAGTATATTATAACTTTATATATAAAGATTATTATACTAAAATCTAATAAATAATAACTATCTTATTAATAAAGCTTTAGTAATTATTTAGATTATAAGTATAAAATTAAATTTAAGAATATACTAACTTTCTTTTTTAAATTTAATTTTTAGAAATACTAAAAATAACTTCTTAATTTTTAATAAATATTTAAAAAGACTCTAAATAAATTTTACTTTTCTTAATCTAAGATTCTTAGGACTATAAGCTATATAAATATAATTTATTAATAAAGATAATATTAATATATTAATAAAAAGAAACTAAGAGATTAATAAGAACTTAAAGAAAATTAGTCTTATTTTAAAAAATAGATCTTTACTCTTCTTAAAAATATAATAAATATTAAAATTAATATTATAAAAAAAAGAAGATTTATTAGCTTATTAATAAAAACCTAAAAGAGTTTTATACTTAATTAGATATTTATAAATAATATTTTTTATAATAAAGTAAAAAAGAAAAAGCTCTTTTTTATTTAAAATTTTAATATAAATTATAAAATATAATTTTATAATATTAATTTATTCTTTTAAAAATATATAAGAATATAATTAATATTATTTATTAATTTTAGGACTTAATAAAAGTCTTAAGTAATTATATATAAAAAATACTAAAAAGTCTATAAATTTATTATAAAAAAAGATAACTTTTCTAATATTTAAATCCTTAAAATAGTATTCTAAGAATAATAAAAAGACTCTCTTTAAAAAGTAAACTAAATCTGTTAAAAAAAATAAGAAATATAATATTTATTTTAATTATAATAATAATAAATATTAATTTAATAAATATTTTTATTTACTAAATTATAAAGAAATTTAGAGTAAAATTATTATATAAAATATTATTTAGAGAAATAAAAGTAAGATAAAGTAAATTATATTTTTTTTATTTTATAGAGGAATAATAAAAATCTAAATTTATTTTATATATTAATTATTATCTAAAATAATCTTAAAATTTATATAAATCTTAATAATAAAACTAAAATTATATTATTAGCTTTAAATTTATAAAAAAAATATAAGCTTACTAAAGTAAAGCTTAATAAATCTCTTATTTTTATAATTAATTAATAAGAAACTCTTTTATATAATATATATATAATTTTTATAAAAATAATTAATTCTTAAAGAATAATCTATTAATTTAGCCTATTTATATTTAGTAATTAATTAAGACTTTTATCTTATTAAAAGTCTAATACTCTTATTTATAATAATTATATATAATTATAATATTTATATAATAAATTAATTATATCTTAGTAATTTAAATTATTTATAATTAAATTATTTACTCTAAAATAATTTATTAAGATAATTTATAAAATAATCTATATTTTTATAGTTATTAAAATATCTAAAAAAGTATAATTATTAATTAATTAAGAAATTACTAAATAATTTATAAATATCTTATTATTATCTCTAAAACTCTTAGAGATTTATAATATCTTTTTTACTAAAAACTCTAAAATATTATTTTTCTTTAAAATATATAATTATATAATTAACCTTTTTTCTAATATCTAAGTCTCTTATAGATTAATCTACTCTTTTTCCTAAAAGAAGCTTATTAAATTTTATTAATATATTAATAAAGATAAAATAAATAAATAAATATAAAAATCTAAAAGCTTTATTAAAATATTAATCCTCTTTATCCTAAAAGCTAATAAAGATCTATAATTATATATTAATTATTAGAGTCTTAATAAGATTTTAGTAAAGAATTAATATTCTTTATTTTTTATTTTAAAGATTCTTAACTAACTTATAAAAGCTAAGATTTTTAATAAAATTAATATCTAAGATATTTATTACTAAAGTTATATTAAAAAATAAGATAAATAAAAGATTATATTCTAAATCTACTATAATTATTATAAATATATTATTATATTATTTAGTTTAATAAATATTTTAGTAATTTTCTAAAATTATATATATATAGCTCTTTATAATATACTTAATATTATTATAATTATATATTTTAATAATATCTTAATCTTTTTAATAAATTATAAATCCTATACTAATTATCTTCTCTAAATCCTATAATAACTCTAAAAATAGACTTATATATAAAATTTAGTAAATATATTTTTTATTAAAAATAAGTTAATTTTCTTAATTTTATTATCCTTTTTAAGAGAGTTTTAATAGATTCTTACTAAATTATTAATATTATTTTATAAGATATTTCTTAGTCTTACTAAGATATTTAAATCTTTTTTAGTTTTTATAATTTTTATTAATAATTTATTAAAGATTATTTAAAGATTATAATATTATTAATTATTTTTATAAAAAGAAATATAAATAGATAAAAGTTAAAGAAAGTTAATCTAAAATTTCTTAAAAAGCTAGCTTTTTAGTACTTAATTATTACCTTTTAATTATTTTTTTTACTTTTATATTTTAATCCTTTAAAATTAATCTAAATTAAAACTAATATATTAATAAAATAATAACTAGAATTCTTTTATAAATTAATAAGAATAAGATATAATATCTTATTATTTTCTAATATAAGAAATCTAATAAAATAAAGATTTATTAAAGAATATTAGATTAAGAGCTATATATTATTATTTAGTTATTTAAATAATAATATATTATTTTAAGGAAAATATTTATCTTATTAAAGTATTTTTAGATTATTTAAATTTATTAATCTTTATAAAGTAGCTAAAGCTAAATAATAAATAGGTAAGATAGTATTTATTATTTATATTATTTAACTTTATAATAAAATATTATATTAGAAAAATAAATCTTATAGATAGATTATCTAGATATTAGTTATCTAAAGCTCTTAAGATTAATCTAATTATATTATTATATTAATAAATAATTAACGAATTATAAATAACTAATTATTATATTATTATAATTTAGTTATTAATTACTAAGAAATCTTTAACTATAAAAAATCTTATTTTAGATATTTTTTACTTTAAAAAGAATAAAGACTAAGATAAATTAATAAGATAAACTAATTAGAAAAAGCTAGATTATATATAATTAATTCTTTATATATAAATTTAAATAATATATATCCTTAGGAGACTTTATTTAGCTAAGGCTAATAAAGACCTAAAAGAACTTATTAAGTATCTCTAGAGTAAAAATCTTAAGACTTAGTATTAAAAAATTATTATAAAGTAGTTAACTCCTAAATTTAAGAGCTAGAGTATTAGACCTAATAATTTATTATAATATAAAAAATATATATATATTTTTATAGGAAATAATCTATATTATAAATTAATAAGTATTTATTATAATAATCTTTTTATTAGCTATTTTAGTTATACTTAAATTCTTAATCTAATTAAAATATTTATTTATTATTAGAATAAAATATAAAGTAAGATATTACTAAATATATCTTAGATTATTAAATTTATTAAGAGATTATAGCTAGAAGATATAAATCTTATAAGAAGCTTAAATTACTCTTTATATCTACTTAACTATAAATAGAAATCTTAATAGATTTTATTATAAATTTACTAAAGATTATTTATACTAGAAATATAATAAATATAATCCTTATTATTATTAATTAGTTTATAAAATAGTTATTATTCTTCTTTATATTAATATTAATTAGTATAGAAGAATTTATAGAGCTTATTTATAATAAGATTAAATTATATTTTAAGCTATCTAAAGGAATTATATTAGATTAAGAATTAATATTTAAAAGTAAATTTTAGTTAAAGCTATATTATATCTTCTAGATATACTTAAGGCTTTTAATAAACTTTTTTATTTATAAATTAATAACTAAATAAAATATATAAACTAAATCTTAAAATACTATCTTTATTATTTTATTAATAATAAATAACTAATTTAGCTAAAATTATTAAAAGCTACTAAATTTATATATAATATTACTACTAATATTATAATTAGTATATCTTTATTTTAAGTACTTTTAGGCTATTCTCCTAACTTCTATTAATACTTTAAGAATAATATATTATTAAAGAAAATACCTATAATAATTATATAAATTAAAAGATTTATAAAACTCTAATTAGATCTAATAAAATATTAATAAAATATAATTAAAAATATAATAAAATACTATAATAAAATATTAATATATATATATATCCTTAGGCCTATTAGGCCGAGGATTATCTATTCCTTCTATATTTCTATCTTATTCTATATTTCTACCTAATTCCTAAGGTATCCTTATTTATATTATTCCTTCCTATAAGTTTCTTTAAGATTATAGGGTATCTATATTATCCTTCCTCTATTATATAACCTATTATATCTATATAAGTATACTTAAATTTATAGGTTATATAATCTTTAATATAATTATTAGAGATTATTCTAATTCTTTATATTTACTAGGATAGTACTCTTTCTATCTTATACTAATACTATCTAATATTAATAATTAGATAAGACTCTTAGGGTCTATAGGATTTCCTTAATACTCTTACTACCCTATTATATCCTTTTTATCCTATCTAGTCTTATATTATTATAGATATAAATATTACTATCTTTCCTTAGCTAGATTACTAGACTTTAATATTATTATTATTACCTTATTACTCTTCTTCTTTTATTATTCTACTATAAAATATATTATATTCTTTACTTTAGTATATTCTATACCTATATAGTATATTACTATCTTATTATTTTATATAAGGCTCTCTATACTAAGAGTTATAAGCCTAAGCCTTTACTAAGCTTATTTATCTTATTTTCCTTTTTACTTTAATCTTATTAATTAGTTACCTTTACTATAAATAATAATTTATCTAATCTTAAAGCTTCCTAGCTATATTTTTAGCTTAAGAATAATATTTACTAGATTTAATAATATATTATTATTAAAGATTAAGCTATTATATAGGATCTATAGGATTATATTAATCTAGAGATTATATAGCTTATTACTTTACTTACTAGGCCTAAAAAGCCTATATTTATTATAATAAATCCTATAGCTATATTTATTATAGATCTTAATAGTAATAACCTAAGTAAGTATACTATTATATTATATAAATATAATTATATTTTTACTATATATTATTTATATATATAATTAATAAAGTATATAAAATATAGTATCTAACTATCTATTTTATCTAATAATTAATAAATTATAATAAGTAAATTAGTCTAAGAAGCGCTTATTCTCTTTAAGTATATATATATATCTATTAATTCCTCTTAATAGCGATTAATTAATAAGAATTAGTCTAATCTTTATTATTAAAATCCTCTAAAATCTAACCTAGAGTAATAAGTCTAAAAGTAGCTAATATAATATATAAAAGCTATTAAGAATAAGATAATAGAATTTAATTAGAGTAATTATATACTCTATAAATTCTTAGAAACTATTAATCTTATCTCTCTAATCTTCTATAAATACTAATATAATTAAATCTATAATAATAAGAATAATATACTTAATTTTATTACTCTTATTAATTACTATATTAAATTAATTTAGATAAATCTATTATATTATTTTATTAGAATAGTTTATACTACCTTTTAAGGCTATTCCGCTAATAATAATTAGACTACTAATTAAGTATCTAATATATTATTAGCTATAATCTTAGCTATACCTAAGTTATACTAAAAGATCTATTTATATAATAAAGAGCTAAAAGATAATAAATACTAATTTAATAAATATCTATATATTAATCTTTCTATCTAATTTATTATCTAGAAGCCTAATCTAGAAGTAATAAAGTAATTTACTTAAGCTATATAGTAATTAATTATATTTAAGATTATTTATAAAAAGGCTATTAAAAGATATTAGCTTAAAGAGGATTTAAATCTTATCTAAAAGTAAGTAGGATTCTCTATCTTTATCCTAGAAGAGTATATTAATACTTTACTATATTAGTCTAATAGTTTATTAGCTCTTAATATTATTTATTTAAGATTTATAATAAAAAATAATATTTAGTACTATAATATTAAAGCTACTATCTATATATATAATAATTATACTCTCTTATCCAATTATTAGTTTATTATCTTATTAATATAAATAGATAATATAAAAACTACTATCCTTAGCTTTAGATCTATTATTATTTATCTAACTAATAGTCTAGATAAAATCTCTTTATTACTTATTAATATAGCTTATATACCTAGTTTCTATCTTAACCTAATATTTATAGAGAAAGCTACTAATATAGGTATCTATCTTAATAAAAAAGAATATTACTTAAAAGAATTAAATAGAATCTCTATATACTAGCTTAATAATAAATCTAGGATCTATCTTCTATAATAAGATAAAAGCCTTTCTAATAATAATCCTCTTAGCTATATAGCTAATTATATAATCCTTACTATTATTAATCTTATTATTCTATCTTATCCTAAGCCTAGTTATATAACTCTCTCTATCTAAACTATTAGGACTATTATATTAGTAGGTCCTTATAGGAATAAAGAACTAGAGTAAAGGAATCTAAAGAGGTATATTTATATTAAGACTAATTACTAAAGAGCCTAAGTCCTACTACTATATATATAGGAAAACCCTAATAGGGTCCGGTAGGCTAAGTAGGCTAACTATATAGATTACTATATAACCTAGTAGAGTTAGGTAGCCTAAGTAGACTATCTATATAGGTCTAACTAGGGATAGATAGTTCCTAGTAAAGGCTATAATATAAACTAACTATACTAATTTATTAATTATCCTCTCTTTCTTATATAAGCTAAAATAGCTAAAGGGCTTTATAGACTAATAATATTAATACCTAGATTATATAAATTATAATATCCTATTATATTTAGAAGCTTATTTATCTAATATTACTATAGATATAGGGACTATACTTACTAAAGTATATTAGATATATAAGCTTAGTAAGATAAAGTACTAGATTAGCTAAATCCTAATAGAATATACTAGATTATTTAAATCTCTTTACTAAAACCTAATATTCTATAATTTATTATTAGATTAAACCTAGTATCTTTCTTATTTAGTTAATCTTATTACTAAAACTAGATTAGGAATAATATTATATTAAAGATCTACTTACTAGATTTAATTTATAATTAGATTATATTTATCTCTATCTAATTTAGTCTAAAGATACTTATTATTTATTAGAATAATAATACTATATTTAATAAAAGCTTTTAAGTATACTTAAATTTAGAGAGTATATAATTTAAATCTATATTACTTTACTAACTAGACTAAAATCCTTATACTAAAAGGTATAGTAGAATAATATCTATTATAATATATTAAATAATAATTAATACTAATCTACCTAATTATTTATAAAATAAAGTTACTAAAGCTATTATTTTTATCTAAAATTATATTTCTTATTATACTATTAGGTAAAAATCTCTATTTAAAGCTCTTATAGATTATCTTACCTAAATTAATATCTATATTCCCTATTAGCTAGAAGTTAAGCTAGATTTATCTAATCTTTATATCTATAATTATAAGGCTTATTACTATATTACTAATATTATTTACTTAGCTAAGATAGTACTTTATATTATTATTAGCTATTTTATTAGCTATAAATTATTTAATATCTAAAGGATCTAGATATTCTCTAGATAAAAGATTATTTATATTTATAATATAGAATTTAATAAGATAGAATTTTATATATTAGATAATACTAGTTCGAAATATATTCTTATTACTAATAATTCCTTATTTATTATTTACCTTAATTATAATAAAATTACCTAAATAATTAATAAAATTAATATATTTAAAATAATTAATCCTAAATAATCTAATCTAAGAAATAAGAATACTATTACTAAGATAAATCTAATTACTTAGTACTATCTCTATAACTATTAGGCTAATCTTACTAATTTATTAGGTATCTATATAAATATACTTAAATTTATAGGCTAAAATAATAATCTAATTCTTAGTAATCTATTTATTACTTCTTTATCTAAGCCTAAATTAGATTAATCCTCTCTTAATATTAATAATAATACTTATTTCTTTAATCTTTTTATTTTTAATTATTATTCCTCTATCTATAATAATATATTTATAGATAATTAGCTTATTATTCTAATTAATAATATTAGTTTTAATCTCTCTAATTATTATAATCTTTTCCCTATAATTCCTATAATTAATAAATATAAAAGATCTAATTCTTTACTACCTAATTATAATAATAAATATTTATAAATTAGCCTAAATATATTTATCTAAGCTTTTACTATATATTAGATTTATTAATCCTAGAAGCTTATAATCTTATTTATCTTATTACTACTTTCTAACTATAATAAGCTATTTAATTATCCTTTTTAATCTAATTTTATATAAACTATATATATAGAATTCTTTAAGCTTCTTTAGATAAAAGCGTTTAAACCTATTAGTATTTATATTATATTAGATACTTATAAAGCTTAATATTTTTATCTCTAAAGTTAAGATTATTACTTTTACTATTAGATTATTCTAATATACTAAATATTTAATTATAAATTAGATAAAAATAGCTTTATTACCTAATTTAAAGTATAATTATATATATATAGTAATATATAAGTATCTAATTAGTAAGATACTTATATTAATACTTTAGTTACTAGGATCTTCTAAACTTTTATTATAATTATTACTAAGTTTAATCTTAATATTTATTAGATAGATATAGTTAATACTTTTCTTAATAGTATCTTTTATAAAGAGATATATTATTAATACTTACTAGATATAAGACTAAAGAATAAATATTTATACTTACTAAAAGTAATATATAGCTTATATATTACTAATAAATACTAAAAGAATAATATTAGATTAATATTTATATTATTAAGCTTTTATCTCTATCTTAAAGATCCTATTTTTTATATTAATAATTATATAATTATTATAATTTTTATTAATAATTTTCTTATAGCTTATTATTTATCTAAAGCTAAGTATATTCTTTAGATAAAAGATCTACTATAAATATAATTTAAAATAAAATATAATAATAAGCTTACCTAATTTATTAGTATTTAAATTACTA
Source organism: Penicillium goetzii (assembly GCA_037043885.1). NCBI lineage: Eukaryota > Fungi > Ascomycota > Eurotiomycetes > Eurotiales > Aspergillaceae > Penicillium > Penicillium goetzii. The sequence goes on along the minus strand of JAWLST010000006.1, from coordinate 14,114 downwards.
AAGATTAAATAAATTATAAGATATAGTTTAGTTAGATAATCTATATTAAAAAGATTATTACTAAATTCTATATACTTAATTATAAGCCCTTTTATATCTCTCTTTTATTAAATTATTCTATTAATCTTATTAATAGCCTTACTAATCTAAAGATTATCTATTTATATTAATAAAAGTATAGATTAATCCTTTTTCTAGCTATCTAGACTTATTTTAATACTATATTTATTAATTAGGCTTTTACTAAATTATTAATAAAATATTTTAATAGCTATCCTAAAGCTATTAATTATCTAATTATATATTTTTATAGGACTAAAGATCTAGTTCTTTACTATAATAATTCTAAAAAGATCTTTATTATCTTTATTACTATATTAGATATAAGTTTTACTAATAATCTAGACTAAAAAAGCTCTAAGAGATTTATCTTTTACTTATTTAATAGGCTAATTAAGTAAAAGACTTATAAATAGTAGATTATTACTACTTTTATTATTAAAGTAAAGCTTCTTATACTTAATTATATAGCTAAGTAACTCTATTAAATAAAATACTTATTCTTCTTTATCTAATTTAACTATAAATACCCTAAAATTATTTAATATAATAATCTTTAGATTATTAATATTATTAATTAGGAATAATCTATCTTTTAGAGTAAAATATATTATATAAATATCTATTAGCTATAAGTATATTAGAAGATTTAATTTAGTTAGCTAATAATTAAATAAGTATAATCTATTAATATATTTATAAATAATCTAACTAAATCTCTTCTAGGTAAAAAATATAATACTTTTATCTAATAATTAGGTATAAAGAATAATCCTATAGCTACTTATCTCTTATAATCTATTTATTTTTATCTTAAATTTAGCTCTTTATTCTATTTTATCTAAAGAGCTAAAAGGATATATTAGTATATATATATTCTTAGGCTTATTAGGCTAAAGATTATCTATTCCTTCTATATTTCTATCTTATTCTATATTTTTACCTAATTCCTAAGATATCCTTACTTATATTATTCTTTCTTATAAGTTCCTTTAAGATTATAGAGTATCTATATTATTCTTTCTCTATTATATAATCTATTATACCTATATAAGTATATTTAAATTTATAGGTTATATAATCTTTAATATAATTATTAGAGATTATCCTAATCCTTTATATCTACTAGGATAGTACCTTCTCTACCCTATACTAATATTATCTAATATTAATAATTAGATAAGACTCTTAGGGTTTATAGGATTCCTCTAATATCCTTACTACCCTATTATATCCTTTTTATCCTATATAGCCTTATATTATCATAGGTATAAATATTACTATCCTTCCTTAGCTAGATTACTAGACTTTAATACTATTATTATTACCTTACTATCCTTCTTCTTCTACTATTCTACTATAAAATATACTATATTCTTTACTTTAGTATATTCTATACCTATATAGCGTACTATACCTTACTATCTTATATAAGGCTCTCTATACTAAGATAAAAATTATAAATCTTTAATATTAAATAAAGGAGTCTTAGTTAATCTATTTATAAAAAATCTAAGACTAAAAAGAAATAGAAAATTATCCTTATAATTTATTAGGTCTTTTTATATAATTAAGATTATTAAAGTCTAGGTCTATTATTTAAGCTTACCTAAATAATATTATTAAATCTATAATATCTTCTATATTTTATTATTTAAATCTTAGAAGAAATCTTATAGTTCCTCTACTAAATTAATATTAATATCTTAATTAAAAAATAAAGAGAAATATAAAATTAAAGATATTTATAATAAATATATAAATATAGAAGAAATATATAAATATAGAAGAAATATATTTCTTAGTTAAATAAAAAGGATAGCTATTTAAATATAACTAATAAGTTTTATATAAAAATATAGTAAATACTATAAATATAATCTAAGCTTATAGAAATTAGAAATAAAAAAAAACTATTATTACTATATAAAGCCTCTAATAAGTAATAAATATCTAATAAACCTAAAATAAAAGATATAGGAAATCCTATTTTTACTAGAATAAAAAGATAACTCCTTTAGAGCTCCTTAGGAATAAAAGAGAAATCCTTTATAAGCTACTTTACTAAAAGATCTAGATCTATATCCTACTTATCTACTAATAGAATATTTCCTATCTTAATATCCCTAATTAGTATCTCTTACTCCTTATAAATTATTAATAAAACCCTATTAATAAAGGATAACTTCCCCTAAGCCTAAGCTATAAGCTTACTACTACCTAAATATCTTAGGTAGTAAGAAGTATAGAGTATAGCGCTAGATTAGATTTACTATATATATTATAGATAGTAGACTAATAGGTATACTATAATACTATTCCCTCGGACCTCCTATACTTTTAAAGAGATATATATATCTCTCTTATAGAGAGGATATTAAATACTTCTACCCCCCTATCTAGGTAGGGGGAGTATATATAGGATACGATTAATCGCACGACACCGAAATTACTCGCACGACATACTAAGCCTAATTCGGATAGCGCCCTTTATACCTCAAAAGGTACTTAGGACAATAGCATAAATCATACTAAGCCGCTTAACTATATAATGCACTATATATAAGCGCTCTTCGCGATTACCCTTACTATCGCTACTAGCTAGATTCACGTGATCTACATGATTTTTAATTACGTGGTAATAAATCACTGTGTTATTACTAAGTAGCCCTCGGTCGGCTAAAGTATCCTGCTAACCACCTATATTTCTCCTATATTTCTCCCACATTTCTCCCACATTTCTCCCACATTTCTCCCACATTTCTCCTAAATCGCTCCTAAATCGCTCGAATCCGTAGCTATAAGCCTCCTACCACCCCCAAACAACTAGCTAATTAAGGTCGAATCCGCCCACAAAGCCCGCGACGTACTAATATAGGTAGTTAGTAGGATACTTTAGCCGACCGAGGGCTACTCAGTAATAACACAGTGGTTTATTACTACGTGATTAAAAATTATATAGATCACGTGAATCTAGCCGGCAGCGACAGCGAGGGTAATCGCGAAGAGCGCTTATGTATAGTGCATTATATAGTTAAGCGGCTTGGCATGATTTATGCTGTTGTCCTAAGTACCTTTTGAGGTATAAAGGGCGCTATCCGAATTAGGCTTAGTATATCGTGCGAGTAATTTCGGTGTCGTGCGATTAATCGCACCCTATATATAATTAATACTATAGAGATTAATTAATTAATCTAGGAGGAGACCCTATAGGACTACCTATAATTATTTAGGCCTATTACCTATAGTAATATTAGGACTATTATACTAGTAGGTCCTAATAGGAATAAAGAACTAGAGTAAAGGAGTCTAAAGGGGTATATTTATAGGGTTAGGTTAATGGCACTATAAGAACGTTCGTGACACTACACGCTAACCACTTTCGGAGGTTATATGCCCCACCACTAAAAGGTACATTCGACCTAGGTATATAAACCTTCCTAAGGCCTTATATATATATCTCTCTATATATAAGCCCTTCTCGCGGTTATACCTAAGGTCACTTTCACCTTAATCACGTAATTACGTAACGGTTAGTAATTAGATAATCCTTACGGCTATAATAAACCGTCCTCTATAGTAACGCCCCTTATATCCCTATATACCTACGCCCTTATAATTACTACCTATCTCTTTAGTAATACTAAGGGCGAAAGGGCCGGTAAAATCGATCTATATTCTAGTATCTTTACTTCCTAATTAGGAAATTATATCTATTTCGAAATTTTAGCGGATTTAAGCGATTTAGGTAGAGGGGAGGATAGTAAAAAAAGATAGGAAGTAGAAGGGGAAATTCGAGGTTTTAAGTAAGGAGTTTAGGGTATAGGGCGTTACTATAGAGCTATAGCCGTAAGGATTATCTAATTACTAACTATTACGTACTTACGTGCTCGAGGTTAAGGTAACCTTAGGTATAACCGCGAGAAGGGCTTATATATAGAGATATATATATATAAGGCCTTAGTAAGGTTTATACCTAGGTTAAATATACCTTTTAGTAGTAGGGCACGTGATTTCCTAAAAGGGTTAGTCTATAGTATTACGAACGTTCTTATAGTACTATTAACCTAGCCCTATTTATATTAATACTAATTACTAAAAAGCCTAAGTCCTATTACTATATATATATAGGAAAACCCTAGTAGGATCTAGTAGGCTAGATAGACTAACTATATAGATTATTATATAGCTTAGTAGAGTTAGGTAGTCTAAGTAAGCTATCTATATAGATCTAGCTAGGGATAGATAGTTTTTAGTAAAGGCTATAATATTCCTCCTCTTCTTTAAGAGCTATATCTTATAGCTATACCTCTTTATTATTAGAAATAAGTATTTATTATAGTTATTTTAACTAAAAATAAAAAATTAGGGATAAAGAACTATAATATTAGGACTATCGTACTAGTAGGTCCTTATAGGAATAGAGAACTAGAGTAAAGGAATCTAAAGGGATATATTCGTATTAAGACTAATCGCTAAAGAGCCTAAGTCCTACTCCTATATATATAGGAAAACCCTAGTAGGGTCTAGTAGGCTAGGTAGACTAGCTATATAGATTACTATATAACCTAATATAGTTAGGCAGCCTAAGTAGACTATCTATATAAGTCTAACTAGAGATAGGTAGTTCTTAGTAGAGGCCGTAATATTCTCTCTCTTTTTTAAGGGCTATATCTTATAGCTAGGCCTTCTTATTATTAGAGGTAGCTATTTACTATAGACGTTTTAACTAAAAATAAAAATTTAAGAATAAAGAGTTATAATATAGTAGGCTAGGTAATATTAGAGTAGTTCTTTATCTATTCTTAGTAGAAATAGATATTTATTCCCTAAGATTTTAGGCGATCTTTATTATCTTTTAATAACCTTTAGTTATTATAGTAGCTCCTTTATTCTCTCCTATTAATTTAGTAATATATAACTATTAGTATATATATACTATTCTAGTATATATTATACCTAGTAACTTAATAATAATATAGTACTAGTATTATATAGATTATCTTATTAGTAATTCTATTTATTAGTATTCCTCTCTAATAGTAAATATTAATACTTTAGAGCTCTACTATATATACTATATTACTAAGAGATATAGATATATTATAGTAAGAAGCCTTATATAGTATCTAGCGTTAATTCTAATCTATATAGATTAATTCCTATCTTAATACCTAAGCTAATATATATATTAACGCGTCTTATAGTAGTGCCTTTAATAAGTAGTAATTAGCTATAAAGATTAAGATATTTTATAGTTCCTAAAACTATCTTTTATAGGTAATTTTTAGAGATATTATACTATAATTTAGTCCTTTTTATCTTAGATCTTTATCTTCTCTATCCCCTTTATTACCTCCTCTATCTTTAATAATATTATAGGTAATTATCCTATAGTTATAGGTATAGATACTAGTAATATAAATATATATAATCTTCTTTATAAGATAGATTAGAAGTAAGATTAAGATACTTTTAATTTATCTTTAGGCTATTCTATATTTAGTACTAGTAGTACTATTAGCCTATAGAACTACTATACTAATAATAGCTTTAGTATTTATTTTTTTTAGAGAGCTTATTTAGTATATACTATAATCTTATTCTAAAGCCTTTTAGCTCTTCCTAAGATCTTTATTAATCTTCTAGGGTATTATCTTATTATTATTAATATTACTTTAGTAACTCTTATATTAGCTTAGTTAGATCTAGATACTTTATTAGCTTAGTATAGAGTAATTTAAGATTCTTAATCCTTTATTACTATCTTTTATATTTCTATAATAGATCTAGTAGTAATTTTTATAGATACTTTTATAGGTAGTCTAGGTTAAGGGCCTTTAGGCTTAACTATAAATATCTTCTTCTTTCTCCTTTTCTTCTCTTCTTTCTTCTTCTCTCTAAGATAACTAAAATAAAGAGAATAAGATACTAATAAAAATAAATTTAAGTAATCCTCTTTACTTTAGCTACTTACTTATTAAAAATATAGTTAAAAATTATATTATCTATCTTTATAAGACTCTAGTTACTCTATAAAAATAACCTAAAGTAATACTAGTATAAGTAAAACTTCCTATAAAATATTAGGATCTATCTAGATTACCTTAAAAGAATAATCTAGAGTAATACTAATAAGAGAGAGAACTTTCCCTAGAATATTAAGAATTTAATTACTAGTATTAAGGATATTTATAAGTAATAAGAAAGAGTAAGAGATCTATAGCTATTAGCTATTAACCTACTTTATAATAATTTATAAGTAAGAAAGAGTAAGAGATTTACTATTATTAGTAATATATATTAAGGCTTAGTCTTTAGTAAGCGCTCTTAGCGCTTATAGTAATCTAGTAAAATAGGGTTTTTAGCCTTTTTCCTATAGTTTTTAAAACTTTCTATATTTACTTTAGGCTCCTATATATTCTCTTTATAACTATAGCCTTTCTATTTAATAAGATATTTTACTCTCTAATAATTATCCTTAAGGATTTCTTCTATTTCTTATTCTAGTTCGCTATCTACTAGTACTAAGTTAGGCCTCTCTTAGCTCTTCTATAGATTACTATAGTATAGTTCTAATAAAGATATATACTATATAGTATAGATCTTATAATATATTAGAGTTAGGATTAGCTTATAGGCTTACTTACCTATAGTTCCTATAATCTAGAAGAGTCTTATATAGTAATTATCTAGCTTTTTATAAGAGTAGCTAGAATCTATATATTTATTCCTAAGTATAACCTAATCCTTAACTATAAAGCTCTTATTAATATACTTTTTATTATAAATATACTTTATAGTAGCTTTAGATTCTTCTAAGCGCTTTATAATCTTCTCTTATATCCTTAGTATCTCTTTAATATAGCTAGTAGTATCTTTATAGATCTCTATTACTTTATTAGGAATAGTAGTTTATAGATTTAAGTAGAACCTAAGTAGAGCTTTAGCTAGTAATATCTTTAGTATACTATAAGTAATATTATTATAGACTATCTATACTAGTAGTAGCTATTTTATCTAGTTATTCTAACTCTATTCTATAATATTCCTTAAGAAGTATTCTAGGGTTTAGTTCTATCTCTTTATTTACTTATCTATCTAAGAGTAAAAGACTATTAATAGCTAATATCTTATAATAAGTAGATAGTAGAAGTAGGCCTAGAATTAACTTATAAAAACTAATCCTTAATTACTAATAAGTTTTTCTAGTATTCCCTAGAGTATTATAATTTTCTTATAAAATAGTATAGTAAGACCTAGAGTATTAATATTCTTAGTATAAGGAATATATAAAGTATACTTAGTAAAAAGATTAACTATAATTATAATATTATTATAGACTTTCTTCTTCTATTTAGAGAGTAGTAGTCCTATAATAAAGTTAATACTTAGCTATTTACTAGGTTTTCTAAAAACTAGTAAAGACTTAAGAAGCCTATATAGCCTATAGTACTTTACTATATTCCTTTAGTAGACTAAGTAAGTCTTAATATATTTCTTAATATTATTTATTATTATTCTTTATAAATACTTTAACTAGATAGCTTTTATTATCTACTTTATAATAAAGTATTCTTCTTAAGGATTATTATAGTAAAAATATATAATCTCTTAGATAATAGTAGATTCTTATAATATAAAGATTTTATTATTATACCTTAATAACTTATTCTTAGTCTTTTTACTTTACTTAGTTCTAGAAGATTACTTAAATTTATCTCTCTCCTAGACTTCTATAAGCTTAATATAAAAGAACTTATCCTTATCTTATACCTTAAGTAAAAGATTCTTTATAGACTTCTAAGGCTTAGAGTAATATATAGTCTTACTAGAGATAGTCTCTTAGGCTTCTTTATAGCTTATAAGCTATACTAATAAAGATAGAGATAAAAATTTTATATAGCTTATTATTATTATAGTATTTAAGTATATAATATTATTTAGCTCTATTTAGTACTCTATACCTTTATTAATAGATTATTAGAGTCTTTATATAAAGATCTTATACTTTTTTTTATTTAGTAACTTATCTATTATATAGTTTAGTCTTTTACTTAGAGTATCTATAAGATTTATCTTTTTTAGCTAAAATATAATAATAAAGTTAAAATTAGCTAGATACTCTACTTACTAAACTTAGTAATATATAAGTTCTTTTATAGTTATAAATTATACTAGATTAGTATAATTTATTAGAACTATAATTAAGTATATATTTCTTTCTAGAAAGTAGTACTATTCCTTAAAGTTAGTATAGATTACTAGTATTTTCTAGTCTCTTACTTTATAATTCTATTTTACTATAAATATCTTCTAAGAGTAAAATATAATAAGGTACTAGTATTTATTAGTATAGAGTTAAGAGATAATTATATAAATAGCTCTTCCTAAGATATCTATTTCTATTATTATCTTTAGTAAAGTATTAAAGTAAATAAGGAGTAATATTATTTAGAAGGCCTCTTTTATTCTCTAGAAGGATTCTCTTATTTCCTAGGTAAAAATAAAGCTTATCTTATACTTATTCTAACCTTTCTTTTATATATCTAGTTCTTTAATTAAATTATTTAAGTCTTTACTTAATACTAATTATTTTCTAATAAAATATTAGTAGAAATTAGTAAATCCTATAAATTACTAGATATTAAAAATATATACTAGCTTAGGTTACTAATATATTATTTTTATTTATATAGGGTCTATAAAGACTTTATCTTTTAATATAATAAAGCCTAAGAACTCTACTTAGTCTATATAGAATATATATTTAGAGGCTTTAATATATAGTTTATACTTAATTAGATATTCTAGTACTTCCTTAATCTATTATATATAAGTCTTCTTATTTTTTAAGAAGATTAGGATATTATCTAGGTAAACTACTAATAATATATTAATAAGACCTATAAAAACTCTATTAATATATATCTAGAAGATAATAGAGATATTAGTAAGCCTAAATAGTATTATAATATATTTAAAGTATCTATAGTAAGTCCTAAACGCTATTTTCTATTTATCTCTCTTCTTAATATAGATCTTATAGTAAGTATTATATAGATCTAGCTTAGTATAGATAACTACTCTTAATAATCTAGTAAGAGACTTATTAATTAGTAATAAAGAGTAATAGTTCTTAATAGTAATTATATTTAGTTCTCTATAGTCTATATAGAGTCTTAGCTTACTATCTTTCTTTAGTATAAATAAGATAAGTATACTAACTTAGCTCTTAGAGTACTAGATTTATCTTTTCCTAAGATTTTTATTAATATACTTATATAGTACTTTAAGTTCTACTTAGGATAGAGAGTAGATTAGCTTTTATAAGAGCTCTTTACCTAGAATTAGATTAATTATATAATTATACTTTATATACTCTAGAAAGGCTATAGCGCCTTTCTTATTAGCTATAGCTTTAAGATCTTTATACTTTAAGTATAGTATATCTAAGATCTTTATAGCTCCTAGCGTCTTATATCTATCCTTTAGTATACTTTTAGGAATTAAGTATAATTCTATAAATATATCTTATAGAGCTATAAGCTCTTTAAATTCTTATAAGACTAGTATTTCGAGCTCTAATAAGGCCTTCTTATAATATATCTACTTAGCTATACTCTAGTTAATATTAAGATTTACTATACTAAGCTAGTCTATACCTAGAATTATATTATAGATCTTTATATCTATAGCTTTATAAGTTATATAAATAACTTTATAAGTCTTATTATAATCTATTAGTCTTAGCTATATATCTTAGTTCCTATATAAAGAGATCTTTTAGCTATCTATAGTCTCTATAAGGTAAGTACTAGTCCTAATTATATCTTCTAGATTCTTTTTTACTTATCTTTAGCTTATAAAACTTTAGGTAATATTACTATTAATTAGTATTTTAGTAATCTCTATTAAGGAGCCTTCCTTATTATTAGTAATTAAGATATTATACTTAAGTATTCTATTAGTTATCTTATATTTCTCTAAGAGAATAATCTCTAGTATTATAGTAGCTTATATTATAGAATTATCTATTTTTTTAGCTCTCTAAAGATTATAGTATCTATTACTTATTTCCTAAAGTAATCCTTAGTCTAATAGCCTAACTTCTTATAAAAAATATAATACTTAGATTTACTTTTATAGTCTCTTTTTAATCCTATTATAAGTCTCTTATTATTCTCTTTATTTACTAACTAAGGATTTTACTATAAATTAGGATAGCCTTAATCTTAGTATAGCTTCCTTTAGTTACTCTATAATTCTAAGATTATACCTAACTACTATAGTTATAGCTTTTTAATATCTTTAAGCTACACTAATCTAGTAGATATTCCTTACTCTACTTAATTATAGAATACTATTTACTTATTTTATTAGTCTATAATAGATTCTATAAATCTCTTAGTCTTACTCTAGATCTCCTTAAGGAGTCTAGTCTATAATTAGTTAATCTATTATTATTTAGATAGTATATTCTTAAGATAGTTATAAATTCTAGTAAGTCTTAAGGTATATTAGTAGATATCTTAGTAATTAGCTTATATTATCTATTATTAGTTACTCTTAGCTTTATATTAAAGCTAGATAGGATCTATAATCTAGGAAAGAGCCTAAGTCTTAAAAATATTCTAGATAAAATCTAGATAAGGATTATTCTTATAATATTATATCTAGATTATATTAACTCTTAGTATAAGAAACTTAGTTACTCTATCTACTTTATAGGTATTATTATAGAACTAGGTAAAGTATTAGTTCTAGAAGACCTTTTACTTTAACTTAAAAAGATTATACTTACTAAAGCTCTTAGTCTTATAGCTAATTATATTTTAGGATATATATAGCTTTTTTATTTTACCCTAAGTAAGATTAGGTATTAATATACTCTCTTATAATATTACTAAGAGTATTAGCGCTAAGTATCTAGCTTTTAGTAAGAGAAAGATAGACTTAACTACTAGTTTAGGTAGAGTAGTAGATTTATATATCTCTATCTTTAAAACTATAGTCTCTTTTACCTTATCCCTAAGATAAACTAAGATCTTAGTCTTCTTATTAGCTAAGACTAAGTATCTTTTAAGTACCTTAATCTTATATAGCTTTATTATTAGACTTTTATTAGACTCTTCTCCCTAAAGAGTATTAATTAGTAAGATTTTAGTCTTAGTTCTTTATAGAGCTTATAAGACTTTTTTATAGGGCCTACCTTTAGCCTTATAGAAAGTTATATCTTCTAGTAAGGCCTAGGAGATATTATTTATTATAGGATTTATATTAGTTCCTATTATTAGGTCCTTAGGTACCCCTAAGGCCTCTTTATAAGGATTACTATAAGTATTATATAATATTATAGTAGATTCTAATAATCTAATTTAATTAAATATAGTAATTAGAATATTAGGACTATTATACTAGTAGATCCTTATAGGAATAGAGAACTAGAATAAAGGAATCTAAAGAGATATATTTATATTAAGACTAATCGCTAAAGAGCCTAAATCCTACTCCTATATATATAGAAAAACCCTAGTAGGGTCTAGTAGGCTAGGTAGACTAGCTATATAGGTTACTATATAACCTAGTATAGTTAGGTAGCCTAAGTAGACTATCTATATAGATCTAACTAGGGATAGGTAGTTCCTAGTAGAGGCCGTAATATATAATATAGTAGATTAGGTAATATTAAGGTAATTCTTTATCTATCCCTAATAAAAATAGATATCTATTCTTTAGGATTTTTAGGTAATCTTTATTATCTTTTAATAATCCTTAGTTACTATAATAGCTTCTTTATTTCCTTTTATTAATTTAGTAGCTTATAACTATTAATATATATATATATATATATATATATATATTATCCTAATATATATAATATTTAGTAATCTAATAGTAATCTAGTAGTAATCTAGTCTATTAATACTCTTCTTTAGTAAGTAATATTAATAGCTAAGAGTCTTATTATATATATTATATTATAGAAAGATATAAATATATTATAATAAGAAGCCTTATATAATATCTAATAATAATTCTAATCTATATAGATTAATTCTTACCTTAATCCCTAAATTAATATATATATTAATATATCTTATAATAGCCTTTTTAATAAATAATAATTTACTATAAAGATTAAGATATTTTAAAACTCTTATAATTATCTCTTATATATAGTTTTTAGAGGAGATATACTATAATTTAGCTTTTTTTATTTTAGATCTTTATCTTTTTTATCTCTTTTATTACCTTTATTATCTTTTATAATAACTTAGGTAATTATTCTAGATTATAAATATAGATACTAATAATATAAATAATTATAAGCTTCTTTATAAAGTAGATTAAAAGTAAGATTAGGATATTTTTAATATATTTCTAGGCCTTATTAAGCTTATTACTAATAATAGTCTTAGTTTATAGTATTATAATAGTAATAATAGCTCTAATATTTATTCTTTTTAAAGAGTCTATCTAGTATATTATATTTTTCTATATTAAGGCTCTTTAGCGCTTCCTAAAATCCTTATTAATCTTCTAGAGAATAATCTTATTATTATTAATATTATTTTAGTAACTTTTATATTAACTTAGCTAGATCTAGAGACTTTATTAACTTAGTATTATATAAATTAAGATTCTTAATTCTTTATTATTATCTCTTATATTTATATAATAGATCTAATAATAGTTTTTAGAGATACTCTTATAGATAGTCTAGGCTAAGAGTCTCTAAGCTTAATTATAAATATCTTCTTCTTTCTTTCTTTAGGAGTAAATAAGGATATTTTTATATATTACTTATTTATTAAAAATATAGTTAAGAACTATATTATATTATTTAGTAATTAAAGATTATATTATCTATCTCCTTAGTATCTTATCCTTTTCTATCTTAGTTACTCTATAAAGATAATCTAGAGTAATATAAATAAGAATAGAACTTTCTCTAGGATATTAAAAACCTAATTATTAATATTAGAATCTATCTAGATTACTTTATAAAGATAATCTAGAGTAATATTAATAAAGGAGAGAATTTCCTTTAGGATATTAAAGATTAAGTTACTAATATTAATAATATTTAGGAAGGAATAAGAAAGAGTAAGAGATTTACTATTATTAATAATATATTAGATCTTTTAGTCTATTTAGTAAGTAGGCTTAGATATAATCTTTAGTAAGTATCCTTAGTACTTATAATTATTTAGTAAGATAGATTTATTAACCTTTTTTCTATAGTTTTTAAATATTATAATATCTTTTATATTTATCTTAGACTCTTATATATTCTTTTTATAATTATAGCCTTTTTATCTAATAAAGTATTTTATTCTTTAGTAGTTATTCTTAAAGATTTCTTTTACTTTTTATTCTACTTTATTATTTACTAATATTAGATTAGGCCTCTTTTAGCCTTTTTATAGATTACTATAATATAGCTTTAATAAAGATATATACTATATAATATAGATCTTATAATATATTAGAGTTAGAATTAGCTTATAGGCTTATTTACCTATAATTCTTATAATTTAGAAGAGCCTTATATAATAACTATCTAGCTTTTTATAAGAATAGCTAGAATTTATATATTTATTCCTAAATATAATCTAGTCTATAATTATAAAGCTCTTATTAATATACTTCTTATTATAAATATATTTTATAATAGCTTTAGACTCTTCTAAGTACTTTATAATCTTCTCTTATATTTTTAGTATCTCTTTAATATAGCTAATAGTATCTTTATAGATCTTTATTATCTTATTAAGAATAATAATTTATAGATCTAGATAAAATTTAAGTAGGGCTTTAGCTAATAATATCTTTAATATATTATAAGTAGTATTATTATATATTATCTATATAAGTAGTAGCTATTTTATTTAGTTATTCTAGCTCTATCCTATAATATTCTTTAAGAAGTACGCTAAGATCTAGTTTTATTTATTTATTTATTTATTTATTTATTTATTTATTTATTTATTTATTTATTTATTTATTTATTTATTTATTTATTTATTTATTTATTTATTTATTTATTT